>CM070550.1:68822898-69422898 GCA_036346405.1 Phyllostachys edulis
ACGCGTCTAAATAAGGACCGCTGTGATTGAGGATTATCACGACGGTTTGCCAGAATAGAACCGCTCATGATAATTCGCATGACGGTTCTATTCAAACCGCTGCGGATAGATGACTATCACAGCATTTGCTTTATTAAGAACCGCTCGTGATATGCCCATCGCGTTATAAATTGAGCGACGACATTCTTCACAGATTGGCTGCAGGTTCATCGCCGCATCGCCACTGGTGTGCCTCTGCCCTCTCTCGCTGCCGGCGCTGTTTGATAATAATCAACTGCCCTCTATTCTTTGGCTCCAAGATCTGCTAGCTAGCTTCTCCTCCCCAGTGCCGAGGCCACTTCCTAGCTCCTCCAACTGCGGCTCCTCCCTAATTAAATAGATGAAGTAATCTTGATTATCCTTTTTCCACTCTATTGATTAGTGAATTTCCTGATTTTGCTACTCTCATACATAGACCCTAATGTTTTGTTTTCTTTGTTGTATTCCTTAATCGGAAGCATAGGGTTTAGGTTTCAATTAATACTACTTGATGGGAAAAGGCAAAACGACATACATCTAGCTCTCAATTTGATGGACCCTAATTCTAGAAAATGAAAAGCAAAACATGTAGCCTTTAATTAATCTGGTGTAATTCCTTTGTGCAACGATGAGACAAAAGCAGTAAATACGTGCAAAGAAGTGAAAGTCTTAATCGTAACTAATTTCATGAGTAGTTTTCTAGAATAGATTAAAAAGAAGAATTTATGACACACCAAGATAAGTCACATGTGCAATGATCTATTTTATATTTCCTCCATTTATATCCATGAAGAAACGTCATCACGGTGGTTTATTGTTTCAATTATATGAAAACGGATACCAAAGCAATCGCGTGGACCAACTTGCTAGTTATTAGGATCTTCCTCTTGTCTTTTGTCTCGTATCTAATCAACAATCATGCAGATAATCAATAATTATCCGCTATGCCACTTAGAGAGGAGAAGGTTGGACCTTGCCCCTAGCGCCTCCAACACCGCCGCCTCCTCCCCATTGCGCCACCTTAGAGAGGAGAAGGAAAGAGAGGAATCGATTTTCTTCGTGAGCTCCGAGGGTAACGATCTATAACCCTTTATGTTTGCTATAAATTAATCGCTAATCAATTTTGACACTAATTTGTTACATGCGAGTGTAGATGGATCGAACTGGATGTACTGATGTGAACAAGTGTGAGTCAAGAGTACATTAATGGCGTGGTTGCTTTTAGAAGAGCCGCCGAGGTGATATGTTGAAGAAGGAGATAAATTTTATGTACTGTCCATGCATTGATTGTGGTAATTTGAAGATGTTTAACAACGCGGCGCAAATAGAAGCGCACTTGATTCGAAAGGGTTTCACAAAAGGGTATACATGTTGGACCAGTCACGGTGAAGAGCAGATTATTACACATGAAGTTAGTAATGACGGCACCGCCGAGGAAGTCAACGATATGCCGGATGTGGACTGTACTGCTTTTGATGAGGATATGTCACACGATGACAATCTGGATCAGATGCTACGCGATGCAGAAGAGAACTACAGTGAGAGAGAGTTTTGTAAATTCGAGGGCTTAAGGGAGGACTCGGTGAGACCTTTGTTCCTAGTTGCAAGCCGAATATACAAGGTTGTCAACCGTGCTTGAACTTCTGAAATTGAAGGCAAGCAATGGTTGGTCCGATAAGAGTTTCACGGCGTTGTTAGGTCTCCTAGCGGACATCCTTCCGGAGGGAAACGTGTTGCCCAAAGCACCACCTATCAAGCAAAGAAGGTTATTTGTCCATTGGGAATGGAAGTAGAAAGAATACATGCATGTCCGAATGATTGTATCCTCATCAGAAAGAGTATGCGCAGACATGCATGTATGTCCTGCAGCAAAGCATCCCGATACAAGCGCCGAACATCGCTAAGGTGAAGCAAGGACCTCTCGCTAAGATGTTGTGGTATCCGCGTGATCCCACGCTTGAAGCGCTTATTTGCGAACGCAAAGGACGCAAGATTGTCTGCGCTGGCACTCGAGGAGCGTAAGAGAGATGGAAAGCTAAGACACCTCGCACGATTCTCGCCAAAGGAGAAACTTCGATCGGACTTCCAAGAGTTCGGTCGGAACCGAGGAACATAAGGTTAGGGTTGAGTACAGATGGAATGAATCCTTTCGTAACATGAGCAGCGTGACATAGCACCGCCCGTGAATCTATGTATGTACAACCTTCCTCCTTGGTCGTATGAAGCGGAAGTACATTTTGATGTCACTACTTATCCAAGGGCCAAAGCAACCGGGAATGATATTGATGTGTACCTAGCACCATTGCCGGAAGATCTTGTGACACCGTGGAACTAAGGGTACATGTATGGGATGCGTACAAACGAGAACTTCACTTTACGCCGCCATGTTGTTCTCGCACCATCAATGATTTTCCCGCCTTGGTAACTGGCTTGCTTCAAAGACAAAGGAGCTAAAGCCCGTCTCAAGACCGCTAGATGCTACAGAGAGTGTATGGTTGAACAACTCAAGAAACTGTATATAAGGCCACCGTAGGTTCCTTCCTCAGAGTCACCCATACCGCAAGATGAAAAACAATTCGACGGAAATAAGGAGAACGATTCACCCAAGGGCTTTTAGAGGAAAGAGGTCTATGATATGGTTAAGGATATCGATGTTGTGCTTGGGAAGGGACGTAAATTAAGAACCCGTGAGAAGAACATCCGAAGAAGCGGTCAATTTTTGGGACTTGCCTTATTGGGAGCACTTAGAAGTTCGCCATCGCATCGACGCCATGCACGAGAGAAGAATGTATGTGATAGCTTGATTGGTCTCTTGCTTGAACATTAGTGGCAAAACAAAGGATGGTGTTAACGCTGCTGCGTGACTTGGTTGATATGAACATAAGGATCGAAGTTAGCACCGTAGAGACCGACAGATTTAACGTATTCTTCCCCAACTTGCTACACTCTATCCAAGGCCGAGAGAAATGAATCGTGCTGAGCTTGCATGGAGTGAAAGTCCCATCTGGTTACTCCGCTAACATTAAGAACCTTGTTTCTATGCAAGATTTGAAATTAATTGGTATGAAGTCTCATGATTGTCATGTGCCGATGACACAAATGCTTCCTCGCTGTAATTAGAAGTATCTTGCTCGAACAAGGTCCGAGTGGCAATCTTGAGGTCAGGTTATTTTTTCAACTCAATTGCTCGTAAGATCATTGATCCCCAAGGACTAGATGCTCGCAGCCGAGGTGGTGACCACTCTATGTCATCTTGAGATGTATTTCCCTCCATCATTTTTCGATATCATGGTCCATCTCATTGTTCACCTTGTGAGAGAGATAAAGATATGCGCCCTGTGTTCTTACGCCATATGTACCCGCTCGAGAGGTACATGGGAATTCTCAAGTCCTACGACGGAATCGATCTCGACCGAGGGCAAGATCATCGAAGGTTATGCAACCGAAGAGGTCATTGAGTTCGCGTCGACTACATGGCTCGTGGAACCGATAGGTGTGCCTCTATCTCGCCATGAGGGGAGATCGATGGTATCGGGACCATCGGAAGGAAATCAATAACTCCCGATCCGATACATACGCCAAGCCCATTTCATGGTCTTGCAACACATGACCCAAGTGTCCCCGTGATATCGACGAAAGCACAAAGACATGGTGCGCCAACAGTAATCCGCATCGGTCGGAGGTTTGGATCACGAGAGAGCACAACCGCTCGGCTCAACGAATGGTTAAAGGTGCGAATCATCGGGAGGTCATCAAGTGATGATACGCCGCTATGGTTGGCACGAGGGCCACAATTTACAATTGTCACATGGCAAGGATACGACATCAATGGGTACACATTTTATACGGCAGCCTCAGATAGGAAGAGCACATCCGTAATAGCCGTGTCCGTGATAGATGCATTCAAGATCGATGGGATGAGGAGCTCCTACTATGGGCAAATAGACGAGATATGGGAGCTCGACTACGTGCTTTTCAAGATCCCCTATTTCGTGCCATGGGTCCATCTCTCACAGTGAAGGTCGACAAGCACGTGTCACTACCGTGGACCTCGAACGTGTTGGATATAAAGACAAACCATTCGCATCAAGCAACCAAGTTGTTCAAGTCTTCTATGTAACCGACCCGCAAATAAGAAGCGCCAATGTAGTTCTTCATGGAAAAAGGAGGATTGTCGGAGTTGAGAATGTAGTGACGAGGAAGAATACAATCAATTTGACGAGTTGCCTCCTTTCGAAACTAAAGATTAGGCTCGAGGAAGAACCCAAAGGAGGAAGCTAGCTATATGCGCCGATCATCATGAAGGCCTATATCTTAATTAAGAATTTACTCCAATGTAATTAATTTATTCCATAACATCATGTGTTATGGACTTGTAATCTCATATATTTTGATGTCAACGTGAAATTGTCATGTGTTGATGTGTTATGGACTTGTCATATTTGATATTGATGTCAATGTGGACGACATTGTAATGTGGAGTATCAAAATTGTCATCATACTTGATTTGGAGTTGAGTTGAATTAGATATGAAATTTTGAAGTCAAATGTGTTATGAACTTGTTATGGACTTGTCATATTTGATATTAATGTCAATGTGTGGACGACATTGTAATGTGGAGTATCAAAATTGGTTTCACTTGATTTGGAGTTGAGTTGAATTAGATATGAAATTTTGAAGTCAAATGTGTTATGAACTTGTCATCATACTTGTCACCGTGTTAGAATTCATATGGACTTGTCATAATTGTCATCATACTTGTCTCAAAGAAAGTTCACTATGTTTTCAGATATTTATGTCTCACCAGTTCAAGATGTTTTGTCGAGGATATCATAAATTGTCCTCGATTTAGCTATCACAGACGGTTTTATTATACAACCGTCAGGTATTATCACAGACGGTTCGTAATGAGAACCGCTCAGGATATTAATATCGCTGCATTTCTCCTCACGAACCGCTCAGGATATACTTTTATAAGGCGGGAACGCTAGGGTTTTCCTCTCACTCTCACTTCCTCTCCGCTGCCTCTTACACGCGCTCACTGCTCGCCTCCCTCTAGGGTTTAGGGCTCGCCTGCACCGCCGACCACGACCTCGGCGCCGCCCGACATTGGTGCCCCCACCACCGCCACACCCCGACATTGGTGCCCCGACCTCGGCCCCGACCTCGGCGCTGACCTCGGTCGCCGCCCGACCTGGCGCCTGCTCACCTCCCAGTCAGAGCCTGACCTCGGCGCCTTGACTTGCCGCCGCCCGACCTCGGCTCACGCTCACCTCCGTGTCAGAAGCCCCGACGCCGCCGCCGACCTCGGTGCCGCCCTACTCCCGTGTCGGCCTCCTCCTCCGCAGACCGCCTTCTCCCCGCCTGTCCTCCTCCCGTGTCGACCTCCTCCCAGCCTCCCTCCTCCCCAAGATCGGCCTCCTCCCTGACCGGCCTCCTCCTGCACCGTGAGTTCTTAAAGTGCATCCTCTCTATGAGTATTGCTCCTCTGTGGCGTTGATTCGGTTGATATTATATATATATATATATATATATATATATATATATATATATATATATATATATATATATATATATATATATATATATATATATATATATTATAGTATAGTTGCAAATTGATCGCTGGGCTTTGTTGACATCTCGTGATGAACTCGCCTTATAATCGAGATTGAATGTGATAGTTAGTTCATACTTGAGCTCTATTGTATTACTTGCTTGTCAATATGTTGTCTTCGTTAATTGGTTACTTTCATTGAGCTCATAGTTCTATTGCAAATTGATCATTGTATTGACTAGTTTGTGATTCTTCTAGTAGTATGTATGAGCTCATTCAACTTTTCATTTGCCATCTTGATCTCTATAGTCAACCTCTGCTTGATTTGGAAGTTTAACTGTTTTTGCTAACAGCTTGAGATCATTTGACGCTAACAAAGTATTGTTTAGAGCTCATAGTTTGAATTTATATTATCATATTCATTTAATGAAGAGTATAGACAATAGGATTGAGATGGCAAAGACTTGTTCTTTAGCTACTCTCCTTCCGAGAGCACATAATATCATCAATTAATATGTTGGAATAGTGTCTCAGGCATCGTGAGTTCTTGTGCGGCATCCTCTCGTGAGTATTGCTCCTCTGCGGGCGATTCGGTTGATCTTTGCATATATATATATATATTTGAAGTGCTAGTTGATACCTTGATCTGTATTAGTTTCGATTTTCGAGTCTAGTCTTCAAGATATTGCAAATTGATCGATGGGCTTTGTTGACATGCTCGTGATGAACTCGCCTTATCTCGAGATTGAATGTGATAGTTAGTTCATACTTGAGCTCTATTGTATTACTTACTCTTGTCAATATGTTGTATCGTTAATTGGTTACTTTCGGTTGAGCTCATAGTTCTATTGCAAATTGATGGGTTGTATTGACTAGTTTGTGATTCTTCTAGTAGTGTCAGATGAGCTCATTCAACTTTTCATTTGCCATCTTGATCTCTCAGAGTCAACCTCTGCTTGTTTCGAAGTTTAATCTGTTTTTAATAGTTGAGATCATTTGACGCTTACAAAGTATTGTTTAGAGCTCATAGTTTGAATTTATATTATCATATTCATTTAATGAAGAGTATAGACAATAGAATTGAGATGGCAAAGACTTGTTCTTAGCTACTCTCCTTCCGAGAGCACATAATATCATCAATTAATATGTTGGAATAGTGTCCGCAGTAATCGTGAGTTCTTGTGCGGCATCCTCTCGTGAGTATTGCCCTCTGTGGCGATTGATCTTTGCATATATATATATATATATATATATATATATATATATATATATATATATATATATATATATATATATATATATATATATATATATATATATATATATATATATATATATATATATATATATATATATATATATATATATATATATATATATATATATATATATATATATATATATATATATATATATATATTTGAAGTGCTAGTTGATACCTTGATCTCTGATTAGTTCGATTTCGAGTCTAGTAATCAAGATATTGTAAATTGATCGAGTGGGCTTTGTTGACATGCTCGTGATGAACTCTGTCTTATCTTCGAGATTGAATGTGATAGTTAGTTCATACTTGAGCTCTATTGTATTACTTGCTACCGTCAATATGTTGTCTCGTTAATTGGTTACTTTCGGTTGAGCTCATAGTTCTATTGCAAATTGATCAGAGTTGTATTGACTAGTTTGTGATTCTTCTAGTAGTCTGTATGAGCTCATTCAACTTTTCATTTGCCATCTTGATCTCTGTAGTCAACCTCTGCTTGATCGAAGTTTAATCTGTTTTGCTAATGCATTGAGATCATTTGACAGTTAAGCAAAGTATTGTTTAGAGCTCATAGTTTGAATTTATATTATCATATTCATTTCATGAAGAGTATGGAGAATAGGATTGAGATGGCTGGTGGATTAAGGAGTGTTAAATTCTTTAGGAATTATGCTTTAATGCTAATTAATTTTGTTGGGATTAATTCTGAAATTTTTCTAAAACTGCATTTTTTACAACAATCCAAAAAATAGTTTTACTTGATTCTATTTTGTTTCTATGTTGGGATTAAACCTTTGCTTAGCATTTCCTTCGTCGATCATTTTACTTGATTTTATTTCTATGTCTTCATTAAAGGCTAGTCTTCTGTACATGAAGCATTAAACCTTTGCTTAGCATTTTCTTCGTCGATCCCTATGACACACTTGAGTGTACCTCTCGCTTCATGCCAATCCTCCACGGCATGAAGCGGATGGTACACTCCAAAGGTGTCGGGCCTCGATGAAGTAGGCTCGAGCAAAGATAGGCTCGAGCAAAAGAATTGTATCACTAGTTTCTATCTATACAAAGATCACAAGAGAAGTGGTGGATTAAGGAGTGTTAGGAGTGTTAGAATAGAAGCTCGTGGATTAAGGAGTGTTAGGAATGTTAGTAGTCTCAGATGAGCTCATTCAACTTTTCATTTGCCATCTTGATCTCTATAGTCAACCTCTGTATTTCTTCCCGAGATTAATTGTTTCATATTTATGCCGAATGTTAGTAGTCGAGATGAGCTCATTCAACTTTTCATTTGCCATCTTGATCTCTATAGTCAACCTTTGTACTTCTTCCCGAGAGCAAGTAAGCGAGATGGCAGAGGCACCATCTTCGCCGCCACCGACGCCACAGATGGAAGAGGCGCCGACGAGGCCGCCAACACCGACCTCACAGATGGAAGAGGCGCCGACAAGGCCGCCGTCACCGTCGCGATAATGACACGAAGCGAGATGGCAGAGGACAATCGAAAATGCCTCACGGGCCGGCTGGTCATCACGAGGTCGTTGACTTTGGGGTCCCTCTGTGTCCCAAGAGATCGCCGCAGATTCCGGACCATCTGTGGATACTTGAAGGAACGGGTCCTCATCACCACACCAAGGTGGAAGGACCTAACGAAGAAGCGAAGGCGCTATTTGTGGACGTAACTTTCGAGAGAAGTTCACTATTCCGTATAATATGGCACGCAGCAGGCGACGGACGGCGATGCTCACGATGGGTAAATCGTGGAGGACCTTCAAGAGCATTCTTGTCACGGCACGTGAACACGGGTCGACGCCTTCGCAAGCAAAGATATATTCTTGACGCGGGAAGCATGGGACACCTTTGTGGCTATGAAAACGCTTTTTAATTTAAGGAGCAAAGTGCGGCGCACAAAGCTCTCAGACATCGAAACACTCACCCGCACAGACTCGGCACCACTGGTACGCGGGTAAATACGAGGAATGGGCGGCGGAGAAGGAGAACCTGCTTCGATGTCACGCACCGCGCTCCCTAAGTTGGTTAAAAGCGACGCATAAGTCTCGTCTTTGGCAAGATCTCCTTGACAAACCCTTGGCATGTGAAGTGTCCCAACGTGTGGTAAATATATCGAACTACTAAGTTGTTAATAAGTCCATAACTTCATAGTGCCTATAATAACGTGATGACCTCTTGCAACAGGATTCTTGATCGCCCAAGCTTCCCAAGGCTCCTTCCATGCGCACGAGGAGAAGGATATACTATCTACTACCTTGGGAAACAAGGAGCACCTGGTCGCACGCGAGGCCTTGGGGTTAACGCATCTTGGAGTCATGGATTCATGGACGACTACTACACGATAGGACTAGGAAGAGATCCAAGGCCGAGCACGATAAACCGGGCTTAGTACAGATGATTACTAATCAATTTCAAGTAGAGATGGCAAGACATGGAGTCAAATGGATATACTCATGAGCGGCCGGTCGCAAGTCGCCCGCTAATTTGGGAGACAGTCCTCCTCGACGTCGGAGTAGCGTCGCCGTCACAAGATAATGTAGAACATGACGACGTCCGACACCGATAGACGACATCAAGGTAACGTACATCTATAGAATGCACCAAAGATAGACCCTAACGATGCCTTAGCTAATTGTGATCGCTTTGTTGGAGCCGACGCCCAGAAGCTCCAAGTGAGGATGGATGGGTCCTTTGTATTGAGGTTGCGCAGGGATGGTGTATCCATACGAGGAAGGGCGGCAAGAGACGGTGCCCACCGGTGCACGTTACGCCAAGGTCCAAGTGGATATGGTACATGTCAATTTCCGAGCCATCCCGCCGACATTTGCCCGAACGAAGAGATCACAACACTAGGGATGCCGCCTCTCTTTATCCAAAGGCCCAAGAAGAACATCGCCCCGACCAAAGAAGGCCGCGATCCGACACGACTATTCCTCTCCAACGGACCCTCGATGACTCCACCTCATGTTTAGCCTCAAAAGGCCACCTCTTCGATTCCCGTGGAGAAGACGCCAAGGAACAACAAAAGGCCACCTCTTCGATTCCCGTGGAGAAAACGCCAAGGAACAAAGAAAAGCGCGCCGACGACGGTTCCCGAAGTCGTCTCACAAAAAGACGCCGCCAATCGCTAATGCCAAATCGAAATCAACGAACGCATATGCCTCCTAAGTCCGGAAGTCCGAGAAGTCCGGAAGTCCGCGATACCCGGAAATACATCATCGGAAAACCGTTGTGCTCGTGCGCACAGATAATGCACGCTGGATATGCTTGTCGCTTTGCATGCCCGGTACTTGGACAAGACCCAAAAGAAGGGTGCGACATCGAATCACCGCCGATACGAGGACAAGCATTTCTTCAACGGACGAGGTACGTCGTGGGCTTCAATGATTTATTTGAACTATTCAACCTCGCTGGCCACGACGCCTCGCTTCTACGATGTTGACATCGAAGTTCGCATAATCAAGTTCTACATTCATCTAATATCGATAAATATCACAACTCATTGCTTATGTATAGATACATGCCGCAAAATGTCCGGAATGGAAAGAACCGTGGGTTTCTCGACCCACACGTGGTATCGCTGTAAACCATCCAAGAAGACTCGCCCTTCGTCGAGAAATACATAACGAGGTCATTGCTTCTACAGAGGAACATGAAGTACATAGTGGTGCCCTACAACCGTGGGTAAGTGTCACTACTTGCTATACAAATTTCATTTGTACTTTATACGCAAAGACTAACTTAGGTTTAATGACTATAGCGACATACATGAGTAGGTACCATTGATCCTTTTAGTTATTATACCCAAGAGGAACCATGTGATATACCTTGATTCCCTAAACCGCAACAAGCACGACTTCAAAGACTCTAAGAGGAATACTCGAGAGGTATGCTCATTTCCTCTTTACATAACTCTATTGTAGTCTTCATTCGCTTGAAATGGCCGAGGATAACTTTTTCAATCATGTAGGTCATTCATCAATTATGTTGCCAACAAAGGAATATATGATGGAAAGAGCGCCTAACTAACACACAGATGGATTTTCCAAGACGCGCTACAACACAATAATTCTATATCATACTTCATAATAACGCGTCTCGAATCGACTATACCTATATATGTAATTCTATTTTTGCAAAGGCCGCCAAAGAAAAAGATGATGAGTTATGTGCAATCTACGCTCGCTATCATATGCAACTAATCCTTAGAGCTAGGAAGAAGGATCCCGAGGTTTGTCAATCTCAAATAATTATTTCCTAATTATAAATTTAAATATATATATCTTACCACTTTACTCTTGCTAGCTTACGTGCCTTGAATTTACAATGTGATGGACTCGTTGCGAAAGAGATCGAGGACATTCGAGGAAGCTTTTGCGCCTTTATCAACTCGTAAATCATTAACGATAACAGAGAGTTTCACTCGTCGCCAACCCAGAGCATCACCCCACTAAAACCTCTCAACGCAAAACAATTGTAATCTAGTTGTAACTATAGTGACAATACTTGAACAAATGCGATCTTTTGTAATTTATTTTGAGTAATAATCACTTTGAGTTGTCATGGCTGCTTGAATCTGTTTTTGTAAATGCTTGAATCTGTTTCTGTGAATGCTTGTTTTCAGAGGGCATGGCTAGCAATTCTTGAGGCTAGCCAGGAAAACAGCAAATTGTGGGCAGGGGGTATGAGCTATCACAGACGGTTTTTTGTTAAAACCGTCTGTGAAGGCAAGTATCACTGAGCGGTTTTCTCGCAAACCGCTCGTGATAGGAGAATATCACTGACGGTTCTACACAAAAGCCGCTCGTGATATTCACAAATCACTGACGGTTTTATTTAGAACCGCCTATGATATTCTCATATCACGACGGTTTTCGATTGAAACCGTCGTGATACTTGACTTCACGCATGGTTTTTAATAAAACCGTCTCGTGATATTTCGTATCACGACGGTTTTGTACCGCTCGTGATAATATCTCGTTATCACGCATCAACAAACATAGACGGTTCGAAACCGCCTCGTGATGACGATGCCCAACCGCCTGTGATGTCTGCCTCGTAGTAGTGCCTCTAACCACTCGTCGCATGATTCAGTTGTAGGATTTGTAGGAAGTTTTTTTGGTGTGTTTTGCACCTTTGTATGTGAATGCTAGATTCAGTTATTAACTCGATTCACTCCACAACGGAGTGTCTATGTTTTTTTCTTCTGTTTTTTTAATATATCGGCAATGTAATTCTACATTTGAAATGGCTTTACATAAGATCTGAAACTTCTTGTGAAAATATGTGATACTATACCCTCTGAATCATTGTAGTTTAACTAGCGATAAAATATTTATACTGAACAAAATAAAAATGGATGTCTCTAGCTCAATCTAAATACGTCTATGAATGTGTATCTATGTTTCTTGGCACGCAATAAAGCGTCACTAGGGAGAGTAGAGACGATATAGAAATACATATATGAAAGCGTCTCTAAGCTTGTAGAGACGCAATCTAAATGACTCACATCGTTGTAGACGCGCTTAACAATACGTCTCTACGATCTTTGACACGATGCGTGGGGAGGCGCCAAGAGACGCTTTACAAAAACGACTTTCACGACGCTTATAGAGACGATTGAAAACATCTCTAACATACAAAATAGATGTCTCTACAGGGCTTTTGTGTTGTAGTGATAGGGTGATCGTAGAATGGTTTACGATCACTTAGTTAAGCTTTTCCCTTATTAATGATAAAAGGTATACTTACGAATAGCATGAAGATATTACTATCTATAATAACAATTACAGATAAACAACTTAATTAATTGAGAATTATTTGATCCTGGTCGCTGAACTAACTCAAGCACTCACAGCCCGCATGTATAGCAAACAACCTACACGGTACATGCTGCATCACGCGGTACACATCAACACTCAAGATTATATTCAACAGAAAACCATGACCGGAAGGTGCAAGGTATTAATGCCTTGTAACAGAAACAGTATATAATTCTTCACTTGATTGAGGCTTCTGTTTGCGACACCAACTTTGCTAAGCGACTTGACTAATTTAACGCTGAAGCGGGGAATAATCCAAGCTTCTTCGTTATTGAAAACGATATATATGTCCGTACGTGCATCGGTGCATGTACAGATGTACTACAACATTAATTACGACCGGACCTAAACGAAGGATGCAACCACACAACGAACTGCAGCCTTGTTTAGTAGCTCGATCCAGTTATTAATCGAACTGCAGTTGTCCCTCATCCATCATGCAGGTAGGTTCCTCACGATGAGTGGAAGCCCATACTTGGGCATCAACGTGACGACGTTGGTCGGCTTGTGGACGTACTTGGGGGAGAGGGAGAAGGAGAACCTCCTCAGGATCATCGCCATCACGGTCTGCGTCTCGATCATGGCGAAGTTCTGGCCGGAGCAGACCCTCGGCCCGTACGAGAAGGCCAGCAGCGCGTTCGGGTGCTTGGCAGCTCTGGAGACGCCGTTCTCGAACCTCACGGGGTTGAACTCGTCGGCGTCGGGGCCCCAGACCTCCCTGTCCCGGTGCAGCATCACCACCGGGATCGTTATCACGGTTCCCTTCGGCACTTTGATGTCCGCGAGCACGGCGTCCGAGGCGGCCCTCCTCTGCAAGAACGCCACGGGGCCGTACAGCCTCAGTGTCTCGAGCAGGAACATGTTGAGCTGCATGGATGTGTAGGCAGCAGAGCTGAGAGAACGTAATTGCTATGATCGAAAGTGCTATACTCAGAAAGGAGTATATATATGTGTACCAGCTTCAGTTTGCTGAGGTCGTCGACGCTCGGAACCTCGTCGCCGCATTCCCTGAGGACCTCCTCCCTGACCTTCTCCTGCCACTCTGGGTAGCTGCAGAGCAGGAACATCGCCCAGGCGAGGAGGTTGGCGCTAGTGTCCTGCCCCGCGGCGAAGAAGGTCTTGCACTCGCCGATGATCTCATTGAAGCTCAGCGTCTCTGCGTCCGACCAGGCCTGCAGCATCAGCCCGAGCAGGTCGTCCCCGTAGCCAGCGCCGCCGGCGTCCTTCCCGGCGA
The DNA here is from genome assembly GCA_036346405.1 of Phyllostachys edulis. Lineage (NCBI taxonomy): Eukaryota > Viridiplantae > Streptophyta > Magnoliopsida > Poales > Poaceae > Phyllostachys > Phyllostachys edulis. The sequence continues at coordinate 68,836,801 of CM070550.1, forward strand.
GCCGCACCTGAATGAGCTTCATGATCCTTCTCGTCACCAGATTTTGGAGTTGCCGCGATCGGCGGTTGCGGCGAGTGGGCAGATACCTACAGAAACAAAATTTCAGACAATCCGATCGAGGCTTCGATATATTGTCCCAAACCATGGAACACTATTTCGTTTTGAAAAAAAGAAAAATCGGATGGGGGCGAAATCACTGAAATTTCGGTTGAAAATTTCGACGGGTTTTCAAACTAGACAAAATTTGACCGAATTCAAATGTTGCCAAATTTAGGATGTAATTTGTCCAAATTCAAATATTTCCATGGTATGTGTGTGTGTGTGTACCTGAATCCAGGTATGGGGGGATCCACGAACGCATAAACCGAAAGCGCCTGGAGCTCCTTCAGAGCGACGAACATCTCCCAGGCTTCCTTGTAGTCCTGGCCGAAGATCACACGTGCAATGACTCCGAGAGTCAGCTCGTCGGAGTCGCGCCTCATGTCTGTCTCGGCTAGGTGGCCGTCGCCCTTTTGTATTTCGGCGCACCACCGTTGCATCATCTGCCGCGTGCCTTCCGACACCATCGCTGACATGGACTAAACACATACAAGATCGATAAACCACCAAAAGTAGTTGGTACAAGTGTAGCCCATCTGTATATTAGTATATATGCATACGCTGACAGAGAGATGGCTGTGAAATCAACAAAAAAAGACTATTAACCTTGAGCTTCTCCTGGTTGAAAACCGGGTGGACGACTTTGCGATGCCGCTTCCAATCATCTCCGTTTGCGAATATGACCCCTGTGCCCAGGATGATTTCCAACCTAGGGTTCAAGTAGTCCTTTTGGAATAAGTCTGTCCTGTCTGCGAGCACTTGTTTCACTAGCTCCATATCAGTAGAACATATCGCCGGTATAGGTCCCAACCAGTACAGGAATGTTTTTCCTAAACGATATTTAGATCATCAGTACAAGGGCTAAAATTATGGGCAACTAGTCATCAACCCTGCGTGCACCGGCACGGGCTAGTAATTATATAAAACATATTATCTACATTGTTTGAAGTTGTATGTAAATGTATTTTTAGAGTTACAAAATGTGTAAGGATTATTTTTTTACTTCAGTTACAGATTTCATTATAACCCCAATTTAATTTTATTTCTTAATTTCAGTTAATTTTTTCTTAAAAATATTCAAAATTTTCCTAGTATGAATGACAATTTCATTTTTGGGATTTGAATTAATATAGAGTTTTGAATTTAACTTTGGATCAATTTAAATAAATTATTTTAAAATTTTACCCTAACTTTTTATCCCAATTCGAATTATTGTCATATTAAGACTTCAAAAATCATTTCTAATATTCAAATTTAAATTCATTCCGAATTCAAAATTCGCCTAGTTTACTCATTTACTATTCTAATTTATGTTCCCAATTTAATTCTATTGGGGAGAGTTTGCATTTATATAAATCACTAATTTAATATACATTTTGTTAAATATACTTAAGTATATTTTTAGTTACTTTTGATTTCAAAAATTAAATCAAATGCATATCTAAATAATAATTTATATGTTCAAATAAGTATGTAATGATGCAATTTAATTTCAGACTTTATTTTGTTTCGAAATTATATTTAGTTCCTAGTTTGATTTATGCTTTATTTATTTATTTTGAAATTTGTGTTTTTATAATTTCTTGCGTACACTCCAAATTTGATTTCCTTTCCCATTTTTTTGTTAATTCTGATTTTTGATGTATGCATGTACTCGGAATCGAATTTTACTTATTAATTTGTGTAAAAAATCCACATTGAGATTTCTATGAAACACGGTTATTAGATCTAAAGCCCTTGCAATGGGATGGCCCAGACGGTTGTTGGATTATATTTCTTTTCTTTTCTTCGGATTAACTTTGATTCGCTCACTTTTTAAATTTAGTTAGTATTATGATTTGGGAAGATATAGGATACTCGCATGTTTTGTAATTTCAATTGAACTCTCTTTCTTTTCATGCTATGACACCGAGTAGATAAATCTAAGCCGTAGTTACATCCCTAAGACATATAATTAGATGATTGAGATCTTTTCCTTTTATCGGATTAATGTAGAAATTTCTGGCTTTTTTTCTTTTCTTCAATTAACATGATAATTTCTTACTCTTTTACCTCCTATGATTAATGTGGAAACTCCTAAAAGGTTCTTCGATTAGTACAGATATAGATAAATAGATATAATCTTGTTGCAAGCTGAAACACTGGTTTATTCATTCGTTTACCGTAGTCGGATGCCCATTTCCGGAAGAAGGGCTGCACGGCCGAGATGTAGTTGTGGGAGCGGGCGTCCAGAGCCTTTCTTCTCCCGGCAACCAGCATCCGCCTCAACTCCGGCAACGACCCGACGGCGAACCTGTACGGTGGCCCTCGGACCCCCTGCCGCTCGAACCATCGCGCGACGGCGTACGGCCTCCAGACAAGATGCCATAGCGCTCTGGCGCACTGCCTCGAGATCAGCAGCAGCGTCAGGAGAGCGGCCAGGACTAGCCCTACGGTAGCCTCCATTATCTCTCTTTCTTTGCTTTTCGCTGGTCTGGTTAAACTAGTGCAGTTTGCGTCGGTATTTATATAGCGCTGGACGTGTGGCTTATTATCATCTGGACGCTTTTCCTTGCGAAGTTATGCTGGTCAGTATCTATATTGTGAGGTCACACTAATAACTAGACCAGTAGGATACGTCGATTTTCTCCGTGTAATTAACACCCCATCGTTCTCAGAGTCGGAAGGAAATTTTCTAGGGTAATTAAGGTCTCTTCTCCACCACTGTTAGATATCATATAACATTACTGTAGCGTATAGGTGTAAAAGAAAGATCGGATGGTTGTGGGGGACTCACCAGAAAATTTATTTTCCTCGGAGTCTCTGACTCTACAGTGAAGTCATACAACTCTTCTACATTTGACTTTAATTGAAGTCCTCTCCACCGTGTAATTAACACCCCAACATTTTTCTCTGACTCTGCGTGCAGTGAAACTAGTACTACAACTCTTCTAGATTTGACTTTAATTCTAGTCCTCTCCATGTCCACCGAAATGCATGTTGTTTTTCACTTTTCATACTACTCTCCGGCGAGACTTTATTTACACGTCCAAGACCTTCAACTATTGAACAATATAATATAGTATTAGTTAAAAATATTTACGATGCTATTTTTCATAATGATATACTAATATTATTTATTTCGCGAGTCCAATATAGATAGGTAACTTCTTCGTGACCACTTAGCTATAGTTTATAATATTGAACTTCACATGCGTGTATAACCACCAAAGCCTACCGAGGAACTGTAGCTCAACATTTGATGAGAGACATATAGTTCTGGCTGTTGTTTTTTATGTGGATGCTACATGATTTTGTAATAATAGTGGCCAAAAAAGAAATTGACCCCACGCACATACCACTACTATTATATCGATTCATAATTTCATATTGTGATGTGGATTCAGACCTACTCCAGTAAGTCAATGGGTGCATTTATGCCAATATTTTGACTGCGTAGGTGCACTAGTGCTACTCAAACGACCACCAAACTGAGCTACTGCAGGCAAGACAAGAAATCATTTGTCTAGGGGTGCAAGTGGGTGCGAATTGTTCGTGAGTCCACTAAATCCGTCTCATAATAAACAGTAAGTGAACTCCCGTGGGCTAGTTTCTCTTTTAAGTGGACTTAAGTGGCAACCCACAATTCAGCTCACGTAGCCCACCTCTTATGCCCCATTAACTATAGCCCTATCTGACTATCTGGCTATCCCCGATTCATAATAGCGACACAACTCAGACTCTCACGCAGTCACGCGACTAGCTCCACGACTCGATCCAGAGGGGCGCCACGGCGAGGGCACATGGGGCGGCAGATCCAACGGGGCACGACAAAGAGGGCGCAAGGGGCGGTAGATCCGGAGGGGTGACCGCGGCAGGGCGCATGAGGCGGCAGATGATTTCTTCGCATTCTGCTGCTATTGCTAGTGTCCCTGCCCTTTGATTCAGCAAGCTTTGCTTTCGTGTTTCAAATTCTCTTGCCTTTCCTTTCGCCAAAGATTGCAGCTTTTGCAGTCGCTTTGCTGATTCCAAGTTTGGCCCGGTTTATTTCCCGTTCAAAAATCACGCAAAGTTTAGGTTTTTACCCCGTCCCTTGATGCGGGCACCGCCAAAGGTTGTTATCGGCGCGTGCGATTAGTGCTGATTTGGGGCTAGGAGTGTGGAATTTTGAGTGATTTGTGGGGAAATTTTGAGTGTTTCCACGGCTAGGGTGTGGAATTTGGGGTTTGGGCGGGTGTCGCTTTCGAGCCCTTGGTGAGGTAGGGGCTCATACGCCTGAAATTGGTGCTAATTTGGTGCGAAATGGCGAAATTTATGGTCCCTATGGCTAGGGGTGGAAAAAAGCTTGTTAGTGGGCCCTGCTGACTCGGTTCAAAATTGCTCCAATTACACTCGTTAATTGGTTAAACATTAGCATTCTGTTGTCGGATTTGGCGTATTGGTGTGTGAGCTTCTATGTAGGTCACTGGTTTGCTTCGATGGCTTGTAGATTTCTCGGCGATGATGCTCTCTACACTTTACTCACCGGTTGGGCAACGAAGTAATTAAGCAGACCATTTTACTCTAGTACTAATTCCTAACGTATAATTCCTAACGTATATACGCACGAACGTTACACTCATGAATTTTTGGCTAATCTAGCATGTTTTCATCGTGTATTTACAGATCTGATCATGATAAAACGGTATTTACAAAATAGAACCGTTAACGCACGGTGGCCGTGCGCCAGCACCAGAGCCGCCGCCACCTAGCGTTGGCGCATGACCACCATGTGCCAACGCTGGACCCGACACCACGTGCCCGCGCTCGGCCGCTATGTGCCATGTCGACCACCACGTCGCCCGTTGGCACACAGTGGTCATGCGCCAACTGCTAGCACACGGTGACCGTACGCCAACGGCCTCCGGTCGCCATTTGTCACATTACTTAGGGTTAGTTACGGTAGTTAGGGTTAATTAGGGTTAGTGTTAGACTGAAATTTGAAAGAATTTTAAAATATAGCAAATGAGTCCAAAAAAATCTAAAATTTTTTGTGGAGCCTCCTAATACCGTGTACTTGCTTGTGTAAATTTGCCATAAATTTATTCGCTCAGAATTTTTATCACTATTTCATATAAGTGTCATGTTTGTACAAATCAATAAATGTAGAAAATGAGCACCAAAAATTATGAATTTTATTTTGAAAGCTCCCCACGCAGTGGACTTGATTGTGTAATGTTTTGGCAATTTTATATATGTTTTGGTATTGTCTCGAAAATGTAAGATTTAGGTCGCGAAAATTTCGATTTTAGGTTTCAGAAATTAGGGTTTCATGATTTCATGTGACTTGGAATGTATAGAAAAAAGTTACATTGCAACTCTATTGGACATGTCGATATACAATATGGCAACACACATAACAACCAAAATACGCGTACAAATATAGCAAAACAAAATCGCATAACATGCGATACAATATGGCTCACTCGTCTGAGCCACTACTATCTGCTTGCTGCGGCTGCGTTCACGTGCGCGGTCTTGTTTTGCGCCGAGCATGACCTGTGGAATGCGTCCATCGGTCCGGAGAGCGAGTGTCGGTTCGGAGGGGGTACGGAGACCGTTGAGGCAGAGGTGGACTAGTAGGCTGACTCTGGAGCAGAATCTGATAGGCGTAATGAGAGGGCCCTCTCGGGATGCCCCCGGAGGAATCTCCTAGGACCTCCTAGGAAGTCCGACAGGACCACCCAAAGGTCTGGGAGGTCCTCCAAGATTACCCTAAGTGGAGGTCCTCCAGGTCCACCTAGGAAATCTCAAAGACCTCCCACAGGTCCTGGCCTCTGTGCTCTGAGCTAGTCCTAGGATCACTAGCTAGCTCGCACAGAACAACGTAGGTGTAATCACAACCACACAACAAGAAAGTAAGATGAGGTAGACAAATTAACTTATATTAAACAGGGACCTTATGGTCAAGGTTGTTTACAGAAGTCGCCACCAAGGGCTAACAAAAACTGGCAACAAAGCTTTACAGCGGAACCACCAAAACGTGTGAGGCCATCCGGCAAGCCCACAGGTTGTCGAGTGGAGGACGTCCCTAGACGGCCGGATCATCAAAGAACTCCTCGAAGAGGTCTGCACACCCTTGATCTTCTTCTGCCACTGCTCAAAAGAGGGCTTAAAGCCATGAGTACATTTGAATGTACTCAGCAAGTCGTAGGGAACAATTATGCACATAATATTCATGCAATGGCTTGGCCAAGGAGAGTTGTACGGTTAGTTTGCAGAAAGCATGATTTAACAGTAAATAGCATAAGTAGATTGCAAAGCTCAAGTTAAAAGCATAATACATAGATACATTTGTTTGAAAACAGGGAGTGAGCACCCACTCACCCCCAAGACCACTCGAGGGAGGTCTGGCCGCACCCACGCCCAAGACCTCTCCCACGACCACCCTGGAGCACCAACTCGAGAGCTCCACAACCAGCCCTTGGACCACAACTCGAGCCAACCATGACCCCTCTGGAGCTGGCCCAGGTCTCTTCGAGGCAAAGCCACGGCCTCTCGCAGAGGTGCCCAGGGACATAAATTTTAGAAAATCTACCCCTTGCGCAATTTCACCAGGCAATGTCCATGACCAAGGACTTGGCTTTTCGAATAGATTTTTCACTCTGCAGAAGTGTACAACTTTACCCACAATCCACGATCTCTCTAGCGGGACGGGTTCCGAAAAGACCCTTGCTCACTTCTGAAGGTGAGCAGTCTAGAGAGCGTGACAAGGCCTTTACAAAGCTTTGAACTGGCTTGGAGCTTCCCGCTAAGGTTGTGCAAATCCCCCCTGCCGGGTTATTGGGTGCCCCCTCTTGCACCAGTGAATCAACATGCTCCACCACAACAGAACCAAGCCAGCTCATTGCTAATTATTTGGTCCAGACCATCCCCATAAAATGGTCTTGTGGTTGCACGGTAATACCCAGTTCAATGGATCACAAAGTAAAGTCCTTAATTGATACTCGGGCAAGACCTCCTCAACCCAAAGGTGCATGGAGCACCCCTTTATCGCATGATCACTTGCTCGAGCAAGAAAACCTTTAGGTTCAACCCACCAAAGACCACCCGGTCTTGGCACACAAATTTTAATCAAAGTGGCCTCGCACCACAATCAACACAATTTATGGCCTCAAAGACCACAAATGCTCAAGTGGCACCAACCACGCCCATAATTCAATTAGTCAAGATTATTAATGAAGAAGCATGATTCTCAAGACCCACGGTCTAAAGCAAGGCTAAGGATAAACATACAGTCCCATGTTGGCAATATCAAGTGATACCAACTAAAATTATCCATTCTAAGTTGTCCAAGGGAATCATGTCAACATGATGAGTGCAAACATCAAAGAGGCATAATTGTCAAGTGGAATATAGCTACTGCCCAAAGCATTTCTTATAAAAATAGCCATGCATGATAATGTAAAACAACATATTTTGAAAGTCTAGGATCAACAAGATCAAAGGTCTGTGACTTGCCTTCGATGAAAAGTGGCAGGGCTTCGGTAGTGGCTGCTGGTTCTGAGTACTCCTCCACGAGATCGGGACCTATACGATCGCAAAGAATCAAATAAGCAAAACAACTCTCAGAAAAGAACTTAAAAAGACTTAAAGGAATTTAAACTAACTCATCCAAAAACCAGAAAATAGGAATTCTCGACGAGAAAGGAGATCCAAGCCAGAGAGGGTGGTCTTTGCAAAAAGACCAAGAGGTGGTCACGACCAGAGGGAGGTCATGGCCAAGAAGGAGGGTGGACTTTGCAAAAAGACCAATAAAGACCAAGAGGTTGTCTTTACAAAAATACCAAGAAGGTCGTTTTTGCAAAGAGAGGCCCTCAGGAGATCCAAAAGGAGAGAAAGTCTTGAGAAAGACACGATGTAACATCCCAAATGTATAATTAGGGTTAATCAAGTATAATTATATGTGTAGAAATTAAAACTTTTTCTCACATCTTGAAAAACCCTAAAATCTTATGTAATTATTGTCCAAGAGTTGTGTAATTCAAAAACACAAAGCTCTTGTTGACCAAAAATCAAACTCATTCTCCAATTATCTTAAATCTTGTGTCAAACATTTGGAATATATTTTCCTTGGTCCCAAAACTGATATGGGACCCCTTCAAAAATATCATGAGTTATAACACTTGTTGATAATTTTGGAGGCAAAACAATCCTTTAAACAACCTTCGTGAATTTCCTGAGAAAATGCATCGCATAATAACCTCTGGAAATTTTATGCAAGGTTGATCTCATTGTCAGCAAGCTCCAGTTAAAATTTCATCAAATTTGGAGTTCATTTGCTATCTCAAATAATTCCGTAGTTTCAGCTGTTAAAAACTAAATTTAAAAGCCTACACTGCTCCTTGGGCTAGCTATATTCAAAGTGGTCCAGCCTCAACCATGTCTGCACCTCTCCAGACCCCATCTCCATTTGATCAGTCGCACTGCTGGATTTACAAACCAACCGCCACGACCTCCTCCGCGTCAACACCGCAAGGACCTCCCACCTCATGAGGTCATTGCCGTTGATCCGTGATCAACGGCCATGACCTCCCCCGTGTTAAACCTCAAAGACCTCCTCGAGCAGTAAACCATCGCAATGAGGTCATCCCATTTGTTGAGGTCGAGCTGTTAGATCAAATCCACATGACCACGACCTCCTCCTCAACATACTCAACCAGTCATCCTATTTACGTGAGGTCATAGCCCTTGGATCCAAGATCCATGGCCTCGACCTCCTCCTCTCAACCTAAACTAAACAAACCTCCCACCTAACTAAGGTCGAGCCGTTGGATCGATCCAACACTCACGACCTCCCCGTGTTATCAAGCACTCACAACCTCCCCATCTTTTGTTGTGCACCGTTAGATTAAAATCTACGGTCACGACCTCCTTTTTGTCTCATGCGCACAGACCTCCCTCAACAAGACGTGAGATCGTAGCCCTTAGATCTAAATCTAAAGGCCATGACCTCCCTTGTGCGCTATGCAAGCTCAGACCTCCACCTCTTTTGATCGGAACCCTTAGATCTAAATCTAACGGTCCCGACCTCCCTTACTGCTATGCATCATATCGACCTCCCGGTCATTGTGTGCCCTTGATTTAAATCCAAAGGCCATGACCTCCCTCATGTCTTTTTGATCGCGTGCGTTAAGTCCTCACCGAGGTCCAAGATCGCTGGATGGAGATCCAACGCTTTGGACCTCTGTCCCTTTTCCTCACGTATGCTGCTGACATGAAATCGGAGGGCCACGACCTCCCCATCTCTTGATCGTGTGGTGGGACCTCCTCCCACCACTTAAAACATAACGGTTCAAAAATTGATCCGATGGTTAGGACCTCCCTGTGTCTTATCCAACGGTCATAAAGACCTCCTGTTCTTCTCCTTCCTCCGGCGCGCATGCGTGCTCGAAGTGGAGTTAACGCGCGCCAGCCTCTGACCTTTAATGCTCTTTGTCGACCCAGATTTAATGCGTGGTCGACTTTTCCGCCTATCAGTCAAGACACCGCCCTTGTCAACTTTAGGTCATGTCCATCCCATGGACTAACCCGTGGGCTAAGCTCACCATGGAGCTTAGCCCCACTCATAACCTTCACTCGGGCTATAAGTCACCATTGGGTTCCTCCTTAGCTTCTTTGGCACACTTCTAAGCTCTAAGCTTGCACCGTGTCATTTGAGCTTTCCTCTCCTCCCTCTTGGTCGCCATTGTTGAGAAGCTTGAAGCTCCTCGGTGGACAAGGGTCCCTGGAGTTTTTCCTCCTTTTCTCCTTGCTTCCATTTGTGCCCTACCCTCCGGGACCAAGGCCTAACTTGATATTGTTGGGTATTTGCAGAGAGGACAAAGTGGAGCTTGAAGTTGAAGCTTTGGTCAGTGGAGCACCCTTCGTCCCCAAGACCGGTCCTCCTTCTCGACCTCCTCAAGACCTTAGGACCTCCGTGTACTCCTCGATAGTCCTTTAGCGCTGGGCACCCGTGATGTATGAGGTCGCGGAGCTTTTAAATTGGGCACACGCTTGGTTGGATGTCGCATGAGCTTCCTTTTGCATTTTGGTTTCGCTGTGGTGCTTGTTCGTTGTCCTCTCCGCTCGCCGGCATTCAAGCCGCCGCCGCCGTTGAGAGGAGGTCCTTTGGGTGCGCATGGTTATTGCGGACCTAACGGTATCATTGATCTCGCCATGAGGTCTACATCGCCGGCGATGACCACATCTTTTGCGGGATTTTGTCGGACGTCCCGAGCGTGTCATTGTCGTTTTAGGACAAAGCTTCACCATTTTAATGCGCTAATCATGTGTTCCAATCATTGTAATCATTGATGTCTTAACCGCCTTTAATCCACCCTTTAATGTGCGATTTAAGACCTCCGTAGCTGACCTCCTTGATGTCCAGCCAGCGCATTTATTCATGTCAAGGCGTGCGCGCTGAAGTTAAAGCGCTGGTCTGGGACGCCCGACCTCCTCCGAGGAGATCTGAGCGCCCAAGACCTCCCTTGCGCAATCGTGGCCGCCTGCACTCCACGGAGGTCTCAGAACGCTAGACCTCCTTAGGACCTCTCCGTAGCTATCTCACCTGCTCATGACCTCCCGGGTAGATCTTGACCGTCAAGGTCCTCCTCGACGATCTCGAACCATCGAGGACCTCCTTGAACATCTCGACCGCCCAGACCTCCCCGTGAGGTCTTGACGATGCAGATCTTCCTTGGGGAGATCTTGATAGTTTAGATCTTCCTTTGAAGATCTCACCGCTGAGGACCTCCCTTTAGATCTCGATCCGCTCGGACCTCCTTCTGTGTTGTGGTCCGCTGGATTTCGTGATCACGGCCACGACCTCCCCTCACCTCAAGCATGTGAGTTGCTAAGAGGTCCAGACCTCTGGACCTTCACGCAGCGTATGTGATGTTCTCTGGGAGATCTTGAGCCGTTAGATCTCGAGATCTGTGGCTCACGCCCTCCCATACCCTTGTGAGTTTAGAAATTCCAAAGGAGGTCTTAGTTAAACCGAAATAAGGTATAGACTTTAGAATTTCATATCTCTTTCATTATAATTCCAAATGAGGTCGTTCAAATTGTGTTGGCTCTGTTTTGAACTTGACTTTAATCCAAAAATGATTGTAAGTTGAGTTCAGCTCCAGAGCACAGTTTGCCATTAGATTTTAAAACCAACTTTAAAATGTGCACTTAAATCAATGCTTAACTTGTAAAATACATAACTAATGCTCTATAGACTATTTTTGGGTGAGCCCAACTTTGTTGGTTTCTCTCTTAGTGAACTCACTGTGAAAATTAGTTTTGAGCATGTTGTTGCTAGGAAAATGAGGACTTGTGCATTATAATTTTGTTCAAGTTCTTGTTTTTGAAAATTTGTAGAGAGTGCAATATAGCTCCAAATGAGGTGAACTCAATTGTGTTATTCATCTCATGAGGTGCTGGTTTTACAGTAAAATTTCAGCTTCACTTCTATTCTAGAAAATTTTGCGATGAACAGTAGCATATTTCTAATTAATAGGCTGAGCAGAATTGTTTTGCTCATATCTTTTGCATTGAGAATCCAAATCCATTGGTTCTTGTTGCAAAATTTCCTAGAAATCACCCTCTTGTTGCTGTAGAAAATTCAGAGAATTTGGAGTTCGTTTGTTGTGCTGTCTTTGTTGTGTTTCGTCGTTTTATCGGTTCTTTCTCGCTTCCGTTAGGGCTTCGACATTTGTGGTGATCCCGAAAGTGACCCTCCGCAACAAAGTGACGACCAGCAATAAGGCAAGCAGTTTGATCATTTCCATCATTGTCCCATTACTTTAAAGCTTAATATATTGTTTTACTTCTATGTATGCATGCTACTTTGTGTTAAATGTCGCTAGCAAGCCTATAGTTGCATAATCTGTAGGAACTGTTTATCCTCTACTACCATGAGCCTAGGTTATTTGCTGTGGTGGGAGCTCGTTGGATGAGCTCCTATCACTTAGTAGTTTCGATTTAAATTGCTTAGACATGCTTAGCTATCGGTAGTATTGGGCGATCATCGACTTAGTCGATGGTCTTGATCACTCAAAACTGATTATTACTCCTATATGTCCAGCACTTGTGCTTTGATTAATTTGTAAAATCAAAAACTGAAAATAAAAGATTGATTTAGACTTGGGCATATTGGATGGATGGCGTGGTTTTTGGATGTGGTGGTATGCTGGGTCCCTAAGGACCGAGTACTTGGGTCACTAAGCCAAGCGATTTCAAGATACTAACCACACGAGGGGCATATGGAACCCTCTTGACTAAGTACTCTGGCGGTGTTAATTGGGGTCGCCGGTTGGTGTGTTTTTAAAGATAAAATGTGTGTGTGATGTGGGAGGGGAGCATTAGCTTCCGGGAAGGTTGTGTGATGTCTCCTTCTCCCGTGGGTTGTGCGACTTTTAATTAGCATTGTCCATTGGAAATGTCTCATAGGACTTAGCCATGCCTAAGACACCTAAGGTAGTGTGCCTAAAGGAAAGGCGGTCCGACGTGTGGGTACAAGTGGTACACCCTGCAGGATAAAACTATTCAATAGCCTCGCCCTAGGTTATGGACATGCTTGGTAAGGTCGTTCAAGACTAGACTACAACCTTTAATTAAAACTTGACATGGTTGGTATGAACGGGAGTTCATGCTATTGTTGTGGTGACTTGGGTTAGTCACTTCCAGATTGTTCTTGTTGTTGTTACTATGTTATTATCGCGTTGTTATTTCAACAATTAAAAATGCTTTGTCAAATTGCTTTCAATCTACTATGTTATTGCAAATAAATGTTGCTTTATGCTAAAATGAGTCCAAAGCCTCATCCACTTAAATAAAGCTTGCATGTAGCTAAATTATAGTTCGTTATCTTACACGTCAGTTTTAAGTAGTACAATAAATAATTTATTGTACTCATTTGTTTTGCTTAACAACTTTGTTGCAGAGGAGGTAGAGCCCAAAGGGCTTTACTTTTGTGAGTCAGGCGGTGGTTGGGAGAGCGACTAGCTTGGCGGTCCTGTCATTGCCTTGTGGGCTAAAGGCACAATCGTTGGCTCTTATTTTGGGCCATCTTTATGGCACTTTTGCTTCACTGTTATCTTTTGTAATTATTGTTATTTGGCCTAAGGGCCTCTCTTTTGTAATATCTATTCCATATTAATATTAACTTCGGTTTGTTGCTTATGTACTATGTGTTGTATGGAATTGATACATCCTTTTGTTGTGAGGTATGTATACCGTGATTCGGGAAGTATACATCTCTCGAGACCTGGTTTATTTGGTTGATAATACTAGGTCAATTGGATGACTAAGTATTATGAGCCTAATAAACGTCGGGGTCTCACACACGATTACTTCACGAGGTCGCAAGGAAACATGACCGCGTCATGTAGTCGTAGCAAAGATACGATCACGCGATGTGGTCGTATGAACAAGAAAAGAACAGACACCAAGAAACTTACCAAGGCCAAGGACGAGTTAAAGATAAGAAGGAGGAGCTGATCCCGAGGCTGGATGATGGCCAGCTGGTGGTGACGGGAAGGACGTCGCAAAGGCTCCGGTAGGCCCCTTGGCGACAAGGAAGCGATGGCGTAGCTCCAAAGGGGCTCCCTGCTGAAACTCCAAACTCAGAGAAAATTAGGCAAAGAGGCTAGGGTTTCTGAAAGGAAGCTCACTTAGGCTCTTTTTATAGCTAGAGATGAAAAAGAAAGAGCGAGAGAGCCACAGGGAGACTTAGAGACACACGGGTCAAAGGTAGGTGAGAGTCAGGGCAAGTGTCACAACTGATTTGGTAAAGGACAGTCAAGACATGCTTGTTGGGAAGGAAGGGAACAAGGAGAGAGATTAAGGTGCCACGCAAGTGACCACGTAAGTGACCGCATTTAATGCACCCAGATTTTTGTGGCGGAGGAATTGAGAAAGTGAGTAAGACCGACAAGTGGGGCCAGTCAAACTCAGGTAAACAATTGGTCAAGGGATAGTCGCGACCAAAAGGGAAAGTCGGGACCAACAAGGGTTGTCTCAACTGCTAAGGTAGTCTTTGGGAAAAGACCACAGGGAGGAGGTCGCGGTAAAATGACAAAGGAAGAAGTCGCGGCCTCAGAGGGAGGTCGCAGCCCAAGGGGGTGGTTTTTGCAAAAAGACCAAAAGAGCGAGGAGGTCCAAACGAAGGGAGCTCTGGACAGCCAAGATCAATCAAAGGGAGGTCCTGACGGTCAAGATCTGCCAAGGGGAGGTCCTGACGGTTAAGATCTCCGAAGGGGAGGTCCTAACGGTCAGATCCACAAGGGGAGGTCCTAACAGTCGAGATCCAAACAAGAGGGGGTCTCAACGGTCAAAATCTAAACAAAGGGGGATATTTTAAAATGAGGAGATCCAAGGAAAGAGGTCCAAAGGAGAAAGTCAAGGGAGGTCTAAAGAGAAGAAAGAGGAGAGGTGGTCAAATAAGAGGGTGGTCCAAAGAGAGGAAAACCACTCAAACTTGACCCTCGGAAATCAAAAAGATTTGAAATACAAACTCGAGCTGATCTAAGACCCAAAAGGGGAGGTCTTAGTCCTACAAAAAGGTCTTGGACAAGGGGAGGTCCAACACAAGGAAGGTCGGGACCCTCAGAAGAAGTCCAAACAGTAGGCACAAGGGGAGGTCCAAGGAGAAACCAAGAGAGGTCTGGACCTATGGGGGAGGTCCGGGTTAAAGGATAGACCAAGCACATGGGAGGTCTAAGAAGGAAAAGCCAGTGAACACCAATACTCGAGATAAACCAGAGGAGGTTAATTGCAATTGGATTAATTCAAGTTAAATCTCCAAATTTTCTAAAATGCCAAGTTAAGCTTGAGCGAATCAATAAAGTCGAATGGTTCCTTTTGGATTTTTCAAAACTGGCAGAAACCCTAGGACAAACGGGACGTTACAAACTTTCACCCCTTAAAGAGAATCTCGACCCCGAGATTCGGGCTGACTAGAGAATAGGTGCATGTATTCTGCCTTGAGGTCCTCTTCACGCTCCCAAGTTGCTTCTGCTTCGGTGTGGTTGCTCCACTGAACCTTGCAGAGACGGATAGTCTTGGTCCTTGTCACTCGCTCAGACATTCCCAAGATTTTGATGGGTCGCTCCTTGTAGGTGAGCTCTTCTTGGAGATCCACTGCTTCTAACTGCATCTGTTCTTCTAGCACACGCAGGCATTTCTTCAACTGGGACACATGGAAGACATTGTGCACTCGAGACAATTGAGGAGGGAGGTCTATTTTGTAGGCAACTTCTCCTCTTCGAGCTAGAATAGGAAAAGGTCCAACGAATTTAGGTGCAAGCTTCCCACTGACTCTAAACCGGTGCATTCCATTAAGAGGTGACACCTTAAGGTATACTTGATCTCCTGGTGCAAAGGTTAGATCTCGACGCCGGTTGTCTGCATAGCTCTTTTGCCTGGACTGAGCAGTCTTGAACTTCTCTCTAATGGATCTCACTTGGTCTTCAGCTTCTTTCAGGAGGTCTGGCCCGAGCACTTGTCCTTCACCTGATTCTATCCAGTACAAAGGTGTTCTACACTTCCTTCCATAAAGAACTTCAAAAGGGGACATCTGAAGGCTTGCTTGATAACTATTATTGTAAGAGAATTCGGCATAAGGTAGCATCCGATCCCAACTAGCTTGCTTCTCCAGAGCACAAGCTCTCAGCATGTCCTCAAGTATTGGGTTAACTCTTTCGGTCTGGCCATCGGTTTGAGGGTGATAGGTTGCACTGAAATTAAGGTCCGTGCCCAGGACTTCATGTAGCTTTTGACAAAACATGGAGGTGAATTGGGATCCTCGATCCGATACTATCTTCTTTGGCACACCATGTTGACATACCACCTTAGCCATGTAGAGCTCTACTAACTTGTCTCCAAAATAGGTGGTCTTGACAGGGATAAAATGTGCAACCTTGGTTAGACGATCTACGATTACCCAAATGAGTCAAAACCAGCTTGAGTTCTAGGCAGACCAGTTATAAAATCCATTCCAATCTCTTCCTATTTCCATTCGGGTATGGGTAAGGGTACCAAAAGACCTCCAGGTCTTTGATGCACGGCCTTAACTCTTTGACAAGTATCACACTTTGCCACATACTCTGCAATCTCTCGTTTCATACTAGGCCACCAGTACAACTCTTTGATGTCTTGGTACATTTTTGTATTCCTAGAGTGAATGGAATACAAGGCTTCATGAGCTTCTTTGATAATCATCTTTTTGAGCTCCGGGTGGTTCAGCACACAAAACCTCTTATCGAACCATACAGTTCCCTGATCATTTTCCGAAAACCTTAAAGATCTCCCTTTTCTCATGTTGCTCTTGATTTCTTTAATGTCGGCATCATCAACCTGAGCTACCCTGATCTGACTTTGCAAAGTCGACTGCACCTCCAGAGTTGCCAAAAACCCTTCCTCAACTATTTCCAGCCTAAGCTTCTGGAATTCCTTATGCAAAACTGGTTGGCTTTCTTTGACCATCAACATGCTACTATAGACCTTCCTGCTCAGAGCATCAGCTACCACGTTGGCCTTGCTAGGGTGATAATGAATTCCCAAGTTGTAGTCCTTGATCAGCTCTAACCATCTCTTTTGCCTCATGTTCAAGTCAGCTTGAGTAAAGATGTACTTTAAGCTCTTGTGGTCGGTGTAGACTTCACAGCGGTTACCAATGAGGTAGTGCCACCATATCTTCAAAGCATGCACTACGGCAGCTAGTTCTAGGTCATGAGTAGGGTAGTTTGCTTTATGAGGCTTTAACTATCGTGAGGCATAAGCTACCACCCTCCTTTCTTGCATCAGGACGCAACCAAGACCTTGTCGAGATGCATCACAATAGACCTCAAAGTCCTTTCGGACGTCTGGTAGAATTAAGACTGGAGTAGTGGTCAAACGCTTCTTGAGTTCTTGAAAACTTTGCTCACACTCAGAGGTCCAGGAGAACTTCTTTTCCGTCTTTAATAACTAAGTAAGAGGTCTTGATATTCGGGAGAATCCTTTAATGAATCTTCTATAATACCCGGCCATTCCAAGGAAGCTTTGGACCTGGGGCACTGACTTAGGGGTCTCCCAATTGAGCACATCTTGGACCTTACTAGGGTTGACAGAGACTCCTTTCTTAGACAGGACATGCCCCAAAAAGACCACTTCCTTCATCCAAAACTTGCACTTACTAAACTTAGCAAAGAGTTTGTGGGCTCTAAGCTTCTCCAAGGTCAGGTGGAGGTGTTCTGCATGCTCTTCTTCACTTTTTGAGTACACAAGGATGTCATCAATAAAGACAATAACAAACTTGTCTAGATACTCCATGAATATTCTATTCATCAAGTTCATAAAATAAGTAGGGGTGTTGGTTAGCCCAAAGGACATGATAGTGCACTCAAATAGCCCATATTTAGTTGAAAAAGCTGTCTTGGGATGTCTTCTTTGCGGATCTTGAGCTGATGGTATCCTAACCTCAAATCTATCTTTGAGAATACTCCAGCTCCTTTTAATTGATCAAACAGGTCATCAATCCTTGGTAAATGATACTTGTTCTTGATGGTGACTTCATTTAGAGCACGGTAGTCCACACACATTCTCTGTGTTGCATCCTTTTTAGGCACAAAAATCACTGGAGCTCCCCAAGGTGAGGAGCTAGGTCTAATAAAACCTTTGCTCAGCAGGTCTTCAATCTGTTTCTTCAACTCTACTTGGTCATCAACATGCAGCCTATAAGGTCTTTTGGATATAGGGGAGGTCCTTGGAACAAGATTGATAACAAACTCAAGATCTCTATCTGGAGGCATTCCCAGAAGGTCTTCAGGAAAGACATCGGGGAAATCTTGAACCACTGGTATATCGTCGAACGACACATCTTGAGCACTACAGGCTAGAGTTCCATCAAGCTTTTCTGAGAAAGCTTCAAACTTTACTTGGGCTCCAATTGGACTAGTCAATGTGATGCTCCGACCATTACAATCCAAAATGCACTACTACAAAAAGGCTAATACTAGACGCCTCATCATAGACGGTTGACCAAAACCGTCGGTATTACATTCAATCACAGACGGTTTTGGTTTAGAGACCGCTCAGGCATCGGGTCAGCGCTTAAAACCGCTCAGGAAGAGGTAATATCACAGACGGTTCATGTTAAAAACCGTCTGTGAAGTATCACAAACGGTTCTAAACAAGAACCATCGGTGATATTAATTAGTATCACAGACGGTTCTTAACAATAACCGTCTGTGATTCACGGTGAGTTTCTTCATCGCCGATGCGTTTGTTCGTCGCCATCCGCTTCGGCTCCCCGATGCGTCTCTTCATCGTCATCGATCCGCTTCGGCCCTCGACGCGCGTCTCTTCGCCTCACGCCCGAATTTATTCCTTGTTTTATAAAAGGGTCATCCGCCATCCAAGATGATCATCCCCACATACTTATAAAAAAACAAATGGTCTGCCTCTTCCTTGTCGCCGCATTGAGGGCCTTCCCGCCAAGACTGCATTTGAGCACCTCTCGGTGTAAGTTGAATCGTCAGTTGGAAGAACACCGCTTGATCAACAGGTGTCTTCACCCTCTCGCCGACGGAGAATTTGTCGAGCAGTGACACCACCTTCCGCCGCCTTGACATCCTCCTCCGCCGTGTCTTTCGGGTGATCTCCCACTTTCGGCGAAGTTTATCAGCGTCATCGACGAAGTCCTCCAAAACGACGCTGCATCGCGTCTCAGAGGCTTGCCGCCACTTGGACCGTAATCGAGGCGGCAAAGCATCGAGTCAACGTGCCGAGACCCTCAAGAAGGGAAGAGAGCCTATGGGCTCAATTCTTCTTGGTTCAATACCGAGGGTCTTCGAGACACTTTCGAACGAATGGCGTCAACGGTGGACGATTTCGTGCTTTGTTCACGATGATCGAGAACCGTCCGATGCCGCTACACTGCCGCTTATGAAGTATTGCGATGGAGATAGCAGCCTACCTCCGCCACTAGAAAAACCTTGTTTAATTATAGGTTTACGCTTTTTTTAATATAAACATGTAATTTCTTCATGTCATGTAAGTGTATATACAAGATAAATATATTTGAGAAACCATATCACGCATAGCCCATAATGGAACCGTCTGTGATATGGGATATATCACGACGGTTCCATAATGGAACCGCTCGTGTTCCACAATGGACCTGCTCAGGATAATTATCACTAACGGTTCCATAATAGAACCGCTCGTGATAAGTCTCTTTATAAGTAGGAGGTACCCACCGGCCGCTAGGGTTTGCGCCTAACTCGCCACTCCCAGCCAGCCTTACTCTCAGACGCTCTCTCCCCACCTCGACGCCGCCATTCTTCCCCACACCGACGATTGTAGACATCTGGTGATCTTGCAAAAGACACTCAGACGATAAGAGTGTCTTTTTGCAGGCCATCACAGCCACAACCACGGTGACGCCCAAACTCGTCACTCCTCAGCTCCGCTTAGGGTTTGCGCCCGCCCTAACTCCGCTCCTCCCCACCTCGACGTCGCCGCCGACCTCGTCGCCACACCGCCCGACCCCTTTGCGCCCGCTAGGCCCCGGCCGGCTTTGCTTTCCCATCCTCTCTATTCTCCTCTAGATCTGTTAGCTTAATGTCTTTTGTTGAGTTTGATTTTTATGCATGAGCCTTAAGTTGTGTCCTCGATGTTTGTGTGATTTATGCAAGGTAAAGGAAATGGATGAGGGTTGTGTTTGGTGGTGGGGTCGCCACCGTGGTTGCTACTGCACTAAGGTCCTCTCTGCCTCTACCCCCTTGCTTTGTGATGAAAATGGCTAGCTAGTGCTCATGATGGATGCCGAGGGCTACTCTTGGTGTGGTGGGTTTGGACACCCTTGGTCTTGTTCTCTTGCCGATGAACCGCTCAATGATGTTAATAGTCTTATGCTGAAATTGAATTGATAATTAGTTCATATTAATAGTCCCTTGCTCGTGATGTAATGATGTCAATAGTCTTATGTGAAATTGAATTGATAATTAGTTCATATTAATAGTCCTCTTCTTGTGTGATGTAATGATGTCAATAGTCTTATGCTGAA
The DNA here is from genome assembly GCA_036346405.1 of Phyllostachys edulis. NCBI lineage: Eukaryota > Viridiplantae > Streptophyta > Magnoliopsida > Poales > Poaceae > Phyllostachys > Phyllostachys edulis. The sequence continues at coordinate 68,856,935 of CM070550.1, forward strand.
ATTGAATTGATAATTAGTTCATATTAATAGTCCCTTGCTCGTGATGTAATGGTGTCAATAGTCTTATGCTGAAATTGAATTGATAATTAGTTCATATTAATAGTCCCCTTGTTCATGCCGGTCAAGTTCTCCTACCTCTTATGCACTGTGCACGCCCTACCCTTCCATTCATATCTCTTCTCTATAAAGTCTCCAAGCGATGGTGCTTGTGCCATTAAACTAAGATCATATATATATATATATATTATTAAGAGTCCTCACCACTTTCGAGGGTCGCCCACGCAAAGATGAGAAGAATGAGAGCAAGATTCACGGCAACCTTATTGAGCCCTGTAAGTTTAAAAAGTATGGATGCAAGGAGAGCGTTAGGACATCCAATTACTCGGATTGGACGTCGATATATTCAGAGAAAGTGACGTTGATCTTAACTATCTGACGGGAAGTGGCATCATCTATTAGCAACCAACAATTCTTGAGCATGTAATTGTCTTTAAAGCCAACAAGAACACCAAGCAACAATTAAAGACGATTACATGCTCAAGAATGGTTGGTTGCTAATACATGATGCCACTTCCCACCGGAGTATGTGCGATCAACTACACTTTTCAACATAGCCACGCCCAATCCGTAATTGATGTCCTAACGCCTCTTTGCATCCATACTTTTAAACCCGCAGGGCTCAATAAGGTTGCCCGTGGCTACCGCCTCATCCTTCTCATGTCATGTGGACGATCCCCAAAGTGGCCGAGAGATTATTTAACAATATATATATAATATATATATATGATGCCGATTTAATGGTACAAGCACCATCGCTGGGGCTTTATAGAGAAAAGTCATCACAGACGGTTCCAGCCACAAGCCGCTCGTGATATGTACTTATCACGACGGTTTGTGGCTGAAGCCGCCTCGTGATATATACTTATCACGACGGTTTGTGGCTGAAACCGCTCAGGATATATATTATCACGCACGGTTTGTGGATGAAACCGCTCGTGATATTATTATCGCAGACGGTTTGAACCACAAACCGCTCAGGAAAGTATACATCATGCACGGTTCAAAATCGCTCAGGATGACCTCATGTCATCATCGACTCCATAAACTCGACGCTCACGAAACCGTGCGTGATGACGCGTTGAACCATCTGTGAAAGCCTTTTCTGTAGTAGTGATGGCATGGTGGTCCGCAAGCTAATCCATTTCCAAGATCACATCCAGGGACTTGGTATCGAGGAGAATGAGATTGGCTAGGAATTCTATCCCTTCTATAACCACTCTAACTTGTGGACAACCCTGGTTCGTACTTAACTCCGAATCGGGGGATTGAACCAACAAGGTAGCTTTAAAAGGTGCAATGTTAAACTGGTACTTGGCAGCAAAACTCCGAGAAATAAAAGAATGAGAAGCCCCAGAATCAAACAAGACAACGGCTGGCACTGAATTGACTAGGAACTTACCTAGCACAACGTCCGGGGAGGTCTAGGCTTCCTCCACCGCGACATGAGTCACACGACCTCTCCCAAAAGATTGGGAGGTCCTAGCTTGGGGAGGTCCTGCGGCCTAGAGTGCTCCTCGACTCACTCCTGGCTGAGAGGTCCTGGCAGGGGGAGGTCCTAAAGAGGAAGTCCTGGCTGGAGCTTGACCTTATCTTCTGGGGGCATTGATTAGCATAGTGCCCCACTTGATGGCATTTGAAGCACGTGATCCCTCCTGCAGAGCTAACATTGCCTCGGGGCTGTTGGTTACTAATGCTGATGCTACGACGCTGACTTTGGGCAGCTAGGCGGGAGGTCGTGGTAGGGGTCCGGGGGGTGCTAGGAGGTCCTTGGTGCTGATGCTGCATGAAAAGCCTGGTGCGCTGAGGAGGTCCTTGGTGAGCACTGGAATGAGACATCTTCCTCTTGTAAGTCTCGGATAGCTCTCTCCGAGATTCTTCAATAAGCAAAGCCTTGTTCACCATGTGTTGGAAATCGGGATAGTCATTGCTAACCACTTGAACCTTCAAGCTAGGGTGGAGACCTCACTTGAAGCGCTTTTGACGGGCATCATCAGAGGCTACATCTTCACGGGCATGACGGGACAGCTGTGTGAACTTGGTGAGATACTCACTCACAGTCATGTTCCCTTGCTTGAGGTCCCTAAATTCATTCTTCTTCATCTCAACCTTCCCATTAGGGACATGTGAGTGGCGAAATGCTGCTGAAAATTTAGCCTAGGTGATCCTCTGGTGGTCTTCATGTGAGGCACAAAAGTGTCCCACCATTCTGCAGCAGCCCCTTCCAGTTGGTGTGAGGCAAACAAGACCTTCTCACGGTCACTACAGCAGGCTATATCAAGTTTCTTCTCTATGGCCCTCAACCAATCATCTGCGTCCAGAGGCTCAGGGGTGCTTGAGAAAGTGGTCGGGCGAGTCTTCATGAACTCAGATAGACGTGACTGTGGAGGAACAGGAGGTGGGGGAGGTGGCACGACCGCTGGGTGGCTGTTCGGACTCATCATGGAAAGCAATGCGGTAGCAGTTTGGCTTTGCTGAGCCATCATCTGGTTCATATTATTCATCATAGCATTCATCATCTGGGCTTGAGCTGCCATGAATTGTCCCAATCCTTGGTCTGCCATGGATGCTGGAGGAGGTGGAGGTGGAGGTAGCTGTAGGGACGGGTCTGATCCATCTGCACAGAACTTCTCAAGTTTAGTAGACGAGAAGCAGAAAGCATAATAGATAAGAGGGAATAGCACCAAGACGAGCTTAGAACAAGGGAGAAAGATAGAATGAGCCTACAAGGGGTGAATCGGTTTAACCCGAAAGACAAAAAGCGACTAGAGAACTAATCAAGAGGCACAAAGACTCAAGCAAGAGGTCCTACTGACCAAACTAAACGGTGCTAAAACTAGGAAGGACCACCACCAACCTAGTCTTATATGGATGGGCAAACAAAACACCCAACCAGCACTAAGAGCTCGACCCTAGAGAGGTCTCTAAGATAAGAGAGTCAAATTAATACTTGAAAACAAAGTTCCAGAGGAGATAAGACGCAAGAATCGAAGAAGAAGATAAGAGAAGAACAGATCAAGATGAGAAAAGAATGAAACAAGGTGAGATCAGATTAGATCAAGAAAAGAGAAGAACTACTAAGCAAATTATCAGGTTGGTCTGATTTTAGAAAATAACTTTTTGAGACTTGGCTAAAATGACCATGCTAACTAAGGTTACATCCTATAGTCGACCTTGGCTCTGATACCACCTTTGTGAGGCCCCTCCTGGGATGCCCCCGGAGGGATTTCCCAGGACCTCCCAGGAAGTCCGACAGGACCACCCGAAGGTCTGGGAGGTCCTCCAAGATTACCCTGACAGGAGGTCCTCCAGATCCACCCAGGAGATCTCAAAGACCTCCTAGAGGTCCCGGCCTCTATGCTCTGAGCTAGTCCCAGGATCACTAGCTAGCTCGCATAGAACAATGCAGGTGTAATCACAACCACACAACAAGAAAGTAAGATGAAGCAGACAAATTAACTTATATTAAACAGAGACCTTATGGTCAAGGTTGTTTACAGAAGTCACCACCAAGGGCTAATAAAAACTGGCAACAAAGCTTTACAGAGAAACCACCAAAGCGTGCGAGGCCATCCGGCAAGCCCACAGGCTGTCAAGTGGAGGACGTCCCTAGATGGCCAGATCATCAAAGAATTCCTCCTCGAAGAGGTCTACACACCCTTGATCTTCTTCTTCCACTACTCAAATAGAGGGCTTAAAGCCATGAGTATGTTTGAATGTACTCAGCAAGCCGCAGGGAACAATTATGCACCTAATATTCATGCAATGGCTTGGCCAAGGAGAGCTGTACGGTTAGTTTGCAGAAAGCAAGATTTAACAGTAAATAGCATAAGTAGATTGCAAAGCTCTAGTTAAAAGCATAATACATAGATACATTTGTTTGAAAACAGGGAGTGAGCACCCACTCACCCCCAAGACCACTCGACGGAGGTCTGGCCGCACCCATGCCCAAGACCTCTCCCACGACCACTCTGGAGCACCAACTCCAGAGCTCCACAACCAGCCCCTGGACCACAACTCGAGCCAACCATGACCCCTCTGGAGCCGTCCAAGGTCTCTTCAAGGCAAATCCATGGCCTCTCGCAGAGGTTCCCAGGGACACAAATTTTAGAAAATCTACCCCTTGCACAATTTCACCAGGCAATGTCCATGACCAAGTACTTGGCTATTCGAATAGATTTTTCACTCTACAGAGGTGTACAACTTTACCCACAATCCACGATCTCTCTAGAGGGACGGGTTCCGGAAAGACCCTTGCCCACTTCCGAAGGTGAGCAGTCTAGAGAGCGTGACAAGGCCTTTACAAAGCTTTGAACTAGCTCGAAGCTGCCCGCTAAGGTTTCGCAAATCCCCCCTGCCGGGTTATTCGGTGCCCCCTCTTGCGCCAGTGAATCAACACGCTCCACCACAATAGAACAAAGGAAGCTCATTGCTAATTATTTGGCCCAGACCACCCCCATAAAATGGTCTTCTGGTTGCACGGTAATACCCGGTTCAATGGATCACAAAGTAAAGTCCTTAATTGCTGCTCAGGCAAGACCTCCTCAACCCAAAGGTGCATGGAGCACCCCTTTATCGCATGATCACTTGCCCGAGCAAGAAAAACCTTTAGGTTCAACCCACCAAAGACCACCCGGTCTTGGCACACAATTTTAATCAAAGTGGCCTCGCACCACAATCAACACAAATTTATGGCCTCAAAGACCACAAATGCTCAAGTGGCACCAACCACAGCCCATAATTCAATTAGTCAAGATTATTAATGGTGAAGAAGATTCTCAAGACCCATGGTCTAAAGCAAGGCTAAGCATAAACATACGGTCCCATGTTGGCAATATCAAGTGATACCAACTAAAATTATCCATTCTAAGTTGTCCAAGGAATCATGTCAACATGATGAGTGCAAACATCAAAGAGGCATAATTGTCAAGTGGAATATAGCTACTGCCCAAAGCATTTCTTATAAAAATAGCCATGCATTATAATGTAAAACAACATATTTTGAAAGTCTAGGTTCAACATGATCAAAGGTCTGCGACTTGCCTTCGATGAAAAGTGGCGGGGCTTTGGCAGTGGCTGATGGTTCTGAGTACTCCTCCATGAAATCGGGACCTATAAGATCGCAAAGAATCAAATAAGCAAAACAACTCTCGGAAAAGAACTTAAAAAGACTTAAAGGAATTTAAACTAACTCATCCAAAAACCAGAAAATAGGAATTCTCGACGAGAAAGGAGATCCAAGCCAGAGAGGGTGGTCTTTGCAAAAAGACCAAAAGGTAGTCACGACCGGAGGGAGGTCATGGCCAAGAAGGAGGGTGGACTTTGCAAAAAGACCAATAAAGACCAAGAGGTTGTCTTTACAAAAATACCAAGAAGGTCATTTTTGCAAAGAGAGGCCCTCAGGAGATCCAAAAGGAGAGAAAGTCCTGAGGCAGACACGATTACTTCACGAGGTCACAAGGAAACATGACCGCGTCATGTAGTCGTAGCAAAGATACGATCACGCGATGTGGTCGTATGAACAAGAAAAGAACAGACACCAAGAAACTTACCAAGGCCAAGGACGAGTTAAAGATAAGAAGGAGGAGCTGATCTCGAGGCTGGATGACGGCCAGCTGGTGGTGACGGGAAGGACGTCGCAAAGGCTCCGGCAGGCCCCTTGGCGACAAGGAAGCGATGGTGCAGCTCCAAAGGGGCTCCCTGCTGAAACTCTAAACTCGGAGAAAATTAGGCAAAGAGGCTAGGGTTTCTGAAAGGAAGCTCACTTAGGCTCTTTTTATAGCCAGAGATGAAAAAGAAAGAGCGAGAGAGCCACAGGGAGACTTAGAGACACACGGGTCAAAGGTAGGTGAGAGTCAGGGCAAGTGTCACAACCGATTTGGTAAAGGACAGTCAAGGCATGCTTGTTGGGAAGGAAGGGAACAAGGAGAGAGATTAAGGTGCCACGCAAGTGACCACGTAAGTGACCGCATTTAATGCACCCAGATTTTTGTGGCGGAGGAATTGAGAAAGTGAGTAAGACCGACAAGTGGGGCCAGTCAAACTCAGGTAAGCAATTGGTCAAAGGGATAGTCACGACCAAAAGGGAAAGTCGGGACCAACAATGGTTATCTCAACTGCTAAGGTAGTCTTTGGGAAAAGATCACAGCACAGGGAGGAGGTCACGGTAAAACGACAAAGGAAGAAGTCACGGCCTCAGAGGGAGGTCGCAGCCCAAGGGGGTGGTTTTTGCAAAAAGACCAAAAGAGCGAGGAGGTCCAAACGAAGGGAGGTCTGGACAGCCAAGATCAATCAAAGGGAGGTCCTGACTGTCAAGATCTGCCAAGGGGAGGTCCTGACGGCCAAGATCTAACAAGGAGAGGTCCTAACGGTTAAGATCTCCGAAGGGGAGGTCCTAACGGTCAGATCCACAAGGGGAGATCCTAACAGTCGAGATCCAAACAAGAGGAGGTCTCAACGGTCAAGATCTAAACAAAGGGGGATATTTTAAAATGAGGAGATCCAAGGAAAGAGGTCCAAAGGAGAAAGTCAAGGGAGGTCTAAAGAGAAGAAAGACGAGTGGTGGTCAAATAAGAGGGTAGTCCAGAGAGAGGAAAACCACTCAAACTTGACCCTCGGAAATCAAAAAGATTTGAAACACAAACCCGAGCTGATCTAAGACCCAAAAGGGGAGGTCTTAGTCCTACAAAAAGGTCTTGGACAAGGGGAGGTCCAACACAAGGAAGGTCGGGACCCTCAAAAGAAGTCCAAACAGTAGGCACAAGGGGAGGTCCAAGGAGAAACCAAGAGAGGTCTGGACCTAGGGGGGAGGTCTGGGTTAAAGTATAGACCAAGCACATGGGAGGTCTAAGAAGGAAAAGCCAGTGAACCCCAATACTCGAGATAAACCAGAGGAGGTTAATTGCAATTGGATTAATTCAAGTTAAATCTCCAAATTTTCCAAAATTCCAAGTTAAGCTTGAGTGAATCAATAAAGCCGAATGGTTCCTTTTGGGTTTTTGAAAACTGGCAGAAACCCTAGGACAAATGGGACGTTACACGTACATGTTGTCGTCATGAGCCATGCCTACATGGGGGACACCTCCGAAGAATTCATCCACGATAGAGGCTATAAAATCACTCTGGGGGTACGATGTCTACAACTTCGGTTGCATGGATGAGCTCAGGCCTTGGACGTATGGTGGGATAGTGAACCCGAAGGAGCTCTGCCCTTGAACGTACGGTGGGGCAGCGAACCCGGAGGAGCTCTACCCTGCGTACGCTAGAAACCCTGGTTGCCATTGTCCATGCCCTAGCACCGTGTACTGCTCCCTGGCAAGAGCTGGGAGGCCCGTATCGTCATCATCAGTCGACGTGAACTGGCCATCACCCCCACACCCAACTGAAGGCTGCAAGACAGAACAATGTTAGTACAAATAAACACTCTAGACATAAACTAAGAACCTCGTACCTCCCGGATGTGCAATGCAGGTGACCGAGGGTGAGTGCCAGTCTGTGTACTGGGTCTGGACGGCAGAAGTGCTTCATCCCGACGGACCTACAACAGGAGAACGACATGATGTTAGCGGAATGTAAGGCATAACCAAAAAAACTGAATGTAGATTTGTACATAGCGACTTACTTCCACGCCAACCTGGCCTGTGGATGACTGACGGGGAATGCTACAACGCCTGCCGGACTCGCTAGGCCGTGGTGACCTAGCGGGTGAGTACGGCCCACCCACTTGGTGCCCGATGCGCAGGACGTGGTCCGTTGAATGACCACAACTCAAGTTCTTTATTATCTTCTTCATCTCCGCTGAGATGTGCTTCAAAACGTTTTTATATCCTGCTGGGGTTCTATCTGGGCTACGGAGGGTAGCCTCTGATGCGCTATGGATGCGCTGCGCCCGCTACAACTGTAGTAACATACGTAACAGGTTCATTAACAAAGAGTGTGGATGTCATTAATGAAACGACTAGAGGTTGTAAGTGTCGTATGGTGTCGTCACACCGCGAAGTGCTGTGACGGTCGTACGTGTGGCGGAGGCTCTCATGGTGTGTGTCCGATGTCACCCGGTCCGGGCGCTCTGGTGGAGGAATGGTGAGTCTTTCGTGTGTCCATGGCACGTGCCACTCCAAGTACACACCGTACGCCTCAAGGTCGTACGGACGTGGCTTATTCCAGACATCCATGTGCGCCCTGTCCATCCATGCCGTAGTCCACTCCTGCTGGACCGGGTGCCAGTCCTGAATATGCCCACCCGCCCTCGATTGCCTGCATTTCTGGACGAATTGATGTTAGAAAAGAAGACGTAAGGACTGTAAATATTACTCGGATGAAGTTTGACTCACAAGTTTACGGCTCACTACAGGAGCCTGCCGTCTGGGGGGTGCACGAACTGGTACCGACCAAACTATCGCATTACGCGCTGCGACACGTAAGGCTCCACCATATATGCAAACACTAGGTGTCAGGTCGTCGTCCATGGTCCTACGTCTTGGATGCATTGCACGGATAGCCTATGCGACGCTACCGTGCGCAGAAAATTATGATACCATGGACACCAGATGATGTCACTCTCGTGCAATGACTCGAACTCGTTGTGGTACGATGAGTAGCACCTCGCCGGTCTTCCGCTGGCCCAGTGCAGATGGGTAGCAGTCCACTGTAAGCCCATAGTGGGCCTATCTACCTGGTCATGTAGAGCGGGGTACAGGTGCATTGCTATCTCGATGGTCGGCCGCCCAATAGGGAAGTGCTCCCAACTCCACAGCTACAGGAGCACTTAGCAGACAGCCAGGTTGGTTCCAGCAGGGCCGCGCCGTGAAGCGTGATACAACCCCCAGTATGTGGTGCAAAGGACGGCTGATCCCCAGTTGTACTGAGGCATCGGCCCAGCTCCCGCGTCAACCAAAGACTCGGCGACGTGAATGAAGCTGGGGTACAAAAAATCGCCCTTTGTGGTTAGAAACATGACCCAACCAAAGAGCTAGAGAAGGTAGCAATGAAGTGCATCCTAACGACCTCGTGAGGTGCACCCTGTAGGCATTCACTAAACTGCCTTAGCCAAGCCCAGGGGACACCACGTGCACCCTTCGGGAGAGGTCGGTCGAACTGCTGCTCTAGATCGGCCTTCCAGTCCGCACCCAGAGGGCCCGAAACAAGTGGCTCACCCCGGATCGAGAGTCTGGTCAAGAACGAGACATCCTACAGGGTGACCGTCATCTCACCCCACTGAAAGTGGAAAGTGTGTGTCTTGGGCCTCCACCTGTCGATAAGTTCCGATAGTAGGCTGGCGTCTAGTGTGAACTGGCGTCCGACGGAGACCAGCCTCACAAAGGGCAACAAGCCTGTGTCCCGGAGGATCGGGACGTAGCGATCGTCCAACTCCCAGTAATCCCTCCCCGCCCAAAGCTGCAAGGGCGAAGGGCCATCGGCGTCACCGGCGATCCATAGCTTGCACCGGTGGTCCTCATCATAGAAGTGTTCTAGAAGCTCCGGTAGAGACATGGCTTGCAACACATGGAATAGAGGGAACATTAGTGAGAAGGTGGTTAATGAACATAAAATATTTTAAATTAATTGCAGAGTAGTTTTTCTGGGGTGATAAGCTACATGATAAGCTAGCTTAATTAGATTATGCTCCTCTGTTCTTCAGTGAATGCATTTCTTATTATTTGATTTCGCTTTACGACCAAACTAACACTACAAATTAATATACACTACTTTATTAAGTAATTACTACTAATTATTTTGTAACTAATACACACTGTAAATTAAAAATTATGACCAAACTACCTGCGAATGATGGTGGTTAATAACATTGAAATGTCCCCAAAAATATAATTAATGGAGCAAGAGAGCGAGTGACTACGAAATGAAATGAACGAGTGGAAGAGCGAGCGAACGACTGCGAAGTGAAATGAACGAGCAAAAGAGCGAGCGAGCGACAGTGAAATGAAATCATGCTCGCTCCCTCTAATTTATAACCGCTGCTCGAAGGGAATCCTTATCCCACACGTGCTAATTAAGCCACGTATTTCGGGGGGCAAAGATTTGATGGATGAGACAAGGAGATGACGGGATGACGAGTGATTGATGCTTTTGGTAGAAAAGTAAGGCAAATAGAGAGGGGCCTCATTAAGATGTTTGGACAATCAACACATGGCACGGTTTTCTGTTAATTCATACGAACAGGATACTTACATGAAATAGCGATAAAAATTCTGAACGAATAAAATTATAGCAAATTTACACAAGCAAGTACACGGTGTGGGAGGCTCCACAAAAAAATTTCATAATTTTTTAGACTTATTTGCTATATTTTAAAATTCTTCCAAATTTCATCCTAACACTAACCCTAATTAACCCTAACCCTAACTACCGTAACTAACCCTAACTAATGCGACACGTGGCGACCGGAGGCTCGTTGACAACACCGTGGCGCCACGTCGACGTGGCGCTGGCGATAAGCTGGCACACGACGGCGGGTCCGGCGTTGGCTCACGGTGGCTGTGTGGCAATGCTAGGTGGCGACGGCTCCGGCACTGGCACACGGCCATCGTGTGCCAACGGTGCTATTTTTGTAAATACCATTTCGTCGTGGTCAGATCTACAAATACGCGATGAAAACATGCTAGATTAGCCAAAAAGACTCCACTCATTGCCGGCACGTGGAGTAGATAGTATTGGGGGGACATAGCAAGATGCAAACAACGACGCAGCCCACTAATCCGATTCTTGCCATTTCTAACCAATTTGGAGTATATAGTAGAATGGCGGGGAACAGTAGAAAAACTATAAGGATGCTGATGTGAGATTCTTCAGCGTTACTGATGCACGGATGACTGAAAACTGCGGCTAGGTATTAGTCTTTCGTTGAGTTGATTCAGGCTTCTGTATTTGTATTTGTGTTTTGAGTTTGACTCTGCTCTGGCTCCAGCTTCGGTCGGCTCCACTCATCGAAATCTGGGTTTGGAAGGGTGGACGGGGGTGGATGGGATAGTCATATACTCACATCTAACTTCTGAGGTTGTCTCTGAGTTAGGATGGGTGTATGAGATGAACTCGGTCCAAATTGACTCATTCACCTAAAAGTAATATTCCACCATGTGGCACGATAACGTAAAAAACGCCAGGCTAGCTCGTTCCCGTGTTGCGCTAGTCTCACGTGCGATCACGTGACACTCGGTCTCGTTCAAATTTTGGGCAGTATTGGCAGCCTCTTCATCCCAAATCCGTAATTTCCACTTCTAGTCCCCTTCTCCCGCGTGCTACTCCAAGGGAACACAGCAGCTAGGTGTTGCCCTCGGTGGCAGCAGCAGCAGCATGCCAAATGCGCCCAGGGACCACAACAAGGAGACTGTAGCACTGTAGCAAAATTTTCTCACAAATCCATTTAAGTATATTTTTGGAGCAATTTCTAAATATAGAAAATGAGCTCAAAAATTATGAAATTTTTTGTGAAGCCTCCTGACATAGTGTACCCGCTTGTGTAATTTTTTTGAAAATTTTATCCGTTATGATTTTGTCTCAAATTCATTTAATTATACTGTTTGTAGGAATTTTATAATATATAAAATAAGGTCCAAACATTATGAATATTTTTTCAGGCTCTTTACACAGTGGACTTGATTGTGTAATTTTTCTAGAATTTTATATGTTCTGAAATTGTCTCAAAAATTAAGGGTTTAAGTCTCAAAGGATGAAAGGTTTCGGAAATTAGGGTTTCATGATTTCATGTGACTTGGAATGTTGGAAGTTTAGTACCACATGACTACTCTAGGTAAGAGACACTTATTAAGGGTTTAGGCCACCGCTCGGCCTCCCTCCTCCGCACATCTATCGCCCCATCGCTGTTGTCCCCCCTTGCCTGCAGTGCTCGCTTTTATGGTGTACCGAATCTCTAGATTCAACTCCCAATTGAATCGCTCGCGCAGCTCCACCGGCAAGGGTGTTGTGTGACGCTTCGCGGCGCCACACCGGTGTTAAATCAAACCTTGCTATGTGCTACATGCTCCTTCCAGTATATGCTTATGCTTGAACCTTACTTTTTAGAAGTGCATCCTTTTTGCTTGGTGTGAGGAATCTAATCTTAATCCAAATTCACAGCCTGCTTTTATGAGTCATCCTGAACCAAGCAATCCTCGTGTATCTAACACTCCAAGCAATCATAGGGTTGGTGTTACAGCTCTAGTTAATGTTAGTCCTCAAGGTGCTGGCACTACAAATCCAGTTAATGTTAATCCCCACGGTGCTGGTGCTACAACTCCAGTTAATGTTAGTCCCCATGGTGTTGGCGCTATTATTACAGTTAATGTTAGTCCCCAAGGTGCTAGATCCAATGGATATGGCTGTGATAGTTTATTATTCATATGGTTGTCAAAATAGCTCGTCATTATCACCAAGCCAACTTGTTTCCATTATCTGTTGTTGTTGGTTGTTGTAGCATGTTTAGGAAGTAGGATCTCATGTAGTTTATTATTCAGTTGAGATCTGATTGTAACCAAATGTAATCTCTGAATGTAATTCGTACATGAGTATAAATACATATCAAAGCCGTCATGACTTCCCATGTCACACCAGAAACCAATCTAAAAGTTTTCATGGTATCATATCCATTCCTGATCCACGATGACTCAATCTATCTAAGCTTCCTCAGCCAGCAAGACGATGAACTCCACATTGTTAACCTTCGCTCCTATTGCCACACCCACCTTCAACCACTTCATCAATGTTAAATACAACCGAGAGAACTTCCTTCTGTAGAAAGCCCAAATCATCCCCTGTCTTCACAGCTAACAATTGCAAGGATTTCTATATGGGTCAAACGTGGATCCGCCGGCGACCTTCACCTAGACTATCGAAGGAGAAACCAGTCAGGTGACCAATCCTGGATACATCTCATGGTGTCAAAAGGACCAATTAGTGCTAAGTGCATTGCTTTCGTTGATGACAAGAGATTCTCTCCCATGTTCTCTTCCTCACCTCATCGGCACAAGTGTGGGCAGCGTTGGAAGCCATGTTTGATTCACGCTCTAGAGCCCGCATCATGCAAGTTCACTTTCAATTTGCAAACATGGAGAAAAAGGAGATGTCAGCCATGGAATACTTCCGCAAGATGAACGGTCTAGCTAACGAGATGGCGTCCATTGGTCAAAGACTACAAAAGGAGGAGGTCATCTACTACACACTGGCTAGATTTGGATCTGATTATAATGCTCTTCCACAATTGTGACAATGCGATCAAATACGAATGGCCTCACTGATTTCTATGCGCATCTACTTAGCTATGAGCTGCACGTGGAACATAACAACTCTGCTCTTTAGCTCAATTCCTCAGCCAATAATGCAAGTCACTTCTACAACAACAGCTGTGATAACGGCCATGGTGGAGCACAGTCTGGTGCGGCAAACCGTGGCCAAGGCCATGGGCGTGGGCAACTAGGACAAACTGACAAGGAACAGGGAGGCAATCGACCAACTTGCCTAGTGTGCGGCAAGTATGGTCATGGTGTAGTATGGTGTTATCACCAGTTTGACCACTCATACCAATATGAAGAGCCCAAGACTGGTGCTGCAGCACACACGGCATCCTCAAAGGCATATACCTCTCTATTCATTTTTCACAAAGCACAAGTAACAATTTATACGCTTATGTACATGTGTGATATTATTAATGCTAGCTCTCGTTATGTGGCTACAAACAATCTCATTAAACAATTGATAGTGGACTTTGCTATTAAAGATCTTGGTTAGTTGAGTTATTTTTTGGGCATAGAAGAAAATTCAGAGAAGAGAGGTCAGGTGTTAACTCAGAGGAAGTACATCATTGATCTTCTTCAATGGATGAATATGATAAACTACAAGGCAGTATCAACTCCTTTGCCATTTACTAAAAAAATATTTGAGATCCAAGGGACATCACTTTCAGATAGAGTGTTCAAGTACTACGGTATAGTGGGTGCATTGCAATGTCTTACACTTATTCGACATAACATTTCCTTTGCTGTAAACAAGGTATGTCAATTTTTGCAAAGTCCTATTGATATACACTAGGAGGCAGTAAAAAGAATACTCAGGTATATATGCAATTGTTGGTTTATCTATTCAGTCATCCAAGTCCACATTGCTCAGAGTTTTAACTGATGTTGATTGGGCTGGATATCCCGATGATCGGCGTTCTACTAGAGGATTTGCAATATACTATAGATCAAATCTTGTGTCCTGGAGCTCGAGAAAGCAACCTACAGTATCAAGATCTAGCATGGTAGCTAAATATAAAGCATTGGCTAATGCAACGACTGAGGTTATCTGGGTTCTGTCTTTACTAAAAGTGCTTCAGGTTATACAATCAAGAGTACTTGTTCTTTGGTGTGACAATCTTGGTGCCACATATTTGACTGCAAATCCTGTCTTTCATGCTAAAACAAAACACATTGAAGTCGACTTCCACTTTGTCGGAGAAAGGGTTGATCTAGGAGCACTGGAAGTTCGCTTCGTTTCTTCAGAAGACCAAGTTGCAGATATCTTTATAAAATCACTACCAGCATGGTTGCTTGATCATCTTTGATACAATCTCAACTTGGTGTCCACCTGTTGTGATTGAGGGGGTTGTTAAAATAGCTCGTCATTATCTCCAAGCTAGCATGTTTGCATTATATGTTGTTGCCAGTTGTTGTAGAATGTCTGACAAGTATGATCTCCTGTAGTTTGTTATTCAGTTGAGATCTGATTATAACCAAATGTAATCTCTAAATGTAATCTATACATGAGTATAAATACATAGCAAAGTCGTCGGGACTTCCCACGACAAACCAGAAACCAATCTAAAAGTTTTCAATGGTCACCCCCATCGATCGGATTGCCAAGAGACTATGAGGACCGAGGCAAGGATGGGAGAAAGAGATGTTCAGCTTGGGTTCATGACAGAATAGGAGAGGATTGGTGTGCAAAAGGAAAGATGCTTTCGTCAAACACCACATCCATAAAAATACAAACACGACCTGTGGACAGACATAAGCACTTGTAGCCCTTGTGCAGAGAATTGTAACAAAGGAAGACACATTGTTTAGAACAAAACTGTAGTTTTTGTTGGTCGTAGGGACTGGGATTAGGCCAACAATCACACCCAAATGTTTTTAAAAAGGTATAATCTGGTTTAGAACCTAGGAGATGTTCTAAAGATGTGGAAGAATCAATGACCTTACTAGGAAGATGGTTAATAAGAAAGCGTGCAGTCTCAAACACATGATACAAGAATTTTATTAGCATGAAGGAGTGAGTAAGGAGGGCTAACCCCACTTCAACTATATGGCGATGCTTGCTCTCAATGGAGCCATTTTATTGATGAGCATAGGGACAGGAAATGTGATGAGATATGCCGACTTGGTCAAAGGAGTGCAATTTTTTGTACTCTCATCCCTAATTAGTTTGCAAGCAAATGATCTTCTTATTTAGAAATCTCTCAACACGTTTTTTTCAAATTGAACAACAAATTTTAGAACATCAGCTTTACTTTTCAAGAGAAATATCCAAGGGAACTTGTTGTAATCATCTATGAAACTCAAATAATATTTATATCCCCCAATGGAGGTGGGAGTTGGCCCCTATACATCAAAGAACACAAGTTCTAAAGGACTCAAAGAAACACTACTGGAAGTAGAGTAAGGAATCTGATGACTTTTCACTTGTTGGCAAGCATAACAAATCGACCCTTTATTTGATGTTCCTAAACAAGGAATATTATTTGACCTAAGAATTTCTTGGACAACCGAAAAGGAAGGATGCCCTAAACGCACATGCCATTTCTCTCGAGTGACCCGTGTGGTAGCAAGAGTACTCCTAGTGTCACTAGGTGTCGACTGTAGTGGATATAGACCGCCTTCACATTTGCCGTGAACAAGAGTTTTCCTCGTTGCCCGATCCTTAATGAGAAAACAATCAAAATGAAATTCCAAGAAAACATCATTGTCAGTAGCAAGGTGATGAATAGAAAGTAGGTGTTTTGAAGTCTTAGGAACATGAAGGATGTTGTTTAGGAAAAAAAATCTTGATGTGGGGTTTGAATTTTGGAATGACCAACATGTCTAATAAACATACCTGAGCCATTTGTTGTTTGCACTTGATCATGGCCGTGATACTTCTCTCGCAGGATTAACCTGTCAAGATCACTAGTGATATGACCACTAGCTTCCACATTATTGTACTAATTGGTGTCAATGCCGTAAGAGGAGTTTGTTGCTGCAACAACAATTCCACAACCACGCCCGCCCTGGTTGCCCCAAGATGTAGTGTTGGTCGAAGCACCAGGAAACTGCATCCCCAAGTTTTGAAAATCGAGACGCATCTCAAAGCTGAGGAGGTGCACGTAGACATCGTTGAGACTCATCGAGTCGGCCCTGGTCATGATGGAAGTGACCAAGGGGTTGTAGTTGGCGTCGAGCACAACAATGATGTAGGATTTAAGTTCCTCATCCCGCAGGGGTTGTCTAGCAGATGCCATCGTATCTGCAAGAGCTCTCATCTTTGCAAAATACTCAGCAACATGCATATCCTTCTTGTGAGTGTTCGAGAGTTGCATGCGGATCTGCATGATCTGTGCTCTCGATTGTGAAGAAAACATATGCTCCAGTGCAGCCCATACCTCGGTAGAAGAGGATAGGGACAGGACTTGCGAGAGCACCTCCGACAAGAGGGTAGATAGAAGTGCACTCAAAATAAGTTGATCATATTGTATTCAAGTATGATATTCTAGGTTGGGGACTTGGCGCACGCAATCTCCCGTTAATGTTAGTTCCCACGGTGCTGGTGCTATATAATTCCATTGGATCTAGCACCTTGGGGACTAACATTAACTAGAATTATAGCGCCAACACCGTGGGGACTAACATTAATTAGAGTTGTAGCACCAGCATCGTGGGGATTAACATTAACTGGAGTTGTAGCACCAGCCCTAGGATTGCTTGGAGTGTTAGATACACGAGGATTGCTTGGTTTAGGATGACTCCTAAAAGCAGGTTGTGAATTTAGATTAAGATCATATTCCTCACACCAAGCAAAAAGGGTGCACTTCTAAAAAGTCAAGTACAAGCATATACTACAAGGAGCACGTAGCACAAGGCAAGGTTTGGTTTAACACTGGTGTGGCACCGCGAAGCGTCACACAACACCCTTGCTGGTGGAGGCGCGTGAGTGAATCAATCGAGAGTCGGGTCCAGAGATTCAACACGCTGTAAAAGCGAGCACTGCGGGCAAGGGGAGATAGAGCGACGGGGTGACAGATGTGCAGAGGAGGGAGGCCAAGAGGTGGCCTAAACCTTTAATAAGTGTCTCTTACCTAGAGTAGTCATGTGGTACTAAACTTCCCACATTACATGTCACATGAAATCATGAAACCCTAATTTTGGAAACCTTTTGTCTTAATTTTTGAAACCTAAACCCTTAATTTTCGAGATAATTTTAGAACATATAAAATTTTGGAAAAATTACACAGTCAAGTTTACTGTGTAAGGAGTCTAAAAAAATTCATAATGTTTGGACCTCATTTTTTATATTATAAAATTCCTACAAACAGTATAATTAAATAAATTTTTGTGAAAAAATTAGAATGGGTAAAATTTTGAAAAACAAAATACACAAGTAAGTACACTATGTCGAGAGACTGCACAAAAAAATTCATAATTTTTTGAGCTAATTTTCTATATTTAGATATTCCTCCTAAAAATATACTCAAATGGATTTTTGAGAAAATTCCGCTACAATACAACAGTCTCCTGCTACAGTCCCCGGGCACATTTGGCATGCTACTATAGCCGCCGAGCGTATCACCTAGCTGCTGCGTTCCCCGGGCGCAGCACGTGGGAGAAGGGGACTCGAAGTGGAAATTACGGGTAAAGGGTGGCCAAACCAATGCATTTGGCCCCTCTGAAGACACTCTTTGGAAATGGCCCTCCATTTTTTTGCCCAGTGCTGCTATTCTGCAAGAGTCTGGAAGTGCATGGCAGACTGGCTAGGGTCCGATAGTCTACAGCCACACCTTTGGACCCCTAGTCCGAATATCTTGGACTGGTGGTCTAAGGTCGCAGACACGAGAGGTTCCCTAGGAAAGCGACGACCATGACACTAATTCTAATTACCTGGGAGATCTGGAACGAACGAAATGCAAGAATTTTCCACAACAAAGCCACTACCCTGCCGGACCTACTAGTGAAGATCAAGGAGGAGGGTAAAACCTAGTTCCTAGCGGGGGCCAAGTGCCTGGAGCTTTTCAATTCTTTGTAATTAAGACTCTTTAGTAATTTATACTATGCGGCTCTGTTTCCACTAGTTCTCTATCAATATAACGAGCACCTCTCCTGCCAGTTTCAATTCAAAAAAAGTTACCATTAAAAAATTTTATTACTATCATTCTCTATATAAATGGGTTAGTAATTTTTTTCACCCATGCATTTTAGATGGACAAGAGGATGGTTAGGAGGAGAAAGATGATGAATCTGTGGCTGTGTCCAGTCTAAATTAATGAAAAGAAGTGACTGAAGTTGAAGACGACGAGCCCCAAAATGAGAATGGCACAACAAATAACAATGCCTTCATACATGTGTATATTGTATGGCCATGCAAGCACACTTTACTCTGTCCTGATGATGTGCTCTTTTGGATAAGTTGATTGTTTGTTCTTAATTTTGTAGCACATGCAACTTTTGATGTAATACTAGCACATGACTATGCAGAAGTGCTTTTGCTCATAGATGCAGCAGAAACACTTGCATTTTTGTGTCTTATTTGATGTCTTGTTCAGAGTTTAGTTTTAGACAAGCTAGAGAATTGTTGGTTTATTTTGTATGAGTAAATGGTATATATTTTGTTCTATTACGTTTCCGTAAGAATGGAGGTTATCACAAACTATAGCTAGCAGTATTTGAAGGCATGTAGTATGGGAGGAGGTAATCTCATCACCTTTAGCGTGAAGGTTATCACAACCCATCACATCCACCCTTATCCATCCAACCAAACATAAATTTGGATTATCCCATCCACCTCCACCCCCAAACCAAACATCAGCCTATACCATCTTGTCCATCTAACCAAACAAGCGACCTAGATGGTCCCATCCACCCAAAAAACCAAAATGGTACCATCTCACCGGTGCTCGTCCCGTGAACCAAACACTACCAAATCTTTGATATACTAGGTAGAAACATGCACTATGTCGCGTGCGATCATAAGGCATAGAGAAGTAATGTGTAGGCAAGGACTGTACTTTTAAAAGCATGCATAAAATCAACTTGCTATTTATCATTTATATGTAACATGCATAACATTAGATGTGGCCTACAGATTTTGTTTGCACAACCAAAAGCTAAGATATGCATAGATTTCGTACATGTCAAAGGATGTTAGCCTATCATAGACCATGTACATAGAGCACAAAAGGGTTTTGCTCTAGCATCGAACACCAATCGATCAGAGGCATTGAAGCAATTTTCTTTGAGAGATATTTTTAGCCCTAGCTTCAATATGTGCTACCCGCTCATCTTGTAGAACATCTACCTCTCAACAATATGAAAAGTAGATATCTATGAATTGTAGGATATGTGAGAATTTTGATTTGTATTAAGGAAATAATCTATGTTAATTGATAACATTAGCATGATGAACTGAAAATAAAGCGCTCTGCACTGAGCGGTAAAATATTGAATCTATATGTAGATTGTAGCACACACAGTTGATCCTTCATAGGATAGAATAATTATAACACCTGACATAGGAATATTTTCCTTGCCAATAGAGAATAAACACTTATCTCCTTATAGAATAACTGTACAATGGCAAGTAGGAAAAAAAGAAAAGCAAAGCAACCGAAAGAAACGAATAAATTTGATGCAGAAAACTTCATACCTAAATAGATGAAATGAACTTGGCCCATACCCAAGAAAAGCTTCCATAACCTGAGACAGAGAGGAACATAGCATATCTCAAAGAACTCATACAATTTAATGAGAACAAGTACGGAATTAGCAAAATCTCCATTGACCTATGAGTCAAGGAAACGAAAATAGCCAACAATGTATGAGAGCTAACCTTCTCTCAGTTGTTACTAACTACACAGCAGATATTGTAGCACCTATCCCTTAGAAAACTATGCATAAGGAACACGTCAGTTATAAAGACTCAAAGACCAAACAGTTCAGAAATGTAGTCAGCACAAATAATTCACAAAACTATATAGGATGCAGGTAGATCTAAAGAGGAAAAACAGGAGAAAGACCTGATTTAGTTTTGAAGTCCACACTTCATGTGCATCTCAAAACAGCCTGTGGACCAACAGCGGAGGGGTATTTACAAAGTCCACACTTCGATTTCCCTTGATATTCAAAAATAGGGAGGCATATTCGCATTTGTATCTCAACTCCGAAGCAATGCAAGTGACACGAAAAGAGGCAAATGATGAGACATGTACCATGCAAAATGTTTAGGATGTTAGGTTGCAAAAGCAGAAATGACTTAGTACTGACCCTATTGGCATTGATAGATGACAAGACGGCTGCATGTCGACGCCGTACCATGAGGCTTCCTGTGCACCGTTCATACATAGCAGGGCATGTAAAGCACATACCGCATACTCTGCAAAAGCAGCAGTCTATCCAATGTTAAAACACCAATATCACAATCTAAACCAAAAATTATATGGTGAAACAATCATACCGTGCTTGATTCAACAAATACTGTATAATCTGAAACTCAACTAACACATGAAAATAAACAGACTGATATACCTTTGTTTCATGTAAGGAGACAACCACAAGATATCATTGGGCCTTCGGCAACCCATGAGAGAAGCGAAAGAAATTGTGTCTAGCTAATGAACATGGCAAAAAAGAAAATCTAACTGGGGAAAAAATAGTTAACTTATGGAGGTTTTTTGGGTTTAGATAAATATGTAGACTATCAATGACAAAGAGTGGGGACATAAGCTGCTGTAGTGTACAATTAGCTCAGCACCGAAGAACTGCACTACTTGATACGGTCATCTTCCCATTGTCCTACTAAAAGTGCGAAACGAATTATGTAGGTGGTTAAGATAGCGAGCATAAAACATAGAATAAGACCAAAGATCCTCAAGAAGCGTATAAATGATGTCAATTGTCGATCCCTAAGCAAGCTAGAAGGCAACATTGTACCAAATGAAGATAATATCAACCCATATAACAATTGCACCCAAAAAATTATTAGTAATTCCACTTCTAGTTGTTAGTAAAAATCTGAGGAACATACCATATGTTATATGCAACTCCTTTAGTAAGGCTTTCATTGGTATGGCAAGCAATCGAAGCAGCAGCGAAAAAGAGACTCCCATGCTTTGGTTTGCTGTATCATATTTAATTACAGGCTTGATAGCGTCCTTACCGAGCAAATACACCTTTTTTTGCAGATGAGCATAACTCAGGAGATATGGGCAATTGCTCACTGATGAAGATACTATTCAGCATAGCCAAAAAAAGAATACAAAAGGGAAAAACATGATACCTGTAGTCCAACGCAAACAGAAGGCCGGATGGATTTGGAACGACGATGGCGATGCACCAAGCCCTGCAAGAACAGGGCGCAGAATGGCCTGTAAATCAGTAGTGGGACCGATGAGCACACCCGGATCGATCACCACAAGTATATTAGTAGAAACAAATGAGAAGATGGTTAATGGGCGGCACTAACAGTAAGCAACACTGAAGTGCAAAGTGTCGAACCTGAACTGGAATCCAAAGGGCAAGGTCTGGGAGTGAACGATTAGGGGCTCGGTAGTTCGATGGCGCTGCAGTAGCAACCCCACAAAGCAAAAAACGCATAGCAAGAAAGAGAAAAAAATCAGGACAGCTGAAGAAATAATAGCAAACAATCGAAAAGCATATGGGCCGGTTGAAAACAGAATCACCTGACCCCGGAGGAGCGTGGAGAAGGGGCCAGACAACTCGAGAGTAAGATGGACAAAGCGATGCACAGGCGCAGCGTAGGCACCGAGCAGCGATAGGAAACGAGGCAGGGAGAGGATGGCGCGCACAAAGGCCAAGATCACGTACAAGGCAGAAACCATGAGAAGCCCGGCAGGCACACGCAAGACAGGCAAGGTAGAAAACACGAGAAGCCCAGGCAGGCACACGCAAGACGGGCAACGCAGAGGCTACTAGCTTCAACGGTGGAGGCATTGGCTGATGTTACGTTGCGCCACACGATGAGCACTGTGTAGACCGGCAGCTACACATGCAGCTTGTGAAGACTGGCAGGTTAGCATGCACGGGCGAAAGCCACTGACCGAGGAGGTGAGCACGACTTGGAACCAGCTAAAACAAAGCGTGGACCACAACGCACGAAGAACCAGTGCGTGATTTGGCCGCGTGCATGTGCACGATTGGGAGTGCAAATGTACAGGGCACATTTGAGCTCCATTTTCACTGTCTTTAATAGAAGGGAAGATGTCGATGAAGCCGGAAGTGTGAAGCATGTCGGACCCAGATTTTCTAATCCCGAATCCTCTGTGAAAACATTGTGCTATTCCCTGAATCAGAAGATAGCACTCACAGACACATTGCTGAATCATTTCATACATGGCGTAACACCATACCATTCATTAATTTAACACATCAGAGTTTACATAGGTCACATCGGGTCAAGTTTTACAATAAGGGTCGAACAGGCCAAAAGATTACATTACAAAAGTAGCGGAAACGACAACGGAAGCAAAAAGGGTGAGAACACATCTCTCCACAGGCAAGCGACTGGGGTAACCCGTGTGCATCCGATATTAACCAAGGACTTGGATAATATTGGATGCACGCAAGCACCAATGGAGTCAACTGGACTGAGGTCAGACCTAAGCTAAAAGAACTAATCTACTCCTCATCATCTCCTAGGCCTCTAACTTTTGGATCCTCGTAGTAGTCGTAATCTTCAGGATTTCCTGCTTCTGAGGGTTTTGGGGGAAAGAGCGAGAATGAGCAGAACTTCCGTGCTCGCGAGCCAACACACAAGATGCAGTAATAATACATGCAAGGTTTAACAAGAATGGCTCGGGTTCTTTTATTTGCTAAAGCAATGTTTTCAATTATCATAATTACAAATTCCTATCACTTAGCATTTTAACAAATTGCATTTTATTAACGAGAGTAATTGTGCAATATTTAATAACAGCAGAGGTTCCCTCCGTCGGAAACTCTAACTTATGCTTGATTTGATTAGAACTACCTCCATTATTAACACCACTGAGTATGAAAACCCAGGAAAAATCCAATCTCAGGGCTAGGTGAGCCCACCACATGTTTCATACCACCCACAAAGGTTTTTGAAATAGAACTAACTCTAGTTAAGTTCTCATGTCTGCCTTTGACTGTAGGTTCGGTTGTTTAAATAGTTTAGACTTTACAGAGGTTGTACACTGTACCCACAAGAGATAATCATACTCATTACCCCACATGATTTCGTAGTCATGTAGTTGAGCGATCGTCACAGTAACCTTTCAAATTACCTCGCCCCTTCTGTCATCTCATCCATATGGGGTTACGCCCACACATTGTGCAGGATGTTTACCTCAGCGACAGGAGTAGTTGGACTACACCTCGGCGACAGGCAACTTCACCTTGTATCGGTGTCCCATTCAAGCCGGACGTGCCACGCGCTTGCACGTTCCCATTATCTGTCCAGCGAGATGACATTCAGGGTTTAATAAATTTACTAAGCCAAATTGTAGTTTGCAGACTTGTGGCCGTACTTGTTTTACACAGGAGGTCATGACAAGATTAAGTCCTTAGGGTCATCTAGGCAGTTCATTGTACATACCATACATTCCTTGGGCTGCATTAGCACCCATCAACATACCATCCATCCTACCATCCGCCCAAATGGTAACAGCAAGTTATTAGGGTTTTTGATGAGTAAAATAAATCAACTGAACCATCTCAGTCATTTACCCACAATGACTGCCCAAAATCACTTTTATGTTTAAAAGATGATGATTGAGACATTTAATGTCCTGGTACTTAAACAAGACTAGCATGTCGCTTAAGTACAACATATAACTAGTAATTACCATATAGTTACTAGGGTGACAAGGATTCATGGATTCAATTATCAAAGGGTGGTGTAATAATTAATTAATCATCAAATGGGTATTTAACTACCTTAAGCTTTAACATACATTTGATTAAAGAATTAAAGTATGCAATTTTGGTAATTTCAATGAATATAATTTACATAAAAGGAGGCTCAAAATGATTAAAGTATTGACTCGCCTAGATTAAAGGTAAGAGAGTCTTTACAATCTTGTGCTTGATCAAGTTGAAGATCTCCCGCGTCTTCAAATCCTAATCGGACGAACGTACCAGAAAAAGGCACAAACAAACAAAGAGAGCAAATAAATACACAAAAAATAACAAATGAACTCCAAATTAAACAAGACCGATGCCATTAGCAAGATCTTGAATTTACCAAATTTTAGGAACAAATTTCATAATTTTTGGAGTTATGACGAAGGAGAACGGAGCTTCCGAAGTTTGAATTGGAATTAAATCAAGAAATTTAAGAGAGAGAAATGACCCGCTGACATCCAGGCCCCACTGAATAGTGACATGGTTCATGTGTACAGTGCATGGACCGAAGGTCAACATGCACTGTACATGTGGTCCACGGAACAGGCGGTTCTTGGGCCCACATGTCATTTGGGGGAATGAACCGGAGCTTAAATGTGGGATTTCTTGTCAGGCAGCCCCCACAAAGATGAAACCTTGCGCCATTAAAGTGTTACTTAACCGGCCATTAAATGAAGCAAATGATTACTTGACCCTTAATGACCAACAAAGATTTGATTCAACCATTTTATCACCGTACAGCGCCGGTCCGAAACTTGGACAACAGGGGGGAGCTACGGGCGCGCACGGACAGAGCTCGTCGTCGGCGGAGGGAGACGCAGCAGAGTCGACAGTGCTAGGAACGGGTCGCCCAAGGGGTGGGGGCCCTAGGCGGCGGTGGTGGGGTGGGCGGCGTAGTGGAGCGACAGCACGGTGGAGGAGAGCGGTGGCGACGCCACGGGCCACGAGCGGCGCGGGTGGTGGAGTGGTGCGGAGAGAAGGGAGGCACGCACATGGGTTGCGCCCAAGGAAGGGGAAGCCGGCGGGGTGGTCAGGGCGGCGGCGGCCTCGAGTGGAAAAGAAGGGGCAGCGGTGGTGGCGCTCTTCGGCGGCGGGGAAGGGGAGGGAAAGTGGGGGAAGACTTCCCCAATGCTTGGGATGCACGGTGCCAGGGTTGGCTGGGAAAGGGGCTCACTGGGGTGGCTAAACGGCGGTAAGGCGGTTCGACCGAAGGGAGGAGCGGGCGCTTCTTTGGAGAAACTCACCAGGAGAGGAGGGGAATGAAATGGTGGAGCAAGTGGGAGGCCCTAGTCTCTTGTAGCCGAAGGAGCAAGGCGAAGGAGCCGCACGGTGAGAGAAAGCGCATGTCCCAAGGTGGCTTAAGACAGGCGAAGCTCTGGCTGGTGCAAAGATGGCGAGAGCAAGCCATGACAGGACTTGGCGAGGAAGGGCGTTGAAGTCATGGGGTAGGTGGGGGAGCTGGTGGAGCTGTAGGGCACCGGGCGAGGGCACGCACTGGTCTGGCGCCACGGCGAGTGACGCGGGCAAGTGGGAGCAGGCGGAGCAAGGGCGCTCGTGGCTGGCGAGGCGACCGGGTGATGTAGGGGGCCAGAGGAGGGCGTGGGCATGGTAGGGCGCCTAACCAGTGGTGACTTTGGGAGGCCGGGGCAGACGACGGAGGTGACAGGACGGGGTGGGAGCAGCAGGCGGGAACGAGGGGTGGCGTGCGCGGCAGAGAGAGGCGTGGGCGCTTGTGGGTGCTACCAAGAGGAAGAAGAAAAAGGGGAGGGGGAGCCGGGCGGTGTGGTCGGGTTGACCGGGTGGGGGAGCAAGGAAGCAGGAGCAAGAGGGAGAAGGGAGCCGGGCGAAGGAGGAGTTGGGCCAGGATGTGTTGGGCCAAGTGGGTTGGGCCGAAAGCAAGAGAGTGGGTCGTGGCCCAAGGAAAGGAAACGGGCTAAGCCCAGAAGAAGAGGAGGGCAAGCTGGAAGGGGCCCAAAATTCGAAAAGGATGAATTCAAATTCAAATTTGAATTCAGGAATTACGAAGAGGTTTGAAACACAAACCCGAGCTTAGCTAGAAGCTAGAAGATTTGAAATTACCGGCTAATTTGAAATAGGGTTTGAAAATAGAAAACCAAATGTAAATACTATTTACCATTCGAAAATGGGACGTTACAAAGTGTCGTAACGTGAGCTTGCAGTTTGAGGCCCTATGTCAAGCCTGGGCGTACTGGTTCCGCCCGCCGGGCCGGACTAGCCACCTATAGCGTAAAAATCCACCGCGCGAGACGTCACGCACGCTTGATGCAGGCCGGGGTGGTGTCAACCGACGAAGCAAAATCCAGTGATTCAGAGCCTGCTTGGTTTGAGGCCTGAGGTGTTTTGCCTGGCCGGAAACTCTGCTGGGTGGCTGACTAGTTGTCGTTTAGATGAAGCCTAGTAGCCAGGCGTGAAAAATAGACGCCTAGCAGGCATCTTCCACTTGTTTCTCTTTTTAGTTCTTTCTCTCTCCTTTTTCTATCTCTAGGCAAAAGTCTTCAATCAAACACCATATCCCTAGGCTTATTTGGCCAGACAAAAATTATCTACTTTTTAGGCTACCTTCAGACACTAATTTTTTTCAGACGTAGAGCCCAGATCTGAATCCAAACAAGCCCTCGGTGTCTGAGCCGGTGCGTCGGCCGGCGCACGCGACATACGCATGGCGCATCAGACTGCACTAGATCTGCTGCCCGCGACATGGCCACATGGGTAAGTTCGCGTGCGGCTGGGCAGCCCACTCGCCGATGCCAAGCGGTCAAGGAGCTCCATCGGCGCAACGGCTGGCCGACGGCGGCACTGACGCGCGGCCTACGAGGGTGTGGTCGGGGCCGGCGGTCGAGGCCATGATCCTCGTCCACGACAACTCCATAAGGACCAGCTGGGGCCCGGGAAGGTGGGCCGCGTCGTTTCCCATTTTTTACCCATTCGTTTGTAATTTCCTTCCCGAATAGAATTGTTTGATCCTGGCCGTTTTCTTGTTCTAGATGATCCTCGTCCATTGCAAGTGTTACTCGATGAATAATGTCATTCCTGTGCTTAGTTTGCTTGCTATAGCATGTACATCAGAAGTTTATGCGTACGATGTTTTAACTTACGGTACCCTTACCATCAAGACTGATTGCTGGAGCTTTTCGGACCGGAAGGCTTTCCTTCGTGTTCCGCGTGGGGCCAGTGCAAGTCAGAAAGGGCCACGTGAGTTCCAGTTAGATTAATGGCGTCGTACGAGAATTTATCGTATGTATAGCAGAGCTCCATATACATATGCACCAGGTAGTACCATAACCAATGCGATTTGACGAATCACTTGGCACTGCCTGTAAACTCATCTAACTAAAATTTTAGTTTCGTAATTCCAACGGCCTCAACACTGCAGGTAGAGAGAGTCTTTGAGGAAAATCTGCAGGAAGATTCATCTATATGAGTGGTTATTAGTGTTAAGTACACAAACAAAGGATTTTTTATCAAAGTATGAAATGTTTGTCCCCTAAGTTAACTTTTCCAATTTAGTGACTTAGGAGGAAAAACTGTATTAGTTTGATCTTTTATGTGTATAGCCTTGCTAACTCCCGTTAAATATATACTCCCTCCATATTCGATTACTTGACACCGTGGAACTCAAATAATAGTTGTCCAGCGACAACTATACAAAAACGGAGGTAGTATATATATATAGCCTTGCAAACAAAAACATTGAGAATAATCTGTGTGGCTTTCACAGTAGAATATTTATATATAGCTACCGACATTGAATAAGGGCACTTCAGTAAAATATTGCTTATAAAAATGTAAAATGACATGTATTTGAATACTAATTATCTTGCAGAACCGCCATCTATTTCGGACCAAGGTAGGATGGATCGTTTACTTATAATTTCGTCCTTATCCATAGAGCCACAGCTAGGCCTGTGGTTCAGCACCCACCCCAACCCAACTTAACCCATAAAAAAATGACCCAACTTCCGAACCCAAACCTCCCCACAAATCGAATTGGCAAAACCAAACCAATCCAGCCCACACACACTTTTCACCTAGACCAACCCAAACCAGTTCACCAATTTGGTTTCCAGTCAAAATTTCACAATTCGGTTTCAGATCATTTCACCATTCGGTTTCAGACGATGCCTCTCTGTCATGTATGAGCACTGGGATTCTGTACGTTAATCTGCTTGCTATCCGGATAATGGATGTCAAATTAGAAATTTCGATAAGAAAAATTCACGAAAATACATAAACATTTTACTGAAATATGAAAAATTCACGCCATTCAATTTACCAAAAATGCACACGCAAATTTCATTAACATATCCATCCAAAATGCATGCGACATAGACGAACTAAAATGATTAAGATGTTGCATTATCGATTCAGACAAAAAAAGAACCGAGCAGTTAACTATTTCTCGATTCAGGAATGAAGAAGAGCTTCTCAATGTCTACAGCTTCTCAATTTAGACAAAAGAAAAGGCCTTCCGAGTCTTAACAAATTCTTTGCTGTTCACATGTCAGAAGCTACGTAAGTTCACAATGTCGTTGTACAAAGCCAATCAGAGAACAATAGCAGAGCAGTAGCATCTCCTGTCAATCGACTTCAACCCAGACTTCACCCAACCACTCCCTTGTAACATTCCACCTCACAATTTGTCATGGAACAATTTTGGTAATTAAACATATTATTTGCCAATCAAAAAATAAAGTACTGCTACATGTCCATTTAAGAAATGGAACACAACCATTGGCTTGATTACCCTTTCATGCTTATGTTTAACCAATTTATGCAAAATACTATTTTCTATTGATCATTGAAACTGACTTAAAAATCAAGCATATACACTGTAGTGCTGAATCTTAGTTAACAGGAACATGTTTCAGAGAAAGACAGAGGATCAGAGACCAACCCACACAAAGCACAAAAATTCACAAGCATCGATCGAGCACCCCACTTAACCTCTCGATCAGAACCATGTATCTTCCGTGGCCGCAAATTGGGAAAATAAATGTCACGAAGCAAAGATACAATCATCTGGCCTCATTGCTCTTTAGTAGTAGCATCAATCAAGAACACGGGAGCATGAGTGTGGTGCGTAACCAAAGAAGAGAGGCGCACCAGGGCGTGGGGGCGGAGATATGGGAGCGGGGGCACGCGGCGGCCGGCAGCGACAGAGACTGGGGGAGGAGGAGGGAATCGACAGCGGTAGAAGAATCGAGGCACGGGGTCGCGCGGAGAGTCTGAGGAGAAGGGTTCTTGGTGATAGAGATGCAGGGGGGAGGTCCGGGGCGGAGGCACACGACGGCTGACGACGACGGAGATCGGTGGAGGAGGGAGTTGACGGCGCGGCGGTGGCAATGGAACCCTAGCCCCTCACCCTTCACCAACTGAATTTTTTTTAAATAATCTATTTTTTATTAGAAATTACAAAAATATTCCTGCGTTATTGTTTTTTACAGAAATATTCTTCTGTCGCCGTATGATTGGGTGACTGGATCCAATCGCTTTACGATTAGGCGACTAAAGTTCAGTCGCCCAACTGTTGGGCGACTGAAGTGCTATCGCACAACCGTTGGGCAGTAGCACTTCAGTCGCCCGACAGTTGGGCGACAGGTTCCTGTCGCCCAACCGTAAGGCGAGGGGGCCCCACCTGTTTTGTATAATTAGTGTTTATTACATTTTGTGGGTTAGTTACATTTAGCAAATCTGATTGTATGATGTTATTTATTTTAAAAATAATAGTGTTGTGACGATGTTGGTTGGTATGTTTGTTATTTTCGTAGAATATGAAGGGTACGAAATTTGTCAGACTCGAAATAACATTTTGTGATCATCGTATATTGTTGTAGTGCACAAAATTTTTGTAGAATTTTGGAAGGACGATTGAGATAGTGATGAGTTGTAAGTAGAAAGGTAAGTGATATTATGATGTGAAAGGGATATGATTGAACGGGTTGAGAACGCTCGTTGTGATTATGAAGATGCCCTAAAACATGGAAGATTCGACGTCGGTGCAAATGGTTCTTTCTGGGATTCCACTAGAAGAGGCATACTTGCAATGTAGGCTTACTTTGATGGCTTAGCGGATACACAGAACCAAAATTTCATGCAGAGTATAGAGTCCTGTCTTTTAATTCTGAAAAGCTGAGGAGGTAGAGTGTTGTCATGTCGATCTGGAAAGCTGGCAAGGCATAGTGTTGTCACGTCTTACTTTGCAGTGAGAAGTCATGTCTTGCTTTGTAGAGTGCTGTCTTATCGGTCTGAAAAGCTGGTGAGGCAGAGTGTTGTCACGTCTTTTTTTGTGGAGACTTGTCTTTCTGGTCTTAAAAGCTGGCGAGGCGGTCAGGGTTGTCAAGCCGATCTGAAAAGTCTAACCCTAAACCTAAACCATAAACTACGCAAAGCTATCTCCTTTGGTCTTGTCCTTTGTGCAAAGCCGCCTGCGTGGTCTTGTCATCAGCAAAAACCGCCCGGCCCGTCTGGTCTTGTCCTTCGCAAAGTCGTATCGTGTGGTCTTGTCGTTATAAAAGTCGCCAAATTTCGTCTGGTCTTGTCACTGCGCAAGGCTGCTCCTATTTTGTTTTGTCACTGCGCAAACCTGTCCCATTTGGTCTTGTCTATAAAATGCTTTGTTAGCCCCCCCCCCACCGGCGGGGCTATAAAATGCACGCCCCACGCTCCGAAATTAGGACCACTCAACCCTTGAAACCGTAGGAAGAAGAACCTTCTCCGTCTTATAGTAACAAACGATGGCAGACGCCTAGGGACCAGTCCAACCGGGGTCGCCGAAGCCAGACCTTCGCGTCGAAAGGAGGGAGGACTTCGGCCCTAACTACCGGTTGATGCCGAAGAAGCGTGCTCAACCAGTATGGCCGAAATACGGACACGGGGAGGACGCTATCGTGCAGGTCATAGACGGTCCTTTCGATGGTGGACGACGTTTCTTCCGATGCCCATACTCCGGAGTAAATAGTTTTGTTCATGTTATTGCTAATACATCATCCGTACTAACCGTCCCTTATAGCAGATGGCGAAATGCAACTTCACCCGCTGGATCGATCCTCCCCATGAAGGACATGCTGTGAGGTACGTGAATGTATTGTGGAACCGAATATTTGATTTGGAGGCGCAAATTGACGATCTCAAGGAGCAAAATGATGACCTCCACCAACAGATGCAGCGTGAGAGGGGCAATGAGAAGGTCGTGAACATAGGAAGTTCCTATGATCCCACATGCTGCTGTGCCAACCCTAGCTGCATATGTGCGTGCCACTACAACGACGACCAGCCACGTCCGATGCGTCCAACTGGAGAACACTCTATATGGCTAGTGAGAGGCACCTTCTACAATTAGGCACGGGCGGAGAAGCTTGTACGTCGGTAGTCTCCCCTTATGTACGCACTTATGTTCAATCTCCTAAAGCACGTAACTAAATGGTGGACGTAATGTTACTACTAATGTTACTGGTTTATTCTCATTCATGACGGACTGCGATGCATGAGTAAAAAGTGGACATTACATCTCATTACAACTGAACTTCTACTTGGCAACAACAAGAAATAATAGAAGAAAGACCACAAAACTAACTAGCTTAACTAATTTCTTAAGCATGTTCTCAACTCTTTCCATCCTTTCATCCAGTCTTTTAAGTCTATTATCTTCGTTCTGCGTTGGTGGCTCGGAGGGTCGAGTCCTTTGGACGAAATGCGACAATACCACGAGAGTCATCTTGCAAGGCGACAATTTGCGATACAATATCTTGAACCTTTGGGACAACCTTCACAAATTTTAACGCCAAAACCGACATGTTGTGCTCTAAAAATGAATTGCAGCTTCAAGTAAAATATAAACAACATGCTGTTTCGAATGAAATTCATTGGGGGTGATTAGGCGCAAGTTACCGTAAGATTTGAACACCTCATGAACACTCGAGATGGATTCGTTGGCGTATGTGAGGTAAACATATTCACCGGATCACTGCAGCTGAATTGCAATTGGGTTGAAGGAAATTCGTGTCCGCGAGCTACCGGGTCCGAGGAGGAATCGTGTGCCAGCGTTGAAGGAAGTTCGCGTCCGCGAGGTACCGGCCCGAGGAGGAATCGTGTGGCAGCGTTGAAGGAAATTCGTGCCCGCGATGTAGTCTCCCCTTCTGTACGCAACTATGTTCAATCTCGTAACGCATGTAAGTAAATGGTGGACGCATCATTGCGGTTGTCATTTATCGAGTTGATGTTGCATCGAGGTTTCGTGTGCATTAAGCTATAGGCGTCGATATGCATTGAACAAGCACGCATTATATGAACGAGTACACACAAGAACGCAAAAGTATTACAGGTATCATATATTAAGTGCAAAATGTATAGCAGTCTTGATCGCATGCCGCTACTAGCCCCCCAACCGCACCCCAAACATCCTCCGCGTCCCCCCGCCCACTCCACCTCCGTGTCCTCCCTCACGGCTCGCTTGGGCGCCTCCTCTGCTGTTGGGTGTGGGGCCTCGGCCCGAGAGGGAAAGACGGTCAGAGCCCCGATCCGACGAGGACCGAGAGGCGGCGTGGATAATCTTGGAGTCTTTGTGTGGGTACTGGCGCACCGAGGAGCTGTGACCCAGACAGAACCTCAGCGGGTGTGGGCTGAGGAGTGGGCTGAGGTGTCAGCTGAGGTGTGGGCTGAGGTGCTGGGTCGTCGTCCAGCAAGAACTCCTGCGCGTCCACGTCACCTGAGTAGGCCCTTCCGTCATAGGGCAATGTACCTACACAGCAAACTATTATTAGTTAATAAAAGACGCGATGCGTGCTGACAAACAGAGATGTGACGTACCCTCGGCCAGCGCCATGGCACGTGCGAAGGAGTCCACAGCGAAGTGTGGCACGTCGTACGTGCCCTGCGTGTGCTGCGTGTGGAAGGCGAAGGGGTGTGGAGGACCGACGTAGTGCGATGCTGCCAGTGTACGGGGTCTGGTCGAGCATCCGGCCTCGTCAGGGCGCGTCGGTGTCGGACTTGGTCTGGTTGAGCATCCGGCCTCGTCAGGGCGCATCGGTGTCGGACATGGTCTGGTCGAGCATCCGGCCTCGTCAGGGCGCGTCGGTGTCAGACATGGTCTGCCGACCCTCTACTCTTTGGCCGCCGCCGGACGGGCCGGCGCCGACGGTCGACGGGATTTGTGGAGCGAGCTCGGCGCCCCAACCTCCGGTAGCCTAGTGCGACAACGGTAAAAATATGTGGCTTGTTTGTGCCACACGACGGATAACTGGCCGTGTCTCGCGTGTGCCCTCCACACCATCCGTGAACCTCTGAAGCCAGGAGCGGCAGTCCGTCACAATCTCAGCAGCCGTGCTCGCCTACATTGAAAACAAAACACGGTGGAAACTATAATGGCGTATGCCACAAGCGAAGTTTTCGAAGTCAGATGTAACGTACCGCGTGGTGCACGTCCTGCGCTAAATGCACAGGGTACGTGTCGGTCGGTGCCGGGAGACGTGGTGTGGGCTCATCTGCAGCAAGCACGAGCCTGGTACGTGTCTGAGGAGCGTACCAACGAATGTACTCGTCGTAGGTCCTGTGGTCATAAGGGGTGTCCTCCTACACACGATCCTGTAGCGCGCCCTCCCACTACCCTACCCACGTGTCCATCCTACTCGCCCAGTTCGTGCCGCGACGGACTCCCTTCTTACTGAACCTGCAAGACGTAACATGTAGTTAGAAGTCGTGCGTAAGAGACAACAGCACAAACAACGCATGTATGTCGATTACTCACGCTTGCACGCTGTCGAGCACTAGACGCCTAACTGGTACTAGAACCTCCTGCCGTAGGCCAAACTGGCACATCACACGATGCGCCCTGTAGTCCTCGACGAAGACGTCGAAGACAAGCGCCCTGCGGGTCAGCCAGTAGTCCCGGTCTCGCAGGCACAGTGAGGACAGCCCGTGGGGAGCATGGGCAAGTACCTCCTGAGGCGAGTATGGCTCCCAACGAACGTCATCCGCCGTGAGCCGGTCGAACTGCTCCACGAACGGCTCGTACGCCCGTGTCACCTACACATGCGCGAACTGTACCTGTAAGGAACAGAACATATTAGATAGAACGATCGGTAATATGAAGAAATTAGTCGTGGGAAAGAGTACGTACCCGTCGCCGGCACCAAAGAGAGCCCATCGTCGGCCAGTCCACCTCGTCTGCGTTGTACATCTCCGGCCCGTACGGAGTCCGTAAATCCATCGGGGCCGTCCGAGGCTAAAGCGCTCGAACGACCACAACTGCAGTAGGAGAGGACACCCCGTGAGGATGGAGTTCGGCCTCGACCTGAAGCACGCGTCGCACAAGCCGCGATAGGTGGCGGCAAGTACGGCCGAACCCCAGCTGATCTGGGGGGCCTCCCCGTCTGCGATGGCCCTGGCGTACGCGATGAGCCTCGCGTCGACGGTGTCGCCATGGCTGCTGGTGAACAGCACCCAACCAAACAGCCACAACAAGTACGCCTCGAGGTGGCGTGACACCTGCTGGTCGTCCGCGGCAGGGTCCATCCGCTCGACCTGTGCATAAGGAAAAAGCTAGTCAGACCGTAGTATGGAAAAGGAGAGCACCGCACTTCCAATGCAAACGGCGTCGAACACGTACCCGGAACTGCGACAATCACCGCAAGGGAGGGCCGTGCCTCTGTGTCTCCGGGAAGACGTAGTACCCACCCGCGATGGCAGGCGGAAGGACTCCCTGAAACCTGGCCAGAAGGTCATTGCGCCAGTCGTCCAGAGACTCCTGCGGGAAGGCGGCACCTCCCGCGATAGGGAGGCCAAGAAGCAGGGAGACGTCTTGCAGGGTAGGGGCCATCTCCCCGAATGGGAGATGGAAAGTGTGAGTCTCCGGTCGCCACCGGTCCACAAGCGCTGTCAACAGGGAGCGGTCGAACGGGAAGCGTCGTGACCGCTCCGGCCTGGCATGGACGTCTCCGACGTCGCCGACCATGGGTGCTGCCGGCTCGTCCTCATCCGTGGCTTGCACCATCCGGGCGATAGGTAGTAGACCGGCAGCGCTGAGCCTGCGAAGTAACAAAAGGTTAGTACAAAAGGTACGTATGGCGAGAAGATAGTGTCGACATATACTAACCTCACTGTCCAGCGTGGGTCCAGCCTCCAGGCCACTCGAGGTATCCGCGTGCGGATCACCCCCAAGACAGTCACGTCGGCAGCGCCCGTAGGATGCGGGACACGACGCGACGCGCGATGTAGCTGGTCGATGCGCTCCTCCAGGAGGCCGAAACTCCAGTCCAATCCGTGAGCCATACCTGCAACATAACTTGAAGTTAGCAAATACGCAGAAATAAAAAATCGAATGTAAAGAGTAGTACATTTAACTTGCTAACAAACAAATAAAAAAGTACTACCTAGTAGGACAGTTTTCCAAAAGTAATAAAAAAGGGATAGTACTACAGCACTTATATAAACATTACGTGCAACGTACGATACATGTGTTACGGCATTACGTACATGAAATAAAAATTGGGTACTACCAGAACAGTTACATGAAAAATACAAAGTACATATGACAATCTACATCGATTTGTATTAATCGTGACACTCGCAAGAAGTGCTAACGCAAACCATGGCAAGGCCTACCTCATTGGTGCCTTGCATGTTCGGTTGTGTGGCCCTCCCGTCATTGTGGTCATGATGTCTACCTAACGCCCGGCTTGTGCCGTCCATATCATTTGTAATATGACGACTCTGCCGACGACCCTTGCCACCCTTAAGCATGTCAATATCCGGAATCCAGATCCTATTTTCAATATCCAAGGTGGCGAAGTTACCCACAACCCTAAAGCCCCTAAGCTCGCCAGTCCATGCCTGCACCAACCTCTCCTTCAAGAAGTACTCGGACACAAAGTTCAAAGGGTCCATGCGCACAGTCCCGCATGCGGTGAGCACATGAGAGCATGGCTTGTGTAAGAGTTTTGGTTTGTTGCACGTACAGCTAGGTTCGTTCACATGATCTCCAAGGCATACCTCGTGGGTGATAAGAGAACGAGCCGTCCCAAATCTGGCTCTATCCCGGAGGAGCACGTCGAAACGATGCTCCATATTGCCCATCGTGTACACCGTGTGCGACTGGCCCTTCTCTGTCTTCGCCTGCATGTATGCCGTAATCTTCGAGCAGTACGCTGTTTGAGGGTTGGTGGCATGAAGTGCGGCATTTGCATGCCTCTCCTTGAAATACCCGATTGTGCTGTGCAGAACACCTTCCACGATGGCGACGAGGGGCTGAGAACGAAGGCCCCTAAGAACCCAGTTGTACACCTCCGCAAGGTTAGTAGTCATTATGCCGTACCTTGCCCCATCCGTGTCGTGCAGCAGAGACCACTTGTCCAATGGCTCGGTCTCGATCCAGTGGGAGAAGCAGTCGATGTTCCTCGAGGTCCTCCGCCTCAGACCAGCAGGTTCAGAGTCTGCTCCCTAGTTCCTCGCGTCCACGTGTTCCCTGCTGTGTTCATCCAACAGCGCCCATAAGGCGTCAAATTTGCGTTGTTGGTTCTGCATAGCCAGCCTCTTGAATAGCTTCACCAAGGGTTGCTTCGGGAACTTCTTGAAGAAGTTGGCCCCCAAGTGGCGAATACACCATCTACTCCTCATATCCGGCCAAGGAAACGGCTCATCCGGGTCTTCCTAAAGTGTTTTTATGGCCTTCAGCATCCTGGTGTGGCAATCATGGATCACGCACACACCAGGACGAGCTCGAACAACTCCCACCCTCAAATGTCGAAGGAACCACAACCAGCTGTCGAAATTCTCACCTTCAACAAATGCAATGGCCAATGGCAGAATTTGATTGTTCCCGTCAACGCCTATGGCGGTAAGGATCTGCCCCTTGTATTTCCCGGTCAAAAAGGTCCTGTCCACTGAGATCACGGGCAGCATATGCCTAAAAGCCTCGATGCAGAGACCGAAGGCTATGAAGGCCATATGCAATATCAAAAAACCTCGCGGAATTTTAGAGGGCATGTCCTTTACAGCAGTGTACGTGCCCGGATTTCTCTCCTGCAGCACCTCAAGCATACGAGGAAGGTTATCGTACGCCGCCTCAAAAGATCCAAACCATCTTTCCAAAGCCTTCTGCTTCGCACGCCACGCCTTCGCGTAGCTGATCTTGTACTTGAATTTCTTCTCAATAGCCACCATAATGTGCTTGGCCTCCACATCTTTCTTCTCCACTATCTCTCTATACATCAAATTGGCTATGAAGGTCGACGTTAGGTTACAATGTCTGCACAAAACACTGCTGAGCATGCAGGAGTGCGGCTCCACCTTCGAGACAATCCAGTGAGTCTCATACTTCGGTCTATATGCGTGCACTCGCCAAGGACAACCGGCCTGCTCGCATTTCACAGTGTACTTCTTTTGGCTAGATTTGATGACCCAAAACGTCTGCTGCATAGACATAGCCCACAGCTTAATGGCATCCTGCAAGGATGTCTTATCAACAAACATTGAGTGCAACCGAACCTCCGTGGCATGGTACTCCCACGGCGATTCGTGCTTTCATCGCGAGATAGACCCTCAGCGTCCAATCTATTCCATTCCCGGGGGATGGGAGCTCCGTCCTCATCGGAACTGTCCTCGTCGTCTTCTTGTAAAGCTTCGTCTTCAGCCAAGGCCATCCGGTCATCGCTTTCCATTTGATGCAATATGTAATCCCTATGCTCTCCTTCAAAGACTGTCTCAGAGGCTCACCATGCGGTGACCGATCTTCCTCTCCTGTATCTACCACGTCGAGCTGATCACAAGCAACATTCTCTAAACTCTTCGTAACACAGCCCTCCGGGTCTTCTTCTTCACCAACATCTTTGGGCACCGAATCGCGCGCACCACCCGGATGATATCCCGTGGGGCCCCTGCCTGACTTCTTTTGGGCATGGTTGCACAAGTATCACACACTCATATCCACGGCGCCGACATCCTTCTATAAAGCCCTTCCACACTACTGTGCGCATCAGTCTTCTCAACTCCCATCTGATGTTTGTGGGAGACCGGCTCCAAAGCCCTTGTATGTCGACACTGCACACCTCAGGATTCAAAGAGAAGCTGCGGGTGAGCCAATGCTTCACATCTTTGATTCGTGCATTCTCGCCGTCCGGGTGTACAACAGTGGCTTGCCGAAAACTGCTCAAGTCAACACCGCATGGACCTTCACGAACGGTGCCAACACCGTAATGCACTTTGAATGTAGTGGGTACAGGCATGACTTATTGTATGGCTGCAAATATTTTCAACATTGCAACTAGTCAGATCGCAACGCACGACATGCAAGTTCTGCTACATTGTGATTTACATTTCTAAGGCCCTTCGCCTATCGTTGACAACTACACAACAGCATGATCATTCATTACCTACGGCAGAGGACACAATGAACGTGCAGTACGATATTTAGATTCAACATCAAAACCGAGCTATTCCATAGTAGGCATTATCCGATTCGGACGCTAACTTGCAATCCGAAATGCTATAGGTGGCGTTCCAGTCTTCTACAGAGCTATACCTATTACCTAAGTCACTTAGTTCATACTAATTAACTTCTACTAATTAGTTTATACAAATAATTCATCCTTCTTATGCGCTTGGTCACGCATTATTCACCCAATAACAGTCGGCCACGCATGCAACCACATAACTACAATACTTCTCACAAACAGCACTAATACTCCCTCACAGACTATTTTTTCTCTAACTAAAATTTCTTATCGCGGCTACTTACATACAAATCAACAACATTTCAATTTTCTACTTTTTTTTCTCTAACTAAAATTTCATACGAGTACTACTTATACTACAATTTGTACTAAATAAACTATTTACCTACTACAAAAAAGTACACTACAAAATAAAACAAACTTACCTCGCAGATTCTGTTTTCCTTTCCTCCCCCTCTATTTTTCCTCTCCTCTCCCTCTTTTCTTCCTCTCCTCTCCCTCTTTTCTCCCCTCTCCCCACGCGCGGAGAACCAAATGTTTTCTCTCTCTTTATCGGTCTGCCGGCGGGGACCGTGCGGGTCCTTATATAGGCATCCAGTTGCCCAATGGTTCGGCGACTGGAAATGCGGTCGCTCTATGGTTCAGCGACTGCAATAATGATGCTCAACGGTTCGGCGCCTGCAGTATAAATGCCGAACGGTTGGGCGATACGATTCTAGTCGCCTAATCGTAGAGCGACTGGATCCAGTCGCCTAATCGTTCGGCGACAGACGAATATTTCTGTAAAAAACAAGAACGCAGGAATATTTTTGTAATTTCTAATAAAAAATAGATTATTTTAAAAAAAATTCTTCACCAACTCACCCTCTCCCACCCAGGGCAAACCCACGCGTCAAAACCATACGAACCCGAAATTTCTTAACCAAAATCAAACCAAACCAACCTGTTTTCGGTGCAAACCCAAATCAAACCAAACCATTAGTTACCCCAATCCGTTTCCACTCATCCAAAGTCAACTCGAATTGAAACCCATCCCGTTTCGTCCGTTTCAATCCAACCCATTACAAGGCAAAAGTATTGATCAATATACTCATTATTTTCTTTAGCTACCAAGTATGCATCCACTGTATACGCCACACACAGCATCATAGCCAACTCAGTGACAAATTCTCGAAAGTATGGCATTGTTTCATGTAAAATAATCTAATTTCATTCATCCAGTAGCCTCAGGATTACGGGAAAACCAAACTTGGGTTTCAGTGTAAAGAAATCTACAGGCGCATGCACATAGCTAGGGGAAATAGTGAATGAGAATTTCTGGAGGATCACAGCCATCACCGTCCAACATCGCAAAGTACTGACTGATGCATGATCTTGGCCCCTATTAGGAATGCCAGTAGAGCATGTGGAACGTTTGCTGCTCTCGTGACCCCATTCTCAACTCTTGACGGATTAATTTCATCCGCATCGTCACCCCAAATCTCTTGTCTCGGTGCATAATTGGAATAGGTATGACAACTCGAAAGCATTTGGGTATTTTTGTGCTCCCAGTGTCATATCTGTTATAGGCTTTCTTTGCACGAAAAGAGCAGGGCAGTAGAGCCTCAAGGTCTCTAGGAGCACCATTGTCATCTGCAGTATCTTGTTGTAGTTAGCTATGTCTTGAATTTTCATATGAAACATATATACTCAAACATTACAAGAGAAACAGAAACATTCTAATAAGAAGATCTATTTTCTTATTTCTTGCCTCTTTCAATTTGCTAAGGGAATTGACGTTGGGATATTCCCTTCCACATTCCCTCAAAACCTCCTTTCGGAGCCTTTCCTGCCATCCTGGGTATACACTGAACGAGAACATTGCCCATGTAAGCAGAAGGGATGTGGTTTCGTGACCGGCAAAGAAGAACATCTTGCACTCATGTATGATCTCATCCATGCTCAAGCCGATGCCCCCCTGCTTGGTTGCAGTGCGAGCGTCAAGCATCATACCAAGAAGATCGTTTCCGTCTTCACTACCTTTAGACACCAATCGTGATTGTATGGTCTGCATGAGTGAACTCCTAAGATTCTTTTCAAGCATCCATTTGCACCGATTCCTTTCGGTAGGGAGATAGCTGTATTCAAAAGCACACATTGACGATGCATAAGGATGACTGTGTGTGGAAATTAAACCAATCGCTCATTCTACAGGTTATAGATTAAAGGAAGTAGAGTTATTACTTGAATCCTGGTATCTGCACATTAAGGAGAGTTGACATGGTGATCTCCAGCAGGTCTCCCTGTTCCTGAAAGGCTTCTTTTCCTAAATTGTAACTACTTCCAAGTTCCAAAGACGGTACGGGATATAATATCTGCGGTTACCTCTCTGAACTGTTTGCTGAATTCCACTTCTGTTCCTCCGTTCTTGTCCTTGATGCTTGATCTTCTAGCTCCTTTGCCAAGCTTTGAGCACAAGCCATCATTAATTGTTTCTGTCATCATCTGTAATTCATAAAGCAAAAGCTATATGAAGATAATTTATGTAGGAACACCTCGCGTCCTCTCGCCTGCGCCCTATTTCTGTTGTCCTAATTTTTTTTAGAGACTTTAGAGCTAGTTTCAAATTTGCCTTTTTCCCTCTTCATGTCCGGGGTACCTGCACTTCAGCAGTGGAGTCAACTTTTACAACAAGCTGTAATATCTTGTTAAGTAACAAGCTGTAATATCTTTTCTTCTCCTTCTTCTTTTTCTTCTTCCTTTCTTTCTTTCTTCCTTTCTTTCTTCTTCTTCGTTTTCAGTTTAGCTTTGTAACATTTCGGGCTTCCATTATAATATAATGGCATAAGATTCCAGGCTTCCATTATAATATAATGGTATAAGGTAAAGAATTCTCTACCTTTTTATGTCAAAACAAATGTCCGGTACCCCTTGTACAACGAACTGTTGGGTGGATCCACTTATAACAATAATGTAATTTAGGGTGCATTAAATTTGCAGCTCAAGCCACTATAGTTTCGAAGTATGACAACAAATTAAGATTCAGGCATCACCTTGAGCTGAAAGCAGGATTGATTACCGTCCGATGACGCACCCAATCTACACCGTCCACCAAGGCAAGTCCCTTACCGACCAAAGCCAACAGAGTCGGGTGTGCATCATTTTTCACTATTAGACCGAATAAGCGACTAGAGTAGAATTAATAGGAGTACCTATCTTTTTTACCACCTATGGTATTCAACATCTTTTTCACTCCAATAACTATAAGAGCTATGAAGATCAAAGGTATAAGATCACAACGAAAGTCTTGTGTTGAAACCGAAAAACCCCAAGCGAAAAGCCTCTCGGCCAGTCTAACTGCTGAGCTGGCCGGTCTAACCGTCAACGCCGATCTGACCGCGCCAGTCTGACTATGGCAGTCTAACTGGTGGCCGGTCTGACCGCTGGTGAAGAGTGGTCTGACCGCTGGCTGCAAAAACAGCCGCCCGAAAGAACCTCAAACCGACCTAACTTTTGGTTACGAG
This sequence comes from Phyllostachys edulis, assembly GCA_036346405.1. NCBI lineage: Eukaryota > Viridiplantae > Streptophyta > Magnoliopsida > Poales > Poaceae > Phyllostachys > Phyllostachys edulis. The sequence goes on from CM070550.1 coordinate 68,899,079, forward strand.
ATCTCAATCCTATGAGATTTCCGACATAGCTCATCAAGAAGGTCAGGAATCTATTCCAATCGACGCCCTCAGCCGAATCGTTCTTGACCTCAGCTCTCTTAGCCTAGCCCCGATCATCCTCGCCATTCACTATAGTTGACTCTAAGCCACATGCACAACAATAGACCAAAAAATCGATTTCAGTCACAAGTTCCTCGTAACTTGACCCATGTTAACCAAAACAAGCATCATGCAACATCTATACACTAAATCTCATAACTTTGGTCAATTCCAAAAGATCATCGTACACTACAACATAAACGCTCACTAGTTGAGTGCCCGTGCGTTGCTACGGATTAAAACAGTGATGTAAAGTTTCTATATTGACCATGCTTGCTAAGTATCCACGGCAATTGAGATGGACCCCATATTGATCATGCTAGCTATGAAGTATCCACGGTAATTGAGATTGACCAAAGTGATCAATTGAGATTGACCAAAGTGATCGAGAGAGATATAGAAAGTTATTCCACAAAACAATATATAGGAGGGCCAGTCCTCCATCATAAGTACTTAGCACAACAATAGAACAAGTTTCAGGTACTGTATTGATGCCATAATTTAAAACTGAGCTGCAGTACATTCTAACATCCATGAAATATGTTGTTTAATCCCAAAACTTGAGCAATAGTCGTAAAATAATGTGAAAAGGGAGGGAAAATATTTAAATAAATCAGAGAATCAAGACATAATACTTGGGTCTGGAATCATGATAACAAAATAAAAACAACATATTTATTTTACATATTTACTTTTCAATATACAATGATATGCAAGCATGCTACATCTTACTACAACAGATAGAATTGGTGGAAAAACTATTTGATAGCCAAATTCTGTGACCGCACGAACTTCCATTGCAAAAAAGTTTATCCCAGCTTGCTGGGCATAAGTCATCATACTATTCGATTGTTGAGTCTTAAAAAACATCCAGTTGGCCAACATCGCCTACTGTCTTAATGCCAAAATATCTAGCTTCACATCCTTCCTTAAACCCTTAGCCTTCTTGCACACTAATTAAACATCTACACATAGTACAAACACAAAGCTGCATACCCTGAGCATTTGCCAGTTCACCACCACTTGTCGGCCATTAATTGCTACAAACACACAAAATGGAATTAAAAATAGGCTGTCATCACACAATGTACGTAGTCTTGCTCACCGGTGAACCCGGTGCCTGGTTGACGTCCATCGAAGCTCCCACGACTACACCCACCACTCCGGCCATTCTCACGGGAGGCGAGCTTGGAGACACAGGGTGTCGGCCTGCTCAACGCCACAATCAAACAGGACTTGCATATATAGACGTTGAGGAACTTTATCTCTGTGTATTGCAGCAATCAGATACCTCACGGCTTGCAAAAGCATCCAAATTGGTCACATTAACTCGGCACACCACTCAGTCGTATAATTCTCCACGATCAGTTCCCACAAACAAATATTTGATCACAAAACGAATGGTTGTTGCTAAATTGGACCTGCTTGCGCACACACAAGCACCAATATAACAGCTGAAACAACAATGATCCACTCACTTATAGGTGATATTCTCATAACAATGTTAGACGAACAAGATGCTTTACAACTTGAAAAGAAATATCTCGCACATAGTTATACACGATTTGCTTTTGCAAGAGAAACAAGAGCCAAATATGCTTCATGGATGCAAGGTTTTTAGAAGTTGTTGAAGGTAAATTCTCTGGGCAGATCATGAGTCAAAACCTGATGTATTGTTAATCCATAGAGAGTGCAACAAGTATTGATAGAAGTAAGCGTACAACAAGCCTCTATTTCTAGAAACTGTTCATAATGTGCGGAATAGTGGCAATGGCAAAGGGAGTTAGGGCCCACATGTCAGTGAGACAATGGATGACATATTCGGGATTTGGGCAATTTGCAGTGTCATGCAAAACTTTTCCCAAGGGAGTTTGGCAACAGAAGCCAGAGTATACTTCCATTGTACAAAAACTGAAGATTTGATTGTTTGCACAACAAGATCAGATCAATATAGGATGCACCAAGCACATGAGACCGACAACAACTATAAGCAGCTAGAAATTATAACCAAGAAAGTTGTAGTATGCTAAAAAGAATATTTCCGATGCATCAAGACCCAATCTACTTTTCTGTTGTTTGTGACATTGTTCAGAGCACTGGGATAGAGTAAACAAGCTATTTATTATAGTGACTACATCCTCAAAGTCTTAGAACATAATAGATTTACCTTGCAACATTTGACGTGTGGCTGCTTGCATAAATAACTCTCATGCATCTCTGAACAGATTTTGTAAACTATTATTTATGTGTTTTGATTATACACAAATTTTCATAATTGTAAATTAGCAGTGTTGAGGCCTTGGCGATTAATCAGGTTAAACCCGCATCTCCTATATACAACCCGTGAAAGCTACGATTAATTAAGCCTGAAAAGAGGGTACCTCTAATTTCTTGAATTGTATCTGCTCTCAAGGATTTGTTCAGCTCGTCCATCTGCTCACAATATTGTGCCTGAGATCACACTCTGATCCACCTGGGAGATCGAACAGGGAATGAGATTGGGGAAAACATGTTGATCAATTTTGCCATCCTAAATATGCTCTCCGCTATATAAATCAATCTTCCCCTGGTTCCACTTATGATTTTCAGTTCATGAATCATGGTTATACATCATTGAAAAAGAGAGATGCAACCAAACTTGATTATGGTAATATGAGATATCAGTCCAACAGATACACAGCATGGATCAAAGAAGTCTTGTTGCACTCTTCCTTTTAGCCTTGGAGGTAGCTCTTTCAGTATGCGGACATCGTCTCTAGTGATTCTATAAAGTAGTCCACATCAAATATAATTTGGAACTCACTGTACTCACTGTAACAAAAGCAACATGATATTGAGGTTAAAACAATAGTAAGTGCAGAAAAAAGGCTCACCTAGGACCAGCCTGAACTTTTATCACTTTGGCACGATAAGACTAATGGAACTTTGAGGCTCCAGTTTCAGTATTTTAACCACACCAGGGCTTCAATAATAGTCTTATTCAGAAAAATGAACATTGGAACTTTCAGGCTCCAGTTTCAGTGTTTTAACGACAACAGGGATTCAGGAAATAAAAAGCTTAGTAACACATGTATAACTTCACACACTCACACAATACTTATATCTGGTTACATCTGGTTAAGCCCACGATTGCACAAGTCCATCAGATAACCATTGTTCTTGCAGACTCCTAAATGTAGAACCGAGAAACCATTTCAGCAAATCTCAATCCCACATCCCAAATTAGTTTCCAGAAACCACATAGATGAACTATTGATTCTTTATTAGTTTTCTTTCCAAGAGATTATCTTTAGTAACTTATTTTTATTTCCAAAAGATTATCTTTAGCAACTTATTTTTATTTCCAAGAGATTATCTTTACTTAGTAACTTACTCCAAGTGACCATGTCACTCTATCACACCCTATGACAACATTGTTGTAAGAAACAATCACACCTACAACAGCATCAACTTTGGCTGATCTACAAATCTGTACTAAGCAAAATAATGCATTTGTAGTAAACAACTAAACATGGATTAAAAAGAATAAAGGATTAACAACCTTGGCTGATCTAGAACCTCCCCAATAGGTACAAAGGAACAATGCATCACTTGCTAAGTTGGCAGAAAGGGGTAACACAGTACGCTACAAAAGATAACATGTTAACCAGCATCTAAAAATCTTGAGAAGGGTGAACGTGACATTAATCAATAGCTATGTACCATTGAAGAGTGCGGCCTGGTGCTCTTCAATCAAATAACACCATGCACTGCATGTACAAAAAACACATAAAAAGAGGGAAATTTGCATCAGGCATGGGTGCATCAGTGAGGAAAGAATTTGCATCAGGCCTAATTAGCAACACTTGGAGAACTTGTTGGCTATTACCTAGCAGCAATGGTACACAGGGAGGAACCACAGAGGCCATGACATGAGGTCCATCGGCAGGCTACGGGCTACCTTCAATCGACCCCAGCAACACTGGCGTAGAGGAAGCTACATTCACACCAAAAAAAGATCAAACCATCAGTTTCATGGATCTGGGAAGCGAACCTTTACAAACACAATCCTTTATATGCCCTTGTTGTAAACACCATACTCTTTGTTAACTGCAGACAAAAGAGAGCACTAATTGGTGATAATAGCCTATCCATAACCAAGGAAATGAGGAACAGGAGAATAGAGGTGAGATGGGCTGAATCCTCGTACCGATGCACTACAACAGAAATTGAGCATAAAATCAAAGCAGCAATGCGTGAGTAGGCTTTGGAAATAGGAGCAGGACGACACCTAGCTGGCTGTCATGGTCACCATAGAACAACACCTTCAGTCTGCAAAAAGAGAGAAGTAAATGAAAATCGAAGAACAGGAGGGGCTACCAAACCAGAGGGAGGGGTAGAGGAGAAATATGGCGGCGGCGGAAACGGCACTGGCAGGTAGGGTTGAGGAAATGGCGGACACCAAGTTTTTCCCCAACCGAAGGAGTGAATTAAAGTAGGAGGAAGAGGCGGTTGCACAGTTTGGCGTCGGCAAGGTCCTAGCGTCGGCGGTTGCGTAGGGAAGAGGGAGGACGACGGGGCGGGCTACGTCGTGGTCGGCGGCGGGGCGGACGAAGAGGTGGGGTAGGGGGCAGTCATCGCGAGGGGCTTAGGGAGGGAGGGGAGGCGGCGCGCGGAGGAGGACGAGGAGGAGGTGGTGGAGGCGAAGAAGGGCAGCGGGCTGATGGTGAGTCGCGATGCAGTGAACGCGTGTGAGAAGGGAGAGGTGGAGAAAACGAGGGGACGTAGTTGCGGCAACGAGGAGGTGGGAACGAGGAGGCGGTTTTTCTGCTCATCCTTTTCTGTGGTCACACAGACGGACGAACGAGGGAGTGGGAGGTGGCGTCACAGACAATCGTGCGAGGCAGTGAGCTGGGTGCGTGTAGGGACGCGGTGGGATGATTCGGTGGGGGTGAGATGATGAGAGTAAACTCCAAATTATAATAGTTAAGATATTCGGTGGAGTGAGATGATGAGAGTAAACTCCAAATTATAATAGTTAAGATATCCCAACGTATAACTAGTAGCAACAGAACTACAGCCGTTCCACCCCCACCCCGCTGCCTCGCACAAAAATTCGTAACCATCTCAGCCCACCCATTTTTCTTTTCCACTTCCCCATCCCCTTCGGCTCCCGCACCTTCCACTTCCCTGGCACACGCCAAATCCCGCGAAACGCTCATCAAAACGGCTCGGCGCGTCCGGCCGTCGCGCACCCCACCCACCGTCTCTCTCTCCCTCGCGCCCGCCGCCGCACACTATGGGCTGTGGGACGCGCTCTACCGTGTGGTGATGCGCCGCAACGCCGTCTACGTCACCTTCGTCGTCGCCGGAGCCTTCGCCGGCGAGCGGGTACGCCCTTTCCCCAGATCTACCTGGCCGCCGTGTTTTCCTTGACTCGATCTCAATCCTCTCCGCGGTCTCGATGTGGTTGCAGGCGGTGGATTACGGGGTCCACAAGCTATGAGACATGAACAACGTCGGGGTAATTTTTCCCTCTCTATGACTATTCCCCCCTTCTAGGTTTCCTTGTCCTTGTCTTGATACCTGGCGTGCCAGATCTTGCATCCGCCCGCCGCCTCCCCTCGACCGAGCCGTCTTCCCCAGGGCGCCGAGTCATCCTCCTGCACCCACATGCCACCGCCGTCCTCCTACTCGTCCGCACACGCCACCCGACGCCTAAATCCTCCCCAATCTGAAGGTACGCACCCCACTCGGTCCTTTGCTCTGGAAGATTCTTGTGGAGTATTGAGTTGCACGTGGGATGATTGGATCTAGTAGAAAAATCAGCAACATCTAGTTTTAGAACTAAGATGTTCGAATCCAATAGAAAAATCAGCAACATCTGAAGTTGAGTTCTTGTGGAGGATGCTTGGATCCAATAGAAAAAACCTGGTGCTGGCTCCGCTCTTGTGGATGATGCTTGCATTAATAGAAAAAACCATTAACATCTAGATCCCTAAATCCCCGTCCAATTGGTTCAGTTATTGATGTTTGCAAATGAAATCAATATTTACAAGTGGTTCAGTTTTTGCTGTTCGTCAGTGAAGTCAATGAAATCAATATTAGTAGTGTAGTGTGCTTGTGTACTGATGCATGGATTAGATAGAATTTGTTATTTCCTTGGCTTGGCGAGGCTTCAGCCACCCAAAATCCATGCTCTTTCAGGTGTTTTCTACTGATATTTCAGATGAAGTAGTAGTATTTTTTTCTTGTGTGGTTTTGATAATATGGTGACATATTAGTTTATATAGGAGGCTTGTTGCAATTACTGGTAATACAATATTGTGCATGTCTAGTTGGCAAGCTTTTTTAATGTGTTGTTCTGGCATTGCCAGCATATCCTTTTAAGCCTCAAAAAGAGAGGTCCCGCACGACAGAAAAAGGAGGTTCCATCCAATAATTCTGACAATGGGGTATTTAGTGGACCTTCAGGTATATTCATTCATCTATATGAGCCTTTCTTTATAGAATATATTGGAAAAATGGAAATTAGATATGAATGTGTTATTTTTTAGTTCACTACTTCATCTTGCTTTAAATAAGCAAATTATATGACGTTGGCCTAGAAAAGATAATGCAGCTTTGGTTAATGGAACTGTTCTTTGAAATTAACTTATTTCTTTTATATAGGAGAAAGAGACCTGATCAATGTACCAATTACATATGGAATAAAACAAACTTCAGGTAATATCTGGATGTGTTTATACTCTGATGAGTCTTAGTGCACTGTTTTATGTATGGAGGAAATATAAAGGATGGTTCAAATAGATTAGGTTTTAATCAGGAAATTTCTCTTCTAGGAAAATTCGTGCCTATGGATGACAATATGATAGATCATATATCTGGAACAAAGAAGAATCCCGGTATGGTCCAATCTGGAATACTTTATACGTTTTTCAAAATTGTGAATTAATCATAGTAATGAGATGATATTTCTATAGGCTTCACACAGCAATGTGCCGAGAGTGATGAACACCAGGCTTGGCCCAGCAGCAACAAAACTTTGCACAGGGTGGACCTCAAATTCCAGAGCAATCAACAGGTAATTTGTAACCTATCCCTATTTGAGGTACTGGAAAATCTATCTAAATTTTTTTTTAAATCATGCTGTTTAATCGTTTTGTCACGAAAATCAAAATTAATTATACGTCCATGCCAGGTGCTAATATCTGTCAAAAAAATTTCAGATCCTGACAATGTGTTCGAGTTCGCCCTAAAGAACAGCATCTTGGATCTGGACTAGATTAACACACAGATGTACTATCTGGACTAGATTAACACACAGATGTACTATCTGGACTAGATTAACACACAGATGTACTATCTGGACCTCATCCATTTGAAGTATTCTGTGACTGATTACTTTATTAAGCCAAGTGCCTTTGAACAAAACATTGAGATGTTTTTGGCTTCTATCCATAGCTTTGCATTTCTGGATTCGTATATCCATCTCTAGGTTTATTCGTTTGAAAAAAATTTGCACATGTTATTTACCTATTGAAGCGTGGTTTGGATCTTGTTGGAAGATGAACTTTGGCTTGGTTCTTGGTGGCCATTGTTTGGTATGTAGACTTCGTACATTAGCAAGTACTTTGACTAACTAATAAGTGTGTGTATTTCATTGCTTTCAACCTCTTGAAATATTGGGAATTTGTAGGTAGCATTGGCTGATGGAAGTGGAACAGAGGTGCACTCGTTAGTTGTTTTATCAAATGCCACTCCATATAAAACATTTGTGGTAAGAACTACTCTGAATATGTAATATTGTGAAGATTTATGAGCTCTAGTTTCACAGGCATAATTAAGTAAATATTTTCCACACTGATATCTTGTTTCTTTTGCAGGACCTAGTGCCTGCCGATATTCTTCCAGAGGACTTCCTCTCTTCTATTAAGACAACAGATTATAGTTCTATAAGAACTTACTTACAAACATATTTTAATAGAGAAACTACATGAATGGTGTTCGTTTTTAAAATGTTTTTTTATGCGATATATATTCATAGTAAACTTACTCACTTTACTTTTATAGTTTATCTGTAATCCTTATTTGTATTAGCATGGATGCCAAAGTTTTCTCACGTAAAAAGAAGTTACGATTTTGGGAAAATACAACAAGGTTACTTTTGTAGCAAAATTTGCATGTATAGGTGGCTTTGGAGATAGAGGTGTTCAAGGGAAAATTCTGGCCGCTAAGTATGCTTGTGAAAACAATGTCCCATATCTTAGTATATGTCTTGGAATGTAGATTGCTATGGTAGAGTTTGCTCGGCATGCCATGAATCTCTCTGATGCGAACAACACAGAATTTGATCCCAATGCCAAGACCTCGTGTGGTCCAATGTCATTAATCATTTATTAGATTTTGTGCCTCCTTGGTCTGTGCATATGGTGGACACGGGCTTATATTGCAAAACATAGGAAGTATATATAGTGATATCATCTTTAAGGCTAGAAATAGTATTCGGTGGCGGTGCAGCAAGAGGCACCAATGCTGGTATCATTCATAAACTCAATTACCTGGATAACCATTTAAACATTAGTACCTGACAACAATTTGCATACCTTAGAAGTTATGATTTCATACTTATGTTCTGTTGTATGAAGCTAAATTTATTCTATCTGTTTAATTTTTCCTACAGAAATGTTTTTTGTTAATCCAAGCCATCTTACGTAATTTGTAACTCTTCACTTTTAGGTTTCTCAAGGAATTGGACTTACAAGAGAGTCTGGTGGAGGATCGAGGGACTCATTGGCTTAGTCGTTTTCCCAAGCCTTCTACATCACTGGATGCTCATGCATTGGAAAAACTTGTTGCGAGGAGTCCAAATCTTAAAAGCTTGAGGATGAATCGTGCTGTTCCACTTGATGGTTTAGCCAGAATACTTCCTCGCACATCTAAGCTGGTGGATTTTGGTACAGGATCTTTTGCACAAGGCAATGCTGGTGCATACATCAGGCTATGAAATGCTTTCCGACAATGCAATTCGCTGAAGAGTTTTTCTGGGTTTTGGGATGCTCCCGACTTGTTGATAAGATAAATGGATGGTGCTAAGGATGATATGTTGAATGAAGGTGGAGAATGGTGATATAGGCAGATGATTTTCATTACGTTTAGATTTCATTATGTTAGGAAATAATGTTCAAGCAAAATATTTATATCATGTTTTATGTGGATGGTTATCTATGTAATGCAACAATTTATTTTTAATATATGAGTGTTCTTTTTTACCATGCTATGACCAATTATCATTTTTATTACTTTGACTTCTATACATTTATAATCGTTGCAGTTATATCTGTTGCCAAAATGGCAAAAGTCATATGTGTGTTGTAAGTACTAACGCTTCTATGTGTTGTGATAATATAATTATATCAATTGTCAAAATAGTAAAAGTTATCCATGCATGGTAAGTACCAACGCATACAAGTGTAGTTACAATTTGAATATATCCGTTGCGAAGTAGTAACGTCTTTTCATATCTATTACCAACGCTTGTTTATCTGTTGTAATAGACCCTCGCAACGGCCTCAATGGCAACGCATATTAAATGCGTTGGTATAGACTGTAGCAACACTTATTTGGATTTCTACCAGCACATATATGCGTTGGTAAAGGGGTGTTCATCTTGTAGTGGTACCTCACTGTGCATGATCATGCCCTGACCGGTCTAACCTTTACTCTCAACCGGTCTGACTGCCACCCTGATCGGTCGATCAGACTACGGGTCTAAGCGCCAACCATTGGCCGCTTAGACCTCTTCCTAAACGCTTCCCAAGTCCAAGAAAATGCCATCTCTGGACATTTCAGCAAAATTATATCTAGTTTTGCGTCCAGTCTCTATTTCCCATAAGACCTTGTGCAAACACACCTTCAAATACTCCCACACAAGTTTTTAATCATATTCCCCGAAATTCAACTTTGTCGACCACGGGCGGGCTGACCACCGACCTCTGGCTGGTTAGACCACCCCTAATCTGTTAACCAGGCGACACTCCGCTAAACCGAGGGTTTCTCCTAAACACCTCGCGCGACACTGATGTTAATTGTTCAACACACTAATATTAAGATCATACACATGATCTCCACATTCACAAAATGTCCAGACTTGCTTGAAAGAACTTGCCTTGCCAACTCATAGTCAAAAATGCAAATGCGGGACTTTGGACCAAACCAGTATAGAAATGGTTCTCCTGCGAATTAGCATTCAAATATCATAAATGGTATCTCATGCATATTACGTGTGTAACGACCAAAACTGCCTGCATGCAGAATGAGCATCTCTCTCTCTCCCCCTCCGTGTGTGTATATGTATATATACACTATTTTGGAACTGAACATATAATAACTTATTCTAGGCCCCAACCAGTCCCCCTGCGCTCGATCGAGCCCGTCCCCCACCGTGCTGCGTGGCCTACGTGCCACCATCCACTCGCGTCAGACCCCACCCGATCAGGTCAATCCCAACTAGGGATAAAAACGGGATGGATATTTTCTGCCTAATCCGACACCAGATCGGTCGGGTCCAGGTCCAGATTCGAGAAGGGATTAGGCTGTCAGGCCAGATCCGAGATAGAATTCAGATAGTTGAATCCAGATTTGGGGTCGGATTCGGAGCAGACAATATCCGGCAAATTTAGGATGAGACCCAAATATCTCCTGCTTTCTTAACCAGATATTCGGCACCCTCCCCTATCAGGTGCCTTCACAACCGACTCCCTCCCCAGTCCCTTCCCGTGGTCGCCACCACCGCTCCTCGCCGCCCTCCCCTTCACCCCCTTTTGTTGTTCTCCATCGGACTGCAGCAAGTATTTGCTCAAATCATCGGGAAGTTTTTTTTCCCTCCCACATAAACGTGGTTTACTACCAATAGTGACTTTTACTATGTCTCTCTTCGCCCCCTTTTTTGTTCTTCACTGAAATGCAGTGAGAATTTTCTTTAGTCTCGAGACCTTTTTACTTCACATACAAACGTGACTTACTGCTATCATCAGCGTCTTTTACTGTGACTTACCCTCGGCCCTTTTTTTCTCTGTTTCTCCACTGGACCGTAGCGAGTATTTGCTCCAGTCCCGAGACCCTTTTACTCCCCTTACAAACGTGATTTACTGCTATCACCGGCGTCTTTTACTATGACTAACCCTCGGCCCCTTTTTACTTCCCATGCAAGTGTGATTTATTGCTATCATCAGTATCTTTTACTGTGACTCACCCTCGGCCCCCTTTTTTATGTTTTTTTTTTGTTCTCCACTGGATAGTAGTGTGTATTTTCTCCCATGCTGAGACAACATCCTCGTGGCCATTGGCAAGGGCATAGCAGACTCGTTCAAGGACAAGCAAATGACTAAAGATATGTTCATGTTGTAGTTCATCATGTGTCTGCGCCAAGACGATGCAGATCTCAGGGAAGAGAGCGTTGGGAATAGGACATATCTTCCGGTTGAACTATCAGTACATTTTTCACATCCCAAGGATATGCATTATAGTAAATGTTACAGTTGATACCAGTAAATCAATACGTCCTGTACGGTAACAATGCTAACACAGATATGTTCTCTAGAAACTGCTAGTTATTTGTGAGGTCACCCCTGGGATCGTACACGTATCAAGCTAAATGATTACGCCAAAAGCGCAACACTTAACGAGAGACGAAAATGATTCCGAGTGCCCGGATATGTATCTCATGTTAGCTCCCAAGGATCAGTGGCTAACATGCACATATCCTGACACAACATTGCATTCACATCCATACACAATATACAAGAATAATGGAATCATAAATACAACATCATTGAATAGAAATATTAGGTACAAGTTTGCATAAGAAGGCCAATCGGCCAAAAGTAATTATCAAATAATAAATCGCAGTGGAAGACAAACTTAGAATACAAAGGGAATAACCGAGTTAGCATGCCCACAACCCACAAGCAACCAACTGGAGTTCAAGTTGATGCACCCGTCGTTCTCACCTGAACAAATCGACAGGCCGTTAAAGTACAAAGTTGTACTCACGAGACTTTTCAAGAAAAATAATGATGCATGTAAGTATCAAAGGAAGGCTACTACACTAGTCAATTTTCGGCATAAAGCAAGTTTTTCATTTAGATAAATAATATAGATTCAAATTGCCATTTTAAAACATTTAGAAAACATTGTATAACAATAAGTAATGATCAACAACAGTATAATCTCCTAATATAATCAACACACGAACATCTCATTCATGACACAATTCATTCCATAACAATTTAACACATGAACTTCGTGTTCGTGATAACATTTCAGATCTGAACAAACTAACATAATGACATAACATTTTCAACTATAACCCAGACCAAAGTTCCCATAAGCTAACTGTGCATGCTTTCCCACAAGTGATGTCCATAACCGGGGACACGGCTATTCAAATAGATTTATTTCTCTGCAGAGTTGTACAGCTTTACCCACACGATATGAATACCTCGTACTGTTGCCATGCACTCTTCCGTAGGAGTGTGACTGAGATATCATAACGAGGCCATTACGATGCTATGTCCTAACTATCAAACCACCCGAGGAAACAACACCATGGCCGAAAGTTGCTTATCGTCACCATAGGTGTATCCGTTGTGTAAGTTAGTCTCTAACATACAAGAGACCCTTAAGGGCAAGTAAGAGAATGACATACATGCCCCCACTAGATTGACAAGAGAACAATTAAATAATAACAATAACAATTGTCAATCTAACACACAACAAATTATTAAGCCAAACCTTCGCCATTATCCCGGCGTGTGGTTGTACGTAAGTCTTGGTTCATCACACCATAGACCAGTCCTCAAATACCAAGATGGGGCTATGCGAATCCAGGACCACTCCCTTCATCAACCTATCACCCGACCAAGTCCAACACACGACAACAACTACCGAAACAAGTCCACAAGAATCAGATGCGAAGATCTGGATATATTCCTCAAATACAACTTAATTCAATCCATATAATCCTCAAATTTCATCAAGATTCAATTCAATCCAATTGGCCGATGGACTAGCTCCATCAACCGCTTTCAGCTACAACTACTAGCATGGTTAAGCAATGTGCTACAAATTAACAAACATCCCCATATAACATATATCCTTAATCATTAAAGGTAAAAGGGTAATCAACATTCAAAGGAGGGCCAATGCAGCAAGTGGATACAACTACCGAAACAAGTCCACAAGAATCAGATGCGAAGATCTGGATATATTCCTCAAATACAACTTAATTCAATCCATATAATCCTCAAATTTCATCAAGATTCAATTCAATCCAATTGGCCGATGGACTAGCTCCATCAACCGCTTTCAGCTACAACTACTAGCATGGTTAAGCAACGTGCTACAAATTAACAAACATCCCCATATAACATATATCCTTAATCATTAAAGGTAAAAGGGTAATCAACATTCAAAGGAGGGCCAATGCAGCAAGTGGATATAACTAAACTACCCAGGAACATACATTTCAAAATAGCATGCAATGGCGAGATTAAAATCCACACAAAACTTTTAAAAACAGTAGGAGCAATATGATCAAGAGGAGGGTAATCGCACCTTTGCTGTGCCACTTATTCAATCTCAGGTTACACTCATGAATACGTTCATATCGTTGAGAAATCTATTGAAAGAACGATATTGCGATTAACACCAAATAAGGTGAAAATCCAAAGTACTCAAAAATGCATGAAAATTATACAGTGGGTAGATCATGATTTTATATGAATTTAGGTGAAATATTCATTCTATTTGGATTTAGCATGTGAGAGTTATAGAGGTTTGAAGATCAGATTTTCTGGAAAATCCAAAAAAATCCAATCGATTACTGTTCATCCTAAATTAATTATTTGGTGAAAATTTGTAGAAAGGTGGTGGTAAAAAGGATTACATAGGTAAATAGGGAATAATTTTATAAGACCAAAATAACTGAGTTTATCTCATTTGGAGTTTTTATGAATTAGTTATGAATTTTCAAAGTCAAAAGTCTTTTCTATTTCAAAAATAACTTAGTTTTGGATCACTCTCCACAAACTATATTTTTCTGGGATAGTAACAATGTTGAAACCTATTTTAAAATAAATTTCGTCTAAAAAGAAAATTAACACAACTGGTTTCACTCATTTTGGAGTGAAGATGAATTAGTTATGCATTTTTAAAGTTAATTTGTAATTTTAGTGTACAAATAATTCATTTCGGAATTTAGTACTTTTCTCACCGAGAGGTACCTAGCCATAGTCTAAGATAGGTGGGGTCTGGTGCATAGTGTCATTTCTCAATTAATTCTCGAATTATCACTTCTACTAACAGGTGGGCCCCTAAAGCCATTGACTCGGTCTTGTGAACCTAGTTCATGGTCCACGTGCACAGCTCACTAAGGCGACCAGGCCCACATGTCATAAGCTGAAGGTTATCACTTAACATATGTTAGCTGTGTTTTCCGATAAAGATCCTCGCTTTAATGCTAATCATTGCAATTAACTTCTAATGACGAGCTACAGTGAATGTCGGGCTTCCGACAACGGCCGCGACATCGCCCCGACATCCCGCCGGCGATGTGGTCCTTGGCGGCACGAAGTAGGGCTAGGAACGGGTTCCTAAGGGCCAAGCGAAGCTAGGGGCACCGTCCACCGGAGCTGGGATGACCGGTAGCGGTGGCGCAACGCTGGCGAGCGGAGGTAGCCATACGGCTCATGAGGCTAAGGCAATTTGGTGATGCACTGAACAAAATAACGCGCGCAAAAGTATCAATGAGGTTCAGGTAACCTACCAGAACCAAGAAAGTGATCGGAGTGTCATGGTAGCTCGCCGGCGACGTTGACCGAAAAGTGACGAGATAAGCTCCACGTGGTCACAACAACCTGAGCCAAGAGAGAACAAAAGAAAGATCATAATCACTTAAGTAGACCTAGGAGATGCTACTACCGAGAGGAATCGATGAACAACTCACCAAGTCGGAGATGAGAACGAAGGAGTTGACTTCGGCCGGAATTCAATAGAAGCCAAATTCACGAAGATCCTACCATGCATTGCCCCAATTAAATTAGGGGTTTTCTTAATCATGCATAGAGACTTGAGATGACACGGAAATTTGAGCAAGAACCTCACCGAACGGACGAATGGCATGGTAACATCCTTGCGGTGCACGCTCTAGAACCGGCAAAGACACGATGGTGTCTTGGGATCTACAAGCCAAGGCAAAGGTTGGCATTAACAAAAATGAAAATGCCATGCAAAGGAGAGGACGAAGGACACCATAGCTTCTAGCTTACCCTCGGAAAATGCAAGGAGCCTCTTCCTCCTCAGCCACCGAGAGGAGAAATGAGGAGAAAAGAGAGGGCTGAGCGGGTTTTAGCTCAGAGAAATGATGGAAACGAAGGCGGCGTTAAGTGGCGGTGCTCCAGGGCTAGTTGAGAAGGGCGGTGTGTCACGGCGATAACAGGGCATGGCAGCGCGTAGCGGCCCCATGGCGCATAGCGGCCCCGTGGTGCACAGCGCCTGAGCAGAAACCATCGAGAGGAGAGAGACGCTCCTGTCGTGTGGGCCCGGGCTGTCAGAGGCACAAGGCGAGTGGGTGCGGTGAACTCAAGTGGCGCGGATCGCAGCTGAGTTGTGTTTACCACACGATCATGAGCGGACGGTCCAAATGCGTGGCATATTCGGATGGTCCAAACGGCCAAATCAACACGGGCCATTCGATCAAGATTTAACAGCACAGATGCGGTGGATGTTGGACTGGTCCGACCGGACCACTCGATTCCAGCGGTTGGATCCAAATCGGAAGGTGGCGAGTTGGTGTGGTGCGGTTGGGGCCGATCGGAGCGACGCAGGGACGTTCAGACCAGTTGTTTGGATCATCAGATCTGGATCGGACGGTCTGTGCGGGTTGGTCTGATCGGACTAGGTCCGATTAAGTCAAAAAGGGTTTACTGTTTTTAAATTTAAACATTTCTACTTTTACCGAGGCTCTAAAAATAGTAATAAAATTCCTAAAATTCTAAAATAAATTATAGAGGTTTCTGGGACATCCTAGTACTCAAATAAAATCTTAAACATCACTGTTCAAGATTTATTTTCTTAGTTTAAATTCAAACTTGGAGTGGGTTATTGAAAAGATGTTGAATTCTCTGGGGGTTGAATTGAGTCCCAAAAATTTGTTAAAATTTATATTAAATCATGATAAAAATTATAGTATTTGAATAAATTATTTCCAGATGATGTTCATAGGTTTTTGTTCCTTTTTTTTTTGGAACTTAACTTTAAGTTGTATGTTTAATATTTTGAGTAAGATTTTCCAAGTGAAATAAATGATGCAAATGTTTCAAAAACAACATACATGTTAATAAGATGCATACTAATTATCATTAATTAACTTGGGGATGTTACATTATTGAGGAATACATAAAAAGCGAGAAGTTCAACAGTGATCAAGCCATGAGTACGCTGAGGGAACAAATCGGCGAGGTGGACATCATGCACGTAAAATTGGTGACTAATAGTAAAGTTGCATTTGTTCTTCCAGTAATTCTTGTCTAACCGAAGTGCCTTATATGAACATCTTATTCCTCTTGTAGATCTTACTTCCCATTCTGCACAACGCACATTGGTTAGTCTACTACATCAATATGGTGCATAAGTGCATCGACGTGCTGGACTTGAACTACTACAACAAAAAAAATGCACCGACCCGACTGATCACCAAGATGCAGTTAGCAAGAAGATTATCACATGTCTAAACGATGCCTTCCAAGCCTTGACCAGCTGAAAATTCCAAGTCCTTGTTGTCTGGTGGAAGTTTATGATCAACACCCCGAAGTAGGTTCTCGAGAACGACTACATGTTCTTCGCCACGAAATTCATGGAGTTTTACAACGGCGAAGGATTGAAGCTATGTACCATGATCAAACCAGTTAGTAGTAATTACGTTCATAGAGTCCATTGATATATTTTCGAATGTAGAATAATTTACACATGACCCGTCCATTGATATATTTTCGAATGTAGAATAATTTACACATGACCCTCTCACCCCGTATGCAATGTAATATCCCGAATTGCATAAGTGAGATTAAATGAACTAAAATAGAAATTAAATATAATTAAAGGAGTAATTTCGGGATTTAAAATGAAAAATTCAAAAAATTAGAGAGGAAATGGAGGTGGGGCTTCGGCCCATGGCCATAGCCCAAGAGAGGGGCCGGCTGCCCCTAAAACCCTAGCTGCCAATTTCTTCCTCCTGCCACCGCAAAATTCCTACGCAGTCTCCATTTCTACCGCATGCAGCCACCGCCCTCTGCCTAGTGCTGCATGCCGCCACCCTCTGCCTAGTGCTGCATGCATATGGCGCTGCTACCGCTGTTGCTTTACTTGCTGCAGGTGCTGCCGAATATTCATGCATGTTGCTGCAGGTGCTACACCACCTGCTAGCACTGCACGTCGTGGCCAGCAGAGACATAAAGCAAAAGAGAGAGAGGAAAAGGCAGTGCTGTTGCGCAAGATTTTCTGCATCCATGTGCTGCTGCATCTGCTGACCAAGGAGAAAGAAACAAGGAAGAGCAGGAAGGAAGAAGGAAGAAGAAGAGAAGAGAAGGAAGGGAAAAGGAGGATCTTGTGGAGTTTTTAGTGAGTCAGCGTGTCTTCTAGGGTAATTTCGTTTCCCTAATATCTAGTCTAATGTTTTGTCTAAGCGATTTGGGGTGGAATATCAAATTGGTTCCTTGCTATCAGCTAATCGATATTGCGGCAGTTCTGTGAATTCGTAAGGTTGAGTTAGTTCCAATCAGATTCTGTGTTTAGTGTCTCCAAGAGACATGTGGGTAATTATGTTGGCTTTATGGAAAGTATTAGTTCGTAATTTTTGGATGGATAATGAATTAGTTATGATTTTTGCAAGTCAGAGTGCTTATTCAGTCTCTAGATTCGAGCAGCAAGTGTAGTTATGTGAATTAGGGGTTGGAGATGGACGAATTTGGTCAGTTGATCTCCATGAGTTATGTAGATAACTTTATAATTATTCCAGGGATATAAAGTTTATAAATTTTGGATGGTTAGAACGAAAGTTATGAATTTTGGAAGTTATTGTTGCAGTCTGTCCTTCTGTTGTGGACAGTAGAGAAAGATTAATCTGTTAGCAACCTTTGTTGCACTTTGGAAAAAATTGTAATAAATTTATGAAGGAAGCTAGTTCTCTGTAGTTTCTAGAAAGGCTTAGAATATTGAATTTTGTTGTACCAATTAAGAGATACAAAATTCCCAAGTTAATAGTACCAAAGATGACAGAACGGTCTTCCAGGTTAAAAAACAAAGGCTTAGATTGGATAATTTGATCTTTCGGTCACCTGAGAAGTTGTAGCTATTTTTGTGTAGATTCCAGGAAAATTCTATTCATGACGTTTGGAGTTTTGACTCAAAAGTTATGGATTTTCCTTTGATAGTTGTCTGTTTGGACAAATTGGGATTTGGGGAGTGTATCGGTTAAGTTTCGGGTTACAATTAGGAGCGATTGATTTCATTTTGTTCCATTGCTATGCTGTGCACTTTTGAGTGGTACACTTAGTATACTTTGTGGTTGCTAGGTGGTGGTGAGCACCGGGGCTAGATCCTTCCCATCGTCATCCGTCTCGCGGTTGAAGCAAGTACAATGTGGATTGTCTTGACTATTTAATTGTTCAAAGTGCTTGATGCATATGCTATGATTAAACTCTATGAATTGTGAGTAATTCTAATAATTCTTGTTTCCTTTCATGGTTGTTAATCCATGCTTCTTGAGAGTATGTCTTTCATTACAATGTGTTCATTCATTCATTCATTTGTTCATGATTCACCCACGGGAGTGGGGTGTAAAGTCACATCATTCCAATATGGGCAAGTAAGACCCAGCATTCTAATATGGGCAATTTGGATCCCCATTTTAAAAGATTTTTCATACAGGCCTTGGATCCCCGCTTTTTGGATAATGCGAGCATGAGTGAACACCGACAGGTGATCACTGGCTATACCAGTGTCGACGATCGAGTCGTCGATCTTATGAAATAAAAGAGGAAAATGACGTGATATATCCTGGGAGATAATGGGACTGCTCTTTATTGATATGAACTGGATTTACAAGGAGTACTTTACGACCCGGATGGGGACTAATTCTAATTATACTGAATCTCACACCTGCTATGCTAATCAATCAGACTTAAAGCACGAATCTAAGGCTGATTGTGTTGCTCTAATCTGATGTTGCTGTCTTGCTTGTCTTCCAGATCGCTCCCCTTTTTGTTTTCTGCGCTCCACCCTTAAATAACTTCTAAAGAGGTGGCAGTTACTCCTAGAGAAGGCGTCCCTGGTAAAGCATTGTGACTGGTCGGAGCAAGGCATCAGTTGATAATGTGTTAACTACTCTGCAGTTAAGTGTCTATGAGACACCCAACTATATGGTGGTTGTTGTCAGTGTCTTAGGATTATATAACATCGCGTGGTTTGGAATATACAACACGTGTTCTATTCATCACATGGTTAAGATACCAGTTCGTAGCTCTTCCGAGCAGTTACCTGGTCGGAGACTAGGCACAGGACCTTGTCCGACCAGGGTACCCATTATGTAACCTCTGAAATCCTTACGACCAGTGAGATCATTAGCCTTAGGGGTTACGACCATGAAGACATATGGTCTTTTATTATGAATTAAAATAATACATAGAGGTTTTAATCCTCGTCAACCGGTATAAGCAGAAGAGAAGAGTATGCATTTTCATTCTTGCATAAGATTTCTGCCATTCTACTTATGTATTTGAATATTGTGAATGACATATTCTTGTTCCAACACTTTTCATATTATTCTGTTGTATTTGCTGAGTCGTGGACTCACCCTTGCTAGTGTTGTTTGTCTTTGGTAAACACTGAAGACGGCATGCTTTGGGAGGGAGTAGTCACATGGATAACTTCACACATTTCACCTTTTAGTTAATGAACCTACCATTATCTTTCAGTCGAGAATTTTGGATTGTAAAACAAGGTGATCTGATGGTTGTTATTGACCGTCATTATGTTTTGGTCAAGCTAGTTAATGTTTCATGTTCATTAGATATATTCTTGATAGAATTTCTCTTGAATGGAATATTACAATTGGTCAATTAGATTTTGTATTGTTGCTTTGTGTTAGAGTTTTAGGTAACATTTTGGCTTTCGCATAGCTAGGGTGTTATAGTTGGTATTAGAGTGGATATTAGGTCTGTGGTAATTGAATTATCAAATTGGCACACTGTGCATAGTAAGATAGGGATGGGTCAATAATTGCATTTACGTTTCCGTTGTGTCGCATTAACCACTGCTGATATGAAATGAGTATGAATGCTTATGATTTGCCTATATGATTATTATGTGTGATGATAGTAGATGATGAGAGGTTTAGGTCGTGGTTGTAGCCTTGGGTTGCCAGGTTGCACCACCGTTTGGGGTATGAGAATAATTGAGTGTCTACCTCGAGTCAACTAGTTCCAGGTGTTGAGTATGAGTTTCTTTAGAAAGTTTATTGTCTTCCGTGAGTTTGGAATGGTTATTCTTATTCAGATGCACTGGATAAGTTTTCTTGGATTAGTGGTTCATTGCATTTGATGGGAGTCCATTGGTCTTTATTGGTTTCTTAAAGCAAACATTTGTTCTCTCAAATGACGAGTTGTTTTGCTGCTTATAAATGTAGTTGATTTATAAGATTGATATTTTATTTGGAAATTTTGTCCTTCTTGTTGGGAAGCACGACTCGTTTAATCGCTTGGTACTTTGGTTAATGGAAGCTTTATTTTGCATGTTCTTAAATGTGAGGAAGCTTTGGCCCCAATGTATTTTTTTCAGGGTAATTTCAGTATAAAGTTTAATACTTTTCTTTTATGAGAGAAAGCATCAAAGCTCATTTTGCATTGTCCTACCATGGTTAACTCAGAGATTGTAATCAAATAAACTAATAGGGTATGGGTTCAATTGGTCCCTATTTGTTTTACAGAGCAATTATTGTTTTTCCGACTGTTGAGCTATCTTTCCTATTTGTAAACATTGTTATTGACAAGATTGTTCTTTTTCATGAGAGTCCTATCTTTCTTGTTGATAATTGTGACCCAGTTATCCGTTTAGTATTTTGGATAATGGAAAACCATTTTTTACAAACTTCATTGAAGAAAGTTTTGACCCTACTCATTTCTTTTGGAGTAGTTGGAGTGTTGAAGTTTAGAACCTTTTCTTTGAAAAAGAAAGTATCAAAACCCTTTTGTAAAGTTTTGTGGTGTTAAGTGAGAAGTTGTAAGTAAAGAAGATAATTGTTAATGTATATGACGTCAAGTTTGGTCATTGGCGTGATGCATAATTAACCTTAACTAATGTCCTCGGTAGCATAACCGGTAAATTTATTACTACCTTGCAATGATTGCATAACGAGTTGTAATTTAGAATATATTTATTCCTAATTAGAATCAATAGAGTCACTAAGAACAGTGGATATTGATATGAAACTATCTTGTAAACATCTACTTGATGATCTTACATAAATGCTAGATTTACCTAATTCCTGATATGCTAAAATTGTTGAAACCTGTTGACGAGGATTAAAACCTCTATGTATTATCTTAATACATAATAAAAGACCATACATCTTCATGGTCGTAACCCCTAAGGCTAACGACCTCACTGGTCGTAAGGATTCCAGATGTTACATAAGGGTACCCTGGTCGGACAAGGTTCTGTACCTAGCCTCCGACCAGGTAGCTGGTCGGAAAAGCTATGAACTAGTATCTATAACTGATCCCAAGTATATTCTTACCGTACGATGAATATAACATGTGCTATATACTTCATATCGCACGGTTACATAGTCCTAAAGACACTGACAACAACCATCATACGGTTGAGTGTCTCTAAGACACTTAACCGTAGAGCAGTTAACACATTGTTAACTGACACCCCACCCCGACCAATCGCAACGCTTCACCAGGGACGCCTTCTCCAGGAGTAACTGTCACCTCTTTGCAAGTTATTTAAGGGTGGAGCACAGAAGACCAAAGGGCGATGAGAAACAAGGAAGATAGGATCATCAGATTACAGCAGTGCAATCAGCCCTAGATTCGTGCTTTAAGTCTGATTGGTTAGCATAGCGATCTTCATACTCAGTATAATTAGGATTAGTCCCTAGTCAGGTCATAAGCACCCCCTATAAATCCAGTTCATATCAATAAAGAGCGGCCCCATTATCTCCCAGAAAATATCACGTCATTTTCCTCTTTTATTTTGTAAGATCGACGACTCGATCGTCGATAGCTGGCGCCGTCCGTGGGGAAGGAGACGTAAGTTTCCTGAAGAAACTCTCCGCTCATTAAAATCCTTGCTCACTCCTCGTAATCGCTCATGCGACTATGCCCGGAGTTTGGAATGAGGAGAATTGGTTCGACCTGGCGGACTACGCTGACCTCGACATTGAAGGATAAATCCGTGCCATGCAAGAAAACGGCATGTCATCCTCCTCCTCCTCCGCTGGTTCGCACATCGCTAACGTTAGCAAAATTGACTGGATGGATGAGGATCCACCACTACGACAAGTGGCGCTTCCAGCCATTCTGACCAGCTCGGAATGTCCGGAAGCCACTCCAAGCCCGGTTTTTCCAATCAGCAAAACAGGTGAAGAAAATTCAGCATCGCCACTCGAGAATTTCTATACTCTCGATGAAATCATGGCTGAAAGGTACTCACCTACAGCTTTTGGCAATTTCAGGAGCCAACCGACATTTGGTAACAGTGTCGATGAAGCCTCCACTGGTCGTAGGCCAAGTGGGGATGATAAGGCTCAGCATACGATCGGCAGTCCGCCGGATCAGGCTAAGCCCACCAAGAAGGCCTCAGGAGGTGCTCATCTCCGACCGCTCTCTGTCGTGGAAACTCCTAGTAGAAGCACTAGAAGGCTCTCCATTAGTTACAATGAAAGCTCGTCGGAGGATCGCTGCTGGAGGCACGAGGTCAATGCGATCGGAGATGCAAATCAAGATGCCTTGCACGGTCCTACACACTTTGCCACGCCACCACATGTTGATGGAGATGATGCGGGCTATCAAGCACCAACTTCCAGAGGCAACAGAACTGATTGACGTCCATCAGTTAACTCGCCTGGCACTGCCCCACCAAGAGTAACTGGTCGGACAAAACAAATCCAAAGGTCAGGGGAAGGTTCAGACCTGCGTACACCTACGACCAGTATGAACCCCCGAGACCTTCGATCGCTATTTAAAACGCAGCGTGTTCAAGATATATTGAATAATTCTAACCCTGTTCTAGCAGAAACCCTAGGTTTTGTACAGCTCGTAGGCCAAGTATCAGAGATTCTGCAACAGACTATGCAACGAACGGAAGTGTATCGGGAGCAGAGGAATTCTAGGAGTCAAACCATGACTACATCCCAATGCTCCTCCCTCGGTAGAGGGCAGCATGATCGTGTTGGGGAACCATCAATACTGTTGCGCGCAAAAACGGTATTGCGCACAACACAACGATCGCGGCAGCAAATGTGAGGACCCCGGCTTATTCGGCTTGTAATGCTTAGTCTTCCATTGACCCTATCATCACAAAAAAAATAACCCGGGTCTTAAAGATATGTATACTTCCCAGAATTGCAGTATACACACCCCTTTACAAAATCATGCATCAATTCCATACAAACATAGAACCAAAGCACGAACTAGATTAAACAAAAGACATACATAGTAGAGTTATTACAAAAGGGGCCGACCGGCCAAATAACAGCTAAAGAGACTTAATTAACAGCGGAAGCAAGGTGCCATAAGATGGTGATAAACAAAATCCAATTAGTGTGCCTTTAACCCACAAGGCAACCAACCGGGCCGCCAACCTAGTCGTTAAATCCACCGCACATCTCACAAAAGTGGATCCCTTTGGGATCAACCTCCTCTGCAATAATTAATTAAGCAAAGCAAATGAGTACAAAAATGTACTCGCAAGACTTACGTGTAGTGTAACAAGCCTATACATAACTATATGTAAGCTTTAACAATAGAGAAGGCTGTAGGTCATTTTCAGCATAAAGCCATTTTCATTTGCAATACTGTAGTACATTTAAAGCAAGTTTTGCAATTTGTTTTTAATTTGCAAATAACAGCGAGACAATAACATAATAACAATAGATAGATGACAACAACAATCCTGGAAGTGACTAACCCAATAGTCACCACAACAATAGCATGAATTACCCATTCATACCACCCACATCAAGTTTTAATTAAAAGGTTATAGTCTAACTCTCGAAAGACCTCCCCAAGCGTGTCCATAACCTAGGACAAGGCTATTGAATAGTTTATACACCTGCAGGGTATACCAATGTACCCACACGTCCAGACCGCCTTTTCGCCAAGCTATTTAGCACACTTCCTTTGGTATGCCGGCACGGCTAAGTCCTACGAGACATTTCCAATGGATTGTGCTAATTAAAAGTCACGACAACCAGAGAAGTAGGATGCACCTGCCCGACCTAAGCAATCATGAAAGTGCTCCCATCCTTATAAAAAACATTTGAACCACCAGCGACTCATAATTAACACCCCCCAAAGTACTTAGTCAAGAGAGGTCCCATATCCCCCTCGTGTGGTTAGCATGCAAAATTGCTTGGTTTAGTATAACAAGATGTTCGGTCCTTATTGACTTAGGCACCATTCCACACACCAACAGATCACACCATCATCCATTGTGCCCAAGTCCAAACAGTTTTCATTTTTAAGTTTTTGACTTTACAAATTAACAAAGCACAAGTGCTGAACATAACGGAATAATAATTAGATTTGTGTGATCAAGATCATCGACTAAGTCGATGACCACCCAATGCTACCGGTACCTATGCATGGCTAAGCAATATTAACTCGAATCTACTAAGTGACAAGGGCTCATCCAACGAACCCTAAATCACAGCAAATAACCTAGGCTCAGGTAGTAGAGGATAATCATTTACCTACAGATTATGCAACTAGAGGATCAACTAATCGAACCATAATTTAACAACAAAATAGAGCATGCAATACATACAAGTTGTAAACAATATATTAGACTTGAAAAATAATGGGATTAGCATGATCAAACTGCTTGCCTTGCTGAAGTTGCTCACTATGCTGTAGAGGATCACTCTCAAGACCAACGTGCTCGTCGGAACCTAACGAAAGAACGAAAAAGAACCGATAAGAACGAAGAACACCGAAAAGACTCAAAAACCAACTTCAGCAAAAAAAACTCTGAAATTTTTACAGCAGGAATATCATGATTTTTAATGAATTTAGCAACAAGAACCAATTGATTTGGATTCTTAATGCAAAAGTTATGGCCAAAACAAATTCAGTTGGCTGGAAAATGCTGAAAAATTACAATCGGTTACTGTTCATCTGAATTTAATTCTTTAGCACAATTTTCCAAAGAGGAGTTGCACCTGAGATTTTTATGGTAAGCAAGGCAACTCATGAGATGAACAACATAATTTGATTCACCTCATTTGGAGCTAGGATGCATTTTCTATGATTTTTCAAAGACATGCACAAAAGCATGAAACAAAATGCACCCACAAAGATTTTAAAAATAGTGGCATGCCTAAAACCTATTCTAAAATTAAGCACACTAATAGAGGAACCCAACAAAATTGGTTTCACTCAAAAAGGATCTACAGAGAATTACTTATGCAATTTTTAAGTTAAATGCAATTTCTAGAGCAACAATTAAAGCCTATTTCTAAACCAATTTACCAAACCATTTTCTGGAGCTGAACCAAGCTTCCAACTATTTTTAGATTAAATCTTAGTTCAAACCAGAGCTAACAAAATTTGAATCAACTCAAACGGAGCTAAAATAAATTAGTTATGCAATTTTGAAGTTAATACCTTTTTCAGTTCATAAATAATTCTCTCGGGAAATCCTAAAATCGAAACGACGTGGAAATACGTGGACCGTCGATCTTGCATCGCACGGCCCAAATGAACTGGACTCACGCGCGCGTGCCTGCGCGAACCCAAACGAACGTGGACCGTTGATTTTGAATCCAACGGCCCAGATTGAATCGGCCGCGGCCGCGTTTGAACACGCGCGCACGAAGGATCCCGCGGAGATGGACCATAGATCGCAAGATGGACGGCTCACAGCGACCCAACAAAACGCACGCGCACAGTGCGGCTTAAGCACGTGGGACCCACGAGTCAGCAACTCATGAGCCAGATTAGGACAGCCATTAACTTCTAGCTAATCATTAAGCAGTTAATGACGCGATTTATGTCCTAATGACAATGCAACAGTGCTGCTCTGTCCGACAACGCGCCGAACGCACTCCAAGGCTCATCGTCGGCGACTGGAACCACGCCGGCGCCGTCCAAGGGTCAAAACGAGACCGCAATAGAAGTGCGCACCCACCGGGACCACTCACACCGTCGGCGGTGGCCCAGAACGGCGGCGAGCCGGCGAGAGGCGGCGGTGCAAGGCACGGCCGAAAACGAAAACAAGGAAAAGCTCCGCATTGTTCAAGTAAGTAGGTGCCCAGCCATCTAGGGACTACCAAGAGTCTACTTGAGCACAGAGAAGCTTCAAAAGAGGTTGGAGAAGCTCTAGCGGCGAAGGACCTTGCCGGCTCCGAGGGAGACGACGTGGAGAAGATGGCTTGAGCACAGAGAACAACACCGCATCATCGGGATAGGTTCAACAAAGCTCAGAGATGCTCCCAGAGTAAGGAATTGAAGAGAGATGCTGCTTACCGGAGATGGGGAAGAAAAGGGGTGAAGCTCAGCCTAAAGGGGGAAATCCAAAATTAGTCGCTTCCTGCTGATGCAAACCAAAATTGAATTAGGGTTTAAGATCCAAGCGGTTAGAGGAACAAGTTGGAGCAAGGGATTGAGTAAGGGAGCCACTAGAGTACGGGTTTCACCGAGGAGCTCAAAGCTCAACAATGGCGGCCGAGGGGGCTTCTGGAGAATGGAGCTCAACCAAGCACCGGAGGCAAAGGTGAAGCTACAGGGGTGACTAAAAGAGGCAGAGGAGGAGGTTGGGGGCTTTATATAGCCGGAGAGCGAAGGAGGGAGCTAGGCCAAAGCCCCAAGGTGAGCTCAGTTCACAGCTCTGCCCTGGGCGAGCTGAGCGACGGGAGCAGGTGGCGACCACGACTCCAAGGGCGAAAGGCTGACGCGCATTTAATGCTTAGAGCCGTTGATGAGGACGCGGAGTGGACACGACGCTGCTGCGCCCACGCTAGCTCGCCATGGCGGCATCGCCGCGAGCGGCGGACGGAGGTAGGGGCGACTTCATGACGATGGCCCCACCAGCCGAGGATGAAACCGGCGCGTCTCGAGTCAGAACAGCGACGAAATGGTCGAGCCGAACCAACAGGCACGGGCGTGATTGCGACGGTTGGATCAAGATCCAACGATTGACACGCGATCGAGGTTGAGCAGCTCCCCGCGAACGCTGGCCGCCCGATGGAGATCCAACGGTGGAAAACGAACGCGCCAAAGCGACCGAGCCGGTACAATTAGGCAGTTGGGACGAGTCAAGACGGCGGTTGGCTCGGACCCAAGGAACAGTGCACCAGATTAGGGTTTGAATTTGAAAGCTGAGTTTGGAAGAATTTTTAGAGGTAGCAAACTAACTCCAAAAATTCTGAAATTTTGACTAGAGCTTCCCCACTCCAGGATTAACTTTACATAAAATTTCCAGAGATTTTCATGCACTGCATTTTTCTCAAGAAATTCCTCAAGGTTTGTTCTAGGGTTTGACCAAGAGTCAAACTGATTTGACTTGCCTCCAAAAATTATCAAATAATTTCTAAAAATTATGAAATTTTTCAGAGGAGTCACACAGCATCCCTAGAACCAAGGAAAAATATTTCCAAGAGTTGCACACAAGATTTTCAACAGGGAGGTTATGACTTTAGTCAATTGGAGATTTTGGTTTTTGATTTCCACAATTCCTTTACAAGAATTACAGGAAAGTTCAAAAACTTCAAGATGCAAGAAAAGTTTTAATTTCTACTCATTTTCTTACATTTGAAACACACACCTATATTTGGGATGTTACAGCAAAGAGGTGCTCCGGATCACGTCACCAACGCGCAGCGCCTAAGCGGAGCTAGTCGTGGCGCAGCGCGGTGGTGTTTGCACGGGTTGATCTTGCGATCTTGCCGGACGGGAAGCAAAAGGGATTGGAAAGGCACGGGACTATGAGGAACTATGAATAAAAGTAGATGCGATTGGTATTTGATCGATTGGTTGATATCTTTTACAATCGGCCTCAACCCTTTTAAAGGGCGGCAGGTCTCAGCCGTAAGAGCCTAGAACTCTCAATCCGATCAAGATATGATTCAGTTACAACTTCCAAACCTTCTATTCTTGACATACTTTCCCTAATTTAAATACGAAAGTTTTCCATATAACAATTCTTTACAGAAGGTCTTAAATAAATCCTCGCTGGAGATCCGCGCGGGAGGTCCCGAGAACAACTCAAACGAAACGCGGTAGTTCCGCCAAGTAACGGCTGGAACGACCGTAATGCGGTAATACCACACTAAACAAGCCGGTCGTACCGCTCCAATAGTAGTTGGTTGTCTTGAAGTCTTCGTGAAATTCTTGAATGAACCACGGTATTACCGCCGCAAAACTTCCGGTACTACCTTTTTGCGGTAATACCGCTTCACATCGCGGAACTACTGCTCCACGGAAAAGTTTCCAAAGCTTCAGAGATACATGCCTTGCCACGTGGATGGCCCAGATTGAAATGGCCAATCGAACGCTTCACAAGCCCCTTTACTTTAGAACGGTCTGAACGTTCACCTGCTTTTAAGTCGTTAGATTTCAATCGGGCGCTTTACGAATCCCTTTACGTTCGGATGGTCCGAACGTTCACAATGATTTGGACCATTCGATCTCAATCGGACGTCACCAAGAATCCATCTCAGATGAAGTGACCTGCGGTAGTACCTTTGCATATGTGTGGTAGTACCGCTCAGCAGTAGATCCAAGAAAACGGTATTACCGCCATTAAACATGCGGTATTACCTTTGAGCGGTAGTACCGCTTCATATTGCGGAACTACCGCATTACTGAAATGCTTCAAAAGACCTCAAAAACTTGTGTTTTGCCACGTGGATGGTCCAGATTGAAATGGCCAATCGAACGCTACACAAGTCTCTTTACGTTCGAACGGTCCGAACGTTCACCTACTTTTGAGCCGTTGGATTTCAATCGGACGCTTCATAAGTCCCTTTGCGCTCGGACGGTCCAAACGTTCACAAAGATCTGGACCGTCCATTTTTAATCGGACGTCATCAAGAATCTACTCAGATCAAACGTCTTGTGGTAGTACCGCTACATTATTGTGGTAATACCTCTTAGAGGTAGTACCGCTGTATTATTGCGGTAGTACCGTTGAGAGGTAGTTCCGCGCTTATCTTGCTGGTACTACCGATTTGGCTATTACTTGCTGAAAACTATGACTTCAACAAAAACCAAATGCGATCCAAACAGCATGGGGTACTACTGCCAGGAACACATTGGTCGTATTGCGTTGAAAATTGGAACCTCCTGAAAGGTCTTTAAACCCCTTTTTAAAGATGCTAAATCTTGTCATCAACACATACCATATTGATATCCATACCTTGATGAGGTGGAGTGTCGTTTTTAATCATTGGAGACCCTTCATAATCTAATAAATCATCCTCATCATCATCATACACTTGAGCTGGTGTTTCAATTGTCTTCACCCTCCATTCTTTTCGGATAGGAGCCATCAGCTTTATCTCATTAAATATCTCATCTCTCAATTTTTCTGCTTTAGCCTCCTTAATTTCTTGCATTCGCAACCGCTGTAACCTCTTCTTTTGAGAATGAGAAAGCCCAAGAGGACACCAACGAGGCTGCGGCTTTGTCCCAGGTAGCAAAGATATCTTTTCCCCAAGTTTTCCCACTGTTTTTTGTGCTTCAAAACCAGCATGCAGTGCAATTTGCTCGGTTATTACTGTAGCCAAACTGGCGTCGTGGTATCAGTAGCTCTGATCTTTCGTTGTTATCTTGAGAGGCGTCTTTGCTGCCGCATGATCCGAACTTACGTGGTGCTACTACTACTAGGTGTTTCCCATTGCTGATTTTTGAAGCAACAGTAGCCAGTTGCTTTTGCTTCTCTTCTTGTTTGATGCTTGGCTCCTTTGCCCTTGAATTCTCATCTGGCTCTTCACCCAAGTGATCACTGCCCTTGACACGATACACTTTCTTTACCACTTTATTATTTCTCCCATTGTAAGACCGATTTCTTTGATCAAAACGTTCGTTATTAGGACGTGACAATCCATCAAACACGGGTCTTCTAGGTGCTGTCCACCCCGGATGGAATGGTCCTAAAGGCATTGGAGGTGGCATCCATAGACCATACCAACCCCATGGCAGACAAGGAGGAAAACCAATAGGAGGAGGACCCCATGGGACAGGCATTGGTGGCCCAAAAGGAGGATAAGGTGTTGCTGCATGTAAGTCTCCTCGATGACTATTCCGACCATCAAACTCGTGTTTTATAGGTGATCTAGGCTGCTTGAAATTACTTGTCTGATTAGTTGCTTTGCGACTGGCCTTACCATCTTCATATTTGGCCAGAAGCTCCTTGAATGTAGGTTTCGGCCTTTCAACTCTTTTGATGGTTTTGCTTTTTCCTTCGTTAATCTTCCAATGATCAACTTCTGGGCCTTTTGGTTTGATCATTTTTGACTTAACAACCTATACAGTTCCAGAATCTGATGTCTTTATGTCCCCCATGTCTACCACCACATTTTTTCCTTTTGTAGATTCGGCTTGAGATGGTCGAATAAGCACCTTCTTGTTCTCAAAATCAATCATATTGACAGGGAAGGGATTATGATCTAGCTGCATTTTTGGCGCTTCAGCAAATTTCAATCGTCCCTCATTAATGGCCGATTGAACCTGTCGACGAAAAACATTGCAATCATTAGTGGCATGAGAATAAGAATTGTGCCACTTACAATATGCACGCCTCCTTAATTCTTCAGGTGTTGGTATAACATGATTGTCAGGCAATTTGATTTGTTTCTCCTACAGTAGATAATCAAAGATTCTATCGCATTTAGCAATAGCAAAAGTATACTTAATTTCCTCTTGCCGATTCTTTTGTGAAAATGGCTTTAAAGCTGAACAGACAAATGGTTTAGATTTTGAAGATCATGTCCATTCGGCCACACAAACATCAATGTCATCATCGTCCGAATTTTCAGATTCATATTCAAGCATGTGAACACTGGGACGATCTACTTTTACTTTGTCACTTGATCTCTGAAAGTTCCTAGTTTCTTTAACTCGGCTTTCTTGTGCCAGAGCTTTCTGTAACACTTGGCTAACATCTAAGAAATCATGATTTTCTAATTTCTCTTTCAAGTGAGAAAGTAAACCTAAGTAGGCTAAATCAACTAGGTCTTTATCAAAAATCATTAACGTAAAACATCAGTTTCTTACCTCTCTAAACCTCCTAATGTAATCAGCAACAGGTTCATTGTGCTTTTGTTTAACCGATGTTAAATGTGACAATCTTAACTCAGTGTCACTAGTATAAAAATATTCATGAAACTTTTGCTCTAACTGGGACCATGTGTGAACTAAATTAGGTGCAAGTGAAGGATACCAATTAAATGCAGTACCGGATAGAGACAAAGGAAATAACCTTAACTTTAGAGCATCAATAGCACTAGCTTCACCACATTGCACAATAAATTGGCCTATATGTTCCAATGTGGATCTATTGTCATCTCCAGTAAACTTAACAAATTCAGGAACTCTAAACCCCCTAGGATATTGTACAGTATCATAAATATCAGGGTATGGCTTTTGATATGAATGTGATCTTCCTTTAGGCTCTACCCCAAATGTCTCTCTAAACATATTGGCTACTTGTTCTGTAATGTTCCCAGGCCCAACATACGTCTCGGCCATAGGCCGATTAGGTGTTTTATTGACTGGTTGTGGTGGCCTAAGAACATTAGGTTGTAAAGTGTCATAAGCATACTGTGGAGCTTGGTTCGGTTGTGTGTGTGAAAAATGACCGTCCGACAACGGCCCATATGCAACACCCGAACCTTGAGGAGGTATAGGAGGTGTACTATATGCTACAGTGTGGTACAAAGGCGTTTACAAGTTTGTTGAATTGTCTCTCACACCACTGTAGTTGTCAACATTATGTGCACCCAAATTTATCATTCTAGGATCTGCATATGAGAAAGGCACAAGAGCCATAGATCCGGGTATAGCAGTAGTATGTGATGAAGTATTATGATCAATCAGAACTAACCCATTAGTTCGGCTATGTATGTGCTGCATCGGCACACTCTGCGGGATAATTCTAGATGATGTATTCGCTGCCGATGTGCTGACAAGCAAGGAATTATGCTGAGCATTGCCATCATTGTTACCACTGTAAGCATGGGTCAAAACAGGTTGCTTCAGATTTTTCTCACTTTGCGCTTCAAGACCTATATCTTTAAGAAGACTAGATAGCAACCTATCCATAGTAGCACCTATTTGCTGATCAATCATTAAAGCAATTTGCTCTTCAGAAAGAGATGCATTACTTACAGTAGGGGCTGCTTCAGGTTTAATGTAAACAGATGGCAATTCACCCTCCTTTTTGACAATACCTTGCCTTGTCTTCTCGAAACATGATAACATCAATTTGTCAATTCAATTTGCGTTCTTCGTACTCCTGGCGATACTCTTCGGGCAGATCCTCAAGCGTGGGAGTGATGATGTTTTTGGCATCAACAGTGGATCCATCCTTGGCCATGCTTGCAGAGATTAATCCCTGGCTTGGTTCAAACAGTGCAGCTTCTTCTTCAGTTTTGCCCGGGGAACAGGTTCGGTTGTAAACTTATAGCCGAATTAATCGTCCCTAGTGGAGTCGCCCATTGTGTTGCGCGCAAAAACGGTATCGCGCACAACACGACGATCACGGCAGCAAAGAGGTGCTCCGGATCACGTCACCAACGCGCAACGCCTAGGCGGAGCCAGTCGTGGCGCAGCGTGGCGGTGTTTGCACGGGTTGATCTTGCGATCTTGCCGGACGGGAAGCAAAAGGGATTAGAAAGGCACGGGACTATGAGGAACTATGAATAAAAGTAGATGCAATTGGTATTTGATCGATTGGTTGATATCTTTTACAATCGGCCTCAACCCTTTTAAAGGGCGGCAGGTCTCAGCCATAAGAGCCTAGAACTCTTAATCCGATCAAGATATGATTCGGTTACAACTTCCAAACCTTCTATTCTTGACATACTTTCCCTAATTTAAATACGCAAGTTTTCCATATAACAATTCTTTACAGAAGGTCTTAAAGAAATCCTCGATGGAGATCCGCGCGGGAGGTCCCGAGAACAACTCAAACGAAACGCGTAGTTCCGCCAAGTAATGGCCTGAACGACCGTAATGCGGTAATACCGCACTAAACAAGCCAATCGTACCGCTCCAATAGCAGCTGGTTGTCTTGAAGTCTTCGCGAAATTCTTGAATGAACCACGGTATTACCGCCATAAAACTTTCGGTACTACCTTTTTGCGGTAATACCGCTTCACATCGCGGAACTACCGCTCCACGGAAAAGTTTCCAAAGCTTCAGAGATACATGCCTTGCCACGTGGATGGCCCAGATTGAAATGGCCAATCGAACGCTTCACAAGCCCCTTTACTTTAGAACGGTACGAACGTTCACTTGCTTTTAAGCCGTTAGATTTCAATCGGGCGCTTTACGAATCCCCTTACGTTCACAATGATTTGGACCATTCGATCTCAATCGGACGTCACCAAGAATCCATCTCAGATCAAGTGACCTGCAGTAGTACCTTTGCATATGTGTGGTAGTACCGCTCGTGATAGATCCAAGAAAATGGTATTACCGCCATTAAACATGTGGTATTACCTTTGAGCGGTAATACCGCTTCATATTCGGAACTACCGCATTCTTGAAATGCTTCAAAAGACCTCAAAACTCGTGTTTTGCCACATGGATGGTCAGATTGAAATGGCCAATCGAGCGCTTCACAAGTCTCTTTACGTTGAGCGGTCCGAACACTACTACGAGGCGACATCACAGGCGGTTGGAATCGTCATCACGCAGCGGTTTCGAACCGTCTATGTTTGTTGGTCTGTGATAACGAGATATTATCACGAGGCGGTACAAAACCGTCGTGATCGAAATATCACGAGCGGTTTTATTAAAAACCGTCAGTGAAGTCAAATATCACGAGCGGTTTGAGCGAAAACCGCTGCGTGATAGGAGAATATCGCGAGCGGTTCTAAATAAAAACCGCTCGTGATAGGAGAATATCACGAGCGGTTCTAAATAAAACCGTCGTGATTTACGAATATCACGAGGCGGCTTTTTGTAGAACCGTCGTGATATTCTCCTATCACGACATTTTTATTCAAACCGCTCGTGATACTTGACTTCACGAGCGGTTTTAACGTAAAACCGTCGTGATAGCTCGCACTTCGCCCACAATTTGGTGTTTTCTGGCTAGCCTCGGGAATTGCTAGCCATGCCCTCTGAAAACAAGCATTCACGTAAGCAGATTCAAGCATTCACAAAAGCAGATTCAAGGAGCCATGACAACTCAAAGTGATCATTACTCAAAATAAATTACAAAAGATCCGCATTTGTTCAAGTATTGTCGCTATAGTTACAACTAGATTACAATTGTTTGCGTTGAGAGGTTTTAGTGGGGTGATGCTCGGGTTGGCGGCGGAGTGAAACTCTCCGTTGTCGTTAATGATTTGTGTTGATAAAGGCGCAGAGCTTCCTCGAATGTCCTTGATCTCTTCATAGCAGTGAATCACATTGTAAATTCAAGGCTGCCACTAGCAAGAGTAAAGTGGTAAGATATATATATTTAAATTTATAATTAGGAAATAATTATTTGAGATTGACAAACCTCGGGATCCTTCTTCCTAGTCAGAAGGATTAGGCGCATATGATAGCAGACGAGATTGCACATAACTCATCATCTTTTTCTTTGGCGACCTTTGCAAAAAATAGAATTATGTATATAGGTATAGTCAGTTCGAGACGCGTTATTATGAAGTATGATATAGGATTATAGTGTTGTAGCGCGTACCGGAAAATCCATCTTGTGTGTTAGTTGGGCGCTCTTTCCATTGTATATTCCTTTGTTGGCAACATAATTGATGAGCGACCTACATGATTCAAAAGGTTATCCTCGGCCATTTCAAGCGAATGAAGACTACAATAGAGTTATGTAAGGAGAAATGAGCATACCTCTCGAGTATTCCTCTTAGAGTGTGAAGTCGTGCTTGTTGCGGTTTAGGGAATCAAGGTATATCACATGGTTCCTCTTGGGTATAATAACTAAAAGGATCGATGGTACCTACTCTTGTATGTCGCTATAGTCATTAAACCTAAGTTCGTCTTTGCAGTATAAAGTACAAATGAAATTTGTATAGCAAGTAGTGACACTTACCCCGGTTGTAGGGCACCACTATGTACTTCATGTTAGTTTGACGAAGCAATGACCTTGTTATGTATTTCTCGGCGAAGGAGGAGTCTTGTTGGATGGTTTGCAGCGATACCACATGTGGGTCGAGGAAACCCTCTGGTTCTTTCCATTCTCGGACATTTTTCAGCATGTATCTATACATAAGCAATGAGTTGTGATATTTATTGGTATTACATGAATGTCGAACTTGATTGTACACACTTACAGTGTCCAACATCGTAGAAGCGAGGCGTCGAGGCCAGCGAGGTTGAATAGTTGAAATAAGTCATTGAAGCCCACGACGAAGTACCTCGTCCGTTGAAGAAATGCTTATCCTCGTATCGGCGGTGATTCGATGTCGCACCTTCTTTTGGGTCTTCGCCAAGTACCGGGCATGCAAAGCGACAAGCATATCCGGCGTGCATTATCTTGCGATCGAGCACAATGGTTTTCCGATGATGTAGTTCCGGTATCGCGGACTTCCGGACTTGGGAGGCGCCTTAACGCGTTTGTGGATTTTGATTTGGCCTTACCGATTGGCGGCGTCTTCTTGTGAGATGACTCGGGAATGGATCTGGCGGCACGCTTTTTTTGTTCCTTGGCGTCTTCTCCACGGGAATCGAAGAGGTGGCCTTATGAGGCTAAACATGAGGTGGAGTCATCGAGGTCCGTTGGAGAGGAATGGTCGTGTCGGATCGCGGCCTTCTTTGGGTCGAGGCAATGTCCTTCTTGGGCCACTAGATAAAAGAGAGGACGGCATCCCCTAGTGTTGTGATCTCTTCGTTCGGGCAAATCTTGTTGGGGCGGCTCGAAATTGACATGTACCATATCCACGGACCTGGCGTAACAGTGCACCAACCGGGCACCGTGGTTGCACTACCCTTCCTCGTATGGATACACCATCCCTGCTGTGACCTCAATACAAAGGACCCATCCATCCTCACTTGGAGCTTCTAGGCGTCGGCTCCTACAAAATGATACGCAATTAGCTAAGGCGTCCTATAGGTCTATCTTTGGTGCGATCCATAGATGTACGTTACCTTGATGTCGTCTATCGGTAATCGGACGTCGTCATGTTCACAATTATCTTGTGACGCGACGCCATCTCCGACGTCGAGGAGGGCGCCTCCCGAATTAGCGGGCGGCTTGCGATCACGGCTCATGAGTATATCCATTTGACTCATAATCTTGCCATCTCTACTTGAAATTGGTTAGTAATCATCTGTACCAACCGGTTGTCGTGCTCGACCTTGGATCTCTTCCTAGTCCTATACGCGCGATGAGTCGTCCGCGAATCCATGACTCCAAGGCACGTTAACCCCAAAGCCTCGCGTGCGACCAGGTGCTCCTTGTTTCCCAAGGCCGTAGATAGTATATCATTCTCTCTGCTCGCATGGAAGGAGCCTTGGGAAGCTTGGGCGATCAAATCACGCCGCAAGAGGTCATCATGTTATTATAGGCACTATGAAGTGATGGACTTATTAACAACTTAGTAGTTCGACATATTTACCACATGTTGGGACACTTCTGTCTGTAGGGTT
Organism: Phyllostachys edulis; assembly: GCA_036346405.1. Taxonomy (NCBI): domain Eukaryota; kingdom Viridiplantae; phylum Streptophyta; class Magnoliopsida; order Poales; family Poaceae; genus Phyllostachys; species Phyllostachys edulis. The sequence goes on from CM070550.1 coordinate 68,936,278, forward strand.
TGTGAAGGAGATCTTGCCCAAGGCGAGACTTGTGCCCTCGCTTTTAACCGGCTTAGGGAGCGCTGGTGCGTGACATCGAAGCGGGTTCTCCTTCTCTGCCGCCCATTCCTCGTATTTACCGCGTACCCAGCCGGTGCGAGTCTGTCTTGGTGAGTGTTTCGTGTTTGGAGAGCTTTGTGCGCGCACTTTGCTCCTTAAATTCGCCGTCGTTTTCATAGCCACAAAGGTGTCCCATGCTTCCGCGTCAAGAATTTGTCTCGCTTGCGAAGGCGTTTGACCCGTGTTCACGTGCCGTGACAAGAATGCTCTTGAAGGTCCTCCACGATTTACCCATCGTGAGCATCACCGTCCGTCGCACGCGTGCCACATGTTATACGGAATAGTGAACTTCTCTGAAGTTACGTCCACAGTAGCGCCTTCGCTTCTTCGTCAGTCCTTCCACGTTGGTGTGGTGATGAGGACCCGTTCCTTGCAAGTATCCCGCAGATGGTCCGGAATCTCGCCACGATCTCTTGGGACTCAGAGGGACCCCAAAGTCCTTGACCTCCATGATGACCGATCGGCCCGTAGGCATTTTCGATTGTCCTCTGCCATCTCGCTTAGTGTCATTATCGCCGACGGTGATGGTGGCCTCGTCGGCGCCTCTTCCATCTCGGCGTCGGTGTCGGTGACCTCGTCGGCGCCTCTTCCATCTCTTGGCGTCGGTGGCGGGCGAAGACGATGTCTCTGCCATCTAAACACTTGCTATCTATATAAGTTACATATGCAATAAAATGGATTGCAAGTGTCCCAAATTAACATATACATTGAAACTTAATAATATGCTCAACATGTGCAATATTAGCAAATAATCATAAATAATTCCGGCATAAATATGAAACAATTAATCTCGGGAAGAAATACAGAGGTTGACTATAGAGATCAAGATGGCAAATGAAAAGTTGAATGAGCTCATACAGAGTACTAACATTCCTTAATCCACTAGCTTCTCTAAGGAAGCCTACTTCATCGAGGCCGACACTTTGGAGTGTGCCATTTGTTTCATGCCTTGGTGGAGGTGGCATGAAACAAAGGTACACTCAAGTGTGTCGAGATCGACGAAGGAAATGCTAAGCAAAGGTTTAATCTGTGAGGGCTCGCCGCCTCCGCCTCCTATTATGTGCTCTCGAAGGAGAGTAGCTAAAGAACAAGTCTTTGCCATCTCAATCCTATTGTCTATACTCTTCATCGACCTCGACACCTTTGGAGTGTACCATATGCTTCTTGCCTTGGAGGATTGGCAAGAAGTAAAGGTACACTCAAGTGTGTCGAGATCGACGAAGGAAATGCTAAGCAAAGGTTTAATCTGTAGGGCTCGCCGCCTCCTGCTCCTATTATGTGCTCTCGGAAGGAGAGTAGCTAAAGAACAAGTCTTTGCCATCTCAATCTTATTGTCTATACTCTTCATCGACCACGACACCTTTGGAGTGTGCTATTTGTTTTATGCCGTGGAGGGTGGCATAAAACAAAGGTACACTCAAGTGTGTCGAGATCGACGAAGGAAATGCTAAACAAAGGTTTAATCCTGTAGGGCTCGCCGCCTCCCCTGCTCCTATTCTAACACTCCTAACACTCCTTAATCAACGAAGCAAAGGTTTAATGCATCATGTGCGTAAGACTAGCCTTTAATGAAGACATAGAAACAAAATAGAATCAAGTAAAATAGACATAGCAAATAATCATAAATAATTCCAGCATAAATATGAAACAATTAATCTCGGGAAGAAATACAGAGGTTGACTATAGAGATCAAGATGGCAAATGAAAAGTTGAATGAGCTCATACTGGACTACTAACATTCCTAACACTCCTTAATCCACCGACTTCTATTCTAACACTCCTTAATCCACAGTCTCTCTTATGATCTTTGTATAGATAGAAACTAGTGATACAAATCTTTGTTCGAGCCTACTTCATCGAGCTCGACACCTTTGGAGTGTACCATTTGCTTTGTGCCGTGGAGGATTGGCACGAAGCAAAGGTACACTCAAGTGTGTCGAGATCGACTAAAGAAAATGCTAAGCAAAGGTTTAATGCTTCATGTACTGAAGACTAGCCTTTAATGAAGACATAGAACTAGAATCAAGTAAAATGATCGACGAAGGAAATGCTCGACCAATAAAAGGTCTAGAGATTAACAAAGGCAGACACTATTCCAACATATTGATTCATGATATTATGTGCTCTCGAAGGAGAGTAGCTAAAGAACAAGTCTTTGCCATCTCAATCCTATTGTCTATACTCTTCATTAAATGAATATGATAATATAAATTCAAACTATGAGCTCTAAACAATACTTTGCTTAAGCGTCAAACGATCTCAAGCTAATCTAAAACAGTTAAACTTCGATCAAGCAGAGGTTGACTACAGAGATCAAGATGGCAAATGAAAAGTTGAATGAGCTCATCAGACTACTAGAAGAATCACAAACTAGTCATTAGATTACCAACTAAAACTGAATACTCTCAATGTAGGCGAACATGAAGAATCGAGAATAACTAGCTTTCAACCGAAAGTAACCAATTAACAAGACATCATATTGATAGTAGCAAGTAATACAATAGAGCTCAAGTATGAACTAACTATCACATTCAATCTCATTATAAGGCGAGTTCATCACGAGCATGTCAACAAAGCCCACCGATCAATTTGCAAATGTAGCGATGAGCTCAACCGAAAGTAACCAATTAACAAAGAGATCATATTGACAAGAGTAAGTAATACAATAGAGCTCAAGTATGAACTAACTATCACATCCAATCTCAAGATAAGACATAGTTCATCACAGAGCATGTCAACAAAGCCCTTGATCAACAAAGCCGAAGCGCCACAGAGGAGCAATACTCACAGAGAGGATGCCGCACAAGAACTCACGGTGCAAGGAGGAGGCCGACACGGGGGAGGAGGACGGCAAGGGAGGAGGCAGGCTGCAGGGAGGAGGGCGGCGCGGGAGAAGGCCTGCAGCAGAGGAGGAGGCCCACACGGGAGGAGGACGGCGGCGCCGAGGTCGGAGGCGGCGTCGGGGGGTTTACGGCCAGGAGGTGAACGGGGCGCCGTGGTCGGGCGGCGGCACCGAGGTCAAGGCGCCGAGGTCGGGGCGGCGGCACCGAGGTCGGGCGCCGAGGTTGGCGGCGCGCCGAGGTCGTGGTCGGCGGTGAAAACTACAAAGCAGCCCTAAACCCTAGAGGAGGCGAACAGCGCGAGAGCCTAAGGCGCGGGAGAGGAAGTGACAAGTGAGAGCAAAACCCTAGCGCTTCCGCCTTATAAAAGTATATCACAGACGGTTTATAACGAGAACCGCTCAGGATAATAATATCACGCACGGTTCTATAAAAGAACTGTCAGGATAATCCTGACGGTTTTTAACTACAACCGCTCGTGATATGAACGTATCACGACGGTTTTAAATAGAACCGCTCAGTGATTCCTTTTCACGAGCGGTTATACAACGGAACCGTGCGTGATAACTCTTCATTTTCCCGCGTGCCTCTTCGTCTCACGATCACACGGCGCGGCTTCATCTCTTCATTTTCCAACGCCGCTCTGACTCCCCAAATATCTCTTCGTCTCCGTTCGGCTTTAGAAATTGTTCTATATATAGATGTGTCCCTTCTACAATGTATTTCACACAACCTCCTTGATCCCTTTCTCACACAAAAAGTAAATGGTGCCTCCTCTACAGTACACGCCTTTGTCTGCGCACCTCTCTCGCTATACGTTGAGTCGTGCTGCGGAAGAACACTATTTCAACAATGTCTTTGAGAGACCATGTGGAGGTCGTCCCGTGTGAGTGATGAGTAATTGACAAAGGTTTTAGGTCAGTCGAGTTTGGTTTGTGTGGTCGGACCTTGTCGCTTGCGGTTCACGCGTTTTCGTGAAGTCTTTCGATTTGTCGGGAAAATCGAACGACCGGCGTGCTATGGTGATGCGACACCGCAGGCGGTTGTACCGATTGGTAAATGGCGGTTGAAAAATTCCAGAGAAGTTGTTTTTCGAGTTCGGTCTTCATTGGAAATCGGAACGACCGCAGTATTAGGAGATCAGACGACCGAGTCGCGGTTGATCCGCCGGTAATATAAGCGGTTGTACCGATTGTATTGTGAGGTTCGCCATTTTGGTGATTTGAGTTTTGGGATAGGTCATATCCAGTGTGTTCATGCATATGTGTTGCATATTGCATGTTTGAGCTAACGTTAGGTCAAGTTGTGAAGAACTTGTTCCGGTTTCGTGTTTCTTATGCGTGTGGGCTGCAGGACGTCGAGCGGAGTCGTGGCGAGACACGGTGGACTGGACTAGGCGCAGGTGGCGCTGAGGTCAGAACGGTCAGGATGTGTCGAAGACGACGTGGACTCGAGGTGGTTGCGAGGCGTGCGAGACAAGGAGCGCGGAAGCTTCCCGGAAGGTGCAGAAGGGGCGAATCGGGAAATTCGCAAGGCTGCACAAGCGGGGGCGGGCTCCGTTGGACTTAGCGGGCGTAACGGGGAGGAGACCCGTTAGCCAAGGCTATATAAAGGATTGGAGGGGCTGCATGCCCTCTTGAGCACTTGAAAAGGAATTAGGGTTTGCTAGAGTCAAAAGAGTCTTTAGTGGCTGTTTTTGCTTTAGGCTTTAGTGGTTGAGGAGTGTTGGTGGAGGCAGTGGGTGCTCCCTGCTTGTCCCCTTTGTTGCTTCCCTCCTCAAGAATGGATGAGTGTGTGTTCTTGAGGTTTGAGAGTGGGAGAGGATGAGATGAAAGCTTGTAATCATTCCTCTTGTATCAATCATGTATCTCTCTTCCTCTAGATCAATATGAGATGGTGTTTGTTTCATATTTGAGCTCTCTGTCATTTCTTTCTTCGATGACCTCTTTTTGAAGATTTCGTGATTCTTTGTTTCTCTGGTTGTTTCTTGCCCCAATCTACCTTGCTATGACGTGTGGGAATACATCTAGGGTGATCTAGATCATCAATCATCCACGAGCAAGTGATTAGATCAAGTTTTGTTTTTTGCCCGGTTTTTGAACCCACCTTCGTTCAAATGCAAAAGGATAGGAACCTTGGCATGGATCTCTGAAATCGTTGCTTGGAATAGGTTCCTAATATCTTCAGGAAGGTGTGGTTCAATTTTGGTCAAGTTTGGCCGCAGAGATCAAAAGTTACGTTGATTTTCGTTTTGAAACCCGAAGCGGATTTTGCTGCTCCAGACAATCGGATGAACAAGGCTTAACATGCGGTTATCTTGATCTGCGGTACAACCGCCGCTTTTCTCGCGGTTAGTAGCCGATCGCGGTACAACCGCCGCTTGTTCGCGGTTGTACCGATTGTCCCGATTTGTTCGAACTTCTGTTTTTGTTTGTCGAAATGGGGGTGAGAGTGGATTCAACATAAGACTTCCTCTGTGCTTAATCTTTGATCTTCATAGCTCTCATAGCTATTGGAGTGATTTACAAGTTGAATCCATTCTTTGCGAAAAAGATTAGGTGCTCCTATTCACCCCCTCTAGTCGCCTTTCAGGTCCTTCAATTGGTATCGAGCGGTTAGCTCTTTTCAATAGATCTTAACCGTCTCAAGAGCCGTGGCGATGGATAAGTACTCGACCAAGCCGCCTGTTTTGATGGCATCGACACCCTTCGAAGAGCCGAATGGAGACATACATCCAGCCTGTGGGTATGCCATCCGCGGAAGGTCAAGGTTCGATTCATTGTTCTCGCCGATGAGAACATCAATGCCGGGAACATGGCTGATGTTGAGGCGAATGCAAAGGCAAGGAACATCATCATCCAGGGTTTGAGTCGTAGTGAGTTTGACCGCATATCTCACCTGTCGTCCGCCTACGATATCTGGGTGACCCTCGATGCATACCATGAGGGCACCACCCAGATCAAGACGGTTCGACAGGACCAGTTCAAACGAGAATACAACAAATTTGAGATGCTTGCTGGTGAGTCCCTAGATGAGTGCTTTGCACGTTTTCACAAGATCTTGAGCAACCTCCGAGCGGTCGGTCTCACATACCCCGACTCGGACAACGCTCGTCAGATACTTACGGCACTCGATCTGCGTGTTTGGGAGATGAAAGTGACCACCATCAAAGACACGACAGACCTCTCGACTTCGACTCTTGATGCTACCAGACTCGCGCCTCAAGACTCACGAGATTGACGTTGTCTCTCGTCGGTCGAAGTCACATCGATGGCCTTAGTCACCAATCCGATTTCTTCTTCCGGCTTTCTTGATTCTTCTTGCGGTTTCTCCTTGCTTGCTCTCTGTGACATAACCGATGATCGCTAGAGCGACTTGCGGATGAGCAAGCTTGCCCTCCTTGCTCAAGATTCTCCCACGCTTACAAAGGAGGAGGGACGAAAGAGAGGAGGACCCGTGATTTGCTTCGAGTGTGGTGGCCCCAACCACATCCGCAAACCGCCCCAAGCCGAGAAGGGCAAGAACGACTACTGGCGGTTCGGGCAAGAACGACTACACCGACAAGAACGCAACAAGAAGCCTCCAGCTCGGACGCCAAAGAAGAAGAAGTTCCGCAACCGGCAAAGCTAAGAAGCTCTTCCACAGCGTCCTCACCGCCTTCGACGACCTCGACCTCGGCGAGGTGGAGGGATGGAGCGACGATGACGGACGGGTGACCAAGAGCCCAAGGATGGCGGCGACGACTTCTCGGCATGTGCTTCATGGCCCTCGAGGGCGAACTCGTGACAATGAGCAGTATCCGACACGGACGAGGTAGATCCCACCTCTGAACAGCTCAATCATGCTTTTCTTAAGCTAGGAGGTTTTCATGCTAAAGCTAAGGCTAGGTGTCTTTGAGTTAGAGAAGGAAATAGATAGTGTCACTAGAGATTATTGCTCTTACATCCGCTCCTTCTAGTGATGATTGTGATACATGCTCGCTTTGTTTGGTTGATATGGAGAAGTTAAGGACCTCACATGATAGTGTGTCCTCCAAACTTGATAGTGTTAAGGTGGAGAATGTTAGTCTACTTGCCGAGTTAGAGTTGAGTAGGATGGTCTGTTACCCTACTTATTCTCGATGAGACTACTTCTCCCACCTCATGTGAGGGTAAGGACATTGTCGCTAGAGGATCTTATGCCATGCTCCTTGATCTGCCCGAGTCTTGTGAAAATTGCAATAACTTGAAGATGAACTTAAAGCAGGCAGATCATAAAATTGCTGAACTACAAGCTTCTTTACTTGAGCCGATTGTTTCATGCTTGAACTGTCCTAAGTTAACTGCTGAACTTGAGGCTGTCTCCAAACAGTTTCAAGATATGATTGATCATGAAAGGAAGTTGGCTCAGTTTGCTTCTAAGGACCCTGTTAGCTCACCATGCATTAAGTGTAACAAACTAAAATCTGACTTGATTGCTTTGGATGAGAAATGTGTGAAGCTAACTAAGGATCTTCTAGAGAAGTCACATTGTGCTTGCAATATGATTGTGGAGAAGGGGAGAAGCCCCCAGGTAAGGATGAGACGCTTAGCAACGTGAACCAACTGGCTAGCAGTAGGACTGTCCCTTCAGAGTCGGCTGTGCTTGCACAAGCCATTCTTCCCTCTACTGCTGTTGGTTCTTCTTTTGCTCCCTTACCTTCTGCTGTCTCTTCTTCCCCCTGCTCTTCTTGCACCTCTCTTTCGGGAGTGTCAGTACCTTATGAACACTCTCGAGAGATTTGTAGGAGGCAAGAAGAAGCTCAATCTTATTCTAGACCAATCTAAGATTTGCAGATTTAATCAGGGTCTAGGATATGACTTCTTTGAGGACATGAGGAAGCATCCACCGCCGTGCTCGCACTCCATAGCACTGTGTGATCGAGATCGAGCCTGGGACCGAGAAAGTCCATTTCAAGTCGGCGGGCTATGTCGAGGATTTCGACAAGAAGGTAATTTCACATGTCGCTTCTACCTCTCGAAGGTGAAGTATCACCGCACCTTCGCCGGAAGGATGGACACACACGATCGATGCTTCAGCGCCAAGATCGCGTAGAGACTATGTTGAGTCTCTTAGGCGCATTCGTGGTCGGCCCTGGACCTTGAGTGCACCTAAGACCAACACGAGGTCTAGGCTTGTTTCTTCGATGGGTTTGTGCAAAGATCGAGGACTTGGTTTTTCCGAAGTTTTCGGTTTTCGTCCTCATGTCGCTTTCGATCGTGACTTCCGCCGTCCCCGAGGGTAGATCTCGTTTTCCCCATCGAGATAGCTACCATGGCGTGTTCGAAGATTGTTGTGTTCGACTCGCTCCTTCAGAGCGATCGGACCCAAAGAATGCTTTCTACTACTTAGACCTTCGCTTTGAGTGACAGAGAGCATAGGGTAGATAGAGGTCATCGGGCTTGACTACTTCATCGCCGACGTGTTATTCAAGATTGGGTGCCAAAATCATTGTTGATTTATCCCAAGATCGAGACTTTACTGCTTGACTCAGTTCGCGGGTAGGGAAGGAGAAGGTTTGGCTTGTAGACTCGGTTGTTCTCGTCATATGACCGGAGACTCCGTTGGTTCTCCTCCTAGCCCGCGCTCCGGTGATGAGACGATCACCTTCGAGACGCTTCGTCTGGGCGTCATCGCCAAAGGTCTTGTCGCGTATTAATGCTTCTTTTATTCTTAAGGATGTTGCCTTAGTTAGTAAGCTGCAGACAATTTGCTTTCCGTTTCTCACTTCTGATGACGGTTTTGAGGTGAGCTTTAAGAAAACGCTTGCAAAATTCTTGATTCTTGGGTAGTCCGGTTTATGGATTTCTCGTTATGGGAGGATCTTTCGTGCTGATTTCTCCGAGTCTTCCGCGATCCTCTCGTGTGTTTAGTTGCTTCGAGTCCCGCGATCTCTTTCTCGCATAGGAGACTTGGTCATATTGATTTGACCATTTGACCCGAGTTAGCGTACCATGATCTCATTCGTGGTCCGCCAAACTCAAGATGGTCAAAGATCTTGTTTGCACTCCATGCCCAAGACGCGGCAAGATGGTTGCCGCTTCTCATCCTCGGTCACAAGCATTATGACCGATGACAGGGACATTGCTCCACATGGACACAGCTTGGACCGGCTGAAAGTCTTGATCGGCAGGAGGGAAGTGGTATGTTCTTGTTGTGGTCGATGACTTCTCGAGGTATTCTTGGGTGTTTTTCTTAGCTCAAAGGATGAGACGTTTTCACTTTTCCGAGGTCTTTTTAGTAGGTTGTCTGCTGAGCTCCGGGTGCCTTACGAGCGATCCATGAGGACAATGGCACGGAGTTCAAGAATTCCTACTTTGAGAGTTTCTGCGGTGAGACAGTGTAGAGCACCGGTTCTCTTCTCCATACGCCCCTCAAAAAATGGCGTTGTGGAAAGGAAGAACCGTACCTTGGTCGAGATGGCGGGGACGATGCTTGATGAGTACTCTACACCGAGGAAGTTTTGGGTGAAGCCATTGCAAGCTGCGTGCCATGTTTCAATCGAGTTTTCTTCTGCACTCTTGCATCGCACTTCTTATGAGTCGAGATACGCTAAAGCCAGCGTCTCTCATTTTCGTGTGTTTGGTTGCAAGTGCTTTATTTTGAAGTCCGGGAACCTAGATAAGTTCGAGTCACGTTCTGTGGCGGTATCTTTCTAGGCTACTCGACTTCTTGGCGGGCTTATAGTGCCTGAATCGCGAGTCTAGCAAAATGGTAGAGACACTGCGAGGTGACTTCGACGAGGCGGTCCCGGGACTAGGCCAGATCTCTCGTGTTCTTTAGAGCAGTCCGAGACCATCTTTGTGGATGATGAGGACGATGGAGATGACGGTTGTCTACCCGATCCGCCCCTCATCCACTCCTTGAGGTGCCGCCTTCCACCGCACCTCGAGGTGATCACCCTGCCTTCGCTTCCTCCGAGCTAGTGGCTCTGTTCCTACCTCGTCGGCTCATGAGGTAGAGGCCACTTCTTCATCTCTCCCAGACCTCCTAGACACTTCCAGAAAGTTCATCCTTGAGAGAGATCATTGGAGATCTTTTCGAGCGTGTTACCCGCTCAAAATCGCTTATCTCAATTTGTCTCCATTCTCGCCTTCATTGCCTCTTTTGAGCCCAAAGATGTTTCTCATGCTTTATCGATGAGTCATGGGTCAATGCCATGCATGAGGAGCTAGAAAATTTCGAGAGGAACAAGGTCTGTCGCTTGTTGAGCCCCCACGAGGCCACAATATCATTGGAACCAAGTGGGTGTTCAAGAACAAGCAGAGTGAGGATGGGGTAATCATCCCAAACAAGGCGAGATTGGTAGCTCGGGGTTTTCCTGTGTTGAGGGTCTAGACTTTGAGGAGACCTTTGCCCTCAGAGCTCGACTTGAAGCCATTAGAATCGCTTGCCTTTGCAGCTTCTAAGGGTTTCAAGCTTTACCAGATGGACGTGAAGAGTGCCTTCCTCAATGGCCTTATTGAGGAGGAAGTCTACGTCCGACTGACCTCCGTGTTTCGAGAACCCCAAATACCCTAACCATGTTTTCAAGCTTTCCAAAGCTACCAGATGGACTTAAGCAGGCTCCCAGAGCTTGGTATGAGAGGCTTAAGTCCTACTTGATAAGTCATGGTTTTGAGATGGGTAAAGTTGACAAGACCTTGTTCATCCGCCTGGCATGGCACTGACCTTCTGCTCGTCCAGATCTATGTCGATGACATTATCTTTGGCGGCTCTTCCCATACTGGTTTCCCAGTTCTCGGATGTCATGAGCACCGAGTTTGAGATGAGTATGATGGGTGAGTTGACCTTCTTCCTTGGCTTCCAAATCAAGCAGACTCGGGAGGGTACATTTCTTCATCAAGGAAAGTACACTCGTGACCTCTCAAGCGCCGACATGAGTGATGGTAAGCCTGTGTCGACTCCCATGGCTTCTCAAATTTATCTTGACCAGATGAGGATGGCGAGCCATTGATCAAAAGGAGTTTCGCAAAGATGATTGGCTCCTCTTGTACCTCAACGCCGAGACCGGACATACATTTTTCTCGTGTGTTTGTGCGCTGCGTTTGAGCTTCTCCTCGCGTTTCTCACCGCCAGCGGTGAAGCGCATCTTCGATACCGCGAGCTACCATTGACTATGGTATCTGGTACTCTTCCTCATCCTGTCTTTCCTTGAGAGCCTTCTCGGATGCGCACTTCACGGGTCAGAGGATAGATAGGAAGAGCACTTCGCACCGCCAATTTCTTGGCACTTCTCTTGTTTCTGGTCTTCAAGGAAGCGATGCGGTGTTGCTGATCCACCGCAGAGGCGAGTATGTTGTGCTGAGCCGATTCTTTGTAGTCAAGTGCTCTGGATGGCTTCGACCTGCGGGACTTTGGGTTAGTTATCGATGTTGTTCCACTTTTTGTGATAACACTGCGATTAACATTGCCAAGAACCCAAAGCAAAGATTCGGACCAAGCACATCGATATTCGCTTCCACTTCCTTAGAGACCATGTAGAGAAGGGCGATATAGTGCTCCGGCCAGGAGAGTGACCACCGGTTATCGACATTTTCACCAAGCCTTTGGATTGTTCGAGGTTTTCACTCTGGGAGAGCTTGGGGTGGTTTGTCCTTATGGACCTGTAGTGAGGGAGCTTTGGGTTTTATTGCTTACTATATTATTTATGCTCTTGCTCCTTCTTGTTGCATTGCATTTTGGGTGCATTTGGGATTAGTCCTCCTAGCATAGATTAGAGTGCTTCTTTTGTCTAGTTGTTTAGATTTCTGCTCTTATCTTGTGATTCTAGGATGCTGCTTATTAGCTGTCTCTTCTCACTAGGTTGAGCTTACTCACTTCTTATAGGTTCTAGCAAGGGTTGGGCCACCCTTGGGTAGACAGGGAACGTGTTTGCTCCTTAGTGTGTTAGCCGGGCAGTTGATAGTCCTAGAGTCATATGGGGTAGATGAGAGTCAGTCTGAGCCATAGTATTCTCTATATCTTATCTATGCTTTAAGGATTGCCTGTTTTATGTTTTCTTTGCCAGCTTCTCGATTTATTGTTTTGGTTCAAGGGGAGTTCATTTGGGAGTTTCTGGAGCTTAATATTGACTTAACTCAACTTGAACTAAAAGTTGGATCTATTGTTGAGGGGGAGCTGGATCTTACGCTTTTCTAGCATTCTCGCATTGTAATATAACTACATTGAGCCTTGATTATTATCCTGCTATGACATGTTTACAATGCTTTACACCTTGCCATGACTTGTGCTTATTTGCTAGATTTATCATGACTTCATATGTGTAGCCTAGCTTTTGCCATGATAAGTTAATTAAAATTGCTCAACTTAAACTAAAACTTGTCATGTTAGCACTCGAGATTAGTCTTTCTTGAGCTATCCTTTTATGATTCATGCCATGTCAAATAGGCTGGGTAGAGTGATGAATCTATATTGAGCCTTAGAAAGAGCTGTTTTAGTCTCTTGGTGATGCATGAGTTAGTACAACATGTTAAAAGGCAAAAAGATCTCTTTTGTGCGAAAAAAACTGATCTCACCAATTCTCTCCTATGAGACGGCTTGCCATTGCACTTGGCCTGAACTTAGGGGGAGTTTTGGGTGACCTAGACTATCTTCTTAAGCTTCTCGCTTGGAGTAGTCGCATAAGGCTTGAGACCTAGCACTTGATAAAACAAAAATCTGGTTGGAAACCACCATGTATTTCAAAAGAAAATATGTTTCATGTGTTCAATGTGCTTAAAGCCACAAAAAGTATCATGTACTTTAACCAATGTTTCAATCTTGAGCATAGCACTCTATTTGGTCTCAATTTAAGCTTCTTAGTTCCGCTTAGCTTATTGACATGGCCTGCATCATCCTTGGATATCTCTAGCGAGACTTTGCTCATTGATGACTTGACTTGCTCACATAATGTACCTCATTTTCAGATTGTCATCTATGTGTTCTAGCTAGCTTATACATATCTTGTCATGATCTAGATAGCCTTTTTATTAAGTTATGGCTTGGTGTATTACATGATGGTCATTATGGATAATTCTCATGGCTCAAAATGCTTAAATAAACAAACTTCAGCCATTTTCATCCATTAACATGTCATATTCTCTCTATTGCATCTTGATGCGTTTATTGCCAAAAGGGGAGAATAGAGAAGAAAAGTCTGTTGGGGAGCAGTTTAGAGCTTTGGAGATCAATTTGCTCTTTCGGTTGTTGCTCTAGTGTTCTTCCATCGACATGGTCATTAGTTTCACTCTTCTTCTTTGGACCATGTTGATTCTTCAAACTCAAACTCAACTTTGATCTTTTTGGAGTTTGTCAATATACTCATCAAGGGGAGATTGAGAGACCATGTGGAGGTCGTCCGTGTGAGTGATGAGTAATTGACAAAGGTTTTAGGTCATCGAGTTTGGTTTGTGTGGTCGGACCTTGTCGTTCTTGCAGTTCGCGCTGCTGTGAAGTCTTTCGGTTTGTCGGGAAAATCGAACGACCGGCGTGTTATGGGCGGATACGATCGAGGCGGTTGTACCGATTGGTAAATGGCGGTTGAAAAATTCCAGAGAAGTTGTTTTCGAGTTCGGTCTTCATTGGAAATCGAACGACCGCAGTATTGGAGCGAGACGACCGAGTGCGGTTGATCCGCCGGTAATATGGCGGTTGTACCGATTGTATTGTGAGGTTCGCCATTTTGGTGATTTGAGTTTTGGGATAGGTCATATCCAGGTGTGTTCATGCATATGTGTTGCATATTGCATGTTTGAGCTAACGTTGGGTCAAGTTGTGAAGAACTTGTTCCGGTTTCGTGTTTCTTGTGCGTGTGGCTGCAGGACGCCGAGCGGAGTCGTGGCGAGACACGGTGGATCGGACTAGGCGCAGTGGCGCCGAGGTCGAACGGTCGATGTGTCAAGACGACGTGGACTCGAGGTGGTTGCAGGGCGGCGAGACAAGGAGCGCGAAGCTTCGGAAGGTGCGTATAGGCGAATCGAAATTGCAAGGTCGCACAAGCGGGGCGGCTCCGTTGGATTTAGCGGGCGAACGGGAGGAGACCCGTTAGCCAAGGCTATAAAGGATTGGAGGGCTGCATGCCCTCTTGAGCACTTGAAAAGGAATTAGGGTTTGCTAGAGTCAAAAGAGTCTTTAGTGGCTGTTTTTGCTTTAGGCTTTAGTGGTTGAGGAGTGTTGGTGGAGGCGGTGGGTGCTCCCTCGCTTGTCCCCTTTGTTGCTTCCCTCCTCAAGAATGGATGAGTGTGTGTTCTTGAGGTTTGAGAGTGGGAGAGGATGAGATGAAAGCTTGTAATCATTCCTCTTGTATCAATCATGTATCTCTCTTCCTCTAGATCAATATGAGATGGTGTTTGTTTCATATTTGAGCTCTCTGTCATTTCTTTCTTCGATGACCTCTTTTTGAAGATTTCTTGATTCTTTGTTTCTCTGGTTGTTTCTTGCCCCAATCTACCTTGCTATGACGTGTGGGAATACATCTAGGGTGATCTAGATCATCAATCATCCACGAGCAAGTGATTAGATCAAGTTTTGTTTTTGCGGTTTTGAACCCACCTTCGCTCAAATGCAAAAGGATAGGAACCTTGGCATGGATCTCTGAAATCGTTGCTTGGAATAGGTTCCTAATATCTTCGTGAAGGTGTGGTTCAATTTTGGTCAAGTTTGGCCGCGTAGATCAAAAGTTACGTTGATTTTCGTTTTGAAACCCGGCGGATTTTGCCTGCTCCAGACAATCGGATGAACTGGCTTAACATCTGCGGTTGTGCGGACTGCGGTACAACCGCCGCTTGCTCATGCGGTTGTAGCGGATCATGTACAACCGCCGCTTACTCGCGGTTGTACCGATTGTCCCGATTTGTTCGTAACTTCTGTTTTTGTTTGTCGTTTGTGGGGGTGAGGAGTGGATTCAACATAAGACTTCCTCAGGCTTAATCTTTGATCTTCATAGCTCTCATAGCTATTGGAGTGATTTACAAGTTGAATCCATTCTTTGCTAAAAAGATTAGGTGCTCCTATTCACCCCCCTCTAGTCGCTTTCCTGGTCCTTGATCTTCACTCCTTTGTCCGAGAATTTGCTTGGGAGCGGTGACGGCCACCTTCCATTGTCTTGACATTCTCCTCCGCCGTGTCTTCCGGTGATCTCCCACTTTCGGCGAAGTTTACGTGTCGTCGACGTGGTCCTCCAAAACGGTTGCACGCTCTCCGGAGGCTTGTCGTCACTTGGACTGCTTAATCGAGGCAGCAGGCGATCGAGTCGACCAGGCCGAGACCCCTCAAGCAAGAGAAGAGAGCCTATGGGCTCTCTTCAACTTGGTTCAATAGTCCGAGGGTCTTCGGGACACACTCGAACGAGCGCGTCAGCGGGTGGACGTATTTCAGGATTCGTTCGATCTTAAACCGTCCGCCCAAGACGCCGCCGCCTACGAAGTGTTGAAGACGGAGATAGCAGCCTACCTCCACCACTAGATAGGTTTCTAGTTTTTTAATCTTTTGTAAGCTATCGCCACGCACGTTGTTTGGCTATATATATATGAAAATTCCAAAATTTAAAAAAAAGTTTGGAGGAGAAGTTACAATATCTATTTGCCCATAGTAAGAGCTAGATCCTCATCCCATCGGTACTGAAGTGTGGAGGTATGTTGATCTGGAGCCAGCGGCAGGGGGCCGGCCGGGTTGCTCCACTGCGGTAGTGGCAGAGAGGCAGCGTCCACTGCGGCAGTGGACACAGACGCGTGGCGAGGATCTCCGACGGTTTTAATAAGAACCGCTCAGTGATAATTCAAAATCACGCACGGTTCTAAATAAGAACCGCTCAGGATACTACACGCACGGTTGTAACGTAAAACCGCTGCGTGATTAGATTATCACTGCAGCGGTTTGTGAATAGAACCGTCAGGATAATTCCTGACGATTCTATTTCTCAACCATCTGTGATAGCTGACTATCACAGACGGTTCTAAAAAATACCGTCTGTGATAGTTGTTCCGCGCCAGCCCCATGTTCGGACTGACCCAACATAGACGGTTCCAAAGGAACCGTCTGTGATGGGGCGTCTACCTATAGCCTGTTTTGTAGTAGTGGAATGTTCACCTACTTTTGAGCCGTTGGATTTCAATCGGACACTTCATAAGTCCCTTTACGCTCGGACGGTCCGAACGTTCACAAAGATCTGGACCGTCCATTTTTAATCGGACGTCATCAAGAATCTACTTAGATCAAACGTCTTGCAAGAGTATCACAAGATTATTGCAAGAATACCTCTTAGAGGTAGTACTGTCAGATTATTATGTAGTATCACTGGGAGGTAGTTCCGCTTATCTTGTTTGGTACTACCGATTTGGCTATCACTTGTGAAAACTATGACTTCAACAAAACCAAATGCGATCCAAACAAAGATGTGGTACTACCGCCAGGAACACATCGGTCGTACCGCGTTGAAAATCGGAACCTCCCGAGAGGTCTTTAAACCCCTAATTAAAGATGCTAAATCTTGTCATCAACAAATACCAAGGCCTCCTCGACGATTCTGACCAAGGAGCCACGACGGAAGAAGGCTATTCCAGGTAGCCACTCTCTCACCACGTCGAGAGGAACAAGCGCTTGGACCTGACAATCTCCGACATCGTCTAAATCAAGCAGACGGTTGAAGACATCATACCAATGTCGACGATCGGATCGACACACCGGAGCTCCAGCGTCCTAATCCCAGGAATCGGTCTCTGACCGATTACAATCTGGCACCTTTCCAAAGAAGGCGCCATGAATCGATCACAGGTTGTCGAGCCTTCTCCGCAGGGCTTCAAGCTGTGCGTTGGCCTAACAGGTTCCGACCAGCCAACTTGGACAAGTTCAATGGGACTCAGAACCCATTAGAGTTTCTCCAAATATATACTACCGCCATCGAGGCGGTGGTGATTTAAAATGTGATGGCAAACTATCATCCATCGTCTTTGGAAGGGTCTGCCCGTTCATGGTTACTTAACCTACCGGTCATATCAATCTATACTTGGGAGCAACTCTGCGACCTTCTAATTGTGAACTTTCAAGGTAAGTACGACCGCCCTAGAAAGGAGGACGACCCCCACCGAATTCGGCAAGGCTCTGATGAGACGCTCCGTCAATATATCAAGAGGTTTAGCCAGGTTCGTAATTCCATATCGGAGGTCGCAGAATCATCAGTTATATAGGCTTTTAAAACTGGCCTAAGGAATCGGCAGTTTACGGAGGACATAGCAATGAACCCTCTACGAACAACCGTCGAACTTTTCGACATGGCCAACAAGTACGCCATCGCTAGTGAAGCAATTGAGTGGTGTGAGGCTATTGATCGAAAAGACAAAATTCCCCAGCCTGGCTTGGACAAACCAGAGAAAAAGAACAAGAAGTCTCTTAAGAAGAAAAAGAACCGTAGACCCGACGATAAGGAAGTCCTAGCGATTCCTGAAAAGTTCATGAAGGGTAAGAGGGACTATACCGGTCGAGGCAAAGTAAAAGCTCCAACCGAAGGATTCCAGAAGAACAAGAAGTGGTGTCCACTTCACCAGCAGGCAGGGCACGACCTTCGCACCTGCCGAGCCTGGCAAAAGAAACTAGAGGACTATTATGCAGGTAAAGGACCATTTCCCGCAATACAAGAGCTCAGAGAGACGAGTTCCAAAAAGGACAAAGATGGCGACGAAGAAATGGAGTACCAGGAGCCTCAGCACATGGTCAACATGATCTTTGGAGGGGCTTCTTCGTACGAATCGAGGCGCCATCTAAAGGCCATGGAGCGGGAGGTCAACCTCGTCAAGCCTCCGATCATCATCAAGCCATCAAAGTGGTCGGACACGACAATATCCTTCAGCAAAGAAGACTACGCCATCCCTTCGACTCGACCAGGTAGGTTCCCTATAGTTGTTGAACCTACTGTTAATAATTGTAGGGTTAATCTAGTCTTAATAGATGGAGGTAGCTCTTTGAATATATTATTTGCAGGAGCTTTAGAATAAATGCAAGTTCCCAGGTCAAAGGTGAAACCAGTGAAATACGCCTTTCACGGCATAGTTCTTGGCTCCACCGCTAAACCGATAGGGCAGGTATCCCTACCGGTTACGTTCGGAAGACCTGACAACTTTCGAACAGAGAAGATTCCATTCGATGTGGTGGATTTTGAATCCACATACAATGGAATCCTTGGTCGACCAGCCTTAGCAAAGTTCTTGATAGCCACGCACTACGGTTATCAAAGTTTGAAAATGCTGGGACCAAAAGGAGTCATCACGGTTCGAGGAGATCAGAAAATAGCTTACGTGTGTGATCGGAAATCCCTAGAACTAGTCGATGAACTTCCGACTAGAGAGGCTAATCAATCTGCCATGCAGGTAAAGCACTCGAGGCCAAAGATGATGCCAAAGCCATCTGACAAGACAAAAGAGGTACTACTCGATATTGCGGCAGTTCTGTTAATTCATAAGGTTGAGTTAGTTCCAATCGGATTCAATGTTTAGTGTCTCCTAGAGACATGTGGGTAATTATGTTGGCTTTATGGAAAGTATTAGTTCGTAATTTTTGGATGGATAATGAATTAGTTATGATTTTTGCAAGTCGGGGTGCTTATTCAGTCTCTGGATTCGGGCAGCGAGCGTAGTTCTATGAATTAAGGGTTGGAGATGGATGAATTTGATCGGTTGATCTCCATGAGTTATGTATATAAATTTATTATGATTCCAGGGAGATAAAGTTCATAAATTTTGGATGGTTAGAACGGAAGTTAAGAATTTTATAATTTATTGTTGCAGTCTGTCCTTCTGTTGTGGACAGTAGAGAAAGTTTAATATGTTAGCAACCTTTCTTGCATTTTGGGAAAAATTGTAATAAATTTATTGAGGAATCTAGTTCTCTTTAGTTTCCATAATGGCTTAGAACATTGAATTTGGTTGTACCAATTAAGAGATACGAAAGATGACAGAACGGTCTTCGAGGTTAAAAACAATGGCTTAGATGGGATAATTTGATCTTTCGGTCACCTGAGAAGTTGTAGCTATTCTTGTTTAGATTCCATGAAAATTGGATTCATAACTTTTGGAGTTTTGTCTCCAAAGTTATGGATTTTCCTTTGATAGCTGTCTGTTTGGATAGATTGTGATTTAGGGAGTGTATCGGTTAAGTTTCGGGTTACGATTAGGAGCGATTGATTTCATTTTGTTCCATTGCTATGTTGTGCACTTTGGAGTGGTATACTTAGTATACTTTGTGATTGCAGGTGGTGGTGAGCACCGGGGCTAGAGCCTTCCCATCGTCATCCATCTCGCGGTTGAGGCAATTACAATGTGGATTGTCTTGACTGTTTAATTGTTCAAAGTGCTTGATGCATATGCTATGATTAAACTCTATGAATTGTGAGTAATTCCAATAATTATTGTTTCCTTTCATGGTTGTTAATCCATGTTTCTTGAGAGTATGTCTTTCATTACAATGTATTCATTCATTCGTTCGTTCGTTCATGATTCACCCACGGGAGTGGGCAGTAAAGTCCCATCATTCCAATATGGGCAAGTAAGACCCATAATTCCAATATGGGCAATTTGGATCTCCGTTTTGAAAGATTCTTCATATGGGCCTTGGATCCCTACATTTTGGATAATGCGAGCATGAGTGAGCATCGACGGGTGATCACTGACTATACCGGTATAAGTAGAAGAGAAGAGCATGCATTTTTATTCTTACATAAGATTTCTGCCATTCTACTGATGTATTCGAATATTGTGAATGACATATTCTTGTTCCAGCACTTTTCATATTATTCTGTTGTATTTGCTGAGTCGTGGACTCACTCTTGCTAGTGTTGTTTGTTTTAGGTAAACATTGAAGACAGCGTGCATTGGGAGGGAGTAGTCTCATGGATAACTTCACACATTTCACATATTTCACCTTTTAGTTAATGAACCTACCATTATCTTTCAGTCGATAATTTTGGATTCTAAAAAAAGGTGATCTGATGGTTGTTATTGACTGTCGTTATGTTTTGGTCAAGCTAGTTAATGTTTCATGTTCATTAGATATATTCTTGATAGCATTTCTCTTGAATGGAATATTACAATTGGGAAATTAGAGTTTGTATTGTTGCTTTGTGTTAGAGTTTTAGATAACATTTTGGCTTTCGCATAGCCAGGGTGTTACATGCAAGAGAAGGGGAACGAGTACAGGGCCGAGCTAATGTTATACCTGTTGTCCCACACAATGAACAACATCAAGCCACTCTCTGCTATATTGGAAAAGTACAAGCGGCGTGTCGGACCCGGATTTCACAATCCAGAATCCTTTGTGAACAATACTATGCTATTCCCTGGATCAGTTGATAGCGCTCACATAATACATCACTAAATCATTTTATACATATCATAGACCAAATCATGCATTAATTAAACAATATCAGAGTTTACATATACTGCATCGGGTCGAGTTTTACAATAGGGTTGAACAGGCCAATTGATTACATTACATAAACTGTGGAAGCGGTAGCGAAAGCAAAAGGGGTAGGGCACATCTTTTCACAGGCAAGCGATTGCGGAAACTAATGTACGACCGATATTATCCAAAGACTTGTTTAATATTAGTAGTACACGAGTACCAACGTAGTCAGCTAGACTGATGCAAGACTTGGACTACTAAAAACTAGACTACTCTTCAGCATTGCCTTGTCCGTCGACTTCTGGATCCTTGTAGTAGGCATAATGTCATTGACCCACGGCTTCTGAAGGTTTGAGAAAAAAGCGAGAATGAGCACAACTTTCGTGCTAGCGAGCCAATACACAATGCAATATTTATACATGCAAGGCTTTATCAGGTATGGCTTGGGTTTTTTTTTTTGCTAAAGCAACATTTTCAATTATTATAGATAGAAATTCTTATCACTTAGCGTTTTAACCTAATCACATTTTATTAAAGAGATTAATTGTGCAATATTTATAACATCAGAGGTTACCTCCACCTGATGCTTATTTTGATTGGGGTTACATCCACCGATTAACAACAGTGGGTAAGACTACCTAGGGAAATCTAAATTCAGGGCTAGGTGAGCCCGACACATTTTTCATCCCACCCACAAAGTTGTATAAATAGAACTAACTCAAGTAAGTTCTCATGCCTGCCCTTGACCATGGGCACGGCTGTTCAAACAGTTTATACTCCGCAGAGGTTGTACAACTTTACGCATAAAAGATAATCGTCCTGATATATACACATGTTTCCTTAGACATCTGAATCAAGGGGAGATTACCACAAGGCCTTTACAATGCTTCCCCCAATATTAGTTACACCCGCTAAGGTCTCACTTAGGAAGGGTTACACTCCCACACCTGCGTCAACCCTTACCCAGACCCCCTCTTGCGCCTTCACGACTTATGCCCACACAGATGCGTAAGCGGTGCACCCCAACCCGTAGCCACAAAGGTTTACGGCGTCGCGCGTCATCAACCTGGTGCAACCCGTACTGATGGATACAAATTATTTAGCCAGGTCGACACCATTATAGACTTGTGGTTGTACTATTTTACATTGGGAGGTTGTCACAGGATTAAGTCCTAGGATTATCTGAGTGATTCATATCACACACCACCATTTCACATACCAACATTTCTTGGGCTATATCAGCACCCACCACCATCATACCATCCGCCCAAATGTGGTAACAACAATTATTAGGGTTTTTGGAGAAACACAAAAATACATTACTCAACCATTCCAGTCATTTACCCGCAATGACTGCCCAAAACAGTTCGTGATTTTAAGGATGATGATTGGGGTAAATATAAATACCCCGTTACTTAAGCAAGACTAGCATAGAGCTTATGTACGACTATAGCTAGTAAGTTACCACATAATTATCTAGGGTGACAAGGATTAAGTGATTCAAGTGTCAAGGATTGTATAATAATTATTTAATTATCAAGTTGGTATTTAACTACCTTAAGGGTTTGACATACATTTGCATAATGAATTTAGCATGAAATTTTATTTTATTTAAAAGAATATAAATTTGCATAAAATGTTGGTTCAACATGATCAAAGTATTGACTCGTCTAGGTCTAACACAAGAGGGTCTTGATATTCTTGGGCTTAATCAAACTGAGGTCCATCCGTGTTCTCGAACTCTACTCGGGCGGTTGTGCCGAAAAAATAAACAACAGACCGGAAAAAAAAAAAGTACCAGAGAAATATCAAAAAACTCCAAAATAAAAAAACCTCTGCCATTAGAAAGATCTTGAATTTAGACAAAATTAGAAACAAATTTCACATAAATCGGAGTTAGAACGGAGGAGATCGGGATGTCCGAAGTTTGGTTTTGAAATAAAAACCAGAAAATAAAAAGGGGAGAGCAAAAATCTTTCGCTGACATGAGGGGCCCACTGAACAGCTGCATGATCTATGTGTACAGTGCGTGAACCGAAGGTCAACATGCACTGTGCATGTGGTCCACGGGTGCATACTGTACACCGGGCCCAATTGTCAAAGATACACAGAGACAAACAGGGATTAATCCATTAATTCATCTTAGGTCCCATATGCCGTTGAATCAGACAACATTCAAACCGGCAGTCATTAACCGCTAAACCCTAAAGACAATTATTTGATGCTTTAACTGCCGGTCCACATGGCATAGAGACAAGGCTAACTTAAACTAGTATTAATTAAGCAATCATTAATCCTTAAGGATGAAGTTTTAGTTGATTAATGTCAACGTACAGCAGCATTGAACTTAGCTAGCTTCATTAGTTAATTACCGAGCCCACATGTCAATGAAATAGAAGCATTAAACCGATTTAATCAATCAATTAACTCATAGCTTAACTGCCGAACAGATATTACGGTGGATTAACACCGCTAATTAATTGCTACCCCCCTTAAGACATGGATTAGGCTGTGTTAATGCACTACAGTGGTTGTCTAGAGCTCAGACAAAGGGCCAGGACGGGTCACCAAGAGGACAGTGGCCACAGGGGTACCGGCGGTGGGGCGGGCGGTGTAGTGGAGCAGCGATGCGGTGGAGGCATGCAGTGGTGGTGCCACGACGCATGTGACGTCGGCGAGCTGGTGGCGCAGGGAAGAGGGTGACGCGTGCACGGGTGGCGCCCAAGGATGGGGAAACCAGTGATGTGGTCGAGGCAGCTTGGGGGCGGCCGGAGTGGCGGGGCAGCGGCGGCCGGGGGCGGAGGAGGAAGAGCTACGGCGGTGGGGAGGAAGAGGGGAGGTGGGGGGAGACTTGAGGGCCACAAGAGGCGTGCTATGACGCGATGGGCTAGGCGAGAAGCTCACCGGGGCGCCGGTTTCGACGACGAGGCGGCGTGGGTGAAAAACGGGAGTGGCGGCTTCGGCTTTGCTTGGTGAAGAAGGAGGAAGAGGAGAAAATGGTGGGGAAGGGGAGAAGGGAGGTGTGGGAGAGCTTGTCTTATAGCCTCATGGGGGGAGGAGGTCCTGGGGGAGAGCCAACCGGGGCTGGCGAGGCATCAGTGACGGCACAAGCTGTAGGAGCGCATGCTCAATGTGGAGCACGTGCGCACGGGGGTGGCAAGGGGAAGGCAGGGCCAGGAAGGGGGAAGTCCAAGGCCGACTTGGGCCGAGCAACTATGGGCTGAGCCCAGAAGGATTTGAAAAAGAATTTTGAATTTGAGCTGAGATTTGAAGATGCACTTTTTAAATCAAACCAAGTTTTGAAATTCTGCGCAAGAATGAAAATGGGATGCTACACCGCGTAACACATCAAAGTAGAATTTTTTGAAACAATCCAATTAACGTTTTGTAGCTATCCAGTAATATTCAATTGATTATTTAGTAAAAATTATGTACGACAGTGTTTTACTTTTGGAACTATTATACTTAGTCGCAGCATGTCATGTAGTAAATGTTAGTATTATATGGCACAAAAAATCTTGCGTCGGCATGCTTGCGATGCATATTATGTCCACGAAAGGCACATACCATGCAGTAAAATGTCTAAGCAAATGTAGTAAATATCATATAGTCCGACAGTAAAACATTGGATCACAGTAACTGTGAGAGGATAACCAGTAAATTATAACCCTCAATGCAATAAATTCTTGCAATATATTTAGTACCAAAGCGTCAGTAATATTACGTGCCATTTACAGTAAGAGAGCACATATAGAACAGTAAAAAAAAAAATCACTCCACGAGATGTTTTTTTTGTTTGTCCATCAAAAACAGAGGATGTGACTGGATGCCCAATAAAATACAATTCTCAATGTACTAAAACTTTGCCATACGCACAGTAATTCCCAATAAACAAGCGTCGGTAATATTACATGTTGTTTACAGTAAGAGATCTCATATAGAACAATAGAACAACTTTACATCACAAGACGTATTTTTTTGTCTACCACCAAAGAAAGTAATCGTGTCTGCATACCCAGTAAAAGATAATTCAAAATGCAGTAAAACTTTGACATATGCACAGTAATTCCCAACACACAATCGTAAGTAATATTACATGTCATTTATAGTAACATAGCCATATAGAATAGTAAAACAACTTACACATGCCCCGAGTCCTCTGTCCGGCACAGCGGTAAATGATGGGGGTTAACTCAAGGAGTCGGCACAAGATACAACAGAGGTGCGGAGGAGGAAAATCTGCATGACATGGACTACAGAGGGTCGATTTTACTATAGGTTGGTGGGCTCCCACGCAATTTTTACCATCGATACCGTGTGAAGCGTGTTGTGCAGAGCGATCAAAGAAGGGGGTATGGGGCGGCATGCGGTGCACGGATTTATGGGGCGGTTGCGAGGGGCACCTAGGATGTCACACAGATGGGTCGTAGGCTGGCATGTCACATGGCCCATGTTACGGCCAAAGCGTAGAATAAGATATTTTACGCTCAGACGCTGAATAGCACCACCGTATATATAGATACTAATATAAAACACATTAGTTTTAAAAACTCTCTACTTGCACTTGTTCATGCATTCACTTGACACATTTCATCTCATCCATCCGTTTGTTTAATTGTATGGTTTTGATCGGACAACATTTGATGATTTCACGCCAAACTTTAATTACCATAATTAATAATTTTGTTTGCAAACTACTATGTTCTCTGTCTCTTCTCTATTCCTTAGTCAATACGCACAGAGCCAACCAGAGTACATTTTACATTGCCTCCTGTCACACTATTGCTGCTGCTCCGCCTCTTCACTGTGCCGCCGCCCTCCTTTTGGTGCGCCTCCCCCTCGCCGCCCTCCTAAAGATGTGCTTCCCCCTCACCACCCTCCACCGTGTCGTGCCTCCCCCTCGCCACCCCTTCCTTGAGTTCCTTCCCCTCTAGGCTACCTCTCCCCTACTTCTTCCCCCTTCCCCTCCCTTGTTCTTACCGTCTTTGCGGCATTGCAGATCAATTGATCGTGTAGAGGTGAGTATATATGATGAT
Source organism: Phyllostachys edulis (assembly GCA_036346405.1). Taxonomy (NCBI): domain Eukaryota; kingdom Viridiplantae; phylum Streptophyta; class Magnoliopsida; order Poales; family Poaceae; genus Phyllostachys; species Phyllostachys edulis. The sequence continues at coordinate 68,961,641 of CM070550.1, forward strand.
GTAGCGGGTGGCCCTACCGGCGTTGGTGTCAAGGTAGGACGAGGCCATTGTGGGCTCGGTACTGTTACACCCATGGACACACAAGCCAAGTTGTCCACCACTAACGGCTCGCTTGTTGCTGACCCCACGCGGTACCAGAGCCTCGCTGGTGCTCTCTAGTACCTAAATCTAACACATCAGACCTTGCATATGCGGTCCAATAGGCATGTCTGCATATGCATGCGCCTCGGGAGCCACATCTTGCCCTTATCAAGCGCATCCTGCGCTATGAAAATGGCACTATCGACCACAGACTTCAGCTCCACGCCTCCTCGGTCGACTCCCTGACAGCTTGCTCCGACATAGACTGGGCGGGTTGTCCGGACTCTCTGTAAGTTCAAGCTCTATTACATTAGTTTTGATGATTAATGACAAATCTATATATGAGACTAACATGTCTATTGACTATGATATTATTTAGTCTTAGTTGGATGAAAAGGTGAGAATCATGGAGGTACGCATTTGACATCATATTCTTATATCTTGTTGTGTTCCTTGGATCCAAAATATAGGTTGAACTCCACTAAAAGTTTAACTTGCATATGTTTATATGTTTTTATTACACATTCGTGTATGCACACATTTAGGAGGAGTTCACTCTATGTTTTGTGGTTTTGTTAGTATTGATCCTTGTTCTTTATCCATTTATATTGGGGATCTCTACTTTGAAACATATTCTTTGAGTATATAAAACTTGTGTAGTTCATATATATTCATATTGCTTTATATTCAATTATTTGCAATTGTGTTATGGGACTAATGTGTGTGCTGAGATGTTTTAAAAGCTTAGTCCCGGATTATGGATGACAACAAGGAAATGGCAATGTAAAGACAACAGAAGGATCATGGCTAGTAGCTTGAGGATTTATTATGTGCCATCTTGATCAACTAGGAGTCATGTATTGCATTTTGAATAGCTTCTGGAAGAACTTCAGTGGAAATTGGTATGACCGCATTCTAAGAGCGGTACTACTGGTGTGCGATAGTACCAGGTTTTATAGGGCGGTAAGTTTTTTCCAGAGAGTGTGCTTTTGGGATTCTCTAGTCCTTTGGAAATCGGTAGTACCGATTGAGCCAAGCGGTACTACCGTCGTGAGGTAGTACTGGACCTTGTGAGTGCAGTAGTACCACACCTGACAGTAACAGCTAGTTCAGAAGCATTTAATGCAGGTATGTTTTGGTAATTAATGACAATCACATTGTAGGACTAACACTTTCCATGAGTTGGATGAATAGGTTATGTTTCATGGTGATGGAGACTTTGGATGACATCATGAGTTGATCGTCATCAAGTCAAGGTTCAAGAAGAGGATGCATCATGTGTTGATGCATATAAAGATCTCGAAGAGGAGATGATCATGAGTTGATCATCAAGTCAAGAGAAGATCTATCATGTGTTGATGGAGGGCACGTGAAAGATGCATCATGGGTTGATGCATATCAAGACAATGACCCGGACTTGAAGTGAAGGTATGCGTCATCAAGCTTCAAGAGGATGCTTAAGGCAAAGGTATAACTAGCTAGGGCTAAGGATGTGTTCCTAGTCTTTTACTGGTCTTGGTGTTTGGTTGGAAGACTGGATTGCTAGTATAGGATTACCGTACTATTAAGAGGGGTCTTGTCTAGTAGCTTGAGTCTTATCATGTGTTGATAGCTCAATCCCGCTTGCTCTAGCTCTCCATGGCGTGATGCTATTATTTGCGAATGTGTTTTACAAATAGCTGAGGCTCATGCATATAATCATTGTAGCATGTGTCTATACTTTGCAAATGGTTGAAGTCCATGTACCTACTCCTTGTGGCATGATCTAAGTTTGCAAATTGTTGGAACTCATGCATTTTCCCTTTGCATGGTCTAAGATTGCTTGTTGTTATTTCTTTGGACTTAGACCATAGTAGTAACTCTTTGGATTTCTTGTGCTTTCTGTATTGATCTAACTTTGTTGAGATCATGCAAATAGGTGGGTTTTGTAGCCCTCCAAATAATCTTTCCATAGAGTCCGATATCAATCAATTCTGACATCGGAGTCAAAACTTATGACCTTTTTTTTCGAGTATTGCCTGTGCTGAAAATTGACTGTGGTAGTAACGCCATTAGATGCAATATGACCGCCAAGCGGTAGTACCGGCTCCTGTGATCACGATAGTACTACAATAACACTTCAACACGATAGTACCGGCTCCTGTGTCATTGTGGTTTGTTCTCTTGTGTTTTACTTTGTGCAATTTACATTCCTAGAATTAAATTGCTTGCATGTCTTTATATGTTTGCTATCATTGTCAATAGTCTTAGCTTGTTGGTGCACATAGTCAAAACTATGTTGATTTAGGTTTTAGTTGAGCAGAACCGAATTGATTCACATTTTTGCATAAAACTCGGTTTAAGCCAAAAGAATTTTAAAACCGCATGTTCACCCCCTCCTAGTTGGCCTCCTCGATCTTACAAGTGGTATCAGAGTTTGGTCTCTCATTTTATTAGGCTTCACTACCTAGAGAGTAAAGGATGGCGACTAGTGATATAATGCACCTTGGTAAGACACCTTTATTTGATGGCACAAATTATGCAATCATGCTACTTTAAGGTTATGAGCCCTAAAATATGGCGGATTGTATATGTGGGCTTTTCTCCTCCATTGGATCATCCTGCTCCAACAAATGAGGAAGAGAAATGCTTACATCTCAATGCTCAAGCAACTAACGCTTTATTTAGTGCTTTGAGTGTAGAGGTGTAAAATGAAGTATGCAATATCAAGAGTGCTCATAAGATGTGGACCCATCTTCAAGATCATTATGAAAGGTTCACCTCCAATAATGGTGAATGCATAAAAGAATGGATGTTGGGAAAAGAATGCTCAACTTCTAGCTCCGACAATGAGAAGCCCTCAACCCCACCCACATCACCTCATTGCTTTATGGACAAAGGTAATAAGAAGGTAAATGATGATGATGAGCCTTCATATGATGAGTTGATGGATATACTTGAGGAGCTTAATGAGTATCTAGGGAAGGAGAAATCAAAATTCAATGTTTTGAAGAAAGAGTACAACTTACTTCAAAACAATTATGAGGAGCTAAAGGATGCTTATAAAAATCTCCTTCTCAATTAGCTCAATAAGTCCAAGGTTGATATAGGCATAACATATGATTTATTAGATGATATACCATGTGTAGTTGCTAACCCTTGCATTACATCTAAGGTTAGCATATCCACCTCTTGTGATGATTTGCTTGATATACCTTGTTGCTCAAAAATAGATGTTTCTATTTCCTCTATGTCTTGTGATACTAACCTTATAGAGAAAAACAAAGAGCGTAAGGGCTAAGTCACAAAATTGATAAATGACTTGGAAAGAAGCTTCAAAGGGAAGGCCACCCTCAATGATATATTGAGCAAGCAAAGAAACTTGCAAGATAAGAGTGGGATTGGCTTCATCTCCAAGAAGAAGGAGAATAGCAAGACAAGGTACAATGCAAGACACACAAAGAATATCAAGTGCATTGGTTGCAACAAGCAGGGTCACCTTGCCTCGGTGTGCCCAAAGAAGATGAATGACAAGCAAATGTCATCAAAGAAGAGGCAAGCCGACAATAAGCAAGACAAGAAGACAAATGTCGGGACCCAAAAATGCAATTCTGGACCCTCTGTGTATAATGCACTAGTCCAGGATCACGCTAGTGCACACAATGTCAGCATAGATGAATATCGATCCACACAAGACGAAATAACAGAATAAACGAGTAATTTGAATAACAAATAATTGTTTTGACCTTAAGGTCGAGTTTACATTTATTAAGCCTTGCAGGGCTGGCAATAATAAAATAAGCAGCAGCGGAACAAAATAAACTCCAGCGAAAACCCATCGATTCACCACAGGCAACCGATCGAGATCAAGACCTAGTAATCAGCACCTTCATAGAACTCCTCCTCAAAAGCGGGCAAAGACTCATCCACTTCTGTTGATTGATTATAGCAAGCATGAGTACACAACCGTACTCGCAAGTCATACCACAGAATGCAATGTATACAAGATGGCTTATTCCAAAGGAATGGCTTCTTTGATTCTTTTGCAGAAATACAACATTTGCAATTGAATATGAATAATAGATTAAAACATAATTCAAAACAAATAGACAATATTAATTTAACAATTGTGTTTTACTGATAGTACTAACGCCCACTGAGGAAATTAGTCCATCGCACACTGCTGGACAGAGAAGCGGCGAACCGTCCCACGATGTGATCTACTTGGTAGCCCACAAATTCACCCATCACTGAACACCTAACACTACAACCTGAGTAGTCAATGTCGAGACTCCATAACTTACTAAGTTAGGCTCGTCCCATACCAGGCATGTCGTCGTACAATTGTCGCTCAGTTCAATGGCGCACAAAGTTATGTCCATAATTGACTAACACAAGACTTCTAATTTTTAACTATGCCACAAAGATTATCATTCCCAATCACAAAGCTCCACCATATCACGCAATATCCACCACTTGCCTCAGTCTAAATCTTTTCCCACCCAGTTGGTTAAGTGCAACACAGGCCATTAACGAGTAATAGCATACAACAAACACAATTTTATCACAAAGTTCCATAATCAATTAGTCAGATCTATATTTGCAACTCGCATGAAATGATGACTCGTGGCATGGCTAAGCAATCTACTTGTATTTAACCAACCCATGTTGGTGCTATGATAATACCAACTAAATAATGAACCAATCTAGGGTGACAAAAGATTATGACATAACAATAGACATGGTGGATATAAGCAAATTGGATTAATAACTAAACTCAAAAGCATTTAAATAAATATTTAAAGTAAATACAATAGTTTGAATCAAAGTAACTTTTAAAAACTGGGTTCAATATTATCAAAGGTACAAATTGCCGTGGAATAGATCCAGGTACTGGTCTTGATCTTGGTGCAATCCTTCTTCAAAATTCCCTGAAGAATCAACATCCACTTGCAAACGAAGCAAATAAAAAAATTAATAGAGAGAAAAAAATCCAAAAAATAAATAAAAATCTCAATAAAATAGAGCTCAAATTTAGATGAATTTAGAAATTTGAATGGGCTCAATCGAAGTTCGTATGAAGAAGATATGGCTCTCGGAAGATCTAATCTAAAGAAAATACTCAAAAAGGAATTCGAGCACTGGTTATCGAGCACTGTACATCGAGTATTGTACGTCGATTTCGATTGCACAAGGTTAGAAGGATGTTACAACTACATGGTCGTGGAAGGTTACGACTACCTGGTAGCAGGAGGGCTACGACTACCTGGTCGTAGGAAGTTTCAACTACCTAGTCGAAGGAAGTTTCGACTACCTAGTCGAAGGAAGTGACCAGCGACAAGATGGCCGGTGGTGAGGCTCGAGTTCCAAGGGTTTTGGTGAACAGCAGTGCTTCACCAGCGGTGAGTGGCATCAGTAGGTAGAGGAGGCTAAGGCAAACTCGTTGATGCACTCACTGGTGGTCGTGGACGACGGTGATGGTCGGTGGCGAGCTTTGAGCTGCTGAGAGCTTCGGCTATTGTCGGGATATTGCTCCGATGACGCTCCGACAGCGGGGATGGGTGAGCGAGGAAGCACTGGTGATGGCAGACTCAGCGGCACGATCAGCATCGATGGGGCGGCTACGACGGCGGCGCAATTTGCAAGATACGACTTCGGCCGAAAAAACCTAGAACTTCGATTACGGTAGCGCCAAGGTTTTGGAGGGGATGTGAGTGAGGGTTTCGGGATGCAGAGGCAACAGAGAACCTCGGGGTGTTATTTATACAGCGAGATCGGTCCAGGATAAGGAATCCCCAAATTGGGATATTCTCGAATTCCATGGGTTCTAGAGATAGAAACAAATACGGGATTTGATTTTGTTCGATTTGGTTGTGGAGGGATAAGGAAAGTTCAACGACACGGTTTCGCAAGATTTTGTTGTTGGAAATCCTCATTGTCAGACGACATTCGGACACGATGGCCATGGCGTTATCGGACGCAGCTCACGCAAAGGAGACAGGCGAAGGAAGGACACGACGCGGCGGACCCACCGGTCAGAGGGACAGAGGGAGCGGACACGCGTAGACTGGCGTGGAGAGGAAAAGCTGAATGGTCCAGCTGAGGAGCGAAAGGAGTTGGGCCAAGGCAAGGAGATGCGTCCCAAAACTATTTCTAAGATTTTAAATAGATTTTCCTTTTTAGAAAATACAGAAAAAGCAAATAGCAATTAGAAAATAGCAAATGAACTCGGAAAAATTCTAGAAAAATCTAGAAAATATATCCAGGCTCATAGAATCCAAATCAAATATTTTTTACCATGGTTGATGTTGACATTAATCATATTAAATTATTTTTGGTTTTAAAAGTCCATATTAAGCTTGTTTTAAAATTCAAATAAAACTCAAGGGTGCATTTTTCAACTACTAACTAATCAAAAAGCTTTTTAAAGCTCAGAAAATTGGGATGTTACAAACCTCCCCCCCCCCTCCGTTAAAGGATCTCGACCCCGAGATTCAGGCTAGCTAAAGAAAAGGCTAGGAAATTTGGCTTTCAGCTTTTCTTCACGCTTCCACGTTGCTTCTCCTTCTGAGTGGTTGCTACACTGGACCTTGCAAAAATGAACGGTCTTGCTTCTGGTTTGACGCTCTATGACATCCAAAATCTTGACTGGTTGCTCTTTATAAGTGAGATCTTCTTTCAACTCAATCGAATCCAAAGGAGTTTGTTATGTCGGCACATGGAGACACTTCTTCAACTGAGAGACATAGAACACATCATGCACTCCTACTAACGGCTGTGGTAGTTCAACTGATAAGCAACTTCTCCTCAACAACTCACAATCTTGAACAGGCCAACATATCTAGGGTAAGCTTCCCTTTGGCATGAAATCTTTTGACACCTCTCAACAGAGTGACTCAAAGATAGACAAAATCTTCTGGTTCAAAGCTGAGATCATGACGACAGTTATCAGCATAACTCTTCTACCTCGACTGAGCTATCTTTAATCTTTCTCTGATCATAGACACTTGTTATTCTACTTCCTGAATAATGTCTAGTCCGAATACCTTCCGCTCGACTGTTTCTGACCAATTCAAAGGGGTTCTACAAGCACGACCATACAAAGCTTCAAATAGTGACATTTGCAGACTAGCTTGGTAATTGTTGTTGTACGAGAATTCTACATACGGCAAACTTTTATCCCAACTGGTAGCATTAGCTAGAGCACAAGCTCTCAATATATCTTCTAATATTTGATTAACTCTTTCAGTCTGTCCATCTGTTTGAGGGTGATACATAGTACCGAAATTCAGATGAGTTCCCAATGCTTCATGCAAACTCTGCCAGAAACGAGAGGTAAACTGAGATCCTCGATCTAACACTATCTTCTTAGGCATACCATGCAAATTGATGATTCTTTCCATATACAAATCTGCCAGGCAATTTCCTGAGTAAGTGGTTTTGATTAGCAAGAAATGGGCAACTTTCGTTAAACGATCAACTATTACCCAAAATGATTCATAACCCGATTGTGTCCTGGGAAAAACGGTAATGAAATCCATTATGATTTCATCCCATTTTCATTCTGGAATCTTCAGGGGTGGCAACAAACCTGGTGGCCTCTAATGCTCTGCCTTTATTTTCTGACATACGTCACACAAGGTAACGAACTCTGCGACTTCTCGCTTCAGATTTGGCCACCAAAATTTATTCTTAACATCCTGATACATCTTAATACTTCCAAGGTGAATAGAATACTTTGAGTCATGGGCCTCTTTTAAGATTAGCTGTCTTAAACCATCAACATCTGGTACGCAGATACGTCCATTAATCCATAATATATCTTGATCATCTTCGATGAAATCCTTGAATTTACCTTCTTCCATTTTGAGCATGATGTCCTTAATCGCCAAATCATTTGGTTGGGCTTCACGAATCTGCTTCTCCAAGGTGGACTGTACTTCTAGGCTAGCCACAAATCCTTTGGATACAACTTCCAATATTAACTTCTGAAATTCCTTTTGAAGTTCTAGACAATTCTCTTTTACTTCCAAAGCATTGCAGTAGCTCTTACGACTTAAAGCATCTGCAATGACATTGGCCTTTCCGGGATGGTAGTGGATTCCAACATTATAATCCTTTATTAATTCCAACTATCTTCTCCGCCTCATGTTCAGGTCAGATTGGGTGAAAATGTACTTTAAACTCTTATGATCTGTATATACTTCACAGTGATTACCAATGAGGTAGTGACACCAAATCTTTAAAGCATGCACCACGGCAACTAGTTCCAGATCATGGGTAGGATAATTCTCCTCATGAGGTCTTAACTGTCTTGACACATAAGCGACAGCCTTTCCTTCTTATATCAGGATGCATCCTAGTCCTTGACGCGAATCATCATAGTAAATATCAAAATCTTTGCAAATATCTGGCAGAATTAACACTGGGGCTGAAGTCAAATGCTTCTTCAGTTCTTGAAAACTTTCTTCACAAGCGGGGGTCCAAGTGAAATTTTTCTCCTTCTTCAACAACTGCATAAGAGGCTTAGGAATCGTTAAGAATCCTTCGATTAAGCGATGATAATATCTCGCCATTCCCAAGAAACTGCAAATATGGGTAACGGTCTTAGGCGGTTCTCAGTGTAATACTGCTTTAACTTTACCGAGGTCAACTGCTACTCCCTCAGCTGTTATCACATGACCAAGGAAATCAACTTTCTTTTTCCAGAAATCACACTTGCTGAACTTTTCATACAATTGATACTCTCTCAGTTTCTCTAGGATTAACCTCAGGTGCTCAGCATGATCTTCTTCTGTCTTGGAATAGACCAAATTGTCATCGATAAACACAAGTACAAACTTATCCAAATATTATATGAATACTTTGTTCATCATGTTTATGAAATATGCAGGGGATGCAAGGGCATTAGTCAAACCAAAGGACATGACTAAGAACTCATAATATCCGTACCGCGTAGAGAAAACGGTCTTCGGTATATCCTTCGGGCAAATCTTCAACTGATGGTAACCTGGTCGCATATCAATCTTTGAGAATACTCCAGCTCCTTTCATCTGATCGAACAAATCATCGATTCGGGGCAATGGGTACTTGTTCTTGATGGTAACTTCATTAAGAGCATGATAATCAATACACATTCCCATGCTTCCATCCATCTTCTTGACAAACAAAACTAGCGCTCCCCGCGGCGATGAACTAGGTTTCACATAACCTTTCTCAAAAAGTTATTCTATCTGCTTCTTCATTTCTACTAGCTCATCGGCTGGCATCCAATAGAGTCTCTTACAGATTGGTGCTGTTTTTGGCAATAGATCGATGAAAAACTCAATGTCATGGTCTGATGGCATTCCTGGCAATTCTTCTGAAAATACATCTAGATATTCTCTAACAATAGGTACATCTTCCAAAGCAACAGTTTTCAGGCTATTGACTAACAGATGTCCATCATGCACTAAGGTGCCTAGAAACTCCACCTTCTTTCCATTGGTGTCCTCGATTGTTACGGCTCTTCGGCCACAATCTAGCATAGCTTTGTGCTTTGATAGCCAATCCAAGCCAAGAATGACATCTAAGGTTTGGGTGTCTAGAACAATAAGGTTGGCTACAAACTCAACTCTAGCTATGAGTAACTTAGCTCCTAAACATCCCACTCTAGAGCGTAACTCTGCTCCAGGCGATTGAACTAACAGACTATGCTTAAGATGCATAACTTTCAATTTTTTCTTGGTTGCAAACACTCCAGAAACAAACGAATGCGAAACTCTAGAATCAAACAAAACTGATGCAAGTACTGAGTTAACCAGAAAATTACCCAGTATGATGTCGGGTGCTTCCTAGGCTCCTTCCAAAGTAACGTGGTTGACACGACCTCTGACCACCGACTGCGGAGCTCCTGCGGATTAACCGGTAGCTTGAGAGGCTCCTTGGTTGTTGCTTGTTACTGATATCTTGGCTGGTGTAGCTCCAAGGTTGAAACGTACTAGAGTCATTGTTCCCTTCTGAGGATAATGGTTGACAAAGTGTTCTAGCTGACGACAGGTATAGCAAACTCTAGGTCCATTCTGTTGATTGCCTCTAGGATTGGGGTTGACTGTCACAGGGTTGTGGAAATTCTAAGCAGCTGGATGAGGTGTTGAGGTTGGTGTAGGTGTTCCGAAAGAGTTCTGTGCCAAAAACGAGTGAACTATTGGAGAACTGTTCTTGGCTTCTGCTGAGCTTGATGACTCCCTTGTTGAGTCATTCTGCGCTTACGATTGTCCCCTAACTCTTTGCGCTTATCCTCAAGGATCAAAGCTTTGTTGACCAGCTCTTGGAAATCTGGAAAGGTATGGGTGATCAAACTGACTTGCAATACAGTATTCAGTCCTTTCAGAAAATAACTCTGACAGGCCTTATCAGTGGTGACATCTTCCGCGGTGTAGCGGGCTAGCTAAGAGAATATATTGAGGTTGTCAGTCACTGACATGCCTTCTTACTTGAGGATACGAAATTCATCCTTCTTTAGATCAATAATTCCTTCTGGTACATGATACTGGCGAAAAGCCGTTGAAAACTCTTCCCAGGTAATGTTTTGTGGCATCTCATGTGCGGCACAAAAGTTTTCCCACCATTCGACAGCTATGCCTTCCATCTAATGAGTGACGTATATAACCTTCCCATGATCGCTACATTGGGTGATTAGTAGCTTTCTTTTAATGACACGAAGCCAGTCATCGGCTTCCACTGGAGTCACATGACCAGAAAAGGTTGGCGGGCAAGTTCGCATGAACTCTGCTAGCTTGGATGGTCCATGATGACTATGGTTGACTGGTGCTGTGTTGTTGTTGTTGTTCTGATTATTGTTCATATTTTGCATCCGGTTCATCATCGTGTACATCATCTGCATTTGAGCTGCCATGAACACTCCAAAATTCTGCAAATCAAATTGAGACACTTGCGGCGGGACTGCTCCTGCTAGTGTCTGCTCATTCTCTTTTGACCTAGCGGTTTTGGATCCACTGGCAGCAGCATAATGAGGCTGAACCATCTGGTGAATGCTCCATGGGTTATATAATGTAGCAAGCACAAGATAAGTTAAGAACTAATCGAGGGGGTAGATTAAACCCAACAAACACAGCTTCAAGAAATCAATTGTAATACTTATATTAATAGGGGTCTTAGTATGCCTACAACAAATGCCTAAGGGCCTTTGCAGCTCATACTCGCACACAAGAAAAACAAACGAACCTAACACACAAACTACCACCTAAAGGGCAACACTCCTAATCTTAAACTGACGCGGCTCAAACACACTGAGCCTCAGCTGACTTAACCTAAACTAGAGCGAACTACTCGATGAGATAACCTCCACAGCCACAATGGTGCTCCCGCCTGCTATAGACTTGAAACTGCGCTGGCATCCTTGCGAACTGGTCCTTGTGCCCCAGGACTGGTGCAGCAGAAACAGGCGTCCCTGGTGCAGGCACAACTAGCTCCTCTGGTGCTTCGGGCTCTGCTGGCTCCTCAGTCTCTTCTTGGTCTTCCTCTGGATCTTCTTCTTCAGGGTCTTCCTCTTCATGATCTTCCTCGTGCTCGTGCTGGCCGTAGAGAGCTTCTTCTAGTGTGACGATCCTCTCATCTGCCATCTGCAAAGTCTCGTAGACGCATTACAACTCTGTGGTGGCCAACGCCAGAGATTCCTCCTGAGCAGCTGCAAACTGGGCAAGATGCACCACGGTGGGATTGCGCTCTCCATCCGTAGATGGGTAATGTGCATGGAGATCCACCACGGAGGCACGGGGATGACAACGGAAGACAGTGTCCTAAAGCTCTCGAGCATAGATGTTGCAGATACTAAAGATAGCAAGGCTGGAGGACTCCTGAACTCCTTCTAAAAAGACCATCCTCCGAACAGAGATATTTAGAGGACGGCTAGCTTTAGTGTCCTTCCAAGCATAGATGGTTAAATGACAAAGCACTCCACGGCTTCGGCCGTTCACCACCCAGTCGGTGCCCTTGTACATCGGTCGGTTGAATCCTCTGAGTTCTTGCAACAGCTTCCATAGTTCTGCAGCAAGTCCTCCCTTGCGCTCATGATAGTTCTAGAAATGCGGCATCTGCTAAGATAGACAAGAGGTTAAGAATAAATTTAAACAGTGGGGAGAGGAAAACTTTCAACAGTAGTTGAGTCAAGAGACACATAAGAGGAGTTAAGCAGCTCAATTAATCTTACAAGTTAATTTTGCTTTAGAAAATAATTTGGACACTCTAAGACGGCCGATCTAACTAAGGTCAAGACCTATAGTCAGTATGGCTTTGAGACCACCTCTGTCGGGACCCAAAAATGCAATCCTAGATCCTCTGTGTATAATGCACTAGTCTAGGATCATGCTAGTGCACACAGTGTTAACATAGATGAATATCGATCCACACAAGATGAAATAACAAAATAAATGAGTAATTTGAATAACAAATAATCGTTTTGACCTTAAGGTTGAGTTTACATTTATTAAGCCTCGCAGGGCTGGCAATAATGAAATAAGTAGCAGCGGAACAAAATAAACTCTAGCGAAAACCCATCGATTCACCACAAGCAACCGACTGGGATCAAGACCTAGAGATCAGCACCTTTGTAGAACTCCTCAAAAGTGGACGAAGACTCCTCCACTTTTGTTGATTGATTATAGCAAGCATGAGTACACAACCGTACTCGCAAGTCAAACCACAGAATGCAATGTATACATGATGGCTTATTCCAAAGGAATAGCTTCTGTAGTTCTTTTGCAGAAATGCAATATTTGCAATTGAATATGAATAATAGATTAAAACATAATTCAAAACAAATAGACAATATTAATTTAACAATTGTTTTCACAAAGAACACAAAGTCTATCAAATTATTCACACAGCCATATGACTTAGATCACACAGCTCCCTTCCCAAATATTTTATGAAAATCTAACCCTTGTGTGGAATCCCCAAGCATGTCTATGACCGCAAACGCAGCTATTCGAATAGATTTGTTAACACTCTACGAGGTTGTACACTTTACCCACACGATATAACCAGTGTTGCAAGCACTAATCACAACAAAACCTTTCAGAAACTTCATCTCAAGCATTGACACTCCCGATGTGTTTTACTGACAGTACTAACGTCCACTGAGGAAATTAGTCCATCGCACACCATTGGACAGGGAAGCAGCAAACCATCCTGCAATGTGATCTACCTAGTAGTCCATACCCCCACTCATCACTGAGCACCTAACCTACAACCTAAGTAGTCAATGTCGAGACTCCATAACTTACTAAGTTAGGCTCATCCCATACCAGGTATGTGGTCATACAGTTGTGGCTCAGTTCAATGGCGCGCAAAGTTAAGTCCTTAATTGACTAAGGCAAGACATGCAATTTCTAACTGTGCCACAAATATTATCATTCCCAATCGCAAAGCTCCACCATATCACACAGTATCCACCACTTGCCTCAGTCTAAATCTTCTCCCACCCTGTTGGTTAAGTGCAACATATGCCATCAATGAGTAAAAGCACACAGCGCACACAGTTTTATCACAAAATTCTATAATCACTTAGTCAGATTCATATTTGCAACTCGCATTAAATGATGACTCGTGGCATGGCTAAGCAATCTACACGTATTTAACCAACCCACGTTGGTGCTACGATAATACCAACTAAATATTGAACCAATCTCGGGTGACAAAAGATTATGACATAACAATAGACAAGGTGGATATAAACAAATTGGATTAATAACTAAACTCAAAAGCATTTAAATAAATACTTAAAGTAAATGCAATAGTTTGAATCAAAGTAACTTTTGAAAACCGGATTCAATATGATCAAAGATACAACTTACCTTAGAATAGATTCAGGTACTGGTCTTGATCTTGGTGCACTCCTTCTTCTTCAAAATTCCCCGAAGAATCAACGTCTACTCGAAAACGAAGCAAATAAACAAAATAAATAAATAATAGAGAGAAAAAACTCTAAAAATTAAATAAAAATATTATTAAAATAGAGCTCAAATTTAGATGAATTGAGAAATTTGAATGGGCTCAATCAGATTTCGGTTGAAGAAGATATGGCTCTCGGAAGATCTAATCTAAAGAAAATACTCAAAAAGAATTCGAGTACTGATTATCGAGCACTGTACATCGATTTTGACTGCACGTGGTCGGAAGGAGGTTACGACTGCCTGGTCAAAAAAGTTACGACTACCTGGTCGTAGGAAGTTTCGACTACCTGGTCGAAGGAAGTTTCGACTACCTGGTCAAAGGAAGTGACTGGCAATGAGATGGTCGACAGTGAGGCTTGGGTTCCAAGGGTTTCGGTGAATGGCGGTGCTTCACCGACAGTGAGTGGTATCAAAATGTAGAGGAGGCTAAGGCGAACTCGTGGATGCACTCACTGGTGGTCGTGGACGACAGTGATGGTCGACGGTGAGCTTTGAGCGGCTGAGAGCTTCGGCTATTGTTGGGATATTGCTCCGATGATGCTCTGGCAGTGGGGATGGGTGCGCGAGGGAGCTCTAGTGACAGTGGACTCAGTGGTGTGGTCGGCATCGTTGGGGCAGCTATGATGGTGGCGCATTTCGCAAAATACGACTTCGACTAAAAAACCCTAGAACTTCGATTACGGCGGCGCCAATGTTTCGGAGGGGATGGGGGTGGGTGAGGGTTTGGGGATGCGGAGGCGATGGAGAACTCGGGGCGCTATTTATATAGTGAGATCAGACCAGGATAAGGAATCCCCAAATTGAGATATTCTCGGATTCCGCGGGTTCTAGAGATAGAAACCGATACGGCATTTGATTTTGTTTGATTTAGTTGCGGAGGGATAAGGTTAGTTCAACGACACAGTTTTGCAAGATTTTCTTGCTGGAAATCCTCGTTGTCAGAAGAAACTCAGACATGGTGGCCATGGCGTTGTCGGACGCAGCTCACATGAAGGAGACGGGTGGAGGTAGGAGACGATGCGACGGGCCCACCGGTCAGAGGGACAGAGGGAGCGGACGTGCGCGGGCTGGCGTGGAGAGGAAAGGTTGAACGGGCCAGCTGAGGAGCGAAAGGAGTTGGGCCGAGGCAAGGAGATGCGGCCCAAAACTATTTCTGAGATTTTAAATAGATTTTCATTTTTAGAAAATACAGAAAAAGCAAATAGCAATTAGAAAATAGCAAATGAACTCGAAAAAATTCTAGAAAAATCTAGAAAATATATCCAGGCTCATCCAAATAAAATAGTTTTTACCATGGTTGATGTTGGCATTAATCATATTAAATTGTTTTAGTATTAAAAGTCCATATTAAGCTTGTTTTAAAATTCAAATAAAACTCAAGGGTGCATTTTTCAACTACTAACTAATCAAAAAGATTTTTAAAGCTCAAAAAATTAGGATGTTACAACAAAGGATGGAAGAAAATATCAAACTTGCTATAACTACCAGGAAAAGGGATATTTTAGTAAGGATTGTCCCAAAGGTATCACTCCTAAGCCTATTATCTATAATGATTATTATTTGCTTACGAAGGCTAGAGATGGTAGGGTGATTGCAAGATGTGTTAGTTCATTTAAAACTATTGCTAGGGCTATCTGGGTGTCCAAATTTATTGTGACTAAAATTCATGGACTCAACCAAGTTTGGGTACCACAAAGTGCTTAAATGATAAATAGGTACTTGGAGAGGCATTGGAGATTTGTCTCAATCATGAAGAGGTGGATTCCACCATAAGCAAAATTGGAACCAAGTTTTAGGATGATCATTTCAAATCAAGAACCAATGCTATCTCGGTAACAAGTATTTACATTGAAGTATCTAGCCCCGAACCTTGTGTAGGTTGCATTGCATTCATGAAAATCCTTTTAAAAAAATGTGTTCTTGCTCTTGCTCAAAACTTCATTATTGCAATCTTGAACAAGATGGGTGTGGTACATTAAGAGGGAGTGCTAAGTCATATTCATATATATCACATCCCTAAGTATACCCAAATAAATTATGTGCTAGTAATGTTTTTCAAATTTGAATCTTTTAGCCAAAAGTCAGAAATTTCATAACTATTAGTAATCTTGTGAAAACTAGTTGCAAAATGTATACTAATGCTATTCAAAGGTTTTTCACTCAACAAAAACCTATCTTAAGTGAAAATGAGTTTCTAGCCAAAATTCTACATCATAGTATCTTGTTTTAACATAAACTAGATTTTTGTGTAATATCTATTCTAAAAGGAATTTGAAAACCATCCCAAAAGAAATTTTCTAGAGTAAGTTATTCTAAACCTTTTTGGCATTCAAAAGATTTCCCAAAGGCCAACCTAGAAGAGGTTATTTGATTTTAAAACTCATCCAAAATACTATTTTGACCTAAGTGGTCACTTTCTAGCACTTAAGTGAGTTTTGCCAATTGAGCCATAATTATTAACATATATTGGATCATAAGGGTATTTCAAACTCATACATGCAAATGGATGCTAAAAAACACCCTCACATGCTCATTTTGGTAATCTTGAAGAAATTTATTGAAAATGAGCTTATTTTGAAAAATGAAAGCATAATTTGTTAAAAATTATGTTCAAAAGAGTTTTAACTATGGCATAAAGTTGGAAATGCTCCAAAAGTGGTTTATGGTTCTTTGTGAAAAATTTTGGAGCAAATTACAACATGATATCTAACTTCTTCTCAAAATTTCAATCCTCGATGTGCATTCTGTTGCACTCTGGTACGACCGCATCTCCTTGGCGGTACGACCGGTTCCTAGCGATCTGACCACATCTTTGCCGCCAGTTTGACCGAACTTGGAAGACTTGCCTGATTTGTCCAAATTGTTAATTTCTAATTTTTTTAGGCATTCTCTTTGATCCCCAAAGCCAAGTTGATCCCCATTATCTTTGCTAGTTACCCTCAAGTACTTTCTTGACTCCATATGTCATTTTGATCGTATTGTGATGTTTTTATCATAAAAATGGTATTCTCTCTAAAAGTGAAAGCATTTTTGATCATCTTGACCTCGGTATGAGATTCATCTTTGTCTTTACAAGTGATATCATATTTTTCCTTCAAGTGGTATCTCTTACAAGTGGAAAATAAATGGTATCCCCTACTAGTGGTATCTCCTGGATTTGGTCACCTCCAAATGATTGCCTAATCTCAAGTGGCAATTATTAAAGATCTCTCAAGCAGTACCAAGTGGCTTATAAGTGAACTACATGCGGTACCTTCATTATCCAAGTGAAATCTAAAATTGGTGTTCACAAGTGGATTTCAATCCTTCAAGAGAAGATCAAGTACACAAATCAACTTTGTGTTTACAAGGGATATTAGATGTGCATACAAATGGTATCAAGTATTTACAGATGGAATCAATTATTCTTGGTATCAATTACTCTCACAAGTGGTATCAAATGTCATCATAAGTGGTATCAATTTCAAAGTGGTGTATACTCTTCATTGAAAAGACAAAAAAACCACAAAAGGTTAAAAGCACCTATTATAGAGAAAAGATAAAATCTTTGATGTATAAGTTTTTGGTGCTTGATGACAAAGAGGGAGAGAAAGCTACAATTGCAATATATTTGGTCTTTAGAGACATAGGGAGAGAGAAATGCAACTGGAGCTTGCATAAGCTTAAGGGGGAGAGATAACAAAGGAGAGGATGACAAGATGGAAAAGAATCTTTTGTGTGTCAACGGAGAAGAAATAATTATCAAGAGGAACCTTTGTGTAAGGGGGGTCTTTTCTTTGTGAAAAACTTATTAAATATTTTGGGCTTACTTAACAAAGGGTAAAATATTAATATTGGGAAAGCTATTTTGCGTATTTGCCCAAAATAATTTATGGCTCTTGTGAATGCTTATTTTTCATTCTTATTTGCTTCATTTGGTATTTTTGGACTGATATTGTCAATGATATGCAAGTTTAGAATTTTTAAAGAGCCTCTTTGTTCAGAAGTCAAATATCTTCTTTAAAAGGTCAAAATTGTGGGAAAAAACTAGATAAAAGTACTTAAATATATACTTCAAATTTTTTGCAATGCTTTTGAAGTAAAGATTCTGAGTTTAGAAACCAAATAACAATTTTGGCCTCAAAAGGATCTTGTATGATCTTAATTTTGAATTAAATGACATATTTTCATAAATCAAAATCTATTAAGTTTTTGAAAAAATTGTCAATACCAAAATCGTAGGGTTGGTCATTTAAAATATTTCTCCAGTTCAAAGTTTTACAAAAGACCAACCATTGAAAAAGTTAAATTCATTTGAAGTTCATCGAAAAACTAGTTTTGATCCAAAAAATGATCTATTCTTGCATATAGTGAGTTTGGCTATTTGAACCAGATTTCTTTGTGTATCTTGGCTTGAAATAGCATTTCTAACTCATACAAAGCCAAGAAAGTGAAAAACTCTATGAAATTCAAATTGGTTTACATTTTGAACCTTCAATGTAAAATCATTCTCTTTTCTTGCCTACGAAGCGCATTTTGCCTTATCTTTTAAAAGAAAATTCCTTTCATAAAAATTATTTTTGGAAAACTTTTTAGGCAATCCAATGTTATTTTCTGGATAGTCTCAAAGCATTTAGACTTCATCTGAAAATGTTTTGTCTTTTCTACTCGTGGAACAAAAATCATACCTTCAATGCAAAATTTAGCATATCTTTTGAATGGAGACTCCTTTTTCGAAAATTCTTTTTGGAAAATATTCCTAGGAGTCCAATGTTTATTTCTGCCAAATTTTGAAACATTTCAACCTGGTTTAAAAAAGTTTTGACTTTTTCTCACTTTGATCAAATGTTGAAAATTCAAACTTTTGCATAATTTTGTGTTGTTTGTTATTTTCATATCTCTAAATGGGTTCATAATTTGAGGAAGATATAATTATAAAATTTTATACTCTATATTTTTTATATGTTGAAAATTTCTATCAGATTTATTAAAACTCTTTTAACTAGCTTTTCAACTATCTTTTGAAGCTCAAATGGAATGTAAAATCTGGAAAACCAGAAACTTTCAGTTTTCTGAAACTTTGTGATTTTCATATCTTCAAAATGGTTGACATTTGGTTGATCCTCCCAAAATAAAAATTGTGTGTATTTATAAGGACTAGCTCCATGATTTATCTTAGATTTTTCGAAGCTTGTTTCCACATATTTCCAATGCATTAAGGAGTTTTGGCTATATCTTTTTTAGCTCCACATGATTTAAAATGCACATATCTCTTTGGACATTGAGAAAATGAGCATAGTATCTTCATTAAAAATGTTTCTTGGAAAGATTTCAAGAGTGAGCTTATTTGAATATGTTTCAAATATCATTTCCTTTGGTCAACTCAAAATATGGCATCATTTCAAGTTATTTTGCTCTTTTCGGCCATAAAGGTGGAGTTTGTGACTTATTATGGTTTTCTTCAAAATTCTTGAAACCAAAACCCTAAATTGGTCATATGTATCTATTTCATTCTCGTTCTGATCAAAATAAGATGAATTCATTATCAAGCTCATTGTTTTGCAAAGACTCCATTTTGGCTTAGCTTTATCTTGTATTTTTGGTGATTAATGCCAAAAGGGGGATAGTTTTTGTGAGCTATGATAAATCCACATTTGGATTATTGATATATTCCCTTATGATTTCACCTTATTTCATGCATGTCTTGAGGAGGACATACACATAGCCTCCTATATGCATTATGTGCATAAGCTTGCCATTCTCATATGCATAATGCTTGAAGCTTTAATTGTAATGCCTAAAGAGCTTTAATTGCTTAGTGACATGCATGGATATAGTTCAAATAGCTTAAATTCTTATCATATGTTAATTTATATCCAAATATTGTTATTGATGATGGATTTGTACGTCATCAATTACCAAAAAGGGCAATATTGTAAGTTCAAGCCCCATTAGTTTAGTTTTGGTGATTAATGATAAATCTATATGTGAGACTAACATGTTTGTTGACTATGATATTATTTAGTCTCAGTTGGATGAAAAGGTAAAAATCATATAGGTATGCATTCGACATCATATTCTTATATCTGGTTGTGTTCCTTGGCTCCAAAATATAGGTTGAACTCCACTAAAAGTTTAACTTGAATATGTGCATATGTTTTTATTACACATTCGTGTATGCACACATTTAGAGGGAGTTCACTCTATCTTTTGTGGTTTCATTAGTATTGATCCTTGTTCTTTATCCACTTATATTGGGGAACTCTACTTTAAAACATATCCTTTGAGTATATAAAACTTGCGTAGTTCATATATACTCATATTGCTTTATACTCAATTATTTGTAATTGTGTTTTGGGACTAATGTGTGTGCTAAGATGTTTTAGAAGCTTGGTCCCAGATTATGGATGACAACATGGAAATGGCAATGCAAAGACAACAGAAGGATCATGGCTAGTAGCTTGAAGATTTATTATGTGCCATCTTGATCAACTAGAGTCATGCATTGCATTTTGAATAGCTTCTGGAAGAACTTTAGAGGAAATCAATATGACTGCATTCTATGAGTGGTACTACCGGTGTGCGGTAGTACCGAGTTTTACATGACGGTACTTTTTTTCAGAGAGTGTGTTTTGGGGATTCTCTAATCCTCTGGAAATCGGTAGTACCAATTGAGCCAAGCGGTACTACCGCCGTCGCGATAATACCTGGACCTTATGAGTCTTGAGTACCGCTTTTGTGATGAATGACTAATTGAAGCATTTAATGCAGGTATGTTTTGGTCATTAATTACAATCACATTGTGGGACTAATATTTTCCATGAGTTGGATGAATAGGTTATGCTCCACGGTGATGAAGACTTTGGATGACATCATGAGTTGATCGTCATCGAGTCAAGGTTCAAGAAGAGGATGCATCATGTGTTGATACATATCAAGATCTCGAAGAGGAGATGATCATGAGTTGATCATCAATTCAAGAGAAGATCCATCATGTGTTGATGGAGGGCACGTGAAGGATGCATCATGTGTTAATGCATATCAAGATAATGACCTAGACTTGAAGTGAAGATGTGTGTCATCAAGCTTCAAGAGGATGCTCAAGAAAAGGTATAACTATCTAGGGCTAAGGATGTGTTCCTAGTCTTTTACCAGTCTTGGTGTTTGGTTGGAAGATCGGATTGCTAGTGTAGGATTGTTGTACTATTAAGAGGGGTCTTGTCTAGTAGCTTGAGTCTTATCATATGTCGATAGCTCAATCTTGCTTATTCTAGCTCTCCATGGCATGATGCTATTATTGGCGAATGTGTTTCACAAATAGCTGAGACTCGTGTATCTAATCATTGTAGCATATGACTATACTTTGCAAATGTATTTTGCAAATGGATGAAGTCCATGTACCTACTACTTGTGGTATGATCTAAGTTTACAAATATATTTTGCAAATTGTTGGAACTCATGCATTTTCCCTTTGCATGGTCTAAGATTGCTTGTTGCTATTTCTTTGGACTTAAACCATGGTAGTGACTCTTTGGATTTCTTGTCCTTTTTGAATTGATCTAACTTGGTTGAGATCATTAAAATAGGTGAGTTGTGTAGCCCTCTGAATAAGCTTTCAATAGAGTCCAAAATCACATAATTCCGACATCGGAGTCAAAAGTTATGACCTTTTTTCCAAGTGTCATATGTGCTAAAAATTGACTGCGGTGGTACCGCCCTTAGATGCGGTATGACCACCGAGAGGTAGTACCGGCCCCTGTGAGTGCGGTAATACCGCACTAACACTTCAACGGCTAGTTTTTGAGCATTTAATGCACCCTTTCTGACCGTTGAACAGTGATCGCGGTAGTACCAGGTTTCTACAGCGGTACTACCGCAAATACTGATTTTTGGGGATTTCCGCTCCCAACGTCTAGTTTTTGTGGTGGAGGCTATAAATACCCCTTGGCTGGTTGAGAGACAATCTTTTGGCACTCCACTTCGTTCTTTTGAGCTAGTGTGATCTTATCCTCTCAATTGTGCATGTGTTGCACTTTGTGAGAGCTTATGAGACGGCCCAGCGTGTTGTGGATGGTTTGGTGCTCGCTATCTCCGAGGTGGAGGAAGAGCAACTCCGAGTGGATTGAGGTGTTGGCTTAATTCGTAGAGCTGGTCCATTTCGTTTGGGCTTACCTCAACGTGGATTAGGGGAAACTGGTAAGTCTACGAACACCATGATAAAATATCCTTGTATCATTGTGGTTTGTTCTCTTGTGTTTTACTTTGTGCAATTTACATTCTTATAATTAAATTGCTTACATGTCTTTGTACATTTGCTATCATTATCAATAGTCTTAGCTTGTTAGTGCACATAGTAAAAACTAGTTGATTTAGGTTTTAATTGAGTAAAAACGAATTGATTCACATTTCTGCATAAAACTTGGTTTTAGCCAAAAGAATTTTAAAACCGCCTATTCACACCCCCCCCCCTTAGTCGACCTCCTTGATCTTACACTCTCGTCGGTCCACCTCCGGCTACTGCAAGTACCTTGGCGACAACCTCATCTATTGGTCTTCAAAGCACCAGACTACTGTCTCTCGCTCCAATGTCGAAGCCGAGTATTGCGTTGTTGCTCATGCGGTGGTTGAGTGCTGCTGGATCCGCCAGCTGTTGACTGAGCTGCACCACCCTCTGTCTTTGGCCGCCATCATCTACTGCGACAACGACAGCGTCGTCTACATGTCGTCTAACTCGGTTTAGCATCGACGTACCAAGCATATCAAGATTGACATTCATTTTGTCAGGGAGAAGGTGTCTCTCGATCATGTCCATGTCTTGTATGTGTCGTCCTCCCTCCAGTTCGCCGACATCATGACAAAGGGACTTCCCATCCATTTGTTTTAGGATTTTTCGAGCCTCCGCGTTTGGCATCCGAACGATTTGACCACGGGGGATGTTGGCGACATCTTTTCATATGTACATTGTATATATTATGGTAGTTAAGATTACATTTGATCTTGTAAATCTTCAATTGTAATCTACTATTGCCCATCTGACAATATTAATAGGAAGGGTCAGCACAGCCTTTGGCCTACAGCAAACTCTTCCTCCTATACTCGTTTACAGGTACCCGCCTAGCTCGAGATGCTCCTCACCACCTGCTTCTACCTCGCATGCGTCGCCCAACAGGGCTCCCTGCGCAACGAGTGTAACATGTTCTACCTCGGCTGTCATGCCCCGCTGCATGACTTCTGCTATTACTGCCGCTCCCGCCGCCACGCCTCACACTGAGTCATCCAAGTAGATAGATGCTCATCATCTATTGCAATGTCCTTCCGTTTGATTAATTGCAATGTTGTTGTTAGCAGTGGCGGAATCAGGAATTGCAAATTGGGACGGCCAAGTAATTTGAAAAACAAAGTACACATAGCAATATCTTTAGACTCCAATGTAACTATCGTGACTAACAAACATAGTACTATATTTTCTTGTTTGCTAAATACAAAAGAAATTATATCTCTATTAACTTAAATTTTCCCATGCGGCTACCGAGAATATCATATATATTAATAATTTCATCAGAACTGTACTTCTATGCAATTTGTTTCTCGATATAGGCCACAATGGAATCTCAAAGGAAGCCATCTCCCATTTTATTTCTAAGACGGGTCTTGATGAGTTTCATAGCTGAAAATGCTCGCTCAGTGGTTCCAGTTGACACAGGAAGAGTTAGCACTAACCTTAGCAATCTATCAACCATTGGTTAAACATAGGCTTTACCAGACTTAACTAATCCATTTGTCGAATCGGCAAGCGAGGACGAACTCTTTAGATCAGGATGGCTACATGCATCAAGTCGGTACTGCGTTAGTTGACACTCTAGCTGAGCTCTCTCTTGGCTAGAAAAATCTGCAGGATAGAACTTCTCAACTGGAGTGCTATATCTAACATGTTGAAAGAGGGAACTCTTGGATCCAAGGATACACTTAGTGCCAAAAGCTCCATTGATTGTACACCAATCTTTCATTCAACTCGTGCAACTGTTGATCTGTTGTGATATTCAAGACATCCATTTTATAATGGTGATGAGTGTCAGTATTATCATGCTTGTTGCGAGATTTAGTCACATCAACATACCTGCAATTTATATAAGACTTGTAAAATTCATGGTTTACACAAAAATAACTTATAAATATTGCCATCTTACGCTGCTTACTACTCGTCGGGAGGCCATAACGTCGACGTGGCGACGTCGAAAATTGAAAACTTCTCGTATTGTGGCCAATTACTAATAATGCAAGATGCCAAAACCTAGATGGGAATGGAATACATGTGATAGATGAAATGACAACTGCAGAGTCATGTGTTGCATCGAGGGCAATCGACCAGTCATTAGTTGTGCATCAGGGTTTTGGGCTTTTTATTTACCAATTAAGTTAACTGAGATGGGTCACTGCCTACTAAATATTTCATCCTAGTTCGAGGTTCATGAATTCTTTGGGGAGGGCGGGCCTGTCGCCCACACACACACACACACCCGCACACACATCTCCACCATTGGTCGTTAGTTCCCCTTGATTAAAAAGTTCACGTTTTTTATTGAAAAAGTTCTGCTTTGATTGGGTTCCTTCGCATTCTTGGTTTGTGTATAGATACGGCTTTCGCCCTCTTCCTCAATGAGCGCCCCAATTGCTTGGCACTCGGCACTACTGAGTGGGGAGGTGGCGGCTCGCCTTCTTGCAAGATATCTTGACGTCTTGTTGCTTTCGACCCATTCCACGTCTGCTCCTTCTTGGTTGATAAAGATTGTGCCTTTATTAATTGTGTTCCTTCTTTCTAATCAAATGCTAATGCCAATGCCACATTACTAATGACATTCAGTTCAGTCCTGTTCGCTCAGGTTTAATCTATTTTCTCCACCCTGTATGTGTATGTAGTCTATGGCCAACAAGAGGAATGGCACGGCGCCATCGCGTTGGGTGGAAATGATAGCGACGGTGAGGACGGGGCAATGAGGGGAGCACGGAGGTTGGCGGTTCAAGAATGTGGTCAGGTACCACAGCGCATGGCGGTAGGGTCGGCGGCGAAGGAGATGCCCACTGCACGTTGATCGGTTTGTGAGCAACACAACGCAACGCAACGCAATGCAATGCAACACCACCGACCAAAGCTCAGCTAATGAGAGGGGGTAGCGCAAGAGCAAGGAGGAGAAATGAAGAAACGACAATGCTAAGGGGGAAGGGTGTTGGATATTAATTTATTTTCTTGTGGGCAAAGTCAAATGGGATTTGGCTAATGGTGAGCTGCATGCATATAGAGCTAAGTCGGCATAGGACATGCCAAAGTAAATTTGGATTTGACCATGATGTGTAAAAGTGAATGAACGACCTACTCTCTTAGTCGGCATGTAGTATAATTAAGTTGTACACAGCAAGAAAGTGAGTTGTGATGTCAAGTCGGTTTGTGCTAGAGTCGGTCTTGTATGGCCTATAAATAGGCATGTAACCATCCCATGTTAGCTAAGCTTGTAATACATGAGAAGATCAATAATGCTTCAATATATGAGATAGATGTGAGAGTAATTCTCCTCTATTTCTCCTGTGTTCATTTCTTCCTTGGTTAGTGTACCAATAATTGGTATCAGAGCCCTAGGTTCAAGTTGGACATAGCGGAAGCAAGGTTGTAGCGCATCATGCCGAAGCAGATGTTGTCCCGCTTAAGTCTCTGGACAGTGGTGACACCTCGGACACGGTGGTATCCAAGGCACCAGCAAAGGAGGGATCTCTGACCCTCCAATACCCAATGTTCGCTGAGACCAACTATGGCTCTTGGGCGATGAAGATGAAGGTGTTTATGCACGCACAACGGGTGTGGGCAGCGGTGTAAGGCAATGAGCTACTTGACAAGCGCAAGGACCAGATGTCTCTCGCCGCCATATCCCAAGCTGTGACTGATGCCATGAGGATAATCTTAGTCGAAAAGGAGACAACCAAGGAGGCTTGGGGCACCATGGAGGAGATGCATGTCGATGCTGATCGCGTCAAGGAAGCGCGAGTACAGACCCTCACGAGTGAGTTCGAGGTGATATGCATGAAGGAGACGGAGTCTATCAATGACTTCACCATGAAGCTGACCACCATCGTCAATGAGATTTGTGTCCTCGGAGATAAGATGGGGGGCACACCATTGTGAAGAAGTTTCTACGTGTCGTCTCCAACAAATTCTTGCCGAATGTATCCACCATTGAGCAATTTGGTGATGTCAAGACAATGACGGTTGTGGAGATGGTTGGGTGTCTGAAGGTATATGAGGAACGTATGAAGGGATGGTGGCGCGGCGAGGAAGTTGAACATCTATTGTGCACTCATGCCGAGTGGAACTCCAGGACCAAAGAAGAGGGCGCCAACAACTCTGCCAAGAAGAACTGCGACTTCGACAAGGCGAAGGTTCGCTACTACAATTGTTAGGACTATGGGCACTTCGCTTCCGAATGTCGTAAGCCGAGGAAGAAGAAAGAGGAGGCGCATTTAATTGAGGCAGATGCTGAAGACAAACTGGTGCTGCTCTAACACTGAGTCGAGTCTGAAGAGTTGAGTCCAGGATGTTGAGGAGATATGTTTGCCATCCTGAGTTGAGACTGTGGAGTTGAGTCTGGGATGTTCAGGAGATGTTTTTGCGTCCTAAGTTGAGACCTTGGAGTTGAGTCCGAGATATTGAGAAGATTTGTTCTTCGTCCTGAGTCTAGTATGAGTTGGGCAAGTCGTAGTTGAGACCGACTGTCTTAATGAGTAAGTCCAAAATGTGTTCGAGTTGTGTCACCCTCTTCGGCCGAGTGCACATGAGCCAAATTGAAGCCGAATCCAACTGGCTGCTGAGTTCGAGTACATGTTTGTGTGTCCTAGAGATGCGACAGAAGAGTGGATTGTGCAACAGAGATATCTCAAGAAAATAAATTAAGGAGGAGATTGTTGGATATTAAGTTATTTTCTTGTGGACAAAGTCAAATGGGATTTGGCTAATGGTGAGTTGCATGCATACAGAGCTAAGTTGGCATAGGACATGACGAAGTAAATTTGGATTTGACCATGATCTGTGAAAGTGAATGAACCACCTAGTCTCTTGGTCAGCATGTAGTATAATTAAGTTGTACACAGCAAGAAAGTGAGCTATGATGTTAAGTCGGTTTGTGTTAGAGTCGGTTTTGTATGGCCTATAAATAGGCATGTAACCATCCCATGTTAGCTAAGCTTGTAATACATGATAATATCAATAAAGCTTCAATATACAAGATATATGTGAGTAATGCTCCTCTATTTCTCCAGTGTTCATTGCTTCCCTGGTTAGTGTACCAACAAAGGGGAGCACAAAAAAGGAAGAGCGCTAGTACCTTCTTATCAAAAAAATTTATTAATTAATCCTTTTTTTAATTTTATTTTAAAATTAACCCCCGGCGCACTCTATTTCCAATTCTGACCCCTTTGATCATGCCACCACCCATGACGTGACAAAACAACGCAGTCATACCAGCCTGTATCTGGAGCAACCTCTTGTCACGCCACCACTTATGGTGTGACAGTGTTATTTGGTCACGTCAAGACCAGTGGCGTGACCAAAAGTGCTATTTAGCGGACTTATCCTATGGTGTAACAGTGTTGTTTTATCACGCCACGGGTGATGGCGTAACCAAAGGGATCATAATTGGAAATAAAGTGCGTCGGGGGTTAACTTTAAAATAAAAATTAAAAAGGATTAAATAATAATAATAAAAAGTTCGTTCTTATCAAAAGAAAAGTACCACCCAACTCGAAAAGCAAGCAACTTTAGGTATTATTTTTTGTGCTGCAACTTTTGTATTCTCTCAGTTCTTTAGGTACTAATTTTTTAGTTGCATTTTTAGATTAATTATAAGTCGATAGGATCGATATTGGATGAATATATTGGTTTTGATCAAATTATCCTTATTTAACACTAAAGTAGGGAAATGTTGTGTTATCATATCTTTTTTATTCCTACTTTGCATGAGTTGTTGGTAATTTTGGTTTTATAAGAAGGGAATTCTAAATTTGGTGAGACATAGATATAGTTTCTAAATTTAGGCGGAATTATACATTTGGTGTAATATATATTGGGAAAAAAATGCATTGCACATGTGCGCGCGACTACTAGTACACCCTAACAAGTAACTGCATGGTAAGCCTCGGATTTTAATTAGAGTGTTCTCTTATGTTTGTTAAAAACTTCCAAGTACCTTTTGTTTCTCTTCGTATTGTCATAATCCCATTATTCTCTTGCTCTCTCACTCCCATTCTACTCCACTATTTCTCTCCAAAAACTATAAATCTCCCTAAATTTTATCTTTTCTTGTGTTCCTTTAAAAGATTTAGTATTGTTTAATATTTTTAATACATAGCTGTTTGGGTAAACATTTTTTTCGCGTCAGTGTAAGAACTATTCCCATAGGAAAGTTGTGTAGTATGTATGCCACTGACAGGTGGCCCTAAGCCGTATTTGTCAGCGTCATATTGAATGTTTTTTTGTCAATTTTTTTTGTTTTTATTCAATGTCTGTTTAGTCCCATTTTTTTGTGCCTTGAGCCCTTGACGATGTTATTGTTGTTTTCATATTTTCTTATCCTTTATTGGCCTATCAAATTCTGTAAGAAAAAGGTCATGCCAAAGATTTTTCAGAACATTTTCTGGGGGGAAGATGTTAGTCTGAAACTTTCAGCTGAAATCAACATCAGGAACTACCAAACAAATTGCATCAGTGCGTGAAGGATTCAGGTTCACCTTCTTTAGTTAAAATGGCATAGAGGATCCCATTCCAAGCATTTGATAGGACAATTGGTACAAATGTAGGCAAAATTTTAAAGATTTAAAACTTTTCAGAAAACTCATACTCCCCCCAGTCTTTTTCTCGGTTTGACGCAAAGGCATATCATGAACCTGGAAACAAGCTGCAGGGTTTGCTTGCTAGAAATCCTGGGATATTTGAGATCTATGCTTACTTTGATCTGATGTATGATCAAGTTTTTCCTACCGTATGCCGCACAACTCAACAGCGCGCGCAGCCGCGCACAAACAGAGGAAGCTTTCAGTCATGCATGAATTTGGAACGCTTACGCCCCATTTGGAACGTAAGATTTTTGCAAGAAACCGTTCAACTCCCCATGAACCGAAAAAAAATCCCGTGTTTCAAATGGTGCTTAACAGGAGATCCAGCGAGTGCTCTGTGTTTCCGGTGATTCTAGCGGGTGTCCATTCCCCGTTGCTTCTCTTTGTTTCCCATCGTACCTTTATTTGCAACCTTATACATGCTTCTCCTCAACCTTAGTGGGGTGATGGCAGTGGCGGACCAGAAATTGGTCACAAGGACCCAGAAATTGATCACTGGGGGTGCTGATATCAAGGTACTAGATACTGACCACTACCAATGACATACTATTTGATATACTGGTATTGGAACCCAGACATCGGGACGAAGTTGTAGTTTGAAATAACGTTGCAGGCTATATCGCACACTTCCCAATATATGTTCTAGATAGGAAAAGGTTTTAATTGAACAATTTGAATTTATAGTAAATTAGCAAAGCATTTACTTTACAAATTTTATACTTAGAAATTGCAAGTGCTTCCTCATGTATGCCTAGCCAGGAGGAGCCAAGACTCTGCGCTCATTCTCTCCACAACAAGAGCTAGGAGGGTTGCAGATGGCAGTCTCTGGGTTTGAAATGGGCTGGCCGGTGCTGCAGCCCCGGCAGCATCGGTCCTAGGTCTGCCCCTGTGTGATGGTGTCTAGACTCCTCGTAGACAGCAAAACGACGCCGTAAAGTAGGTTTCTATTGGAAGCCGAAGAAAGAGACAGTCCTTCAATACAGGAGTGGATCCAAAAAAAGGCTGAGTGAAGGTAGAGTTCCATTCAAATTTTAGTTTTTAGTAAAGTAGCCCACTTGTGCCCCGTTCTCTATTTTTTTTACCTAGTCCGCCCCTGATCACACAACCTTGCCATTCGTACACGCATCCCCGTGGCTTCGCGCGCTTTCACACGTCGACGCTATAAGCCCCTGGCTCACCGGTGATCGATCGATCTCCGTTGCACGCACGTAGCACAGATACATTCGCCTCGTACGCGCGCGCGCCCCAATCCTGCATTGCTTGACATCTGCGAGCAGGCTCTCGGATCGATGGCGGACAACACGGCGACCTTCGTCGACCTCATCCTCGCCATCATCCGCCCTCCCCTCGGCGTCTTCCTCAAGTTCGGCTGCGAGGTACGTATCGTACTGCGCGCGCGCGCGCCTGCACGTCGGCGAGCATCCGGAAGAATTCGTCACCTGATCGGTTCTTCTCGTGCCGCCGTTGGCCGCAGGTTGAGTTCTGGATCTGCCTCGTCCTCTCGTTCTTCGGGTACCTGCCAGGAATCGTCTACGCCGTCTGGGCAAACATAAAGGAGTAGAGAATTGGATGGATACTTCAAGATATTGTGCATTCGGACAGAGATTGATTCTTCCCTTTGGAGACCATTAGCAGAACTGCAGAAGGAAAGATTCCTGATCTGCAAGAACACTTATTGGAGGGAGAAACATTGTGACTATTAAAGGAGCTGTTCACCGCAGTTTTGGGCTAGTTTGTTTCTTGGGTGCAGATACTTGGTTATTTCTGTCTTGAACAGGCAGCAGGTAGAAAAGTTCAGCTGAGCTAGTAATAATTAAGTGCATGTGAGCAGGTGAATTTATTTGTGCCAGACTGAGTGTGTCGTGACTTATAGTTAGGGATGGCAATGGCCCCATTCTCCGTTTCCGACGGAGAATTCATCTATCAGGGATCGGGATTAGGGCTATTCCTACTTGTAGTACATATATATTGACCAGATTTGCAGTAGCAAGCATTGGAGATCAATGTAAGAAAGTTCATAGACGCGTGTGATGTTCAACAAACATGGCAAACACATTTTGTTAGTTGTCAACAAAACTAGCACGGAAGCTTGGTGAGAATGGGAATGGCATTGGGTATTCTACATCTACAATCTTATGATCAATGTGAGACACGCATAAGGCATATTTGGAGGATATCATCCGTCCAACTACGACACAACATATGCTGTGAGGACGTGAAGCAGAAGTCTGTTGCTTCCAACTACAACAAAACATCCGGAGTTGTGCAAACATGGTAGTAGTAACTAATAGAATTCTCCAAAATTGTTATGCAAACTAAAGAATCAGGCTATCTGTGAATTTGGCAGAAGGCCGTGCAAGACATATGTAAAGCAGACCTACACCATAAACCTCTCTTATGTGTTGGACCAATAATAGCTAATGCCCCTCTTAACAATGGAGTACACAAAACTATAACCTCAAGTCATCTTAAAAAGCACCTGCAGCTATGCAGAAAGCTGTCGGGGCTCAAAATGCAATTTTAGAACTCTCTGTGTATTCTGAATCAAAATGCAATTCTGGAACCCTCTGTGTATTCAAAACTAATCTCATATCAGTAGCCAGTTCACACAGGAAACATCGATAAAATACCATCCATTTATTCGATTTAACTAAAAAGATCTCAAAATAATAAATAGTAATAATAACTGGACCTTATGGTCAATGTTTACTTAACTCACCACACAGGACTAAAAAAATAAATAAACTCTTGTAGCAGAACGGAAAAACTTAAAAAGACCAATCAACATGCCTAAATGCAATCGAGTGGAGAGCGTTTCCTAGTTCGTAAAGTCTTCATAGTACTCCTTCTCAAAGAACTCTTGAGCAGCTTGATATTCTTCAACTGAATAACAGAGATTGAAGTCGTAAGCACAGAAAGTACTCAGCAAGTCATATGGAAATAGTATACAATTAATATTCATATAAGGCTTGAACAAAGATTAGTTGTATGGTTCTTTTGCAGAAAACAGTATTGACGATAAATACAATAAATAGATTGAAATGCGTAATTAAAAAGAATAATAAATAAATAAACAATTGCTTTGAAACAACCAGTGAACTTCTCATTCACTTCCCAACACAAACCACTAAGTGAATTACCCATTCACCGAACAAACATTATATTCATCAAGTAAATTTTCTATTCACACTCCGACACATTTTATAAAGAAACTCTACCTCTCGTGTGAAATCCCCAGGCATGTCCATAACCGAGGACGTGGCTATTCGAATAGATTAATTAACACTCTGCAGATGTTATACACTTTACCCACAAGATATAACCAGTGTAGCTAGTACCAATCATAACAAAACCTTTCAGAAATTTTATCTCGACAATTGACTCTCTCGTTGTGCATACTGTCACCCCGACCTCACCATTGGTTTGACGCACAGCATTGGACCTAGAGATGGTAAAACCCCGCCCATAGATGTGACCTTAAATAGAGTACACACCTCCACCCATATACTACCTAAGTAGTCAATGTCACACACCTCCACCCATATACTACCTAAGTAGTCAATGTCAAAACTCCACAACTTACTAAGTTAAGCTCGTCTCATACCAAGTATGTGGTTGTACGATAAAGTCTAGTTCAATGACGCACAAAATTAAGTCCTTGACAAGTTACTCAGGCGAGTCTACCACAAACCCACAACGTGTTAAATCCACATCCTCACAGCACAACCGCTCGCCCGAGAAAAAATCATTTTGTTTGACCAAGACCAATGACATACCCTACCATGTACACAATTTTTAATAACAGTGGTTAACCGTCACAATTTCATATTTCATGAAGTCAAATTCAACATTATTTGTACATGTGATAATTAACCTATCGCAACTAAGCTTGACTAAGCATTCGTACGATACCCGTGTTGGTGATACAAATATGTCCAACTAAAATTATCCATGCTATGGTGACAAATGATTAATGGCATTCAAATATTCAATGGAGGCAGAATGACAACATGTGATAGCTAATCCCAAAACAATTGATATAAAGATAGCATATAATTGATATAAAACAATATACTTTTGAAATCATAGGTTCAATATAATTAAAGGACTACGACTTGCCTTGACTTTGGCTCTGCTCAGTTACCACACTTGGATCTTTAAGATTTGCTTCTGCTCCTGCTCCGTGAAACAGATCGTCTAACGAGAGAGAAAACAGCAGGCGAAGCACAAATAAATTCAAAAGAAATTCAAATAAAATCCAAAAACAATAAAACCAACTCTTAAAGAAAGAGCATAATTTTAGATGAATTTAGGAATTTGAATGGACTGAATCAAAATTCGAACGAAGGAGAACAGACTCTCGAAAGATTTGCCAGGAAAGAAATTGAGAGAAAATACTATTCATAATTTTCATAATTTTCTTTCAAAAGAAAATTCCAGATTATGACGTCAACATTAAATCATCAGGGTTTCCGAATGAAAAGATAATAAAAGGAATTGAACTAACATGTGGGACCCACTTGACATAGGGATGGTCCATGGTGGACTGAGTCTTGGAATCTTGGTCTCGGGCATGACACATGGCACTGACAAGGATGCCACATGGATGACACACAAGCAAAGAGGCTTAGGTGGTTGCCGACTTGGCGATGAGGTGGCACAAGAGAGAGAAGAACCGAAGGAGGACTGTGGGAGCCCCCGGGTTATTTCCATAACACCGAGACCCGCCCGACCTTAAGGGGATAACTCTGAACTTCCAAGTTAATGGATTCTAAGTTAACTCCATCTAAATGAGAGTTCTTTGTTGAAACTAGAGCCCCAATGATCATGCGTACTGCTCCTCTGCAAGCACTACATGATTATTAGTTCCCTAAACAACCAAAGACCACACTTAATGAGTTAAAATAGAATCCATGAACAGCAAGCATGGGGTCATATTGGCTCCCAAGATCAGCGACCAACATGCCCAAACTCACATACAACATTGATCACATCCATACAACATTCATACATTCATAGTTCAAAAGACATACAACATAGTAGTTCAAGTCTATGACTATTACAAGTGGCCGACCGGCCAAAATCAAATAAGATCATAAGTAGCAGCGGAAACAAGTAAGTGAACCAAAAGTCCAACATAGTATGCCCCATAACCCATCGGCAACCGACTGGGAGTTAAATGATAGTACTACTCGTTAGCGTCACCTAAATCGGTGCTAACGAGGTCATCGGGCTCACAATATTCTATACCTAAAATTGCAGCAACTGGATTGAGTACAAATGTACTTGCAAGTCTTACACAAATAAAAATTAGTTATGCATAGAGGCAGTCAAAGGATGGCATTAGTGGCTTTAGTTTTGCGAAAAACGCAACAATTTTCCAACCTACACATACTAGTTTATCAATTGCTATTTTAAAAACAGATTTGAAGTAAAAGTAAATCATGTGATAAAGTAATACAAAGATGAACAAATGAATCAAACAAACATCTTAGTGGCAGCCCACTTTGATACACTAAAGTGCATGAACATCCGTTCATACCGAATACCAAATTGTACCCATAAAATAGTTCAAAGTCTAACAATAGTAACTACCGAACTCAAGCGATCGTCCATAACCGCGGATACGGCTATTCGAATAGATTTATCTCTGCAGAGATGTACTACTTTACCCACACGACTCGATTAGCCCGTAAGCCTCCAGATGCCTCCGAAAATAGCACACATCCTTTGGTATGCCGGCTGGGGAGAATCGAGATACGGTCATTTTTAGCAAGAAGATCCTATTGGACTAAGTCCCCTTGTAAGATGTTCCCTTACTTAGTACAAGCGACTGATAGCACTTGCTAAGCGGCTCACAAGTTGTATTGGAAATACCGATGCAATGCACAGATTAAAAATTGGTGCTCACTTGCACACTATAGAAAATTGCATCGGCTCCTATGGACAAATGATCAACACAAGTGCTCTTACACCACCGTGGGACGTAACACAATAAAACCCTCCCCCTACTTAACCATACAGTACCCATATCCCACGAGTGGTAGCACGAGTGTACTTGAATTAATGATATTACCAAAGTTCGGTCCTTAATGGTCCAGACAAGACATCCACATACCCGATCTCGTGCACGAAGGCACCCTCACTAGCCAACACTTGTCCAGACCCCAAAACTCATTTATAATGACAAAATTGAACTTATAAAACAGATACGAAGATCTGGAAAAAAAAATATGAGAAAGTATGTTTCTCCCATAATTGTCGGGTTAACCCCGACAATCAACTACCGTTCTAGACTTGCATGACTAAGCATAAACGTACAATAATTTACACAACCTATCTTAAGCATGTGGTACTGGAACAATTCAAGGATAACCTCAATGAATAGGATATATCTAACTACTCATCACAAAAATAGCGACATAATCAAAATAGCATGCAAACAATTATCATTGCACTAACTTAACAAAACTGGGATCAAATATGATGCAAAAGAAAGTTCAAATGATGTTTGCCTTGCTGGTAGATCAATTGCTCACTCTCAGTAGCGTAGGAGTCAATATCATATTCTCCGGAATCTAGAGAAATAATGATATCGATAAACACCGAGAAATACTTCAAAAATAAAAAATGCTCAAAAATGCATGATTTTTCTACAGTGGCTAGTATATGATTTTAGATGAATTTAGGTGAAAGAATTATTCTATTTAGAGTTCATGTGTGAGAGTTATAACAATTTGAATTTCAGGTTTCAAAAAGCCTTAGTTCAAGTAATTTAATTATTTAGCCAAAATTTGTAGAGCAGTGGGGGATACAAGGATTATATAGATAAATAGAGAATATTATTACAAGTTCAAAACATCTGGGTTCATCTCATTTGGAGTTTTTATGAATTAGTTATGCATTTTTAAAGTTACCAGCCTTTTTCTATTGCAAAAATAATAGTTTTATGGATCATTCTCCAACATAATAATTTCTGTTACAGAGACAAGTTTGAAACCAATTTTGTAATAAAGTTCATTGAAAATGAAAATTATCAAAACTGGTTTCAACCATTTTGGAGTTGAGATGAATTAGTTATGTACTTTTGAAGTTATTCATATTTTTCAGTGTGTAAACAATTGGATTTCGAATTTCATAAAGCATTTACTACTTTTTACACCGAGCGATGTGCTAGCCACAGCCGCTGACCGGTGGGGTCCTGAGAATAGTGCCATTTTCGTTTTAACTCTGATTTTAAATTCCAAACGACAGGTGCATGGTGCTTACGGCCTTGGGCCCACAAGTCAGTCTCTCTTCATTTTCGTTTAACCCCACCGTTTTCTGTGTGTGGGCCCACTTGTAAGTGACTCGTTCAATCTTTAAGACAGCAGTTAAATGCTAATGATTACCACTTAACTCCTAATCATTTTTGCTACAGTGTATGTCTGTGTACGACAACGAGAACTCCCGTTCCGCGCGCTTGCCCGACGGCTCGTCGGCGCTATACGCCGCGACGGAGCCAGCCAAGGACTGGGTTAGATGCGAAATAGTGCTGCGCACCTAGTGAAAGTGGTTACAGCATTTGAGGTTGCCTACACCAACGGCTAGCCGAAGTTGAGCGGCAACATTCTCACGGCCAACATACATACAGCTCCGCAGCGTCAATCAAGTAGGTGCCCAAGCTTCTAAGGACTATTAGTGAGCTACCTGAGCAACGAGGAAGCTCGGGGAAGCTTAGGAGAGGTTGGAGCTGTGTCGGCACCGGAGAAGAAAATGACAGCGGCACGACTTCACGAGGAGAGAAGTCCCTGCGACAACCTATGGACAGTGAATGGTCAGGATAGGTTAAGGACCGTATAAAGATGCTATGAGAGCAAGGAATCAATGAGGGCTTTATCGGATTAAGTGGGAGATGAAGAGTTTGTTCTTCGGCCGAAAAGGGTGCAAACTCCAAATCAACAAGATCCTGTCGTGCATTGTTGAAATTAGTTGAGGAGAAAGCTTGATGATGTCCTAGGACACAATGTGACGCGCTCAGTTGAGGATAATACCTCCCGGACACGAAGAAGACACGACAGTGCTCGTCGGAGCGCACTCTGGAGAACAGTGAGAGCATGAACATGGACTGGGAGCTACAAGTCACGAGAGAAACTCGTATTAGCAAAAATGGAGAGGGCATTGAAGGTACAAGAGAGGAGGACCACGTGGGCGAAGCTTACCCGAGCAAGGAGCAAGTAGTGGTGTCCTCTTCTGCCGAAAAGAAGATAAGTGAGGGAATGAGAGGTGTGGAAAGGGTATTATCCTTGGGTGTTAACGGCAACAGAGGCGGCGTGAAGTGGAGAAGCTCCAGGATAGGTCAGGAGAGGCGGTGCACGGCGGCGTCGGGCAGAGGCTGCGTGGCGCTTCAGCGGCCGTGTGGCCTGAGATGCCCGAGACAAAGAAGCGAGAGGTGGGAGACAGATCTGACAGGTCAGGCCCACCTCGTCAGCGACTTAACGCGTGCACGAGGCTGAGTTAAGTGGGGTCTTCGTGGACCGTTGGATCTTGATCGCACGGTCGCACTGCGCGCGAACGTTCGGACCGGACCGAAAGGGTATGCGATCTGGGCCATTGATTTCTAATCAAACAACTCACGCGCGGTGCATTTAGATGGTTGGGTCGAGTCGGTGGCTGGGTTGGACTTGAGCCCGAGGAACAGTAGCGGCCGGTTAGGGTTTAGGGTTTGACTGATTTAAATTCAAACCATTCCACTTTGACCAGGCCACTAAAAATAGGAACAAAAATCCTCAAAATCTGAAATAATTCAAAGGTGTTCCTGGGAAGGTCTAGTGTCCATAAAAATTATTAAACCCCACTGTTCAAGATATATTTTGTTCAGTTTAAATCCAAACCCGAAATAGGTTATTGGATTGTGTTTGAATTTTGTGAGGGTCAAAACCTTTCCCGAAAATTTGGGAAAAAATATATTAATTCAAGATAATTATTATAGTATTTTAATAAATTATTTCCCGAGGAACTTTAGTAGCATTTGTTTAAGTTTTCTTTTTGAGTTTACTTCCTTAAGTGTGGATTCAAAAGTTTAAACAAGATTTTCCAAGTGTAATAAATTATGCAAAGCTTCAAAACATGATGCATGCTGATGAGATGCATTCTAAATATCTTTTATTAACTTGTGGATGTAACAAGGACAGAGAAACTCTGGCCGACGGTGAGGATAGCAATTGCAAGGGCAACCAGCGGCAAGGTAGGTACGGCTGAAGGGCAAAACGGGTTCGCAAGGCTATGAGGATTCTCTAGGTAGCAGTGGTTCGACCAGGGCAGTGGTGGTTCATCGGCGTCGAGGACTTTGGTGGCAAAGGTGCTCCATGGGTGCGACGGCTTTGGTGATTCGGCGACACTCGTAGCAAAGGAAGATGAGCATAAGCTCGACGGCAGCACGGGGAACTCGACAGTTAGCTTGGGGCAGCCGAAGG
Organism: Phyllostachys edulis; assembly: GCA_036346405.1. Classification (NCBI taxonomy): domain Eukaryota; kingdom Viridiplantae; phylum Streptophyta; class Magnoliopsida; order Poales; family Poaceae; genus Phyllostachys; species Phyllostachys edulis. Next base: position 68,999,964 of record CM070550.1, read on the forward strand.
ACAAAGGAGGCAACGATGCAACAAAGATGATCGGAGTCAAAGAAGAAGCACGGAGGCGGGGCTCTTCGGTGACCGAAAGAGAGGGAAAAAGGTGGGAAAAGGGAGAGGACACCCTAGAACATGCGATGACGCACTTCGGAGGCAAAGGGGGCTCACCGGAAAGTAGATCGGCGATGGGTGGCGCGGCCGGTTTTGAGAAGGACAACGGCGACGGCAACTTGGTGATTCTTCGGAGGAGATGATGAGCGCACGACGTAGAACGTCGCCGCGTGAAACCGAAAGCGAAGACGGTGACGTCGGAGAGGCACTGGCGGCGAAGAACTCCGGCAATGAACGGCTTCGGCAGCGACGGCTCCTTCGACGAAATTCGGCGCAACAAAGATGAAAACAGAGAGACCGATTTAGGGCTTCGAGAGAGTTGAACAAGGCAAGGATTTTGACACGGTCGACTCTGCTTATAAAGGGCAAGAGGAAAGGAATCCGAGAGAAGGCCGATAGCTCTGCGTGTTGGACATGCACACTGGGAGCGAGAGTCCAAGTTGAAGATGATGGTGAGGTGGCATGTTGGGTCCACAGGTCAGTGAGAAGCAAAGGAGAAAGGCAGCCTCGGGCTAGGCTGGCGCGGCAAGCAAAAAAAGAGGCGAAGCGGGCTGGGCTTCGGCGCTGAAGAAAAACGAGAAAGGAAAGGGAGTGGATCGGGCAGAGGTGGAAAGGAAAATAGACCGTTGGGAAGGAAGGAAAGGCCGCGAAAAGAAAATGAGGTTGGGCCAAAAGGAAAAAGGATTGGGCCAAAGAAAGATATTTGAGCCCAAAGGATTTTTCGAAAAATAAAAAACTTTCCGAATTTAGAAAATTGAGTTAAATAAAACTAAGCTCAAATAAATAGTAATTAAATTCCAAAAATTCTCTGGAACCAGGAACTCAAATAAAACAACTTTTAATTTAATTAAAGTTTAGATTATTCACATTACATTTTTTTATTTCTGAAAATTTAAATTAAGCTTTGACTTTAACAAGAAAATTTAAATGGTCATTTTTATTTTTAAAGCTTCAAAAACAAATCAAATTTTAGGATGTTACAAAAGCCCACCCAGCACTGCCATCAGATAAAAGAGTAACATGCCAAAACCCAACCGTCAAAACTAGAACTAGTAAATCTACCAAACATCAAGATGAGTATCATTCACCAAGGACTGAATTTCATAAGTAACAATGCAGCAGCATATGCTACAATCAGAAGACTGAAGACAGCAATGGAGCAAAGCTCATCACACCTAAGTGATAAACGAAACATCAACACAACAGGCCATCATGATCTTGGACAAGTTAAAAGCAGACCATCTAGTTGCCTAATTTGCATTTCAAGTTAAAAGCAGTAAAAGGATAGTGATATAAAAAATGGTACTCTAGAATCATTATTGTTCGCAAGTGAAGTAACAAGCCAGAGACACATTCAGAACTCACCCAATCTGCAAACTAGGAAGTCAACAATCTAGCTAAAATTACACTCTCCATCTATTGTGTTTCTGCATCTCGATTCTTCTTTTTCTTCTCCTTTTTCTTCTCACTTTTCTCAGCTTCACCACCATCCCCAGTTGGGGCACTCTCGGAATCAACAGCGCCACCTCCTTCCTTGCTCTTCTTCTTCTTTTTCTTCTTCTCACTGCCACCCTTCTCTCCATCTGACAATTCACTCTTCAACTTCGCTTCCTCTGCATCAGCGGATGCTGATTCACCCTTGTCCTTCTTTTTCTTCTTCTTCTCACTCTTATCCCCTTCCACTGCATCAGCACCTTCCTCAACCTTGATCTTCTTCGCAATTACAGAAGCAGACAGATCATCATCTCCACCAATCTTCCTCTTCCGCCCATCATCAGCATTATCACCTTTCTCATCCTTATGCTTCTTCTTTTTCTTCTCCTTGGTCTCTTCAGCCACAGCTGCCTCCTCTTCCACCTTTGGTTTCTCTGGTTCAGGTGCTGCAGCAATGCTGGCAACCATTGCATCACCACCAGTTGGAAGCACAACATTCCGAAGCCACTCAGTTGGTGTCTTCTCATTCTGCTTTCCATGCTTATCAAGAAAACCTTCAGCAATCATCTTCTTCTTCTTGAGTGCCACAGGTCCAAGCCCCCACTTCCTCGGGTATGTGTCCCTGTCCATCACCACCCTTTTAATCTTGGCTACCGCCCCATGGTCACAAGTTGCCATGACAGCGGTGGTCATCTCGGCAATGCCAATCGCAATCGCCTCCCCCTTGGTTGTCATGAGAACCACCTCATCCCCGGTTTCAATGTCATTCTCAAATCGGAGCAACCCAGGGATCATGAGCTTCGCACCATAGCAAATAGCATTGACAGCTGAATCCTTCACGACAAGCCTCTTGTAGCTGGTGAGCAGCACCTCGAGCGGCATCACCACGCGCCTCAGGTACGACTCGTCCTTGTGGTTGTCCAGCGCCCACATCGCATCCATGACATCGTGCATAGTCACCATGTTATCGCTCTCACCGAGGATACCCGACCGGACGCGGCGGAGCTCCTGCATGTGCGCGCCGACCCCGAGCAGCAGCCCGAGGTGCACGCAGAGAGTCCGGACGTACGTCCCGGCCTCGCACGAGATCCAGAAGACGGCGAGGTGCCGCTCGGGATCGTGCTCAAGAAGCTTGCTTTCGTAGATGGTCCGCACCCGGAGCTGGCGCTTGACGGCGGAGATGAGCGGCGGGCGCTGGAATACGGCGCCCGTGAGCGCCTCGAGCGCGCGGGTGACGCGGGCGGTGTCGGGCACGGCGGCGTGGAACCGCGCGACGCAGACGTACTCCTTGCCGGCGCCCTGCTGGGACTTGACGAGGCGGGTGGCGCGGTCGACGCAGACGATGAGGTTGCCGGTGACCTTGGGGTCGAGGGTGCCGCTGTGACCGGTCTTGTCGGCGCGGAGGAGACGCTTGATCCAGGCGACGACCTCGTGGGAGGAGGGATTGGAGGGCTTGTCGAGGTTGATGACGCCGTAGCGGAAGTGCTCGACGAGGGGGCGCTTGAGCGGGGAGTGGCCGGCAGGGAGCGGGGTGTAGTGGCCGGTGCGGACGTTGAGGCGGTCGTAGTTCTTGAGCAGGAGCGGCCACGCCGAGGTGTCGAGCGGCGGGACCAGCTGCTGCGGCTTGATCAGGTAGTCGTCGGCCTTGGCATCCGCCTCGGCCAGCGACGGCGCGGGGGCGGCGGCGGAGGGGTCGTTGGAGTCGTCCTGATGCTTCTTGCTCTTCTTCTTGGATTTGGTTTTGGCGTGGTCGGAGGCCGGGGTGGCGACGGCGGCCGGCGGCGGGGTGGACATTTTGGGTGTTAGGGTTTTTGCGGGAGGCGATGGGGGGAATGGCGGCGGCGGGAGGGAGTAGGGAGGAGGGTTTTAGAGGGGAAAGGGAATCAACAATCAAGGGATTGGGGAGGGTTTAGCCGGGTTCGGGAAGACGGGAGTGGGCTCGGGCTGCCGCTTGCCGGGTTTCGTCTTTAGGCCGGCCCATGGTGAGCTCTAATTTCCATGTTTCATGTCTAGTTTTACACTGCAGTCATGCGGTGTCTTATAGTATAGTAATTTATTTTATCTTTACTCTCAAAAAATCATTTCATTTTTTATACCTAAATAATTAAAAGAATATTTTTTAAGTAACAAATATTAGTAAAATATTATTCGAATGTTTCATATCACAGCAAGGCAGCCGCAAACTTACTCCCAAGGGGTGGTATGTAAGCTAGCAACAAGCTGATTATTGATAGCATAGACTCAAACAAACAACTAGGTTCACACAAAGAGTAGATGTCGCAATACACTTGAGTTACTTTGTTCGGTTATCATGCTGAACTAGGGGAGATGGGAGGGGTTTGTGTAAGTGCATCTCAAATGACTACTAACTTTAGCGGCGGCTTCACAAGAAAGAGGGTGCCGCACAACTAAAGGCTAAAGCTAACAACCGCTGGAAAACTATGGGTCTAGCCCAGCAGCTGATTCATAAGTGGGAGCCCCATTCAAACCCTAATAGAATCTCTAAACTATAAATAGGGAGTACTAGTCATTGTAAAAGACTGATCGATTGATGAAGGAATAAAGAGAAGCAAGAAGCCCCCTATATCTCTGTGTTCAATCTACTATTTTGTACTTGTGTTCTTGCAATGTTCTAAGCGATTCATGCTTGTCTACGAGGTGATCGTTTGGACTGGACTCGCCAGCGACGGTTTCTCAGCACGTTATCAGCACGATCGACTCTTCTCGGATCGAAAGGTAACTGTCGAAGAACGACGCTCGTAGATCGAATCATTTTTTTTAGATTGTAGGACCGGAAAGGCGACTAGAGGGGGGGTGAATAGACGCTTTCTCTATTTTTCACCTCGATCGAACTCAACACTACTTTCACTCCAATAGCTATAAAAGCTATGAAAATCATTTCTGAGCACAATGGATGACCTGTATTGAATCCGATCAAACCCCTAAGCAAAAGCCTAATCAACTCAAAGCTGCATCAAGCACATCAACATGTCATAGCCGCATAAACAAAATTCAAGGTGCTACTGCTTACATTCACCTCCAGATAAACAAGCTGCTGCCAAGGTAGTCAGAGTCGAGATCCCGAGTCGGATCGATTTGCCTCCGGTAGGATCGAATCGTAGTATCGAATCGTAGAATCGGCGATTCTACTGGATTTGTAAAAATACACATATTTAACATCTATACTATAAGTTTGTATGATTGTTATATGGTTTACCACTTGCATGTTCCTTAAAAGTAGCTAGACATACTCCAGAATAAAAAGAGCTTATCATTATCAAGCTCAAGATTGTTCATGCCATAATATAGATATTTGTACTAGCATTACCACATCGATACAATATTTTGCATGCTCCTTGTTTATTTATAGTTTCATTCTCGAAATTAATATCAACAAATTTTGCTCTAAAACAAAATATCGACAAAGCCCTGGCCTCTAAAAAAATTGCCCTAAGTCTCTACAAGTAGGATCGACAATTGAGATTTGGATCGACAGTCGTCGTGGGTTCAGAGAACCGTAAGACTCTAAGAGTAGGATCGCGATCCTACCGACCTTGAGTAGGATCGGATCGGTGATAAGACTTGGATCGGCAGTGTCGTGGGTTAAGAGAGTCGTAAGACTTAAAGACTTGGATCGCGATCCTAACTACCTTAGGCTGCTTTGCTCACATGCGGTTTCTCTGAGCTAACAAGGTGCCGCCAAAGAGCTCTGTTTCTTTTTGCGTGGGCAAGAACAGGCCGGCACCCCCGGCTTCCTTTTTCTGCAGCTAGAACAAGTCCTATCTCAGCAGGCTACAAGACGCTCACACGCATAAAAAAATGCTATCAACTAGCTGCCGCATCAATCAAAAAGCATCCAGTTTTTGCTGGCTCTCTACAGGCGCATGAACAGCTGCCGACCTTTGCTATTTCTCAACTGGAATCGGTCGCCGCCCAAGCTCCTTCTTTTCTACAGGCTCCTACCGGCGCATCAAAGCAGAGGCAATGAAACTGAAAACAGCAAAGACATAAAACACACAGCAGCCGGATAAAAAAAAACTCTAAGCACCAATCCGCCAGTCAAAGCAAAGATACAGAGGGAACCGGCCGGCACAGTGAGTCAAACCAATAAACTACTCAGTACTCAAATCAAATCAACAGGAACCAGTGGCAATTCAAACAAAGTGCTCGGTCGCTACCAATAGGACAGCCAAATAAAAACCATCAAATCAAACAGGGCAGACAAGCATTTAAAGAAGGTCTTCAATTTGTGCGGGCACACCCGGCGCTGTACAGGCCGCGCGATTTTTCCAGGGGCCAAAGGCCGCCGCACACACTACTACCAAAATCTCAGGAGCACATAAGGACTCGGACACAGGGGCACCGATTTTTTTCTCAAGCACACACACCGCCGCCCAGACTCCAGCAACAAATCAATACAAAACTGATTCGGTCAGAGTCAAAGCAACATCAAATCGGATATTACAGCCGAATAAAAAACAACGCAAGATTAAAAAGCTGCTGCCGCCGAGACGTCGATTTTTGCAAGCACACAGACCACAAGCTCCTCTTTTTACTCAGGCTAACAAGTCGCCGCCAAGCCCAAATTTTTGCGGGACTTGCAAGGCGCCGCCAGAGACTCTATCTCAGAGCAGAACAGGGAGCCGCCACCAAGCTATAATTTTTCTCTCTGCGCTGGAGGGGGTGCCGCCACAGCTCATCTATTTTCTATCGGCGTTGGAGGCCGCCGCTCAGGCTTCCATTTTTTTCAACTTTTTCTCCAAAGAATTTCAGATTTTTTCTTGGCGTACTGGCTTTTTTTTCTCAGCAACCCTAAAATGTCCCAACTCAATCCTTATAAAGGGCAGCCTCCAACCCTAACAACCAAATGGGCTTCCGTTAAGACCCAACAACAACGGAACAGACACGCACGCATCTCAAAGCGCCGTCTTCATCATCGATTGATCTAAACCGCTTCACCATGCGCCGACCCGCGCCGCGGCTTAGTCAAAAGGTCACCAAGATGGTATTTGGTAAAATTACCAAAATACCCCTTCTCGATCCTTCTCCAAAAGAAACCGAGTCCATCTGTTGAAGCAATCGCCTGCTTCACCACGTGTAGGTTGATCAACGGCTCCATGTCGTCAAGTCTCTCCCGTCCGAATCCCACCGGCAGCACTGAGCACTTGCAACGACTCCCGCGCCGCTTGATCCAACCAGTCGCACCGAACTGCCCGTTCGGTCATCCTTGTCCATTCTGCGCCACGCTTGAGTCACTTGACCTCACCCGACATCCATGATCGTTCTGGACCTCAGCTCTCCAAGCTTAGTCCCGATCCTCCTCGCCGTTGACCGTCATTGACCTGCAAGCCACCTGCACAGCAATAGACAAGCAAACACGAATCCAGGAACAAGTTCTTCACAACTTGACCCACGTTAGCCAAAACATGCATCATGCAACACATATGCAATGACAAATATGGATATGACCTATCCCATAATCAATTCACCACTTATATCAACATTCAAGACAAAAGCGGTCGACCCTTGTGACTGACAGAACTGAAACTTTGTCGAAAACGCGTGAAACTTCAAACCAAAAGCCACATTGCCAATTGTTTCATCATCCTAAGATCATGGGCATATCCCCATGATACCCACAATCTTCCCCTTGATGAACACATTGGCAATCTCTCAGAAAATGTAAGTTTGTGGTTTGAAAAGTAAAATACTTACAGTTTTCGCACAAAGGCACAACTTGGTCCAAATGCAAGAAAAACAAAGGAAATGACCAAGCTGGCTCCAGAATAGCAAAAACAAGTGAGATATAGCAAAAAAAAGCAAGAAAGCTTCCAATTCCAGAGAATCGACAAAAATCTCACTTAAGGTCCATATGAAAGAACAACTGTTCTATTTGACCTTAGATCATTGTGAGGCTTCAAGATTTGCAATTCAAAATCAGAAAAGGCAATAAGACCAAAAGAATGCAATATGAATGCTCCCCCTCACTATGATCATCATTTTTCAATTTTCTCCATTTCTCCCCCTTACAAAACTTCTCTCCCATAACCAAAAAGCTCTTTATTAACAATACATTTTCGTTATCTCTTCTCCCCCTTTGACAATGGATTCATCAAGGAATCATCCCTTCCTCTCATCCAGAGATGACAAATGCACAAGAAAGGAAGAAGCAAAAGAAAGAGCATGCATGAAATCCAATGGGGTGGCTTCATTTTTGTTTTAATTTTTCAGCTTTTTAGGTAAAAGAAGCTTTGGAGATTACTCAATTGAACAGGCTAGCGTTTCAACCATTACCCAAGATACAACAAGCCTGACAAAGCTAGCAAGATCATGTTAAGACATATATAGCAAAGCTAGGCTAATGAGCTCAATATATCACTTGTTGTTGGATTAAAATTAAACAATGCATCAAAATTAGCAAGTTCAACAATAGTTATCCTAAAGTGATAATGGCCATATCAGAATGTCATTGTGAGATCCAGAAGCTAGCAAAGACCATCTTAGAGACAAAAAGTCCTGAATTGAATCAATTAGCTCAATTTTTGTCAAAAGCCCAATTTTCAACTATTTTTCATTTGCAATGAATATTCAAGTTGATAAAAGGTCTATCTTAGTAAAGAAGATCCTGGACTAGGAGCCATCCACAATCTCTTCCTAAGCTTCAACCAATTTTGACAATTTGCATTTTTAGCCATGTGCTAGATCTCAAGCCTTGCCGCGACCATCTCAAGCAACAAAAACTTAAAAGAGTGGTCTAGGTCATCCAAAACTCCCCCTGAGTTCATGCCTAGTACAATGGCAAGCCGTCTCATGAGAAAGAATTGGTGAGATCAGTTTTTTTGCACAAAAGAGATTATTTTTCATTTTGCACAAGGGCTGTTTTAGATTCTTTAATGAACTGAAAGCTCAAAGATGTTCAATACTAGATTCCAGAGCTAACAAAGCAATTTTGACAGGGCCAATGTCACAAAAGGATCACTAAATGTGTAACTAGCTAAAAGATCCACAAATTGCAATTTTCAGTTCAAGTTATATTAAAAGTTCTAGCTCATTTAGTAAAGACATTGCTGCACATGTAAAAGCATGATAATTCTAGCAAGTCAAAGAGCTAAACATGATCTTGAGCAAGAATTGAATTACTAAAGCTCAAGTGGGTAATAAGCAAAGCTTCATCAAATAAAAGAAAGAAGCGGTAAAGCTTATATAACAATGCATCTTTTTGGATTTTTCATTTGTATGCAATATACAATGAGATGCACAAAAGACTTAAAAGCCTAAAAGGTTCACAAAAGAACTAAGAAAGTTCTAAAAAGAACCAACTCCCCCTCAAACCAACCCATAAGGATAAATTATCCCTTACTCGCATCTCAAGGTGGCAAACCTTGTTGGGTCTAAAAAGCTTTGAGGGGAGATCTGCCAAAAAGCCTTGGACTCCACGAAGACTAGCACAAAGACCTCAAACGCCGCACAATCTCTAGGGACAGCAACTCAAAAGGCTAGGGAGCGAAATACCAACACTAAAAAGTTTACAAGCAACTCAAAAACCTGCTAACACTAGTGATTGGGAGACAAGCTCGACCTAGGCTGTGAGAAGAATGCATCCTAGCAAATCATGGGATAAGAAAAGTGCCTAGAAAGGACACGTGCTAGAACAGAGCCTCCTATCTACCCTGAACACAACAAACCCAATACCTGACATGAACCAGATGCAATGCAAGGTAGACTAGGGATACCATACACAAATGTAGGGTATAGAAGCTCAAACCTGAGTCCCACTGCTTGGCAGTGAGATGTAGTCATGATGGATGAAGATCCAATCCTTGAAGCTTCAGAAGGTAGTTGCGCTCACCCATCATCCTCATCTCAAATTCTTTCGTCTCCGAGAAGTGATAGTCATCATTGAAGGCACAAATGAAGAAGAACCAACAGTTTGAAATCATGAATCACATGTTCTTCTTCTCAATTGAAAAGACTACACCAAGGAGACAAAAAAAAGTCTATGCCTTGGTACTGGGTTAGTGAAACAATATCTGAAGAAACAGTACCAAGACACATGACTAGCAAGGATAGCAGCAAATGATCCAAAGCTCATTTAAGCATATAATCAACAGTTCAGGATATGAGCATGAATATAGACAAATCAATTGCAACACATGCTATCCAAGACATGACAAAGCTCAAACTATCCTTAATCAACAATAAGGCATAGGAGCAAGCAAACAAGCACATAGCATATCACCCATCATATATTACAGTCAAAGGTAAAGTGTGCTAGTGAAAGCTATGACAAGGCTCATGCATCCACAATTAACAGTAAAGCACAATAACCATGTAAGCAAAAAGCATTTTAGAACAAATCATGAATAATGAATGCTAACATGGATATCAAGTGAACAAGTGGATACATAAGACAAAAATCAACAAGAGCAATATGATAAATGTATGAAATCAGTACAAGCTCTTGAAGACAAAACAACTCACATAACTATGAAAATAATGAACAACAATATAGTACATGGATATATAAGCAAGGTACAGGCATGATAAAGGATATCAAAGAAGTAACACATGCCAAAAAGGTACAAGTGAGCACAAAGCAAGCACAACATGCCAAGTATGAGTAATCAGGAAGGTAAATGCATGAAGGTATAAGATAGCTCACAAAACAGGTGTAGATACCGATCATTAAAGCACATGCCTCTTGGAGGCCATCATGAGGGTGGAGAACCAACAAGTGTTCTGATCACGTGATGAAGTAAAAGACCGGAATCTTTAAGTCCATGTTCTCCAACCCGCGTTCTTGGTACCTACACATGAGAAAGGCAAGATGTCCAAGTCTTGGATCCCGAAGAGTTAGAGAGCAAATACTTGGGAACCCAAACCTTGGACACACCACCACCAGAGGCAGTCGAACCATTATGTGAGTTAGCATGATGCAAATGATGGTCCATGCAAGAAGATCCAATCTCATCATTGGAGGCATGCCGCGAGTGGACAACTCGAAGAGGAAAACGAAGTCCAACTCTAGAAAAGCGGCGATGGCCTTGCTTGAAAGCACCATGATGAGAACCAACAGAAGCATCAAAGAAACTCACACAACCTCGCCGTGGGTGTGTACCTCGATGAACAAAACGGGGTCCACCTCTTGGACAACGGCGGAAATCCTGCCTCGGGGTAGCTCGTGGACCAAAACCAAAACTATGCAAACCATGTCCACGGTGCTGTCCGACACCACGAGAAAAGGTGTCAAAGAAGCCATCAACAAATCGAGTCTTCGTGCTTGGCTCTTTAGTGTGCATGTCATGAGAAAGACTATGCCCACTAGGAGACTTAGAAGCATGAGCTCGACGAATATGTTTTGCACGCCAAAAGCAGAAATCCACATGATGTCCATTCTTCCCACAAAATGAGCAATGGTGTAAAGGTCTACTAGTAGACACGGTCCGAGAGGACGAAGCACCATTATGGCTCAAAGAAGAAGTCCTGGAAGAACTAGCATCATGACTCGTCCTCGTATCGACACTAGACCCACACATGCCATGAGAAAGGCTATGTGTGTTCCTAGAGGTACGACGACACACTCGACGCTCATGTTTCAAATGGCGAAAGCAAAACCCAAGAGTGTGTCCATTCTTCTTACAAAATGTGCAATGGTACTTCTCTTTTAAAGATTTAGTACCATTTGAGAAAGAAGCACATTTGTCTTTTGAAATCCGTTGGACAACACAAGAAGAGTCCGAAAGAGTCGAACTCACCAAAGAAGAGCTATCCAAAGCGATGCCACAAAAACCAACATTAAGTGACTCACGTTTAGCACAAAAAGACCCCAACTCCGAGTGCAAAGAAGCAAAAGAAATCTTGAGAACATCAATCTCGGAGTGAAGGCAAATACTAGAGTCACATGACTTGGCGCTCATATCATCGCGCAAAGACTCAACCTCGCTCTTCAAAGAAATGCAAGAAGTGCAAGAAATTAATGATGCATTTGAATTAAGCTTGCAGTTCAAAGCATCAATTTCAGTTTCTAGACAAACACAATTCTTGCAAGAGGCTAAACCATCCTTAAGCAATTTTTCATATTCAAAGCACATGCTACAAGGCCTAGCTTCAATTTCAATAATCTCAGCCCTAGCATTTTCTAATTGCTCAAGATGCATGGAATTAGTCAATTTAAACTTCTCAATTTCAGCAAGCATGCCTACACAAGAATCACAATCATTTCTAGCCATAGATCTAAGATTGCCTATTTCTAACTTAGCATTGTCAAGTTCATGATGTAAGGCAACACAAGAATCACATGGCATAGAAGCATTTGATCTCAATAATTCATTTTCAGATTTTAGGCATGCAAGAGAGTTATTCAGGTTCTCCATGTCTACAAGCAATGAATCATAAGCATTCATAGATGTTTTCAATTCGGAGAGCTCATGAGACAAATCATTCTTTTATCTTTTTAGCAATTTCATTTTCTTCTTAAAAGCATGCAATTTATATTCATATGAAAGCAAGCCATCAATGAGTTTTTCTTTGCTCACCTTGTTTAGCTCAAGTAGGGGATCGTCCTCATAAGAGTCATCACTATCATCAAAAGGCTCATCATCAAAATCCTCTCCATCATGTTCATCCTCAAAAGCTGCTGCACATATGCCACTGGGTTTCTTCTCCTCGGGCTCTAAAAGTGACTCATCCCTAAAACTAGGACAATCAAAACAAAAGGATTTGCCACAAATATCACAGGAGATTTCCTCCTCCATCGCCATTACACTTATCATACATTCAAATATCTTGTTACGTCCAACACCATTGGTAAAAGAACCACGACAAGATGCAAGGAAGCGCTCACAAGTCCTCACATTAGCCGCCATGCTCAAAGATCAATAAAGATCACAAAAGAGCAAACTTGGCTCTGATACCAATTGTAGGACCGGAAAGGCGACTAGAGGGGGGTGAATAGACGCTTTCTCTATTTTTCACCTCGATCGAACTCAACACTACTTTCACTCCAATAGCTATAAAAGCTATGAAGATCTGTTTACAGGCACAGCGGATGACCTGTATTGAATCCGATCAAACCCCTAAGCAAAAGCCTAATCAACTCACAGCTGCATCAAGCACATCAACATGTCATAGCCGCATAAACAAAATTCAAGGTGCTACTGCTTACATTCACCTCCAGATAAACAAGTTGCTGCTCACATGCAGTTTCTACGGGCTAACAAGGTGCCGCCAGCAGGTTCTGTTTTTTTGCGTGGAAGAACAGCCGGCACCCGGCTTCCTTTTTTTCGCAGCTAGAACAAGTCCTATCTCAAGCGAGCTACAAGACGCTCACACGCATAAAAAATGCTATCAACTAGTCACGCATCAATCAAAAAGCATCCGGTTTTCTTTGGCTCTCACAAAGCATGAACAGTGCCGGCCTTTGCTATTTCTCAACTGGAATCGGTCGCCGCCCAAGCTCCTTCTTTTCTACAGGCTCCTACCGGCGCATCAAAGCAGAGGCAATGAAACTGAAAACAGCAAAGACATAAAACACACAGCAGCCGGATAAAAAAAAAACTCTAATCACCAATCCGCCAGTCAAAGCAAAGATACAGAGGGAATCGGCCGGCACAGTGAGTCAAACCAATAAACTACTCAGTACTCAAATCAAAGCAACAGGAACCACTGGCAATTCAAACAAAGTGCTCGGTCGCTACCAATAGGACAGCCAAATAAAAACCATCAAATCAAACAGGGCAGACAAGCATTTAAAGAAGGTCTTCAATTTGTGCGGGCACACCCGGCGCTCTACAGGCCGCGTGATTTTTCCAGGGGCCAGAGGCCGCCGCACACACTACTACCAAAATCTCAGGAGCACATAAGGACTCGGACACAGGGGCACCGATTTTTTTCTCAAGCACACACACCGCCGCCCAGACTCCAGCAACAAATCAATACAAAACTGATTCGGTCAGAGTCAAAGCAACATCAAATCAAGGTTACAGCCGAATAAAAAACAACGCAAGATGAAAAAGCTACTGCCGCCGAGACGTCGATTTTTGCAAGCACACAGACCACAAGCTCCTCTTTTTACTAAGGCTAATAAGCCACCGCCAAGCCCAGATTTTTGCGGGACTTGCAAGGCGCCGCCAGAGACTCTATCTCAGAGCAGAACAGGGCGCCGCCGCCAAGCTATAATTTTTCTCTCTGCGCTGGAGGGGGCGCCGCCACAGCTCATCTATTTTCTATCGGCGCTGGAGGCCGCCGCTTAGGCTTCCATTTTTTTCAACTTTTTCTCCAGCAGCCCCAGATTTTTTCTTGGCAGCCCCGGCTGTTTTTCTTCTCAACAACCCTAAAATGTCCCAACTCAATCCTTATAAAGGGCAGCCACCAACCCTAACAACCAAATGGGCTTCCGTTAAGGCCCAACAACAACGGAACACACACACATGCATCTCAAAGCGCCGTCTTCATCATCGATTGATCTAAACCGCTTCACCATGCGCCGACCCGTGCCGCAGCTTAGTCAAAAGGTCACCAAGATGGTATTTGGTAAAATTACCAAAATACCCCTTCTCGATCCTTCTCCAAAAGAAACCGAGTCCATCTGTTGAAGCAATCGCCTGCTTCGCCACGTGTAGGTTGATCAACGGCTCCATGTCGTCAAGTCTCTCCCGTCCGGATCCCACCCAAAGATCGAGCACTTACAGCGACTCCCGCCGCTTGATCCAACCGATCGCCGAATCGCCTGTTCGGTCATCCTTGTCCATTCTGCGCCACGCTTAAGTCACTTGACCTCACCCGGCATCCATGATCGTTCTGGATCTCAGCTCTCCAAGCTTAGTCCCGATCCTCCTCGCCGTTGACCGTCATTGACCTGCAAGCCACCTGCACAGCAATAGACAAGCAAACACGAATCCAGGAACAAGTTCTTCACAACTTGACCCACGTTAGCCAAAACATGCATCATGCAACACATATGCAATGACAAATATGGATATGACCTATCCCATAATCAATTCACCACTTATATCAACATTCAAGATAAAAGCCATTCGCGCATCCGTGACTGACAGAACTGAAACTTTGTCGAAAACGCGTGAAACTTCAAACCAAAAGCCACATTGCCAATTGTTTCATCATCCTAAGATCATGGGCATATCCCCATGATATCCACAAGATCGCTTTCAATTCCGCAATTGTTGCTTTCAAGATTGTTTTATCCTATAGTGCAAATCCGCTCTAATCTACCGTGAGCCGACTTGAAGTCACCGGCACAATGCCAATCGGTAGACTACATAAAAGAGTAGATGATGATTGCACTGTGGATTGCAAATACGTTCTAATTTACTACGAGCCGACTTGAAGTCGCCGGTCAAGCCGATCGGTAATTACATGAACAATAATTGCATCAATAGTAATTTGTATGAACAGCACAAAAGAAAATTGGTCTGCCGTCGGCTAGTCACCGGCCCACCGTGCGCCCTCACGCCACTCGCACACACAATTTGCTCCAGGCGCACTCCACGCTAGCATATGCGCGTTCGCGCGCGTTCCCCAACCACCACCTGACGAAGCGCGTGCCGCCGGCCTCCCACAAGGACGCGTCGCCGTCGGTCTGAAGCCATCCGACTGCGCACCACCCGGCCATGCGCCGCCACCCGAAGAGAAAAAAAGGGGGCCAGAACAAGAAAAAATGGTACCAGCCCCTGTATGGGCACAGCGTCGCCGCGGGCCCCGCACGACCGAGCAACCGCGTCGCGACGCCACCGCGACGGACATCGTTACCGCACACGCGCCCGCATCAGATGCCGCCGCTTTGCACCCGACCGTCGCCCGCGCGCTTGTGTGCCTCCGCGGCCGTGAAAGGCCGCAGCATGGCTGTGGAAGGCCACAACCGCACTGCGGAAACGTCGGTGGCTGGCCGCCTTCACACCACACGATCGGTCGCGCCCGCCTTGGCGCCCGACCACCGACGCTGTTCGTGCTCGCGGCGTCGGCTCGGCTTGCGCCGCGCCACCCTCCATTGTGGCACTTTCAGAATCGCTGCCGCGACTGGTCACAAGACTTTTGCAAGACGCGCCACCTCGCCCGTCGCGCCGGTCGGGCGCTGCTGCCTAAACACGGCCCCAAGCCGCCACAACACTGCGCGTTGTGCTCAGAACAACCGCATCACCTCGTTGCTGGCCTGAAGCCACCGCTGCCCCACACAGGCCTTCCGCCGCCCTACACACTGCCCTATGTAAGATCTAGGAGGCCGACTACAGGGGGTGAATAGGTGGTTTTTAAAATTCTTTTAGCTAAAATCTTTTCTAAGGCGGAAGCTAACAACAAATCGGTTTTGCACAATTAAAATCTATATCAACTAGTCTTGACTAAGTGCACCAACAATATAAGACTATTGATAATGATAGCAATCATACAAAGGCATGTAAGCAATTTAATTCTAGGAATGTAAATTGCACAAAGTAAATCACAAAAGAGCGAACCACATGACACAAGGACGTTTTACCGTGGTGTTCGAAGACTTACCAGTCTCCCCTAATCCACGTTGAGGTAAGCCCAAACTAATTGGACCGGCTCCATGAATTAAGTCAAACACCTCAAATCCACTAGTGGTACCTCTTTCCCGCTCCGGGTAGGTGAACTCCAACCTTCACAACACGCTGGGCCTTCTCACAAGCTTCTTGATAAGATCATCGGTCCACGACGCCTCCACGCCGTCTAGGTGTCGGTAAACACCAAGAATAACAAACCAAGCCCCTTGCCTGACTCTCACCACGTGCAACGAATGCACAAGCTCAAGTAGATACAAAATCCACCTCTATATGTAACACATGCAACTAGAGACCTCTCTCCTTGCTCACAAGGTGCAACACATGTACAATTGAGAGAAAAACCTCACACTAGCTCAAGTGAGTGAAATGGGATGCCAAGAGTTGTCTCTCAACCGGCCAAGGTGGGTATTTATAGTCCACACACAAAAACTAGCCATTGGGAGCAAAAATCAGCAAATTCAGCCGAAATGTGGTAGTACCGCCATTCAAAGGCCGTTTGGCTCAACGATCGAAAAGGATGCATTAAAGGCTCAAAAACTAGATGTTAAAATTTTGATGAGGTACTACCACAGTACAATGGGCGGTACTACCGTTCTGCGGTAGTACCTCTCTTCTCAAGGTGGTAATTCCGTAGCCCAATTTCAGCACAGACGACACTCAGTAAAAATGTCATAACTTTTGACTCCGATGTCGGAATTAAGTGATCTTGAACTTTATGGAAAGTTTATTCAGAGGGCTACACAACCCACCTATTTGATTGATTCAAACACATTTGATAAAATCAAAAGCACAACTCCAAAGAGTCACTACCATGGTCTAAGTCCAAAGAAATAGCAATAAGCAATCTTAGACCATGCCAAGGGAAAATGTATGAATCTCAACAATTTGCAAAACACATTTGAAAACTTAGATCATACCACAAGGAGTAGGTACATGGACTTCAACCATTTGCAAAACACATTTGCAAAGTATAGTCACATGCTACAAGGATTAGATGCATGAGCCTCGACTATTTGCAAAACACATTTGCAAATAATAGCATCATGCCATGGTGAGCTAGAGCAAGCGAGATTGAGCTATCAATGCATGATGAGACTCAAGCTACTAGACAAGACCCCTCTTAATAGTACGACAACCTATACTAACAATCCGGTCTTCCAACTAAACACCAAGACCAATAAAAGACTAGGAACACATCCTTAGCCCTAGTTAGCCATACCTTTGCCTTGAGCATCTTCTTGAAGCTTAAAGAGGCACATCTTCACTTCAAGTCCGGGTCACCGTCTTGACATGCATCAACCCATGATGCATCCTTTACTTGACCTCTATCAACACATGATGAGTCTTCTCTCGACTTGATGATCAACTCATGATCATCTCCTCTTCGAGATCTTGATATGCATCAATACATTATGCATCCTCTTCTTGAACCTTGACTTGATGACGATCAACTCATGATGCCATCAGAAGTCTCCATTTCCATGAAACATAACATGTCCATCCAACTCATGGAAAATGTTAGTCCCACAATGATTAACATTAATTTTCAAGATATACCTACAATAATGCTTCTAAACAAGCCATTACTGCCAAGTACGGTACTACCACCGTTTATCGCGCAGTAGTTCCGCTCTCCGGTCATACCGATCCACAAGTGTGGTACGACCGCTTCCCTTTGAGGTCCAAAATCGGTACGTACTGGAAATAACGTACCGCTTCATAAATCTCGGTTATACCGGGTTGCGGTAGTTCCGCGAGAAGCACTACGGTACTACCACACCTCCAAGGAGCAACCAAACTCCAAAAATACAACGTTTTGTAAAAAACGTACCGCACTTTGTTCGGTACAACTGAGTTGCGGTAGTTCCACTTAAGAATTGTGGTACTTCCGCTTCGCGGTAGTTCTACAAAAGAAGCTCTGGCACTACCACACATCAGTAGTACCGCTTACCAAATGCGATCATACCGATTTCCACTGAACTTCTTCCAGAAGCTTTTCGAAATGCAATGCATGACTCCTTTGTCTTGAGCCATGTCAATCTTTTATCAACTTTGCGTTTCCTTTTCATGTCATCATTCAAACTCCGGGACTAAGCCTTGAACACATCTTAGCACACACATTAGTCCCACAACACAATTGCAAATAATTGAATATAAAGTAATATGAGTATATATAAACTACACAAGTTTTACATACTCAAATGATAAGTTTCAAAGTAGAAATCCTCAATATATGTGGATAAAGAAATGTGGATCAATACTACTGAAAACACAAAACATAGAGTGAACTCCCCCTAAATATGTGCATACACGAATGTGTAATAAAAAATTATGCACATATTCAAATTAGACTTTTAGTGGAGTTCAACCTATATTTTGGATCCGAGGAATGCAACAATATATAAGAATATGATGTCAAATGCATACCTCTTTGATTTTCACCTTTTCATCCAAATAAGACTAAACAATATCATAGTCAATAAACATATTAGTCTCACATTTAGATTTGTCATTAATCACTGTGGATATCATGGGGATATGCTCATGATCTTAGGATGATGAAACAATTGGCAATGGCTTTGATGGTTTGAAGTTTCATGCATTTTCGGCGAAGTTTAAAAGTGATGTCGAGGCAGGAGGCTCGATCAGTTTGCAGCGGTCCGACCGCCGATGAATTGCTATCGACCGTGTTTTTGCTGATTTGTGATATTATTGGCAAATTGATTATGGAATATGTCATATCCATGTTTGTTAATGCATATGTGTTGCATATTGCATGTTTTGGCTAACGTGGGTCAAGTTGTGAAGAACTTGTTCCCGGATTCGAGTTTGCTTGTCTATTGCTGTGCAGGTGGCTTGCAGGTCAACGACAGTCAATGACAACGAGGATCGGGACTAAGCTTGGAGAGCCGAGGTCCAGAGCGATCATGGATGCCGGGTGAGGTCGAGTGGCTCAAGCATGGTGCAGAATGGACGAGGATGATCGAACGGGTAGTTTGGTGCGACGAGTTGGATCAAGCGGCGCGGGGGTCGGTGCAAGTGCCTTGGTGGTTCCGGTGGGATCCGGATGGGAGAGACTTGCCGATATGATGAGAGTCGTTGATCAACCTACACGTGGCGAAGCAGGCGATTGCTTCGACAGGATTGGACTCGGTCCACGGAGAAGGATCGAGAAGGGGTATTTTGGTAATTTCACCAAATACCGCCTTTGTGACTCCTGGCTAAACCGCGGCGCGGGTCGGCGTATGGTGAAGTGGTTTAGGTCAAGTGGAGATGAAGACGACGCTTTAAAATGCGTGCGTGTGTGACCCGTTTGTATTGGGCCTTAATGGGAGCCCATTAGGGTTTGTCTTCTAGAAGGTCTAGGCCTCATATAAATAGGAGGGGGTGATGTTCACAGCAGTCTCAAGCACTTCATTTGGAGAAACCCTAGTTTGTCTTAGGGATTAGAGAGGAGAGGAGAGGCTTAGGCTATAGAGAGATGAGTTGAGTGTGTGCTTATGGATTGAGCTCTTGTCCTCCTTGAGGGAGTGGCTGTAACCAGCAACCAATCTTGAATCAATCTATGGATGATTATTCAAAGATGAGTCTTCTTGTGTTCTTCCTTCCTTTTTGATGACTTTGAGTGCTTCCTTGATCCTGTGATTTTTAGTTGGTTTCTTGCCCTCATTTACCTTGCTGTGATGTGTGGGAATACATCTAGGATCATCTAGATCATCAATCTCCCACGAGCAAGTTTTGGATCAAGTTTTTCGTTTTGCTCGGTTTTGAACCCTCCTTCGGTAAAACAGAAAAAGGTCAAAACTTTGACGTAGATCTGGACGATCGTTGCTTGGAATAGGTTCCAGATATCCTTGGGAAGGTGTGTTCCAAGTTTTGTTAAGTTTGACCGTGTAGATCAAAAGTTTGATCGATTTTCGTTTTGGAACCCGAGTTGTTTTCACCGTTTGGTCGGGGCGGTCGGATCAGCCCATATGCCGCTCGGTCCGATCAAGACTTCGCCGTCGACCGCCCAATGAACATCGGTCTGACCGCTCCAGAGGACCTGGTCTCCATATTTTGGGTCTTTTGTTTTGGGGGTTAATTAGATTCAGCACAAGGCTTCCACTGTGCATTTACTGATCTTCTTAGCTTTCATAGCTATTGGAGAAAAATTTCGTGTTGAATCTATTTAAGGTGATAATCGAGAAAGCGTCTATTCACCCCCCCCCTCTAGTCGCCTTTCCGGTCCTACAATCACCAAAAGAGTATGGTAAGAATACCTGCTCATTACAAAGCATGAAGTAGAAAAGGGAATTAGAACGACTTCCTTCATATGAAATTGGGCTATACTACACTAATATTAAGGTATCTGCAGCCTATACTGCCCTAAAAACCATATTTAGAAGCTCTGAACTTTTCTATCTCTGGCATTATAGATTATGCTGCCTAGGTCTTAGGATGATGAGAAAAGTAATTAACAATTCACAGGGACATAATATCAATCTAAAGAATTTCCTGAATCAGGAAGATTTAGTGTGCCCCGCATGTGCCACCAAGAAACTAATTACTAGACCTTCTGCTCTGAAAGCGAAGGATGAAGTCCCTGCATTCCTGGACTGTATTTAGGGAGACATTTGCGGTCCTATACAGCCATTTGTTAGGGCCATTTAGGTATTTTATGGTGCTCATCGATGCTTCCTCGAAATGGTCGCATGTATGTTTATTGTCTACGAGAAACCACGTTTTAGCAAAGCAAATCTTGTAGACAATTAAAATTAAGAATAATTTCCCTGATCATCGTGTGAAGTCCATTAGGATGGACAACGCCGGAGAGTTTATTTTGAAGGCATTTGATGATTATTGCATGGAAATGAGAATTAAAGTTGTGCATTACATACCGCATGTCCACACCTAGAATGGACTAGCAAAGGCATTAATTAAAAGGATTAAATTTTTGTCTGGCCACTTTGAAGAATTGTAATTTACCAACTACATGTTGGGGACACGCAGTCCTGCTCGCAGTAACTCTCATCAATTTTAGACCATTCACCTATGCAACTATTGCAAGGGTCAGCACCGAAAATTTCTCATCATTAAAGATTTGGTTGCATAGTTTATGTACCTATACCGCCACCACAGCGAACTTCAATGGTCCCTCTCCGAAAGTCTGAGATATACATTGGTTATGAGATAGAATCCATAATCAGGTATCTGTACCCTATGACTGGAGATTTGCATACAGCCCGCTTCGCTGATATCATATTTGATGAGGATAGTTCCTCATCATTAGGGGGAGAAAATCAACCCCTTGATGAAAAATATCGGGAAATAACATGACAAGCCACGGAAATCCATGCACATGACTCGCGCACTAGTGAAGCAATTAGAGAAGTCTAGAAGATAATTGATCTGCAAGCATTAGCGAATCAACTGCCTAGCCACTTTGGTGATTTGAAGAGCATGACTAAGTCGCATGTACCTACATGCAATGCACCGGAGAGGGTTGAAATACTAAAGAAAATTGAAGGTACCCCTAATCCCGTCCAGAGGCCTCAAAATAAAAGGACGAGAACTCCGGCCCCTCGAATCCCAAGTAACCGAGGACGCCTAGCGAAAAAGGATAAGAAGAACTTCACACAGCCGATCACTGAAGTTCCCCAGAACAAGAAGAGGAGACAGTTGAGACCTGGCACCAGTATGGAACCTTCAGTAAAAGGCATACCAGATTTGAATATTCCCACGGAGAGAGAAATCAGCATGGATGTGTGCGCACACATCATAGCTGAAAAACTAAAGGGATTTCCCCCACAATTGGAAGTAGCGGTAAGCAAGTAGAAGCATTAGAAGAATCACCCCATGAAGAAATAGCTATAAATTATGTGACCACAGGAGAATCTATGAATAGAACAATAGCCAATGTCGATATTTATTTTGCAAAGAAAATTGCCACAATCATCGATCTTGATCCAGAGCTTGCATCGCTCGCTGAATGTAAGAAAAGATCGGATTGGGAAGATTGGAAGAAGGCAATAGAAGCAGAATTATTATCTCTGAATAAAAAAGAAGTGTTTGGGCCTGTAAGCCGCACACCTCCCCATGTGCACCCCGTAGGGCATAAATGGGTATTTGTTCGAAAGAGAAATGAAAACAATGAAGTTGTAAGACATAAAGCAAGGCTCGTTGCGTAAGGTTTCACTCAACGTCTAGGAGATGATTATGCAGAAACTTATTCCCCGATCATGGGTGGAACTCCCTTTAAATATTTAATCTCAATTGTAGTAAACTTGAATTTAGAAGTGAAACTGATGGATGTGGTAACAGCATACCTTTATAGAAATTTGGATTCGGACATTTATATGAAGATACCTGAATGTATCCCTGTCTAGAGCCAAAACAGAGCAAATAGAAATATGTACAGTGTGAAACTCAGAAAGTCACTGTACGAACTTAAGCAATCAGGCAGGATGTAGTATAATCACTTGAAGCGACTTTCTATGCAAGAAAAGCTACACGAATAATGAGAATTATCCCTGTGTATTTATACAACGATCCCATGATGGATTTTGTATAATCTCAGTGTATGAAGATGATCTGAATATCATCGGGGCCTTGAAAGATATTAAGAAAGCAAGCTCTTACCTGGAGTCGGAGTTCGAAATGAAAGATTTGAGTAAAACCAAATATTGCCTAGGCTTGCAGCTTGAGCATGCCCCTGAAGGGATTTTAGTGCATCAGTAAACCTACACTCAGAAGGTGTCAAAAAGGTTCGGCTTTAAAAAGGCATACCCTTCGAAAGTACCAATGGTCGGGAGATCTTTGTAGCTAGACAAAGACCCATACAGACCTAAAGAAGAGGGGGGGAATTCTTGGGATCGGAATTCCCATACTTAAGTGCAATAGAAGCACTCATGTACTTAGCAAACTGTACTAGATCAGATATTGCATTTGCCGTGAATCTATTAGCAAGGTATAGTGCAGAACTTACCAAAGGCATTGGTAAGGAATGAAGAACATCTTCTGATACCTCCAAGGAAGCAAAGAACTTTGTCTGTTCTACAGAAAGAACCAAGACCTAACTATGAATTGCTATGCATATGCTGAGTACCTATCGGACCCTCATACAGCCAAGTCGCAAACAGGTTATGTATTCCTGTGTAGTGGAACTACATTTTCATGGAAATCGTTTAAGCAAAGTCTCGTACCGACTTCGACGAACCACTCGGAAATCATAGCACTGTACTAGGCCTCACGAGAATGTGATTGGCTTCGGCGGATGATTCACCACATCCAGCAGTTGTATGGATTGAATACCGCGCAAACGCCCACTATTATCTATGAAGATAATTCAGTTTGTATTTCACAAGAGCAGATGTGTTATGTGAAGAGTCAACTCACAAATCATATCAACCCAAAGTTCTTCTATGCTCATGAATTGCAAAAGATGAACGAAATTAAAGTATTGCATACTAAGTTATGTGAAAATCTTACAGATTTATTCACTAAATCACATCCAACATCTAGCTTTGAAAGGTGCATATGTGGGATTGGAGTGATAAGACTTAGAGAAGTGCATAATTCAGGGGGGAAGAAACTTGATCATGAAGATCGAGTACCCAAAGAGTAAATCCTAGATATTAAATGAAATTGGGTGGATTGTACTCTTTTTCCCTTGATGAGTTTTTTTAAAGTTTCTCGGCTAAGATTTTTAACGAGGCAATTCGTGCAACGCAGCAGAACATGTGCCATGTACTCTTTCTCCAAAATTTTTCCCGCTAGGTTTTTATGGAGTTTTGACAAGACATGAACATATGAGGATGGGTGCCCAAGGGAGAGTGTTGGGAAACCATGGGCCTGGCCCAGTAGGCAGCCCATAGGTGGGCATCCCATCCAAACCCTAGCAGTTTCTAGACTATAAATAGGGGGTTCTAGTCATTGTAAAAGGCTGATCGATTGATGAAGGAATAAAGAGAAGCAAGAAGCCCCCTATATCTCTGTGTTCAATCTACTATTCTGTACTTGTATTCTTGCATTGTTCTAAGCGATTTTATGCTTGTGTACGAGGTGATCGTTCGAACTGGACTCGCCAGCGACGGTTCCTCAACAACAACATCCAAAATCATCATACTCTAATGCACAATAGCTTCACACTCTCTGAAGTTACCACTTAAAACTATGATGCCTCCCTCCAACCCTCTCGAGAAGGGAATCGACCCATGCTAGGCTCACATGATTTAGTTCAAAGCTAGGTTAGCTTCGTAATAAATCTACTAATAGGTCTTTTGAAGTTGCCATCTTTACTGATTTGCCCTTTCTCCCCTATGTGGATAGGTGGAGCCTAGAGCTATCGTCAAGGTACATCATTGAAAATGCTCTTAAAGACAACTTTATATAAAGTGTGTTAGAGTTGAGATGCTTGTAGCCCTTCCCTTTAGTTGTATGGAATGCATGATTTCTAAGAAATTCCACGATGATCAATTCAATTCCCACAGAAAACAAGAAAAATTAACGTGTTTCAAATTGACCTTATTGCTCTGTTCCCTCTCCTCTCCCTTATCTAAACACACTCATTCAATAGGGAAAAGGGGAAAAAAAGATGTGGATACTACTAGCTTAGCTCGAGTGCTAGTGCAATTCTTGTTCTTATTCCAATGGTAAAAAATCCTCAAGAACTTACTCAATTCGGCCAATTTCTTTATGTAATGTGTTGTACAAATTTTGATCAAAAGTGATTGCAAATAGATTTCGTTGGATCCCGGAGATCATCTCTGAAGAATAGAGTGCATTTGTTTTCGGGAGGCTGATTACGGATAATTCCTCATAGCCTATGAATGTATTCATTATCTGAAAAGAAAGAAAGGAAAATCAGCAGCTTGTGCTATTAAGCTTGATGTGGCAAAGGTGTATGGGTATGACAGGGTAGAATGGGATTATTTGAGGAGTATCATGCTCAAGTTGGGTCTTCGAGCTCAATGGGTTAATCTGATTATGAAATGTGTGGAGACAGTCAAGTTCTCCGTTAGAGTTAATGGATGTTTCTTTGAACACTTTATTCTCGACAAGGGGACCCAATTTCCCCATACTTATTCCTACTTTGAGCTAAGGGTCTCTCGTCTATGCTCAAGTATTCAGGCCCACTTTTTTTTGGCAAAGGGAATTAGAGTTGGTGTCCACGCTCCTTGGATATCTCATCTTGTTTTCACCGATGACTACTTGATTTTTACTCAGGCTTCCTCCTGAGGCGTTGACAGGTTAGCGGAGATTTTGGAGAGATACCAATCTGATTGGGGACAGATGGTAAACAAAGCCAAGTCTGTAATTTTCTTTAGTGCTAACTACAGTGATGCTGTGAAGGATGAGGTATGCCAGAGATCAGGTATTCTAAATGAAGCGTTGGGAGAAAAAATTGGACTTCCTACAGCTCTTGGTCGCAGTACGAATGAGAATTTTGAACATATTCCTAATAAGATCATAAGTCTAATGGGCGGTTGGAGTTAAAAGAATCTCTCTTGTGCCGGCAGAGAAATGCTCGTCAAGTTTGTTGCACAAGCTGTTCCAGCTTACTCTATGAGTTGCTTTCAGTTGTCTGTGGCGACATGTAAGAAGATCCCGAGTTATATCTCCAATTTTTGGTGGGGATGCGCAATAGATAGCCATAAGATTCACTAGCGTAAATGGGAGGACCTAACTCGTTGTAAGCTCAAAAGCGGTTTAGGGTTCACAGATCTCCAAAAGTTCAGCATTGCAATGTTGGGAAAACAAGGGTGGCGTCTTCTTTTGAACCCGAATTCATTATGTGCAAGAGTACTTACAAGGAAAATACTATCCAAACAGAGATTCCATGTTTGCAAAAAAAGAAGAATCATTCCTCACAACATACTTGGCGAGCACTTCTAGCAGGCAAGAAGGTTCTTGAGCTCGGGCTAATTCGTAGAATTGGGGATGGTACTAGTACTAATATCTGGGAAGACATATGGATACCGGAGGTTGTGAATCATAAACCTCTGTGTAGATTGCCAAGTGCGATAACAACAAAAGTTTATGAACTAATCTCTGATGATGGCACTAGTTGGAACTTGGCTGCTCTCCATGTTAATTTTATTTCTTTTGATATCCAAGCTATTTTGTGCATTCCACTTGGGAGGTTGGATGAAGACTTCTGAGCTTGGTCAACAGAGAAGCATGGGAATTACTCAGTAAAGGGCGTATCATTTAATGATGTACTGGTATTTTGGTGAGCAGGCTACACAAACAGGAGACCCATCGTCCTCCATGACTACTGCTAATCCTATCTGGAGTGTGATCTAGAAATTGCAAGTTCCTCCAAAAATTAAGGTTTTCTGGTGGAGGGTCTTGATGCCATCAAGAGCTAATCTTCGCAAGATACATATTGATAAGTTGACCTTCTATGATGTCTGTGGGGCGAGAGAAGAAACCACCTTTCACGTCTTCGTTGAATGCACTTATGCAAGGTCTTTTTGGGCAGCAATGAAAGAGATAGCCCATGTCAAACTACCTGATCTCCATCCATCTACTTGGGCTGCTAATTTTTTTGATGCTAATCTTTGCCGCATGGAGGATGCTAGTATCATCTTGTGTGGCATGTGGTTTCTTTGCACGCGTAGAAACAGAAGAAGGCATGGTGAAAGCCCGATGAAACTCCCGCAAGCGGTTGTTTGGGCTAGAGATACTGCTCTGGACTTGATGCATATGGCAAGATCGGAGGAGAAACATGCACCTCCTCAAGTTTCTAATGCTTGGGTTCCACCGATTTTTTTTAAACAATATTATTTCAAAAAAAATTTACAAAAATATATAGTCGGTTTTTTTACAAAACTAGGCTACTGTCGCCATTTGAAATGGCAAAATGTTCTCATCGCCATTCCAAATGGCCATAGTAGCCTAGGCACTGGCGATAGGGGCCAAAACAGTGCAGGGAGGTCCTGTCGCCAATTGAAATGGCGACAGGGACCTCTGCTTGTTTTTTAAATGTCTATTTCTGATCCAATATTTTGTGCATAAATCACAATGATATTGCAAAACATTCAGCACAACGTCATCACATTTTTTGTTGACAAATCACAACGATATTATAGAATATTCAGCGCAACGCCCTCACATGTTTTGTTGACAAATCACACTGATATTACAAAACATTCACCTCAACATCATCACCGAGTTTTTCGAGAAATCAAAATGAGATTACAAATGGTAGATTGTACTGCCATTTGGAATGGCAATAGGGACTTGTGGGATCCCTGTCTCCATATGAAATGGCGGTTTTCCTAAATTTTAATATTAAAAAATTTAGGGCATTGCGGGATCTGTGTCGGCAATTGAAATGGCAACATGGACCTCCCTACACTGTTCTGGTCCCTATCGCTAGTGCCTAGGCTACTATTGCCATTTAGAATGGAGACAGAAACATTTCGTCATTTCAAATGGTGACAATAGCCTAGTTTTGTTAAAAAAAAATTGACTAATTTTTTTGTAAATTTCTTTTAAAATAATATTATTTCAAAAAAAATTCAGGTTCCACCTCCAGTCAGCATGTTCAAGCTAAATGTGGATGGAGCCTTCGACTGTAACTCCCTTTTAGGGAGCGACATGCACAGTAGTCTAAGACAACGAGGGATGCTTCTTAGTTGCTGCCACTCGATGGTATCCTACCATGACAAACACTCTTCATGCCGAAGCATTGGCCTGCCATGACGATATTATTCTAATCATGTACTAGGACATTGATCGCCAGGTTGTGGAAACTGATTATCTGAATCTTGTTCAACTTTGGCGTTCACGGGAGAAGTAGAGATAAGATATTATGGCTATTTTAGCCAAAATCCAAGAGCTAAGTTTTTTTGTTCTCTTCATTGGATTTAGTTCATGTTAGGAGGAGTGCAAACCTAGCTGCACATATTTGTGCCAAGCAAGCTACTCTAGATAGGGCTAGATGCACCTGGTTGAACCTCCTGAGTTCTTGCCGCGAGCCTTGCAACATGATTGTAATCCTATTAATTAATGAAGATAATTGCTCTTGGTCTATAAAAAAAGCTCGAGTGCTAGTATTGTACAGGTTACACAAGCCAGCGAAGTGAGCCGATCGACTGTCAGCCGGTCAATATGGACACGAGAGAGAGATGGGAACGAGCAAATCAAGTCTGTTGAGTAGAAGCAAACCTCACACACGACGGCACGAGTTGCCACAACCAACAAGCAAAGTTGTTGCGCAGGTTCCCACGTTCAGCTCAAATTCCCTTGCGAGCAACATGGGATGGGATGGTATGATGTGATGAGTGTTGAACCATATTGTGAATAGGAGCCCTTTTTTTCCCTTATGGAATTCTACTCCCTTTTCACTCCAATAGCTATGTGAAGCAATGAAGATCAAGTTCTCAAAATTACTGCGAAAGAATTGAACTGAAACCAAGAAAATCAAACTTCAACTCCCCATGGCCAGTGTGACCGCCAAGTAAAGGGTGGTCTGATCGCTCAAGTAGTTTGATCGCACGCAGGGTTGGTCTGACCGGTCTCCTAGGCTGACTGCAAAATCAGCACGATTTTGGATCCACAAAATACCTAACTTTTGATCTAGAGATCCAAATCACTTGAGATTTTAGAAATAGTTCTACAAGAAGGTTAGGAACCTATTCCACTTGAAGATCTAGATGATCATAGCCAATGTTCCATCAATTGCTTGATTGAGTGCAAGAGGACTCAAAATCGAGTGAAAACCTAAATTTGATCCAAAGGCTTACTCGTGGATAAAAGATGGTCAAGATGACCTTAGATCAACTTTCACAAGTCCTGGCAAGTCAGATCATAGAAAGAGACAAATGCAAAACCCCTAGAGCACAGGAACCCAAAATCACAAGAAAGAGAGCAAGGAGAGAACTCATCTTTGCATGAATTTGATTGGATTGATATTGAGAAAATGAAAGTTTATAGCCACTCCACCACGGAGGACAAAAGCTCACTCATGAGCACCCAATCCAACAAATTTTCTTTCAATACATCTCTCAAATCCTAACCTCCTCTCTCCTCTCCACTTCCTCAAATCTCAAATTAGGGTTTCTAGGCTTTGTTGGGTGTGCAAATTTGTACCACCCCTTATACAGTGGATGCTAGATCTAGAGAGAAAACTCTAATGGAAACCCGTTAAGCCCACACACAAACGGGTCACGCACTCACGCACGCTTATCAAAGTTAATGACGATCAGGGTCTCCCGAATTCGTCTCTTTGTGATCTTGTCCTCCTCATGACATAAACCGTTTCTCCTTTGCATCGTCATGTGTCGCGGTTTCCCCAAGGTCACCAACCCGATATTTTGGTGAAGATACCAAAATACCCCTTCTCAGTGGCATTGTCTTTTTCCTAATCCTGTGGAGATTTGCCAGATCTGTGCAGATCAAGTGCCTAGGCCATGGCTTCATTGGTGTTCTTACTCCTTTGCCTCTCCAAAACTTCCTTGGAAGGCGTTTCTCCTGTTCACGGGCTCGACATCCGAGTTGCGCTTCTAGCCCCGCTTGGCCTCTTAGGGGAGGCCTTGGAAGCGCCTCTGGCGAGGCCTTACTCATCGACTTCTTCTCAAGGTGTTAGGATTCTCTCCGGTTTGGAGAAGCGCTCAGACATTGTGTCTGCTGGGCTCTAGATTTGCCCAACTCTAGCATCCTTCACCGATCCGGTGGCTTAAGGTGCTCCATCCCCTCTAAATATTCTAAATAATGTTGTTCCCCTTATGGCTTTGGTGGTTATCGCCGTCCTTCCAATGTGTCGCCCCTTTTCGACCATCGTGCTCTTCTCCCCCCCCTTTCTCTTTTGGTTGTTCTCCCCCTGATCTACAAGTTTAGTCTCACAAGCATCGCCAAAATCCATTTTCTTCCTCTCCAAATTCGGCCAAATCGACGTCAATGGCCTGGTTAAACCCAAAATCTTAAGGAAAATCAATCATATGCCCCATCTTTCATATGTCTTCTACCATTTGCATTTATTTTCGATGAGGTTGATTATTTGCCCTGGATCCATAATTTTTATTGATGTTTCGCCCTTTTCCTAATTTATAATTCTTTTCACATTTTAGCCCATGTGAAATGACCATTATTCCCTTGGCCCAGGGCATATAGTCCAGTCGGCCTCAGTGCAGGCCGAGCTCGACATAGAGCACGGTGGAGTGGCCTACGGTGGACCTGGCATGGAGGTTCCCGAACCAGCGGCTCTGGGATACGACAGATCCGACAAGAAGGCAACCAGATTTGGCATCCTCCTCGCTGGATCTGGCATCTCCTTGGGCGGAACCAGTGGCTAGAGCCGAGGAAGACGCTAGATTCGCCCTTTGCCGCCATCCCCCATCACATGCCGCCACAGATAGGCCACCGTTGCTTGCCTGTTGTGCCGCTGCGTTGCCTATGCGGTCCCCAACTCTCTCTCTCTCTCTCTCTCTCTCTCTCTCTCTCCCTCCTGAGTGCCATTCCATCTGCCGCTTTCGTAGTCAGAGAGGGACCCAAGGGGTGGGGGTGGTCGTCGACGCTTCTTCCACGATGATGGCAATGCCAGATACAGCGTCCCCCTCCCTGGCGGCGTCCGAATCCGGCATCTCCTTCGCCTCCAGTCTCTGAATCCTGCGGACCAGCGTCTCCGAATCCAGTGTCTTCCTCGGCTCCGGCCGTCGGATCTGCATTTTCGGCCTCCCTTCGTGGTTCTTCCTCGGTGATGGTGTCGCGACATCTTGCCATCCTTTGTGCTTCTTCCCCTGTTGTACATATTCCTGGACGATGACAACATCGGATCTAGCACCCCCTCCCCTCCGGCGTTCGAATCTGACATCTCCTTTGCCTCCGGTCTTCGGATCCGACGGACCTGGCGTTTCCGTCACCTCCAGCACACCGACCACCATGCAGCGGGGCCAACCGGACCTTATGCCCTAGGCCAAGGGGCATAAGGGTCATTTCACGTGAGTTGAAATGCGAAAAGTAATTATAATTTACGGAAAAGGGGGGTGGCAAAACATCAATAAAATTTATGGATCTAGGGCAAATAATCAACCTCGTCAAAAATAAATGCAAATGGTAGAAGGCATGTGAAAGATGGGGCATATAATCGATTTTCCCAAAATCTTATGCTTCGGTGACGTCGCACTTACCTTCAACATGGGCGAGTCCCAATGTGAAGGCACACAACGTTGTCGGTTTTTCAATTGGCGACTGCTGCAGGCGGTCGATCGACGGCCTCGACAAGAGCAACGCCTCCCACCTTCAAGAAACTTCTCAAGGTTCTCGCCGACCGTCTCCAAAATCTTCAGCGACTTCTTCCACTTGTGGTTAGTGCCGACCACCAACTACATCTTCGGCGTGTTCTCATCTCTAGCGAGGAAGAAAATGTGTGATGTGCATTTTCAATTCAGTTCTCATGGATCTTCTTGTAATTTTTTTGATGGACTTCTCTGTAATTGTTCGAACTTTGTACTGTATTCCTTATTAATATAAATCAGAGATATTTCCTTCAAAAAAGCATTGGAAATTTGTTCAATACCCAAAGATTTGCTTCATATTTGCTCTATATTGTTTTATCCTTGTTCTTATCTGGTACAGTTCTACACAACAATGAGCATGGCGACGGTGCTGAAGGTTCATTTGTCCCTCAACCCTCGCACGCTATCTACCTATCTCCTTTTCCCCTATGTTCTATTTTCGGGTTACTAGCTTCATTCGGCATCCACAACAATATGAGTTGACTGACTCTTTGCTCCAACTATGATGTTGACTCCAAAAATTCCTCTAATTCGACACGGGAGTTAAGAAGTTACTTCCTCGGTTGATGTGGTTTGACTTGGTGCGGACTTCAAAGTTGAATTTTGACTTATTTTCCTTTACAATACTTTTTTCATAGCTAAAAAAAATCATAGTCGTAAGAAAGTGCTTCAAAATGCGAATCCAACTCTATTACTTTAGTGTCACATAAGTTATACCCCTCCGTTCTTAAATACATGACGTTTGACCAAGTGTGCAGTCAAACTTATATAACTTTGACCATTACTTTTCATATGATTTTGTTAGTAAAAAATTACAAAATTATTAAATTATGAAAATATTTATCATGACAAATCTAATGATACTATTCACTCATGATCAATCTAAATAGTTTTTCATATATTATTAGTCAAAATTAGATAAATTTGATTGCACGCTTGGTCAAACGTCATATATTTAAGAACGGAGAGAGTATATTGTTGGGCTGATTGTTAATTGAAATTTACAAACTTTGAATCTTGAAATGCACGTATGTAGGCCTGCTAATGGGTTGAAATCCAACCCAAACTCACCCCAACTCGCCTGAACAGCGCTAGCGTCTAGCGTCGCTCGCCTGAACAGCGCAAGATCATCAGCTTCCTACACCACCACTCCCACGCCCCCTCTGAAAGCATCTAGGCCCATAAAAATTGTTTTGGTAATTAATGATAATATGTGAATGTGGGTTTAACGTGTTTATTGAGTATTTACAAGGTTTAGTCCTATTGGTGAACTTGATGACGTAAAGATGCATACTAAAGGACAACATGAAGATCTACATGGCTTGAAGACAAGGTACAAGTAGTCTAGGATCGTTTTTATATTTTACCAGTCTTAGGAGAATTAGTTGGAAGACCAGATTATAGGTTAAATGCCGTACTATTAAGAGGGATAATGGCTAGTAGCTTAGTAGCATGTTCTTGTGCCATATGGATCAATTTAGGATTATGCAGGCATTTGAATTTGAACTTGAAATTGAATTTGAAAGCTTTAAGTGCATTTGTCAGAAATCGGTAGTCTGCAGATTATAATGGTGGTTGTACGCTTGAGTGCGATAGATGACCGTTTTACTTGGCGGTAATACCAGATTTTGAAGGCATCAGCCAACTGAGCGCTAATGCGGTATGACCGGCTCCTTGAGCGGTACTACCGCATTGCGGTCATTCCGATTTTTAGTTGGCGGTTCAATAAAAACAGTACAAGTGCATTTTGGCTCAGAAATTCTCTTTGATAATCGGTCATACCGCATCTAAAAAACAGTTGAACCGCGCTGCGGTTGTACTGACTTTTCTAAGGCAGTACGTATTTTCCAAAGAGCATGTAATTTCAGCGTTTTGGAAACCCTACGATCGGTTGTACCGCTCGTCAATGCGGTACGACCGGGTGATGCGGTTGTACCGCACTTTGGTTGGTGGTCGTACCGCTCGGAAAAATTCCAACGGCTATGTCAGAGTATTAAATGCGACTGTTATAGCCATTACAGTGCTATGACTAAAATCCGGTCGTACCGCAACCTAGTTGCCGGTCGTACCGGATTCCGCTGAAAGTTGGGGATTTGATCCCCAACGGTCATAAGTGTTGGTGGGGGTTATAATTACCCCCCCCCAACTGCTCAAGGACTGCTGCTAGTGTTCATTTAACATCCTTAGAGCCTTGAGAGCCTTGTGCATTCACTCAACACCAAAATTCCTTTGTGTATTTATTGTGAGGTGGTTGAGTTCATTCAAGTGCATCCATTCATCCTAGTTGATCCTATTGCACTTGAACACTGTCAAGCGAAGGTCATTGGTTTGTTACTCTTGGAATTTTGCCAAACTTCTAGACGGCCTTGGCGGTGGAGCACGGTGATCTCTTCAAGAAGATTGTGAAGAGGCCTGGTGCAAGCTTGTGAGTGATTTAGTGTTCGCCATCTCCGGAGCGGAGGAAGAACAACAATAGTGATCGAGAGAAGGCTTAATTCGTGGAGTCGGCTTGAGTTGTCAAGCTTCCTCAACGTGGACTAGCGAAGACCGACAAGTCTTCAATACCACGGGAAAAACATCATTGTCTCTTTAGGGTTATTTCTAGTCTTTACACTTTCCGCATTTATATTTCGAGCTTATTTCTTGTATTGAATTGCTTAGCTAGAAGTGTAACTTGTTTGGACTAAGTTATTAATTGGCTTAAATTGATAAATTGTTAAAAAGTTTAAAAATCTCCTATTCACCCCCCTCTAGTCGGTTATCCTTGATCCTACACCCTCCCCGTCCTCCAACCCCGCCATCGAATCAAGAACAACCGAACTAGTGAAAAAAAGTAAAATCCATGAGAAGTCATGACAGACCAACCAAGTCCGAATGAAATCAATAGCAGGTGGCTAAGATTACCTTCTTCTTTTGCATCCCATAGCCGGACATGGCGGCGGAGAAGAGCCGGGTTCTGCGGCGGCCTAACGACTGAGGCGGACGGTGGCAGCGCGATGGTTTCTGATGGTGGCGGAGGTAGAGCTTGCGAGCGGTGGGGAAAGCAGGGAACGATGGAGGCCGATGGTGGCGGCGCAAGGGTTCCTCTCGTCGCTGCTGAGTGCTGAGTCGCGAACCCTCGATCTCCTGGTTTGGATCTGGATGTCTGTGTGGCCAGGCATTGCTGCGGGAGACAAGGGAGGAAGAGGATGGCAAGAGGGTGAGAAGGTGGCGTTGTGCAGTCGAGTGGGTTGAGAGCCACGGGTTCAACCCGTGGGTTGAACCCAATTTAGGTGGCCATTACAAAACCCAATCAACCCCGTACCAACCAGTTTCATCAGGCAACCCACATCGATCTAACCCATTTCTACCACTTAACCCGTTTTAACCCATCCAAATAGATCCAAATCAAAACCCAACCCATAGAATCCAAACGAACCCAACCCATAGAATCCAAACGAACCCAACCCATTAGCACCCCTACATGTACGCCTTACAAAAATCAACTTAAGGAACAGGGAGTACACCAAAAAAATTGCCATAAACCTAAGCACTCCCTCCCTAAAGTTTTTTTTTCAGAAAAAGAACTCTCTAGAAGATGGACCCATCTTCAGTCCCGGTGTGATCAACTCACGGGAAGGAGGGGAAACCGAACCCGGTCCGCTAACCCAAGCAGATCCCCCTCGAGCGGTCGAGCCCAATCCAGCGAACACCCCAACCCTAATACCGAGTACCGACTCGAGCCGAGCCCCATCTCCGATCCGATCCGATGCTTCCCGTGGTCGACGACCCCTCCTCCGCCGCCGGCGCCGCCTCCTTTCCTGACGCCGACGTCTATGGTAATGGGGACTCTGAAGACATCGACTACCCGGCCGACCCAAACCCCAACCCCGCCTTCTCCTCCTCCGCCGCCCCCGCTGCGGCGGTGGCCGGGGAGCGGCGGCCCCTGTTCCAGCGGCTGTGGACGGAGGAGGACGAGATCGTGATACTCCGCGCCTTCTCCGAGTTCACGGCGCAGCGGGGCACGGCATTCGCGTCGCACCAGTACGACACGGAGCCCTTCTACGAGGAGATGCGTGGCCGCCTCCAGCTCGACTTCTCCAAGAGCCAGCTTGTGGAGAAGCTCCGCCGCCTCAAGCGCAAGTACCGCAACTGCGTCGACCGCCTCCGCGGCTCCCGCGCCTCCTTCTCCTTCCGCTCCCCGCACGAGCAGGCGGTCTTCGAGATCGCCCGCAACATCTGGCGCCCCTCCTCCGACAAGCACGCCCGCGACCCCTCCGCCGCCGACTCCGATGACGAAGGCAACCTCGCCGTCGCCGCCGACGCCAACGGGGAAGCCAAGTCCCCTTCCTCTTGCAGGGGCCAGCGCCGCGGCCGCCGCAGGCGCACGGCCGACTTCACCGCCGACGCGGCCGAGGCGCCGCAGCCGTACCCGCCGGCGCCCATGCCTTTCAAGACGGAGGACTCGCTTCCGCAATTCTTCCCTCAGGCAGCCATGGACGACACCAACCCTTCTGGGCCACCCGCGACGCTGCCAGCGGCGAACACGGAGAGCAGCGTCCTGACTCCTCTGTTCAAGGAGATGGTCCGCGCGATGCTAGGCATGGGCGGCTGCCCGGCGCCGCTGGGGCTCGGGGCGGCGCCGGAGCCGCCGTCTGCGATTCTCGGGATACCGATGGAAGGGGAGAAGTGGAGGCAGCAGCGGATTCTCGAGCTGGAGGTCTACCTGCGGCGGATCGACCTGCTGCAAGATCAGGTGAAGTCGGCGCTGGAGGAGCTCAAGTCCACACCGGCGACATGATGATGTGATGTGATCATCGGCGAGGCCGCTATCACTATCGTTTCAGCATTCTTGGTCGTTAGTGGTAGATTTGTAGGTGATCTGCAGATGCCGTCCATAAAAAAGGATTTACTGTGGTTAGCTCTGTTAGCCTTGGGCATTGGCATCTTCTTATGTGCTTCTGACTGTCAATCAGATTGACTGCTGCTTTCGTCGTGCTATTTTATATATGATCATGAATAAACATTTTGAGTTCTCCAGAATCCAAATCAGCGAATAAACAACAGGACTAGCAAAAAGACAGCAGATCTGATCAAAAGCTACAGTATTTTCGCTGTTTTACCGTCACTTGCTGCAGCATTACTGTCCAGCACTGTTCACCCATCGCAGAATCCTCCGCGCTACAGGAAAGGATCCGGTGATACTCCATTGTGTGATGTGCACAGAGAATGCTCAATCAGGGCTAGTGATGCAGCCCGACAGAATCCGTGCAATATTCAAAAGCATCAAACTGGCAGAACCCCAAAGGCGATAGATTTATACGAGAAACATGTCCGACAAAAGTGCATCAGAGAATTGTCATGACTCGTTACAGTGCGCGCCCACCACATGAGGTGAGAAACGGCACGCGCATAGCCAAAAAACAAGAAGAAACTAAAAAATGTCCAGTGCTAACTTGTGCAGCGAGCAGCATAACGAATCGAGCAAGCTCTGAAGCGAATTCTAGCGAGGGTAGCAGCAGTGTTCTAAACGCGTTTCAGAGACGCGCCTCGAGCCAGACAACACCAATTACTTCACTAACCTGGCAGTGAGTCACTGCCTCACTGAACATCAGGCATAACTAGGGTATCTTACACGGAATTGTAAAACTCAAATTTAAGGAACACCAGTGCTTCAAGAAGCTACTGACTTCATCTACTAGCAGCAGCTTCCAATGCTAAGAGGAGGGTTCCATGTTGTCTTAGAGGTCCTTTTTAGTAATTTATCATTTGACAAAAGGAAAAGAAATGAGAAAATTGGAAAAGTTGTAGGGCCACTTGTCCTTGGGAGAGAAGCAGTGAAGAGTTGGCGTCTCGGGCTCATCCTGGGAAAAACCGGCTCAACCTTTTGGCCTCCTCTCCTGAGCGACACAGCACACAGGCGGAGAGCAGAGTGATTTTTCCTCTCAACTCCACAGCGTCGCGGGCGGAGATAAGAGCGATTCTTTCGCCTTTCGTTGGCCACGTCGGGGCCGGCGCAGATCTCCTCCTCCTCCTCCTCCTTAAAAAGTGGTCCCTCTCCTCTTCTCAGGTGCAGAAAAAAGGGGAAAATCTGGTGAGTCAATTTCGAATCTTTTTCGGTGATCCTATTGGATAATCAATCTGGGTTGGTGTGTACCGCCGGTTGGGTTTAGCTCCATCAGCAGTGAGCTCCAGGTTGATTGGTCGAGTAGAAGTTGATTCGGTATTCATCTTGAGCATCACTTTGTGTGTGTGTCTGTATATACTACATCCTCCCGATTTTTATATACCATTTAAAACGTATGATGACAGCTCTTTATCTATTTGAGCATACTCCAATAACGATTATAGTTCTATGAAAAATTTCATTGAAGTCCACTTTTTATAGCAAAATTTATGTATGCACTTTTTTATATATGAAAAAGGGTATATAGCATAAAAGAAAGGACTCCAAAGAAAAAAATTCAATCAAGTCGTAGCTTGATAGCATGTTCTTGTGCCATTTGGATCAATTTAGGATCATGCATTCATTTGAATTTGAATTTGAAAGCTCTTTGAGCAATTATCTGCACAAACAGTAGTACCGAGGTTTAAAGGGAGAAACTATCGCTTTGCGGTATTACCGTGGGCCGTTTGGACTGTCCAAAAGTGACATGATTGTGTGGTTTAAACGAGTTGTCCGAACAGCCTAATCAATCTGGGCCGTCCACGTAAATGGTCTGATCGTCACAGCCAACTGGTTGCTAATGCGGTATGACTGGCCTTTGGAGCGGTATTACCGTATTGCGGTAATTCCGTTCTTTAGTTGGTGGAACTACCGTGTGCCGTTTGGACTGTCCGAACAGCACATGATCGTGTGGTTTATAAGTGTGGTCCGATCAACCCATTTAATCTGGAGCGTCCACGTGTGCAGTTCAAAAGTGTCTGTCAACTTATTTGTGGAGCGGTATGATTGCCCTTGTGAGCGGTACGACCGTATCACGATAATTTCATTTTCTAGTTGATGGTACGTAAATTCCAGAGGGACTCCATTTCTGTTAAAATTGCAAAACCCTTTGAACGGTAGTACCGCTGTTGTTTAAACGGTACTACCGCTCTAACGGTACTTCCGGAAGTTGGAGCGGAACGTAGTTTCTAGAGAGTCTCTTTTTGGAGCTCATGTGCTCTCTTGGAACGGTAGTACCGGTGCTTGCTTGGCGGAACTACAGAAGCAGATATCGCACTCCTTTTGGTGGTATTAGTGGGCGTTGATTTGTCCGAAAAGTTCAAGGTCGTGTGGTTTAAACGCATGGTCCGAACAGCCCATTTCATCTGAGCCGTCCATGTGGCCAGTGTGTTTGGGTGAGTCTGTTCAATTCAGTGGTGCGGTAGTACCAGAGTTTCAATGGCGGAACTACCGCTCCACGGTAGTTCCAATTTTTTTTGTGGCGGTACGTAAAAACCAGAGAAACACCTTTTTCAACTGAGATTGAAACCCTGTGAAACGGTAGTACCGCCCTTGTGAGCGGTACGACCGGGATAAGCGGTATGACCGCATGATAGTTGGTACTAGTACCGCGCTGCGTTTAAAATGGCTATGTCAGAGGCAGTTAATGCTCCTATTGTAGCCAATTCTGAGAGCGGTTGGTGAAAGCGATAATCTGCACCTTGGTTGGCGGTAATCTACCGTATTTATTGAAAAACTAGGGTTTCTCTCATAACGGTTGGATTTGGTTGTGGAGGTTATAAATATCCCTCCAGCTGCTCTAGGACAGAATGCAACTCTTCATTTAACATCCTTAGAGCCTTGAGCATTCATTCAACACCTCAAATACACTTGTGCATTCATTGTGAGGTGGTTGAGCTTATTCAAGTGCATTCACTCATTCTAGTTGATCTATTTGCACTTGAGTGCCATCAAGCGAAGGTCATCAATTTATTACTCTTGGAGTTTTGCTGAACTCCTAGACGGCTTGGTGGTGAGAGCACGGTGATCTCTTTAAAAAGATTGTGAAGAGGCCCGGTGCCAAGATTGTGAGTGGTTCGGTGTTCACCATCTCCGGAGCGAAGGAAGAACAACCAATAGTGATCGAGGGAAGGCTTAATTCGTGGAGCCGGCTTGATTCGTTCAAGCTTCCTCAACGTGGACTAGTGAAGACTGGCAAGTCTTCGATACCACGGAAATTGTCTCATTTGTGGTTATTTCTTGTCTTTACTACTTCTGCATTTACAATTCTAGCATTTATCTTGTATTAAATTGCTTAGCTAGAATTGTATCTAGTTTAGACATAATTCATTATTGGCTTAAATTGTTAATTTGCTAAAAAATTTAAAAACCACCTATTCACCCCCTCTAGTTGGTTATCCTTGATCCTACAGAAGTTCAATACTTCGGTTCATACTACAGAAGATATTTTGGATTATGTGCATTCTGATTTATGGGGACCATCTCGCAAGCCATCGCTAGGAGGTGCTCGTTATATGTTAACAGTTATTGATGATTACTCTAGAAGAGTGTGGACTTATTTCTTAAAGCATAAATCAAAAGTATTTTCAGCATTTAAAGAGTGGAAGACTATGGTTGAAAGGCAAACTGGAAAGAAGGTAAAGAAGCTTCGCACTGATAATGGGATGGAATTCTGTTCTAATGAATTTGAATCATATTGCAAGACTGAAGGCATTGTTAGTCTCTACATCGTTCCCCATACTCCTCAACAAAATGGTGTAATTGAGCGTATGAACAAGACCATCATTTCTAAGGCCCACTGCATGTTGTCAAATATAGGTTTGCATATGCGTTTTTGGGCTGAAGCATCTTCATAAGTTCCTTAACAAAGCAGATGTTCCTTGGGTGAATTTAACTTGGATGGCTCTTTATCGGAATCTTTTGGCGCCAAGTTCAAACCGTCTGTGTGGTTCTTTTTGGTGGAAGGATCTGCTGCACTTGTTGGAGGAATTCAAAGGTTTCTCTTGTTGTTCGGTTTTTAATGGATGATCTTGTCTTTTCTGGAAAGATATGTGGAACTTGGGATACTCGATTCTGAATTGGCCTTGTCTTTTTTCTTTAGCAAAGAATAAGGATGTCTCGGTTGCCCTTTTCCTGGAGGAGGTTAATATTGAGGCTAATTTTCATCTTCCTTTGTCACCGACTACTCTATTGCAACTTCAGGCCCTGGGCGATGTTATTGTTTCTTTGGGGCCGCTGCAAGAAAGGCCTGATGAATGGTCTTACATTTTGGGCACCTCATCTTTTACTCCTAAACGGGCTTATGTGCATCTTTTGGGTCAGACCACCACTCCCCGTCCTTTTATATGGCTGTGGAATTCATATTGCTTGAGTAAACAAAAGTTTTTCTTTTGGTTACTCCTGAAGGATAGATTAAATACTAGGGAGATTCTTCTTCATAAGAAGTTTCATCTTGTGAATTCCGAATGTGTGCTTTGTTCGTATTGCATTACTGAAACCTCGAAGCATCTCCTCTTTGGGTGTTCTTTCAGCCAACAGTATTGGTCACTAGTTGGGTTTGATTGGGATTTATCTCTTCCAGTTGTTGATCTCATTCAAGATGGCAAGCAAAGGTTTCTTCTGAGGTTATTCAAGGAGATTTTGATTATTGCGTGCTAGAGTATTTGGTTGCATCGGAATAAGGTCATTTTTAATCAGGGGGTCGTCGCTCTATCAAACTGGAAAATAGAGTTTAAGGAATCTTTTGCCCTGGTTATCCATAGGGTCAAACCTTCGCTTTGGGAGGCTTTTGTTTCTTGGTTGAGAGATTTCAATTAACATTTCTTAGTTCCCTTATGTAAATCCTTTTCTCTTGTATATACTTTCTTTTATTATAATATATTTATACAGTAGGGGTGTTACCCCTCCTATTTTCAGTAAAAAAAGACTCCAATTGAGGTATGGTCTGGTTCTCCAGCAAATTATTCAGAATTGAGAGTTTTTTGTTGTACTACTTATGCTCATGTTGATAATGGAAGATTAGAGCCTAGAGCTGTTAAGTGCATTTTTCTTGGTTATAAATATGGTGTTAAAGGATATAGGTTGTGGAATCTCGAAACAAATAAGGTTGTGATCAGCAGAAACATTGTCTTTAATGAATATGCTATGCTTCATGATAAACCGTCTACTAATGTTCTGTTGAGAGTGGGCAGAATTCAAGTGTTCAGATAGAGCACTTTGTTGGTTCAGTGACGCACCAGATAAGGAAAATATTGTTGTTCATGATGCACCTATTGTTGAGGATCCTCCTATTGTTGAGCAGCCACCACAACAGTTCATTGCAGTTGACAGGCCTAGGAGAGAGATTAATCCAATCAAGAGGTTAATTGAAGAAGCTAATATTGTTGCTTATACTTTGAGTGCGACAGAAGAAATTAAAGGTAATATAGAACCTTCATCATATTCTAAGGCTTTTAACTCCACCGATTGTAATAAGTGGATAACTACTATGCATAATGAGATAGAGTCATTAAAAAGAATGGCACTTGGGAATTAGTAAAGTTGCCAAAAGAGAAGAAGCCCATCCGTTGCAAGTGGGTTTTCAAGAGAAAAGAAGGTATTTCTCCAAATGATGAGACAAGGTATAAAGTAAGGTTAGTTACCAAAGGTTATAGCCAGATTCCAGGTATTAACTTTACTGAGGTTTTTTCCCCTGTTGTTAAACATAGCTCAATTCGCACTTTGCTCAGTATAGTTGCTATGCATGATTATGACCTTCAACAATTAGATGTTAAAATTGCATTTTTACATGGGGAGCTAGAAGAAGATATTTATATGAATCAACCTGAAGGTTTCATTGTTCGTAGAAAAGAGAACCTTGTTTGTAAGTTAAAGAAGTTTCTTTATGGATTGAAACAATCTCCTAGGCAGTGGTATAAGAGATTTGACATCTTCATGCTTTCTCAAGGTTTTAAGAGGTTTGATTATGACAGCTGTGTTTATTTAAAAATTGTCAATGGTTCAGCTATATATTTATTCCTATATGTTGATGACATGCTGATTGCAGCAAAAGATAAAATAGAGATAGCAAAGTTCAAGGCGCAATTGAGTGGTGAATTTAAGATGAAGGATTTAGGTGCAGCAAAGAAAATTCTTAGCATGAAGATATCTAGAGACATGCCCTCTAGAAAATTATACCTAAGTCAGAAAGGGTATATTGATAAGGTCCTTCGACGCTTTAATATGCATAAGGCTAAACCAGTGAGTACTCCATTAGCTGCACATTTCAGATTATCTTCAGTTTTATGTCCACAGTCAGATGATGATGTTGAGTACATGTCTAAAGTTCCATATTCTAGTGCAGTTGGTTATCTTATATATGCCATGGTATGTTTTTGTCCTGATTTATCACATGCACTGTTAGTAGATTCATGGTTAATCCTAGTAAAGAGCATTGGAAAGTAGTTCAGTGGATTTTCAGATACTTGCGTAGTACATCTAATGCTTGTTTACAGTTTGGAAAATCTAGAGGTGGACTTATTGGTTATGTGGATTCTGATTATGCTGTTGATTTGGACAAGAGGAGGTCACTTCCAGGTTATGTGTTAACCATTGGTGGTTGTGTTATGAGTTGGAATGCAAGTTTGCAGACCACTGTAGCTTTATCTACCACTAAAGTAGAGTATATGGTTATTTCTGAAGCATGCAAAGAAGCTACATGGTTGAGAGGTTTATACACTGAGCTTTGTGGAGATACTTCTTGCATTACTATGTTTTGTGATAGTCAAAGTGCTATATGCATTACAAATGATCAGATATTTCATGAAAGAACAAAGCACATTGATGTCAGATATCATTATATTCGAGATGTCATTGCTCAAGGTAATGTTAAGGTATGCAAGATAAGTACTCATGATAATCCTGCTGATATGATGACAAAGCCAGTTCTAGTTACTAAGTTTGAGTTTTGCTCAAGCTTGGTTTGTGTTAAAGTTTAGTCCAAGAGATTTTCGGCGTACGGTGGTTATTTATTGTTGGAGTTTTTTTATATGCTATAAGGAGGGAATTTGTCTCAAGGTGGAGATTGTTGATACGTGATCCGAATTTTAAAGAGACCAATGATTCTTTTTTTTGGATTTGTTTCCGTCTTCG
This sequence comes from Phyllostachys edulis, assembly GCA_036346405.1. Lineage (NCBI taxonomy): Eukaryota > Viridiplantae > Streptophyta > Magnoliopsida > Poales > Poaceae > Phyllostachys > Phyllostachys edulis. The sequence continues at coordinate 69,043,313 of CM070550.1, forward strand.
ACTCAAGTCAATTTTATGCCACCATATATATCCCTTGTAAGCCGTACGGGAAGAGTTAATGACTCATTAAAATCCCTGCATTTTGTAAACACCTTTTCTGATACAGTGAAGATCGCCGTCGTGCGTCCGTGGTTTTTTTTTCCGAAAGGATTTTTCATGTAAAAATCGGTATCTCCCTATTCTTGATCTACTTTGTTATTTGCCTGTCGTTTTCTAACAAGAACAGCGCCAGAAACGAGTGTGATCAAAAGGAAACACACTGTATAATCAAATGCATGCACTTCCCATTCTGAAGCGAAAATGCGCAGAATATGTGGGTGTTGTAGATGAAATCAGCTGCCACTAATGAAAGGAGCCATTTTAGATTACATTCTTCTGGCAACGACTGAGCTCCAAAATACTCTAGAACAAACATTTTATGAGGTAGAAGAATTACAATGATAGTAAAAGCTAGAGGCTTCTGAGTTATGACAACATTACAGCAAGCCGAGGAATGAACACAAAGGCATCTCTACTAAAAAGAAGAAGTTTACTGTTGTCCGTTCTCCCACTATCATTTGCGTCCGTTCGATCGAAGATCAAAGAATGAACGGCCTAGATGATTCACCTAGCACGATAGCAGCAACCCACCTCCCTCTCCCGCTCCCAACTGCTCGCACGATCTATCCCCTTCCACTACACGATTCCACTCCTTCCTCCTATTCTTCACCTCTCCCACCGGTCGATGCCGCTCCTCAAGGCCACGCCGCCACTTCCTCTCCCCAGCAGAAACTCCACTCCCATAAGATCATTTACCGAATCCACTTCTTCCCTCAGTTCTCCCCATGGCGCCGCCTTGCCCGGCCTCTGGTGGCCAGGAACCTTCACTGTTTTGGCCTTGCCGCCTCCTGCCACTCGGCTCCCTTGCATGTCCGGCTGCTACTGCCTTTGGCCTTGCTCTGGCACCGACCTCTGGTCAGCCGCCGCTCCTCTCGCTTGCTGATCACCTCTGGCTCCTCCTCCCGCTCGCCCCTCACCTTTGGCTCATGCCTGCTCAGGTTCCTGCGGCGCCACCTGCCCGTGCGTGCGCAGCCATGCCACGCCCCTAGCAGCTCAACCCGCCCCCAAGCTCCTCCTCTGCGCCGCCCGGCTCCGACCCTGGTTCGGCTCTGCTACGGCCCAGCCCTCCTACGTGCCCCTCGGCGGTTCCCCTTCCCCTATCTCTGCTTACTTGGCTTCTTGCCTGAGCTTGAAACACTTCGGTTTTTAGATCTTGCGGTCTACTCGAGTTTTGATGTTACTTGATCTTTATTTAGGCATGTGCATGCTGCAAGCCTGCAACTAGCCGTAATCTCATTTGGATGTTCATCTTGCTGAGGTAATTAAAAGTTTTATCTTGAACTTAGTTCAATTCAGGTAAATGATTTAACCAATTTTATCCATGTCGATCTCAAGAGCTCATTGCCATCCTTTGTTCATTACGCTTCTTTACATAGGTTGCACATTTTCAGGTTGCCTCTAGTGATGGTCCACTGATCATATTGTTTGTTGGTGTGCTGATGAAGACATATTCAGGTGCTATATGTTTTTTTTTTGGAATTTGCTTGTGTTGTTGTGCTTTCCTACGGTATTATTCAGGTGGATGAGAGGCTTATACCTTGATAAAACTGATGGGTAGCCTTATTTGCAAAACACAACAGCTCTCACAGACACTACTTGTAGATGATACACCAATATCCCAGTTCCTAAGATAGCATCAGGTCAGTTCTAATGCTTTCTTTATATGAGGAGCTATTCTGCTATCATATCGATTTCATGTTTTAAATTGGTCCGAAAGAATGATCACTACATTTTCTTTGAATTTATGTGTGCTGCCTGATTTATCCATATATTAATCTCAAGGGCCCCGATGTGTTTTATGCCATGTGAATAACAGATTTGCTTGACGTTGAATATTTTCAGTCGGTACAGCATGGAACTACTTGCACAATAATATCACAGCTGAAATTCGATGTGATCTTGTATGCAGAATGCATTTTATCCTATCTTGTAGTACGGTTCTATTACTAAAGTCTCGCTTTACACTCTATAGTTTTCTTCGAACTGTTTACCCTTTCATAATTCCCTTTGAATTGGTGCAGGGCATTCACAACTTCGGCTAATCGCAAGATTGGACCTGCTTTGTTATTGCTTATGCTTCTTTCCTGTCGAGAATGGTAAGTGCCTATGCAAACAAAGCCTTTGTTTCCTTCTTCTCTGAGGGGTGATGCAAATGAGAGTGAAAATTGCTCCCTCCATGTATTTTCCATGGATATAAAGCGCGGCGGATACATGTTAAATCGATGAGCGAGGTTTCCATTTTTTTTTGTTTGGTGATCTTGCAATATTTACTCTAATTTCTGATTGATGCCTATGGTTTGTCGATATCCATGTGATTTACTTCATTCCTTCATGGTGTATATTATTTGTCCTCACTCCTGGTTATGTTATCATGCCTAGGATATTATCGCTCTGTGTAGTTCCCTGAATACTGAAGATGTATAAAATCAGCTTATCTCTGCTACTTAAAAGTCATCTTATCGAAGGCAGGTTACTGGTGCTCATCGTGAAAACATTCCATCTTCTAGGTTTCCAGTTGACCCCTCCTACTCTTGCCTACGTGCGTTCACGCCTCCTTCACCTACCTGCCCGCATTGGCTTGCAGTTTTTTTTTATCTTCTAGGTTGGTTCGTTGATGTGGTTCTTCTTTACCAAGTCCTTTTGGCGCCTCTGGTATTGTGTGGAGAGAGAGAGAGAGAGAGAGAGAGAGAGAGATTTGCTTCCATCGATCTTGAGTCGTGTTAGGCTTTTCGGTGCCCATCGGGTCCAGATTGTAGTGTTCATGCGAGGGTATTCTTCTAGGTTACTGTGATTTTTGCCTATGGGGAAGCATAAGGAAATCTAAATCAGTCATGGTTGATTCTCAAAAACAGTGCAGCGTTGTTATCGATTTGACATATCAATATTCAGTACTCGTTGGTCTTTATTGTGCTCTTGTGCGATAGAAAATGAATTAAACATTTTATGTTGCGGTAGTAGTACCTTCCTTCGTAGACATGGCCTTTATTTCATAGATAGAACTTCAAAAGTATTTTAGCATAAGTTGTGGGGATCCTTCTTTCCCCTAGAAAAATAGAGTGGTGTATTTCATCTCAAATGTACTCCAATTGTGGTTACAGTTCAGATAAAAGTGCAGCATGTTAATGATTAATTTATTTGTGATAGATAGGCTTCCTTGTTCATTCACAGTTTTAATCCAGTTCTATGTTTTGAGATAAAATAACAAGATGGTTTTGTCTTAAGCTAATCATCTGCTGTGCACAGGTTGTGAGAAGCTATCTACAATATATCATGGAAAGAACCTTGCTTAAGCCACCCGCTCTTCGACCACCTGTTGGGGGTAGTAGCATAACCAGCTGGAGGTCTCAGAGCACCAAGAGGCCACCCTCCATCTCTCCAATGCCTCCAATGCTGCAAAGCTATCCCATTAAAATGTCGTTGTTCGCCATCACAATTTCAAGAATAAGTTTCGAAGTGGCCCTTGTTAGCTCTGCAGGACTTGGTTGAAGTTTCGTATCTTTCAATTCAACTTTAAGCTGACGGTGGTTCAACTGGTTTTTTGCTATTTATGAAATTGTGTCAACGGGCTGCATTTGAATGGAATACTTTCAAAGTTGCAATCTGTTTTTGTTATAGTCTTAGGTTTTGTTTACTAAGCAATATGTTCTCCCTAATGTGGGTTAGAACTTTGAAGACTGATGAATTGATTTATGCTATTACTTTAAATTATATTAACCTTTTCTTGAAGTTTCTGTAATGAGTTTGTAACTGCAGATGGTGTAATTCATATTTTAGTCATTTTAACCAGCTCTTGTGATACATTTTTTAGTGAGCTGAGAAGACGACGTGACAAAATTATTTGGTGTTGCTTTTCAAATGTTGTCGAGGAATTGATAAAGTCGGGTAATATAATAGATGCTATATATATTGCTCATGAGGTTGGTTTCTTAAGTGATTTCCACTGCACCTCTCTGAAGTCATATATAAGGCGATCCAATGGAGAAGGCTCGAAATTTGTCTTTGAGAAATGGAAGATGCTCCGATTCTGCTTTGTTGTAAGACTCTTCATCCTACTTTCATTCCAAAAAAAAAGTTTTCTTATTGTTTTGCCCATTATCAATTTAGGCAGAGGCTTTTTTTCCACCTCAAATCGTGCCCAAAAGATCTATTTATGAAGTAAGTAATATTAGTGATATAACCTTTATTATTGAACCACCTATAATTCTGTCACTCAAATATGTGACTTGGTCATTAGATTCAGCATGGTAGCAATATGTGTATACCACCTTACGGAAAACCGATTATGCCACTCGGTTTTTAATAGTTTATTCAAATTGCATCGATCCGATTCACTGGGCGTAAAAGGGTCATTGAGTATCTTTGAGAGTCATAAATTAGTTGGCTTCATTAGCTCATCTAGATATTTGTTTTAGTGTTGGATTTCCTTGGTATCTTGTTTGCATGGGCTTGTACCAAATTTTGTTTTTTATTGATTAGCTGATACTGTCTCTTATACCAATTATTACAAGGTTTCTTCTTCATATTAGTTACTTGCTCTTGGATAGTGAAGCATGCCCTTCTCTATCCTTTGTTCGATTCTTCCTAAGTGCTTGCTCTTGGATAGTGAAGCATGCCCTTCATCGTGTGAGGAAGAAGAAGGTCATAACGATAAAGAAAGAGAAGGCCGCCAGGAAGAAGCCAGGCGGCCCGAACAGATTCTAGAACAAGTGAGCACGGGGAGCGATCGGCCCTCAGTCCTTCCTTGCAGCCAAGTCCGCGAGGGGCTCAAGCTCAAGCTATGCCTCTTCGTCCTTCCAGAGCCCGGCCTCTCGCTCTTTCAGCTACGCGACTCATGCGGGGTACATGAGCTCAAAGAATTGCTTGTTGTACATCGCTGACGATATGACCGGTGATGAGGCGGTGTGTCAGACAATGGACTGGAACGACATTTGGAGGCGCAACCCATAACTACGCTGTCGGTGTGGTGCAGCAACCGTACCATCCTTAAGGCTAGGATTGTAGATGTTCCTAAACGATTCTTGTTTTCTGGGCCTGGCTGATAGGATGATGTATACCACCTGTCATTACAACATGTATGTACTCTTGTGTGTTTGTTCTTAGTAGACTGATGTGAGATATCGAAGAGTTTTGTGGTAGTACATGAAGTTGTGTTTGTGTGTGTTTTGGGCTATGTATGAGAGATAAAATTTGCACGGTCCAGACTGAGGGAGAGAGTGATCAAATTACCGTGCATGTCGTGCAGGTGCGATGTATTTCTTCACCTGCGGAATACACAGGAGGGAGAGGTATTGACTATGTGGTGGAGGCCGTTCTGCGTATATATCTGACCAGTTCAATGCTTATGATGTGCTATGAGTTTAAAAAAAAACATAGTCTCATCATGCGAAAAGAGCTATTTGTGATATTGTTCGCTTCCAATGCTCTTAAGTCTCATTTGACACATGAATCACTTGCAATAAGGAACAATGTATACTTGAACTTTTCTTATTAATTAATTCTTTTTTAAATTTTATCTTAAAGTTAACCCTCGGTGCACTTTATTTACAATTCTGACCTATTTGGTCACGCCACCATCCATAGCGTGACAAAACAACGCTGTCACGCTGGGACAAGCTCCTATCATGCCATGGGTAGTGGCGTGACAGTGTTGTTTGATCACGCCACCACCAGTGGTGTGACCAAAAGTGCTATTTAGCGACTTATCCTATGGCGTGATGGCGTTGTTTTGTCACACCACGGGTGGTGGCGTGACCAAAAGGGTCAGAATTGGAAATAAAGTGTGTCGGGGGTTAACTTTAAAATAAAAATTACAAAATGGTTAATTAATAAAAAAAAGTTATGTATACTTCAATGAAATGATTTGAACATTCAAGTGAATAGTATGTTTGAGACACAATGTTTATTGCACATAAATTATTTTTTTTGACGTAAAAAGGCAGAGAAATCTCTACCTTATGACCATTATATTGCAATGGCTAATGAGCAAAAGATACAAAGGTAAGATAAAAAAAGAAAGATAAAGAAAAAAAAGAAGAGAAGGAAGACAAAGAAAAAGTTCAGGTACAATTACAATTGAGCGTGTAGTTACAAAAGGAGCTGGCGCCACTGTGTAATGCTATTATGATACTTGGGTTTAATCCTGTGCAGCCAAAGATTGATCAAGTCCTGAATCTTTTGGTATAATATCATAGCATTAACCTGAGAATGTTGAAAAATCCGAGTGTTCCTCATGATCCACAATGTGTGCGCACAGGCTGCAAAGCAGATTGGCCAAGTTTTGCAAGAATTTATGTCACTTGACATAGTCTTTTCCAAGAATTGTAGTATGTTGTCTGATGAGTTCGCTTGTCTTGTAAGCCCCACTTTACTCCAAAGACTGTCCGCCGGCTTACAACGCAGAATAATGTGATCGATCGTTTCGATTGCAGGGCAAAGATCACAATGTGGGTCTTCGCCCAAAGATTTAACCATCATATTGTCTCCGGTATTTAGTCGTCCTTTGAAAGCGAGCCATAGGAATACTCTGCAGTGATGTGGTATTGATCGATTCCAAACGTAGTCCATTGCTGGCCATCTTAAACCGTGAAACGACAATGTTTTGTAGAAACTTGAGGTGGTTGGGGCAGTCATGGTTAACATAGCCACTCTCTGGTCAAGAGTATCAGATTGCAGTTGTTGGGTAGATAGGAAGGTACAAAGTGTCTGGTATTCTGAAGTAGCTTGTTGCGAAAGTACTGGCTGAAGTGATATTACCCAAATATTGTCTCTCGAATCGCGAATCGAACCGAAAGCGATCGGGTGTGTTAAGGCGAAAGTGAAAAGGGTGGGTAAACTGACTTGAAACCTGCCCAATGATGTCCAGTTGTCCTTCCAGAACATAGTATTATTTCCGTTGCCAATGATCACTTTTGTGAGTTGGACTGTGACTTGAATTACTGCCGAAATTGTTTTCCAAGCTGCCGTGTCTCTAGGGCGGGACTGCGTCGGTATGATATCATTTAAGTAGCGCATTCTTATCCATTCGAAGCACGGGTCCGTATGATTAGATAGTAATCTTGCCGTAAATTTCATGAGCAATGCTTGGTTATGGAGGCGGAGGTCTCTCAGTCCTAGTCCTCCTTGTTCTTTTGGTAGAATGACTGTCGTCCAAGCAACCAAACAGTGACCTCCAAGTGTTTCTTTTCCTCCTCGCCAGAGGAAAGCTCTCCGGATCTTATCAATGGCGTCGATGCTTCGGTCTAGCCACTTGAAGCAACTCATGTAATATGTTGGTATAGCGGAAAGCACAGCGTTGATCATTGTTACTCTCCCCCCCCTCCCCCAGGACAGAAGGCCTGGAATCCATCCAGCCAGTTTCCTATCCACTTTGTCAATGATCGGTTGCAGTAGACTGTGGTGAATCCTGTTTGCTGCTAGAGGCAGACCTAGATAGTTGCATGGTAAAGAGCTGATGGGGCATTGTAAGGCTGTCGCTGCCGCATTTGCATCCTCAGTTGACATATGAATTGGTATTAGTGTGCTCTTATGATAATTTATCTGTAAGCCTGAAAAACAGGAGAATGTGTCCAGGAGCTCTTTTAGGACCAATATTTGTTGTACTTCACCTTTCAATAAAATGAGTGTGTCATCCGCATACTGTAAGACTGAGGAAAATCCTTGTATGTCTAGTGGGTGTGAGATTACGCCATTGGTCACAGCATGTCTTATTAATCTTTGGAGAACGTCCGCTACTAGAATGAAAAGGTATGGTGATAGAGGGTCTCCTTGGCGTACTCCTCGCTTATATTGAATTTCCTCACCCACTGTACCGTTGATAATAACATGTGCTTTGTTGGTTGATAGGATGTTGCGTATCCAGGTGGTCCACCTATTACCAAAGCCTCGTTGCTGCAAAACATGTAGAAGGCACTCCCAATTCACTGTATCAAATGCTTTGTGGAAGTCCAGCTTGAGTATTATCATCGGTTTTTTCCTCTTGAGGGCACACTGAACCCACTCTGACGCTAATAAACAATTGTCAGCTATTGACCTCTTGGTAATAAAACCCGATTGCATTTGGTCTATTAGTCCCGATATTTTCAAATTTTAATCTCGATGCCATAACTTTGCCGATCGACCCGGTATGCTATGCAGGAGTGAGATGGGCCTGAAGTCCTTGATGTCTGTTGGCGCCTCCAATTTAGGGATGAGTGTGATGTAAGATGTATTTATTCCTGAAAGGTCAAGCCTTGTTCTCCAAAAATCTTTGAAAAGTTGAATTAAGTCTGGTTTCATAGTCATGCTGAACTTTTTGAAGAATTCATTTGTAAAACCGTCCGGTCCAGGGCTTCGGTTATTTGGTGATTGCATTATTGCCGATAAAACTTCTTCCCAGCCAAATTCCTCTGATAATGAGTGCAGGCTTTGTTGTTCCTCCTGGTAGAGATCTGCGAGATTAATATTTGGTAACCAATGTATTGCAGTGCCGAAAGTTTCTTTGAAGTGTTTAGTAGCGATATACAATTTTGACGCCGTGTCATAATGCTCAACCCCGTTGTCAATTAGCACCTTTATGCTGTTTTTCCGTCGGTTGATCGTTGAGGCGACGTGGAAAAAATGCGTGTTATCATCACCCATCTTACACCATTTAATTTTTGCCCGCTGTCTCCATTTTAAAGCTGAGAGTTGCCAAATCCTCCTTAGATTTTCATGAACATTGTTTCTGAAAGTGTATTCTAAGGTCGTTAGGGGCCTCCATTCCTCAATGTTGTCTAAGAACTGTATTGTATAATTATTGTTCGAGATCAGGTTGGGCAGACTGGGTTTTGGTCTGTGCCAAGCTCGGATCTTTGCACGAAGTCTCCTCAATTTTTGGTTTACTATCGAAGCACTTTCCCTGTTTCTAGTGCCTCTTGACCAGCTGTGTGTTACCAGGTTTAGAAAGTCCGGCATTGAGAGCCAGTAGCTCTCAAATCTGAAAATGCTAGAGTGGGTAGTGGCGGTGGACAGATCAGCCATGATAGGGCTGTGATCTGAGGTGATTGCCATCTCGGCTTTGGCTGAAATTCCTTGGAACATTTGGCTACAATCTGTGTCAACGAGAAATCTATCTAACTTAACCAGTGTTGGGAGCCTTCTTCTATTGGACCAAGTGTATTTCTTATTGGAGATATCTATATCAATGAGTCCTTGCTCTCTTATCCAATTGTTGAAGATGCTCATACCAACTCGGTTTAAGTTACCGTTGTTCTTCTCATGTGCATATCTGTAAATATTGAAGTCCCCCAGCACCATCCAAGCTCCTAGAATGTTAGGGCGCAGGTTTGATAGAGAGTCAAAGAAGGGTTGCCGTCTGTTGTCTTCAAAGGGTGCATAAACATTTGTGATACTAAAAGTGAGATTATCAGTTCTAGATTGGAATCTCATGGAAAGAGAAGAACTATCTGCATGAAGGAGATTGGCATCGAGCTTAGAAATACACCAAGCAGTGATGAGACCTCCAGAGGACTGAGCTGATGACTGGCAGTGGAAGGTTCTTAAGTTTGAAGGCAAGAGTCTACGGGCTTTGAATGTGTCAAGGGTTGTTATTTTGGTTTCCTGAAGACATACTATGTCGGGCTGCAGATTCAACAGAGTTTGATAAACTAGAGTTGTTTTCGTCTCGTCCCCTACTCCACGAACATTCCAAGAAAGCACCTTCATCAAGGTGAGTTAGTTTGCCTCTGAGTAGCTCGTCCGAATCTTTCCCGGCTCCGGCTCAAGCTCAAGCAGTAACGTTTGCCAAAAGTAAAGTCAGGTTGTCCCACAGGAACAGAAGAAAAAGAAGCAGAAAGGAAGAAAACTGAAAAGCAAGGCCCAAGGACACAACTGCAAGACATAGATAAACTGACACGATCAGCCCAAGGCCGAACTGACCAAAGCTTACCAGCAGAGATACAAAGCCAGAAAGAAGAAACTAAAGGTCGAGTAGGAACTACGGTAAGCCAAGACGGCCAAGAGTAAGGCCAGATGACACAAGCAGAAAGGGAGAACAGGGGGTTACAGACAAAAACACAAAGCTAAGAAACATCACAAATGAACTCTGCGAAGGGCCATGGTTCAACAAAGTGAGCTCAAACATGAGTGGAAGCAGTAGCCTCTGGATGTGGTAAGGTGTCTCGCAGGGCTGCCTCTTTGAAAGTGTCCTCAGCATTCATGCCACAAAGCTCGGCCAGATCTCTGATCTTCGACTTGGAAGTTGATTTCGGCTTCATTTTAATCGGCATTGGAGCAATAGCTTCGATCTTCTTTGTCTTGGGTCTACCGCGTCGTCGACTGAAACTACTGGATGGGGTAGAGCCGCCTGATGACGTCGAGTCGGCAAAGAATCCCATGCTTGCGCCATCGACGAGTTTATGTGAACGCCATCATACACTTTCAGATTCGGGGCCGCCGACATAGACCTGCATAGCTTCCTGTGTGGATTTTGCTGAGCCCAAAATGTAAACTAGGGGTTCATTGAGGTCCGGGATCCCTTCCTTGCCATTGTCACTTGGAGGTAGAAGCTGCAGCAGGTTGGTGGCATTTGGAGCGGTAGCAGTAGTGGTGAGGTCGCTGATTCCAATGAGCGATTCTTGGAAGAGGATCCTTCCTTGCCATTGTCACTTGGAGGTAGAAGCTGCAGCAGGTTGGTGGTATCTGGAACGGTAGTGGTGAGGGCGCTGATTCGGTGGAGCGCTTTTTGCGGATGATGAACGATTCTGAAAGTAGCTTCATATGGACACAGATGGGGTGTTTCTAAGGAACAATCACTCTGGTCGCACTGTTGGAAGAGATGCTTTAGTGAAAGAGGTGGTGAGATTCATGGATGGAGGCATGGTACACACAGGAGCCGAAGGCAGATAAAGTGGTAGCTGCCTCTATAGCGTTGCAGAGAATTCACTCAGCGGTGTGAGAGCTGGGGTCTGGGACAGTGGGGAAAGTGATAGTGGAGAGACTTCTGCTGCTGGAGGGGAAAAGGGGATGACTGGTTTGGTTTTGTATCGGCAATCTACTACGGGGAGGAGAGGCAAAACCGGGCCGTCAGCAGCGGCTGGGAGCATACTGAAAAGAAGCGAGCGACAGCTCTCTCTTGAAGTGGATCCTGAGCCGATGTTGAAGCAAGGGAATGAGGGTTCATCTATCCCGTCTACTTGGGAGACTAGAATCCAGGTTTCGACTTTGCGGCAAGGGCTGAGCTCTAAGCGAATGTGGAATGCTCCTCTCTCAAAGGTGACCGAGGCGTGGGGGGTATGACCCAAGGAGGTTGGAATAGCCACTTTGTTGGAGTGAGCTAGGACGGTGAAGAGGTCGTAGATGTTTGGGTTTACAAACTGGTGTATGGATCTTTTAGCTTGATCCCTATATGACAGGAGGCCGAAAAAGCGATATGATTCGAATTTTGTGAGCTTGGGGCGAAACAGTTGTTTGGAACTCTATGGGGACCCGAAGCATTGTGGTTTTGAGTTTGAGTACGGCTGCTAGAGAAAGGGTGTGATAGGTTTGAGTTGCGTCTGATGGGTGGCGATGGGCGTCTTGGTCTAGCAGGTGGTGATGGAGTGAGGGATGGGCTATCAAACTCCCAGACTTCATTAATATAAACATCAGCGAGGGCACCTGATTCATCTGCTTTGTGGAAGGCCAGGTGGTGGGGAATATGATCAAGGGACTCAACCTTGACCATCACAAAGATTGCAGCGAAATTGTGACCACGGAGGCAGGCATGATCTATATTGACTAGGCTTGCAAAACCAGAGACACTTGAAGCTACTCCCCGCCTATCCCAAAGTTCCAAAGGGAATTTCTCCAAGGTGAGACACACCATGAACCGGTAATAAAAGGAGAAGGCATTGTCACCTTGGTTGTGAGGGAAGACAGTAACTACTCGGCCGTCAACACACAAAGGGCTGCTGCGACAGGCGCGTTCCTGGTCCTCAGGACGGAGGAAGACAGCAACGGTGTGACCCACCCCACCAGCTGCAAAGCGCACTTGTGGGTTGCCTAGGTACGTGTGGAAGGTGCGGCGCAGCCAAGGGATAACGGCTGGTGAAGCAGGTTCAACCGAAACAGCAGAGACTAGAGAGTTGAGGTCTCTAGCTGGTGGACAGTGGGCATCGATCGAGGTGGGATGACCCAGTACAATGGGCTCCATGGCTGCAGCTGTAGAAGAATGAGAGGACCTGGTTTGGTTAACAGAGAGAAAAGGACAATTTTTCCTTAGATGTCCATTGCCCCTACAAAGCCAGCATATCAAGGGGTCTCTACAATGGGCAATGGAATGGGAATAAGAGAGACAGCGGAAACATCTCTTGTGAAGGTTCTTTGGTGTGAGTGGAAAAAGAGGGATTGGAACTTTCGAAGATGTTGAGCAGGTACGGCGTGAGAGCAGGATGGATTTATAGGAATTTGACTCAGATGTATCGCTGTTGGGCTGAAGAGGGGGACGGCTTGGTGCAGTATGCTGAGAGAGCTCTGCAACATTGCGCTGCAGCAGCTGAGCAAAGTTGGTAGAATCCCCGTATTCTTTGTTGGCTTGCGGTAGGTGATTGTCAGAGGCAGCTTTAACCGATTGCAACCGAGATTTGCTCTGCCATTCATTGGTTGTGAATCCAGCGGAGATCTCAGGATTAGCTGATTTCAAGGGAATCAAATCGCTGTGCCTTGCCGAGCTTCCAAATTGCGTGATTTTTGCAGCACTGTAGCCTGTAAAAATTTGTCCTTTCCCGTTGTCCGGAGGAACCGAGCTCACAAGATTAGATTCATGCGTTGAGTTTCCTTTCCCAATGCGTTGCTTCAGGTTGAGAGAGAGAAGGGTGAAGCCTGATTTCAATCTACCGCGCAGAGCAATCTCTGCAACTACACCCGCCGATGCCACTTTGAATTCGAACGTTGTCCCGCTCGTCTGAAGCACTCTGTAGTCTATAGGTCGCCCTCCAAACCGAGAGGAAAGAAGCGACGCGAGCCTGTCTGTTGTGATGAAAACGCCCGGAGAAACTAACTTGGCCACAAGAAAAGTAGGTGTGTGCTTTAGAGGATTGATAGGATCGCAAGTGGCTGAGAGCACATAAATTATTGGTGCAAAGTACGAGTTTTCATTACAACGCACGGACATATGACTAGTATTGACAAGAACAGAGCAGCAGAACTACATATAGGTGGCTGGCCTTGGTAACTATATTTGAATACCAGCACAATAATTGCGAAAGCAATAGCATCCTAATTACAGTAATGGTATCAGAACAGGAGTATGATCATTGAGGCAAGGGTTCGCTCCGAATCTCTTAAGGTAAGGGTTCCTCCGAATCTCCCAGCCGTGATAAGTGGAGGTAAGCATCAGTTCCTACATAAAAAAGCAAAAAAGTAATGGTAATCAATTGAATGACAGTATTGTAGTAATGTCGAATTTCTGTAAGATTGCAGTCAGTTTAGTTGCGACTATAGGAGTGCAACATCTCAGCAAGCATGTTTCAAGAGTGGTAAGTTCAACTTAGGAAAACCAAAATAGTAAGAGACATAGTTGATGCTTAACTCCCAAATCAAGGGCCAAGGGTTTTAACCTTTACTTTTCTTTACCAAGAAGAAGACGAATAGCATTGTCAACTTTCGGACAGCGATTTATGATAATTGAAAGAGAAACATACAGAGGAAAGTTCAGCAAAATATGGCCACATTCTTCAATACCCGTTAAATGAACATACCATATCCTTCCATAGAAATGATTTGCAAGTCCCCACCAAAATATCCAGCATAAAGGCGACTAATCGGGATCCCATAACCATACCCAGCCATAGTTACTCCTTCATTATGGCCATCTAGATCAGGTGGGTTTTCTGCTGTACTGTAGAGATAAGTGAAAATTCTCGGGAGGCCACTTCTTGGTATTCCACCACCTTCATCACTAATCTGCATTAGAAAGGTTATAATTACAACAGTCATACCTAATTATGAAGAATTGAATATATCAAAGTTTGCTGAAAAACATATCACCATGTTTGTGGTCTCATATAGGGAATTATTTACAGGAATACATTGCAATAGGACTCATGCAAGAAGCAACTAACTAATGAAAGGAAACAAATTGTGACATTGATAATGTGCAAAACAAATTATGATCTCTCTAAAAAAATTGTAGTGGAACTTAATATGCTACTGCAAGTCTGAACACTGTTCTTGCAGACATGAATCACTCTTGCAAGAGAGTAACATGGCCTGAGTTGATATTTCTGCTTTGAAAAAGCATGTGGAGCCATGACGTTTGGATTTGGACATGTCATCACTCACTAGTAAAGAAATGAGGTCTCTGCAGAACTAATACATACATGTATCGCAAGGGTTACTCTCACACTATTAAAAAAATAACTTACAGTTTTCGTTAAAAAAATGCAGTATAGGCGATAAGTAATAAAACAATACAAACAGCAAAGACTAAGGGAAACTCTTGTATGATGTATCCACAGAAGCTTGTGGATTCGCAAAATCTGTTCTCTAACATGTTTCAACCTAGAAAGTTTTCATCAAAACAGGCAACAGATATTCTTAAGGAGAATCATACCTTGATAGTTACATCCTCGTCTCCATCAGCAACTATGATCCTAACAGGAGGTGCATGTTTATCAGAGTCCATAAAACGTTCCTGTACTGCACGAAAGGAGTTCTTCACCAATTCAAACATCATGAGATGTAGATGTGGTGTCACATATCTGCAATTGAGAAATCAAAGCAGTTCAGGAAAATCATAAAACTTTCTGCACTTCAACTATATTACTGATGAGATTCACTATAAAGGTTAGATTGAACTAGAATGGTTTCTTATAAACACAGATAAGGTCAAAGAATTGCAGCTTGTACATGAACTAGCTAGTGAAGCAAATAAGCTGAATGTTGCATTAAAGGCAAGGAACATTTTAATGACAAGAGAAGCATAGGAAACCTGACAGTTATATAATGAAAACAAGAACTATTACTAAAGCGTGATTAAATCAAATCAAAACAAAGGCACGTGGCTAGCATTTAAAATCAGGGATTTACGGAAATGTAAAATCTGGGTCTCCATATATGTTGAAGTCAGGAGCTGATCCATATTCCCGCAAGCAAATAGAACGGGCATCTTCACTAGCAAGTCGAGCCACCAGCATGGGGGACAATCTTGTGCTTATGAGCCCTATGACACCAGGCTCTGGATCAGGATCATGCAAAGCGACATGCTGACCTGAAATCAAGCAAGTTAGCACAACTCAGAAAAAAACATTGTATTGACAACTGTCATTTATCTATTTGTGTTAGTACTTTCACATCAGGACAGGGACAGAAGAATAATTCTCTCTTTATTTTCCTTTTTGACTTGTAGTCATAAACGGTTATCTTACCGCAACTGCAGTTCTTGGGCAGGAAGATATAAAAATGATTGGGCAAGGATTACCACTAACCACCACATTCCGAGGGAAAAGATACATGCTGGCGCATTACAACAATTGTTCTTCTATGTCCAACTAAGAAATGCTCCCACAAAAGTAAAAAGTGCAAATTTTAAAGCGCGTTGAGGTCCTGATCTACAACCACCCACTACTCCACTACTAACAATACAACTTTAGGATTCACGCAATTTATTTATATTTGGAGAGCACGTAAGAGCAACTCTTTCCAAATGAGGTAAGATATCCATTTCTGCCCCCAAGCGATACTTTCCAAATTAATTGAGTGCTGAAAAAGCTTTTAGCCAGATGTCAGGCAGAATGAGAGGTTCAGAACAGTTCTTCTTTTGGCAAGGCAGAAAGTAGAACCGATAAAATGAACTTTCGTATCAGTTGGTTGCGGCAGTACGCCAGTAGACAAATTGCATTTCTATCATCAACCCAGGAACACTCTTTATGAGTTAGGAATGAGAGTTAAACACTTGGCAGCATGTTAATAACCGAACTTGTCAACAGAAACCAGTAATTTTTTTTTATAGATTTATCGCCTAACAGAGTGGCAAGTGCTGAGTCTGCTAACCTATCAGCATGCGGATCCCAATCCTTGACATGTAGAAGCGATCGAGGAACCGGTGGATCTCATCAATTCCAGGGGGGGACGCCTTTGTAGCACCGAGGTCCTTCTTCAGCTGCTGCACACCCAACGCCATTGTGGGCACTACATTGTTGTGCCGCACCCTGATCATCTTGATCATCTGGGTGAATGCAAACTCATCGTCCCGGTTCCTCACCCCCGGGAAGTACCGGATGTCGCGGAACGAGTCCAAGTACCAATCTCTCACCTTCACATCACAGTGGCAAATAGACCAAAAGTTAGTCCTGTAAATGGATACTTTCATGGGCAAGATTGTACTGATTCGATTTTGCAGATCCTTCTTAGAATATGTGCAACTTGATGAGTTCAGGTGTTTCTGATACCTGAGCCGATAAGTTCAAGAAGCCAATGTGATTACAAAAATCAAAGCAATTTAAGCAAGTTGGCAGGAAGGAATCTACAAAATCCCCCCTTATCCTAGGATACAACTATGATACACCTCTCTCCAAGAAACGAAATGACAAGCAAATGAATCAGAAATTTGGAAATTGTCAAACCTGGCTGGGGTTGAACAAGAAGATTTTCATGATGTATTATAGTCAAACGAAGAGATAGAAAATGACACTAAACTACAATGTTAACCGAGAACTGACAGAAACATTTTAATTCGTAAAAAAGCTACAGGTTCAGCGAAAGCAACAAAACAGATAATTTAGTAGAAGAAACAATTTGTTATTCCCCAGGAAATGGGACCGTCTCAACAGTGGCTATCTCATATTCCACTTCCCAAGAACAGAATCCTAAAAGAAGTGTTTTCAAATGCTCCTGAATAAACATCCTAGGAGATAGTCTGATAAACTAGTATTTCCTCCGGTAGTTTTTGATCAGTAATTTCTATTGTAATAAATTTATAAAATAGTCTGATAAACTAGTATTTCCTCCGGTAGTTTTGGATCAGTAATTTCTATTGTAATAAATCTTTAAAACTTAATAAAATTATATTTTTATTAAAAATTAGAGAAAAATCTATACATATTATTTTTATATGTTAAATATAAATATTAAATAAATAAATAAATATATATATATATAATCAAAATTTAGAAAATTTGATTGGACGTATCAAAAATGACGTTCTTCAGCAATGGAGGGAGTATGTATTCGCAAGACGAAGCAACCGTTTATTCACACACAAAAAAGAAAAGCCCAGATCAAACTACTCCAAACAGAAATCAAAATCTAGCCAAAAAAATCACAAGCTTTCCACAAGAATCACACCAGGCAAGAACAAAAAGGAAAGCGTGCCGCGAAACAAATCGACCCACCCACGTACGCATAATCCGCCCGCCCAAATTAGGCCACCACCAGTCCACCACCACCACCACCACCAAAGGAACAAGCGGCGATCGAGCGCTGCTCTGGTGATACATGCAGCAGTATGAACGAAGGCGACGCGCGTGCTAGGATTCACCTTGAGGATCGCGGGCTTGCTGGAGAGCCCGAAGGGGAGGGAGTCGAGGTCGAGCGCGCGTCGCGCGATGCGGATGGGGAGCTCCTTGTGCAGGAACTGCGCGGAGAGCAGCAGGTTGCGCTCCGTGGGGCGCGCCCCGAACTCCATCATGTACCGCAGGCTCACCCCCGTCTGCCTCATCCCGCCCCACCGCCCCACCTCCTCCGCCACCGCCCGCGCCACCGGCTCCGACGCCATCTCCCCCCTCCGCCGCACCCCCGGTGGCAAAATGGCAGCTGTCTAAGGCGGCGCGAGGGCGAGGCCACCGGAGCGGCGCATCGGCGTCGTATATAAATGGGAGGAGAAGGGGTGGGGGTGGAGGTGTGAAGGAAGAGGACACAGCTGCTAAAACGGGAGCCGCATCAGCATGTGTGTTTTGGCAAGCAACGACGCAACGCCGAGGAGGAAGCGCGGGGCCCCGAGTGTCAGCGTGAGGAAAGGGGGCCGCGTCTGTCCTGTCAGCGAGTGCCTTGCTTGTAGAGACGCGGAAAAGGGTAGAGGGGGATGTAAGATGGAGTACTTAGCAAAGTTGTGCACAAACTTGGACAGCAAGTGCGCAGTCTAGCTAATCAGCCAGGGCACTCTCCCAATGCTCCTACATCAGTTGTATTTGTAGCATGCCACTTAGGATTGAAGGTGAGGTCACTGACGAAGCTAAAATAAAAATAGAGGGTAGACTTAAAGTATTATGTAGTTTACTATGCAATTTGCAGCGTAGTGAGAAGTGTATCTGTAGTATCGTGTCACTCATGAGATCAAGGGGTACAACGGCTGCCTTTGTTTCAGCAAATTATAGTGCCACCGGGGAGGAGGGGGTTCTAACACCGATGGAGGGTGGGCTCGAGCCCACCCAAGCTCACTAGGTGGATTTGCCCTTGGGTGAGGTAAAAAGGGAATTGAAGAAGAGAAAGTGAAGTTGTATCCCTGCAGAGGTTAACTCTCTCCCATGAACCAAGAAGAGATAAATAAAGGGGAGAGAGAGAGGAAGAGGAAGAGGAGGGTGGGTTCAATGAGATGATTAATTACGGAAATAATTTATATGAACTAGTACAAAAATACAATTAATTGGCAGGTGTGGCTTTTAGAGTTGTATTTAAGTGACGTAAAATAGTTTAGATATAGGTATAGATACGATGCACTGGAATGCCAGACAATCCAAGTCATTTTCGGTAGGGCGATGGGCTTGCACGGCACCAGCTCTTGTCGATCGTGCAGTCCGCACGTGTACGCAGCCGGCCGGCTTCCGTCTTGGTATAGCTAGTGGGGCCAGAATTATATCTGGAGTGTGCCCCAGTGTACAGCCACGTCGGAGGGCAAAGCTTCAAGTGCCTGATGACTTGGCTAACACGTACGCCGCGCTGGCACCCAGTCGTGGGCCCAACACTTCGACTAGACAGTATAACTGTACAAGTCGATGTATCCTTTACCTTAAAATCCGCAACAAAACATGGCCTAAAGCGATGCATGCACAAGAAAATGTAAGCATCGTCCGAATTGCAACGCCCCACCGGCCCACCCCCTGAGATGAATCCAAATCAAGAAATAGAGAGAGTTTTACGGGGTATAGGTTCATCATCTCATGAAATTTGTTGGGATGACAGCATCCCTTATTTTGTACCAGTCTAAGTGTAACAGTCGGTTTTCAGTTTGTGAATAGTAATTTCAGTTTGATCAGTTTGCAATTCGACTTCAATCTCACATCTCTAAAGTTTCAAAACCTCAAATTCAAAAAGGCCAATTCAAAACTTCCCCAAAAGGTTTTCAAAATCTCTCTCAATTCAAATCTCTGAGATTAGTTTCCTCCCTCAATTCTTCTCCCGGGCGGCCCTTTCTTTCTCAGCTGGCTTCCAGCAGCCCTTCCTTTTATCCCCAGCCCAACTTCCCTTCCCTGTTCCCTTTCTTCTTCGTTAGCCCAGCCGCACCAGCGTGCGCGCCCGATGCGCTCGGCTCCAGTTCCTCCGCGCCCGCCTGCCGCCCGTCGCATCCCGTTTCCCCCGCGTCCGCTCTGGAGCACCATCCCGTCCCGGTTTTCCCGGCGTCGCTCCCGCCGGCGCAATGCCCGCGTCAACGCGCGCCAGGAGTTCGCCTCGGCCGCGTCAGAGCTGTCACTTCCCCGTCTCCTCCCCTCTTCTCCGGCCCGCGTCTGCCCTCGTCAGCGCCCCGGCGACCATGCCCGGACCCCCGTCCCATCCCGGAACGCCGCGCGCACAGCGTCCCATCCCGGCGCTCCGCTCTCGCTTGCCGCTGCCGCGTTTCCCGCGTCAACGCCCGTCACGTTCCGGCTCTCTGCGCCTGACTGATGTCAGCGCGCGTCCCCTCACCCGGTTCTCCGCTGCCATGGCCGCCCTCGGCGCACACGCCGCCAACGAGTGCCACCAACGGCCACCTCCTCCCGTTCGGCTATAAGAAGGTGCCCAAGCCACCCCTTCACCTCCTTCCCCCACCTTGCTTCCCCTCCATCACCCGAGCGCACCAAAGTGCCGAAGCTCCCGTGCCACCATCGCCGCCGCCCTTCGGTCATTTCCGGGTTCCAGTGAAGCTTCCCTTCCCCTCTCCGTGTCACTTCGTGTTCCCGAGGATGGACAAGTTTTCCCTAACTCTATTGCTTGATTGGTCAACAGGAGAGAGCGAATTTCACCTTCTCCGTCAGCTCCGGCCAAGCCCTTCCTCACCGCCGTTCTCCACTCACCAACCTTCTCCGGCCTCCTTCTTCATCTCGGTGAGACCCCCAGGCCGTGTGCTTGCCCGTGCTTCCTCCCTTTTTCCCTCTACGCCGCCCTACCGCAGGCGCCGCGCGTGGCCGGTGCACCACCGCCGCTGTTGGAGATGCCACCGCCGCCACCGTGCGTTCCCGACACCGCCACCATCCCCCGTGCCTTCCGCTCGCCACCCCAGTTCCATTTCAGTTCCTGCCGGCGCCGCCGCACCTCCCCTTCGCCGGCGACAAGCCTGGCCACGGTCGGGTGCCCAGCTCCCCCTGTGTCCGAGCTCCGGACAGCACCGTGGCTCGGCATTTATACCGGATCAATGTAGGGTTAAGGCAGAGATTTGCCGATTAATGGTCGAGTTAATGACTTGATTAACTACCGCTTTGACTCCTTTAACCGGTGGATCCAAGGTGTAATTCCGGTTTCGGTAAGGCACTGACCGGTGGGCCTTCAGTCCTGTACTCCGCACGGCTTGACCGTGCGCATGCGCCTCTCTTTGCGGACCCGCGGCCAACTAGTGACTAGTGACTCACTTCTTTAAGGGCCTGTTTGATTTATGCTTTGGATTTTATGTTTAGAAAAAAGTAGTGTATGGATGTAACCTAAAAAATAGATGGTTTTTGTTTGGCCAGATAAACCTGGAGATGAGTTGTTTGGTTGAAAATATGTGCCTGGAATTGATAAATAAAAAATAGAGCGTTGGATCAAATAATCAACAGTGGATCTAGCCTCCCAAGTAGCTGGCTCCCAGGCGCTCATTTTCTACGTCTGGGAGCCGAGCTCAAGCTACACTACAGTGGCATCGCTCAGAGCGATCTGGCAGGCGAGGCACCACCAGGTAGCGATCCAAGCCGGCCTTAATTTTTTGTCTTTTCTGATTTTAGTTCAAATGCTAGACTTCTAAAATTCGGTTCTCACTCATTTTAACTACAAAAATTATGAATCTTGTTCCTAAAAATTTGTAAATTCAAGACCTATTTATTGGTACTAGTTTTGCTCAGTTTGGAGTTTATTTATTATTTATTGTTATTTGTTTGCTTGTTTGTTCTTTTTTCGGCACGTTCGTCCGATTAGAGTTCGAAGAAGCAGGGGACCTTCAATTTGATCAAGCTCAAGACTATCAAGACCCTCTAGCCTTAGACCCAGACGAGTCAATACTTTAATCATATTGAACCTACATTTTATGCAAATTATATTATTTTAAAATATCAAATTGCATGCTTTAATTCCTTATGCAAATGTATGCTAAATGATCTTAAAGTAGTTAAATACCTACTTGATGATTAAACTATTAATATGCCATCCTTGACAATTGAATTCCTTAAATCCTTGTCACCCTAGTAATTATGTGGTAACTATACTAGTTATAGGTTGTGCTTAAGCACCATGCTAATCTTGCTTAAGTACTGGGGTATTAATTACCCCAATCATCATCTCTTCTAATCATAAAAATAGTTTTGGGCAGTCATTGGGTGTAAATGACTGAGATGTTGAGATAATGTAATTTGTGTTTCTCCAAAAACCCTAATAACTTGCTGTTGCCATATCTGGGCGGATGGTATGATGATGGGTGCTAATGTAGCACGTGGAATGTTGGTTTGTGGTTGGTATGTGGAATGAACCGCCCAGATGGTCCCTAAGGACTTAATCCTGTGATGACTTCCTAATATAAAATAGTACAACCGCAAGTCTATAATGGTGTTGACCTGACCAACTAATTTGTATCCACCAATGCGAGTTGTACCACTGGAGTGACCCACGAGTCGTGTCACTGGCATAAGCCGTCGTGGACACGGGTCGGGATGCTGGCATAAGCCGCTGTGTGGCGCAAGAGGGGTTTGGGGGCATGGTTGACGTAGGTGTGTGCGCGTAACCACTCTCAGATGAAACCTTAGCGGGTGCAACTAACACCGAGGGATGCATTGTAAAGGTCTTATGGTAATCTCTCCTTGATTCACATGTCTAAGGAAACGTGTGTATATATCAAGATGATTATCTCTTGTGGGTAAAGATGTACAACCTCTGTAGAGTGTAATAAACTGTTCGAACAACCGTGCCCACGGTCAAGGGCAGGTATGGGAACTTACATGAGTTAGTTCTATTTATAAAACTTTGTGGGTGGGATAAAAACATGTCGAGCTGATGTAACCCTGAATTTGGTTTTGCCTGGGTGGAAGTACCCCAGTGATGTTAATAGGTGGATGTAACCACAATAAAAATAGGGGCAATTTGCTCAGTAGCACTACTCAGATATCACAAGTTGCAAAATAATATCGATGTGAGTATGACATGTGGGCCCATGGCCCACTTGTTATCCACACATCAGATGTTATTTTCCAATTTGCACATGAATTCAATGTTACTGAACAAATTAATCCTAAAAAATAAGCATAAGGTGGAGGTAACCTCTGCTGTTATTAATATTGCACAATTGTTCTCTTTAATAAAATGTGATTTAGTTAAAACGCTAAGTGATAGGACTTTCTAATATTAGTAATTATAAATGTTGCTTTGAGCAAATAAAAGAACCCGAGCCATCCTTGTTAAACCTTGCATGTATAATATTGCATCTGTTGTGTTGGCTCGCGAGCACGGAAGTTGTGTTCATCCTCGCTCTTTCCACCAAACCCTCAGAATCCACAGATCTTGGAGATTACGCCTACTACGAGGATCTAGATGTCGATGGGCAAGGCAATGATGAAGAGTAGTTTTAGTTCCTTAGTCTGATTCTCGCCTCAGCCTAGCTGGCTCCGCTGGTGCTTGCGTACAACCTATATTATCTGAGTCTTTGGGTAATATCGGTCGTACACATGCTACCCCAGTCGTTTGCCTGTGGAGAGATGTGCTCTACCCTTTTGCTTCCGCTATCGTTCTCGCAATTTATGTAATGTACCCATTTGGCCTAGTCGGCCCTTATTATAAACTGGACCCGATGCGGTCTATTTGAACTCTGATGTTTATAATATTATGAATAGTTCAGTCCACGTTATGTATGAATTGATTCAGTGATGTATCATGTGAGCGCTACCTACTGATCCAGGGAGTAGCGCAGAGTTTTCACAGAGGATTCTGGATTATGAAATCCGAGTCCGACAGAGTTAGTATCATAGCATACGACTGTAGGATCCTTAGTTAGATTGGTTGTTGCCTTAAGACTTGGGTCTTATTTTCAAACTAAGAAAAGCTTTGACAAAAATATAGTGTATTTACTGCTCTTGCTTATCACTCTTAGTTATGTGCTTATCTTTACCTTCATTAAGTTTTTACTGACCCTTCCTTTTGTTTAAAAATTGTAGATGACCACACAATCGTCCGATGGCCCGTGGGACTTTTTCTCTCACGGGGAAGACTTCGAAGAGTTCGTGGATATCCTCTGCTAGCTCATGTAGTACCTGGGTTACCGCCACTAGCCTATCTTCAGGGGCCGAATGACTAAGATCATGGAGCGAGAGTCTTGGTCTATGGAGGTGTACCTCTATGCGAGGGAAGGAGAGTTCATCACCCACACCTTCAGGGCCGAGCACCCCAGGAGCCATGCTATAGACGTCGTCTAGGACACAGCACGTTTCGCCGCGACTCGCTTGTGCTAGATGCACGAGGACCTTCTGTTGAGATCGCCCTTCTGCTTCTATCCGACTCTCCAGGAGGGAGAGCTTTACCCGGAGATCCGCGACGCCAGGGCAGACGGCCCACACTTGTCACATCAGCTCCAACTCACGCAGTCCTTGACATCCACCATCGTCAACGCCATTGACGAGATTGGAATGCTTCGGAGGCTTCTCACCAGCAGCTACCACCACTCTGACACCCTCTGCAACAACATGATTAGGAGTAATGAACCCCACTTTGCTGCAATACAGGAGAGGGATGCCACTTTTGCAGAGTTGGCACAGATCACGGCAGCCGCTACGATCTCTGCCCCAGCTCTTGTGGCGCCTGCCGTCGACCTCAGCGACTGCACACTTGATCGACCTCTTCGACCCAGGGGAGGAGCCCGCACCAGGATGGGTTATGTTCGAAGCTAGGATTGGATTGTTCATTCATTGTCCGGTTCCACAAACCAAGCACCCTAGTCAATCAAAATTTAGAAAAATAAATACTAGGTAGAAAAATAATCTGATCTGGAGCTAGTGTATTTCTTTCCTCAATTAATTATTATACTCTCAATGTTCACTGCATTCTAGAAACGTAGATCACACACACACACACACACACACACAGGGCATTGGAGATGGGAGCCTGTAGGGTGTTTAATGAAGGCACATTAATGAAGGCGCATTGGAGGTGAGAGCATGCATAGTGATTAAATGGTTTGGAGGTGGGAGCCCACCTTAATCTTGGTTGTTCAATCCAGATCCAACGGTCAAGATTAGCATTAGCACCTTAGCACTCAATTACCCATTAGTACTAGATATGTTTCCACATATCTCTACTACTATAATTTCGAGTTTACTCCGCTCACGGGACGAATCGTCCACCGAAAGCGACGCACGCTAAATCAACCGTCGTTTCCCCCACTCACCCCACTGCCTCAGCCGCCCCCTCGCCACCTCGCCATCATCGCGCCCGCCAGCCACCCCTCGCTCCCGCCGCCGCCGAGTCGGCTCGCGCCGCCAGTAGGCC
The DNA here is from genome assembly GCA_036346405.1 of Phyllostachys edulis. NCBI lineage: Eukaryota > Viridiplantae > Streptophyta > Magnoliopsida > Poales > Poaceae > Phyllostachys > Phyllostachys edulis. The sequence continues at coordinate 69,068,255 of CM070550.1, forward strand.
TCGTCCCGCCTTGCCCCAACCCACCGTGAGCCTCCTCAACCTCGCCCTAGCCCGCCACCGAGCCGCCATCAACCTCGCGCCATAAGTCGCCCCGCCTTCGCCGCGCCGAACAGTAGTCTCCCTATGGCGCATCCCTCTCCCTCTCCCTATGGCGCTGCAAGTCGCCCATCCCCCCGATCCAACTCCCCGTTGATGGCGAACGAGGTGGAGCAGTGGTCTGCTCACACGCCAAACTGCCACCTTGACTGCGAAGACCATTCGTTCAAAATGCCCAGTGCACGGCGGTTGCAAGCCACGAAGAATCGTGCACACACGGCGGTTGCAACTTCCACACTACAAAAGGTACACATCTCTTCTTCTCCTCCTTTTTCTTCCACTTCTCCACCTCACGGCTCCTGCTTTTTATCTCCCTTTCTCTGCTGCTCTCTGCCGCACGAAAATCCACAGGTGAATGCTTATCTCAATTTCTCTAATTATCTCCCTTGATAGCACTTTACTCTAGATTCCATGAAGCCATGAAGGATTGCAGTGCATATCTTAGTACCCCTCATGCATAGGGAATTACCATTCACTATATGTTAGTACTGTGAAATGGGTTCCATATTGCTCTGTCTGTTTGTGTTCTGAATTGATACTTGTTAGTACTGTGAATTGATACTTGAGAGGTATAAGTGATAGCAAAGTGCAAACAGCAAAGACCACAGATATATCTTGTAGACCTTGCAAATTGTACGTCCAGAAGCTAGATGAACAGCCTCTATCCCTTCCTTTTCATGTGCAACAACAACATTAGGAACTCACCAAACCTGTATAATTAGTGATTGTAGGAATGTAAAGTGTCTTCAGGCTCGCAATAGAAGCAAGATGTTATATTTCGGTACAAAGCGATCTAATATATGTAAGAACTTTGATGCAAGAGCACTGTAATTTTGTTGGACATCTTTTATGTGGTGAATTATAACATTTAGTGAGATCAGATTGGGTGACATATTTGTGGTTTGATTGGGAATGACATGACTTATATGTGGGGGTTATGTTAGCTTTTTGGGGGTCCTTGTGTCAATTGTTTCACAAGTACCTGTTCTTTTTTTTCATACACGGTCAGTGTGTCAATGATCAAATCTGAATTAATATTATTAATTTGCTATATTTCTTAGTTATTTTACCTTTATAATTATTGGTTGCTAAAGTTTGATGATTGATGCTCCTGATTTCTTTTACAGGTGTGTTCTCTCCATTTGGATTATAGTTGATGTTCTTTATCACAGCAGAATACAACAAATCATTCTAACATTTGGAGATTGAGGTAAGATTTATGTCTTCCTTTTGATTTCTGTCTTATCCAATGAGTTTCCCTCCTTTGTAGAGATAATTTGTTGTAAAGAACCAATGTGAACTAGATATAGCTAAAATATTGATCTCATGTAAGCTTGCAGCTAATCTTGCATCAAGTTTATCCAACTGTATACATTGCATCAAGATATGCAAATTCCTTGTGTCAATTGTTTCATTAGTACCTGTTCTATTGCTAATTAAGCAACTGAAGACTGCAGTGAAGCATAATTTGTGAAATGCATATCAAAATTGAACCAAGGAGGTCCAGTTGCGTGTCCTTGTTCCAAGCAGTAAGCATGCATTTCACAAATTATGCTTTTCTTCGATTGTGCTTGGTTCAATTTTGATATGCATTTCTTCAGTTGTGCTTTTCTTCAGTTGCATTTCACAAGTGTCTTGATTGCTCAATTGAACCATCCACTTCTTGTCTCTGTGATGTAATAGGCCAAGTAAATCACAAGTTCAATGTAGATGCCCTTGAAGCATGAACCTATCGGCATAGTCTCGCATATGTACTTCATAATATTCGGTGTTTCTTCAAGCAAAATGATGCATCCGGCTCAAAGCTATTGATGCAATTAATTGGCAACATGTCCATGATAGAAAGAGATCCACTCGAAATAACCTCGAGAATTTGAATAAATTTATAGATTGTTAATGTAAAAGATGTGGGAATGAATCGGGATGACCATATAGTGACATGCTAAATTCTTATTGCGAAGAGTTCATAGTTCTTCTGTTGTACCATAATTTAAGTATCTTTTATAGATGATTCATGCCGATATTGTTTATGTATATCTCGTATTAGGCAATCTGTTTTTCCTTGTTTTGTATCCATTTTCGTGACATACCGAGCCACTATCAATGAAGCCTTTCAAACTCAATTGCGCTTCTTCTTTTTATTTTTGCTAATATTAAATGAATATACACTTGCAGGAATATCATTGCATATCTTTGCTCCAAGAAGGCATCCGTGTATACGTGTTCTTTGAGAATAACTTCGTGCTTCTAAAAGAGGTGAGTTAATAACATGATATATGCATCGATGAGTTGATAACATGGTATATGCATCCTTCTCAGAGATCTTTGAAAAAACTATGATGTCTTGTTTCCGGCCTTCTGATGGGTTTTATAGTGGCACTGAGAAAGTATGTTGCTAATCGACGGTCATTTCTTTTTGAGTTAGCCTTTGAGATATTCAAATGGGTTAGGTTTCTGAAAGCATATATTTTGGCACACCTTTTTAGTTTGCTATGGTAATGGTAGAGTGTTATGAGAGTGAGACCTATGGCCTACCATTCTCTCATCCAAGAATTATGTAGAGACCATAATATCTTCTACTTTGGAAAGGTATATTACAATCATCGTAAGATTTATATCTAAGTTTCACGAAGCAGTCAATAAGGTCATAAGTTAGATAGAGCATTAAAGACTCACAATTTTGATGAAGATCTCGAATATAGGCAATTACCAATTCAACATGTTTACTGGTGAACCATCATTATTAAGCACAATTCTAAGCGAGGAAAACCTATATCTCAACTGGATTTGCTCTCGATGGTGTTTCTTCGATAGTTTGTATCAAGTACAGCAAAGATGCTAGCAAAATTAATCTTTTACAGAAAGCAAACTCTGCCGGTGTTTCAATCTTGAGATGGCGCTCTCAACAAAACAATGTTTAGTCTTGAGATGTCACCCTAAACCTGTAAGGTTGTATCACTTATCTCCCCCAATTTGCAAATTCAATCCACACATCCCTGAAATTGCACCCTCGTTTCTGTTCTCACCCTAAACCTGTAAGGGAGGCCTTTGCTTCGTACATTGTGCAGCCCGACATTTTCACAATGCCTCTAGATAAAATGGTTGGATGATGAAGCAAAAGTGTGTTATGTATCATCGATCCTACTGCTATTGCCACAAAAATGTACTTACTATTTCAGCCATCAGCCCATCATCAGGGTTTGGCTCACTTAGCAACAAACCATGATCTTGCAGTTAGTGCCTAATTGGATTATTGTGGCTGTGGCCTTCGTTACCAGCGACACGGTAAAGCCGTGTAACATTTGTAGTCAAGTTCACTTAATCAAAGTGGTTCTTGCACAAATGTGTGTGTTTGTATTACTACTACTTCACATCCTTCTATCCAATTCGTTAAATATGCTTGCACAAATGCCTGCAATATTTCTAGCTTTACTTATGGTGCTAATGTGTACTTGAATCATATAATCATAGTTGATTAGGGTCTGATATTGTATGAAGCACCTGCATATAAGTTAGTTCCATTTAGTGTTTTATGTTTTTTACTCCTGAACTGCTTGAATGGTCATATTTTTTTCTTCACCAATGGCATTGTTTTGTTTGCAGCCTCCAAATATAAATTCTTTCATCGACAGTGTCACTACCACTCCTCTCAAGAAAGTAGAGTTGCCATTGAAAGATTTTGTATTGGAATTTGACAAGGTCTGTACACTCTATCACTTTACTGTGCATAACATCTTTTATGGGGAGAATTATGACATTTTGTGAGATCCGATTTTGTATGCCAATTTGACAAGGCCTGTTCATTCTAACACTTTACTTTGCATAACATGATAATAAGGATAGAGATAGAAGAAGCAACATTCGATGTCGTCTAACCGACAATCCTCGAAATCATTTGAACTAATTTATCCAAGGATTGTACAAGCTTAAGAGGTACAAGACACTAACTCTAATCTTGACACTCTCAACACACTGAACATGATCTAGAACTCCATCTCCATTAATATCTGCGTGAAGGCCTCATACATTAAATGAATTTGGACACATACAATTCCAAAAACCAAATCAGAGGAGATGAAGCGTATAAGTGTGCTCTGAAACATAAAATTTATCCATACACATAAATTATGATCCCTTAGAAGGAACAGGTTGCTCGAGAAACTCATAACATGTACATAAATACAATGCAACCATAGATTGATTTTAGCAATCATTCAATTAGCATTCAAAAATGGTACCTTAATCTCCATTAATGACTTGATGATGACCGGTGGACCAACCACTGCGAGTTATTGCCTTGTAAAGAGAACAATAAGGCAACCAGCAAATGTGCCTCGTTGGTAAAAATAAAGTAATAAACATTCACAGCATAAAATCGAATTGTACACCAATTTGAGAAAGCAGGATTAATTTTCTTAAAAAGATAATCTACAATGAACTAATACACAAGCAATAGCAAAGTGCAAATAGCAAAGACCACAGATATATCTTGTAGACCTTGCAAATTGTACGTCCAGAAGCTAGATGAACAACCTCTATCCCTTCCTTTTCATGTGCAACAACAACATTAGGAACTCACCAAACCTGCGCATAATTAGGTACAACATTAGGAACATGCACCAATGCAGTAGCTACTTCTATTCAGAATTTCAGACTACTCTGGTTGCACACTTGTGAGGCTCACATGTTCTACCTTGTACAGATGATTCTTTAGACAACTTTAATCTATTTATCTTTTTTTATTAACTCAGCAAGCTTATTAAAATGTGTGGCTGTGGCAATACTACAGATGTTGTGGTAGCATCGCCATTCATTTATATTGATCAGGTCAAGAATTCACTAATCGATCGCATTGAGGTATCTGCTTTCGAGAATGTGTGGATTGGAAAAGGAGGAGCTTTCCTTTGGAGAGATCGGGTTGGATCTTTGAAAGCTAAAACTTGTTAACCTCATCTCTTTTACTTACGAGTATAGGCAAATATATTACAAATTATGTGTATGGCAATCGATGACAAAATAGCATTTTGTTGGGCTTTGTTTTCTTGGAATGTAGTTTTTAAGATAAGTCATAATGATTAAAAAATTTCGTGTCTATTTTTTTCCTTAGGGTTTTCATTACGGGTTTTATTTTCCCTGAAAAAATCTCGGTCTTGAGCAATTAGTAGACATTGGTCAGTAAATGGGTGATTCTTGGGCACTCCGGCGTAGACATGTCATCGGTGAAGATGATCGGGTAATTAATATATACACAAATTCTACCGGATTGGTGTTTCCCTTACAGTCTTACTTGTCCATGCCCTTTGAGATGCATGATTGTTATTGTCATGCAGTAACATACTTTAGGATTTTGGGATTTTGATATAACAAGTTTGTCCAATGCAGTTTATTGGGAAGAAGGCTGCATATGCCTTGAGTCAAAATGTTAAGGTTATTGCTTAGGCATAGAGAAATTTGTTGGAAGAGAGGGAAGCAGGAAAACTTTTGATGTGTGTTTTAGCGGATGAAGGCTTTCACAGTACAATTTCTTCATCAAGTAAATGATGGGCCCGCTTCATAAGAAATGAACAACATTGATGTATTTGCAATATGTGGTTTTCGGATAGTATTACAAAGCAGGGGCAAATGTTGTAATTGCATACGAGCCTATTTGGGCTATTAGTCTGGAAAAGTTGCTACACGACCAAGCTCGGAAGTTCATGTCTTTGCTCGTGATTGGTTGAAAACCAACGTATCACTGTGGTTGCTTCTATCATTCGGATCATTTATGGAGGTTAGTTCCTTATCTCGCATCGGGATCAATGCGTTTCTCCATTCGTGCCATAAAACCGATGATTAGAAGGTGAATTTAGAAACCGTAATTTAGTACAAGAGGTAGTAATTCATAAAGCTTCTTAACAATGACATGTTTCAAGATACACCATTCGAGTTCGATTATCTCTTATAAAACAATTGGAAGCATATTTTTCTTGAAATTTTCTTTGATGTTGGAATGAGAAGTGCGGTTAGTTCCCAAGTACCGATATCTCAGATTCTGCTAAGGCCCTTATCTTTGGCATTAGATCAAACATTTCTTTACTGGAATGTTTGAAGCATTTTATTTTAATCGTAACATGTCTTATTGATTCTATATTATGGTCATCTTCATGTGCTTCCGCGGTGTTACGAATGCAAACAAATTGTGCAAAGCTAGCAAAGCAAGAAGATATTGATGGCTTCCTTGTTGGTGGTACCTCTTTGAAGGTATGAGAAGTCGTGTCGATCCATTCTCTTATTCAAATGAAACAATGAAACCGGAAAATTACTTCCTCTTGTGTTACATTTTTAGTCATTGCTACTAAAGCAACTATTAAACATGCCGACTTGCAATATTATCATGCTTTCTATTCTATATTGATCGGTGATCACGGATCACCATATGTGGGCGTATTGGATATAAAACACCTAAAAAGCGGTCATATTCCTAAACCATAAATACCCTATTATATTACCTTATTACCTCTAATCTGCGAGCGATATTTTTTTAATGTTTTCGTGGTCAGGACTTTGCCACCATTGTCAACTCGGTGACTTCCAAGAAGGTTGCAGCTTGATGGACCCTCTTGATTGAAATAAGTGATCGAGGGGCGGCGGCTACTATCAGTATCATATGTAAATCTGAGGTAGGTCTGCTCGTGTGATCGTGTTCGACCACCGTCTGGTTTCTTGATTTGTAGCACAAAAGAGAATAATGCGAGATGCAACCATCTTTTTCTCGTGGACCTTCGCACTTAACGGACCTTATTTATGCGTGGCGAGTGGCGGTAACACACGTGAATTAATATATCTTTGGTGTGGTGTCTGCGTGGAAATGTTTTGTCGTATAACCCATTCAAAAGTGCATGCGTGATTGAGGAACCAATATTCAACGCAGAAGATTCTGCCGCGCAATCAAAATGGTACCGTAGATGAGTTGCTGAAGTGCCACAAGGAGTTTTTGGCACGGTTGGCATGTGAATTAGCAAAAGTAGTCTTATCTTCGAATCAATTGCAAAAATAGCACCGCTAACGAGCGATGATTAGCTACCTGTTAATTTGGTTAAAAAACGATTTTTAACACTATTTAAAACACTATGTACAATATTATATAACACTTTAAAAAAATACATCTAAGAGCATTTTTTTTCATTGAATTTTTTCTTCTTGTTTTTTTACCTCACTAGCGGCTTTAAATGTATTATCATATGTACAAAAAAAATTATAATTTTTTTCACATGAAATCACGACGTAGCACAGCACACGTAACTTCAAATTTGGGTGTCAACCATCACTATTGCCACTCTTCGTTGTCCTCAGTGGCTCTATGAGTTATATCGCCCTATGTTGTACCAGATTTTATTAGTTCGGCTCTGTATAGACTATCAGTCGGGCGACATAAATAGACAAATACAGGGATGAAATAAACACCATTCATAAATCATGTTAGCAATACCTTCTAATAAGGATCACTGAATGTGGCTGCAGTTAACCTTGCCACCACCGAGCCGATCCTATCACATTCGAGTGAAACCGCCTTTCCTAGGACCGACGGTCCCAAATTTTTCATGAGCGACAAGGCGTGGGAACAGTGATGCAGGTTTAGCATAGCGATGATGCCAAGGGTGCGACGCTAGCTGTGAGACCCCGGTATATTTATTAGGCTCATAATACTTAGTCACCCAATTGACCCTAGTATTATCAACCAAATAAATCCGGTCTCGAGAGATGTATACTCCCCAGAATGCAGTATACATACCTCACAACAAAAGAATGTACCAATTCCATACAACACATAGTACATAAGCCACAAACCAGAAGTTAATATTAAAAAGGAAAATAGCTATTACAAAAGAGAGGCCCTTAGGCCAAATAGCAACAATTAAAAAGATAACAGCGGAAGCAAAAGTGCCATAAAGATGGCTATAACACAAAGCCAATCAGTGTGCCTTAACCCCTAGGCATCTGACCAGACCGCCAGCTAGTCGTCGAAGAAATTGCAACACGTGGCACAGAAGTAAGGCTCTTGGAGCTCACCTCCGTCCTCTGCAACAAATTTGTTAAGCAAAGCAAATGAGTACAATAACTTGTTTATTGTACTCGCAAGACTGACGTGTAAGATAACAGAACTATAATTTAGCTACATGCAAGCTTCATTTAAGTGGATGAGGCTTTGGACTCATTTTAGCATAAAGCAAGTTTCATTTGTAATAACATAATAGATTGAAGGCAATTTGATAAAGCATTTGTAATTGTTGAAATAACAACGAGATAATAACATAATATCAACAACAAGAACATCCTGGAAGTGACTAACCCAAGTCACCACAACAATAGTATGAACATCCATTCATACCAACCCATCAAGTTTTAATTAAATGGTTGAGTCTAGTTCTTACTAGGCGTTTCGGCGTGTCCATAACCTAGGGCGAGGCTATTGAATAGTTTTAACCTGCGGGGTGTACCAATGTACCCACACGAGACCGCCTTTCCTTTAGGCACACTACCTTTGGTGTGCCAAGCACGGCTAAGTCCTACGAGACCTTTCCAATGGGCGATGCTAATTACGAGCAAGAACCCACGGGGACAAGACACATTAGGCAAACCCTAACCGGTCCGCCAATGCTCCCTCCCAACACCACACACACAGATTTTATTAAAACATACCCACCAACCAGCTCATAATTAACACCTCCCAAAGTACTTAGTCAAGAGAGGTCCCATATCCCCTCGTGTGGTTAGCACGCAACATTGCTTTCGAGCGGTGGCGCAAGTAACTCGGTCCTAATGACTCGGAGCATACTACCACATTCCAAAACCACCCCATCCATCCAATATGCCCAAGTCTAAATCAATCCTTTATTTTCAGTTTTGACTTCACAAATTAATCAAAGCACAAGTGCTGGACATATAGGAGGAATAATTATACTTGTGTGATCAAGACCATCGACTAAGTCGATGATCGCCCATTACTACCGATAGCTAAGCATGTCTAAGCAGTAGAGAGCATAACTACTAAGTGATAAGAGCTCATCCAACGAGCTCAAATCACAGCAAATAACCTAGGCTCGTTGGTAGTAGAGGATAAACACTCCTACAGATTATGCAACTATAGGATTACTAGCGACATTTAACACAAAGTAGCATGCATACATAGAAGTAAAACAACATATTAACCTTTAAAGTAATGGGACGCTAGAGGATATGATCAAACTGCTTGCCTTGTTGCTGGTCAATTTGTTGCGGAGGGTCGTCATGCGGGATCACCACAAATGTCGAACCCTAACGGAAAAAGCAATAAAGAACCGATAAGAACGATTTAAAAGCAACAAAGACAACACAGCAACAGAACTCCAAATCCTCTGAAATTTCTACTGCAGCAAGAGGAGGATTTTTAGGAATTTAGCAACAAGAACCAATGGATTTGGATTCTCAATGCAAAAGTTATGAGCAAAACAACTCTGCTCAGCCCTAAAAATACCAAACTGCACTATTCACTAATTTAATTATGAGGCAACATTTTCTAGAAAAGTGGTGAGGCTAAAACTTTTACTGTAAAACCAGCACCTCATGAGATGAATAACACAATTGAGTTCATCTCATTTGGAGCTATTATGCAATTTCTATAATTTTTCAAAAACAAGAACTTGAACAAAATTATAATGCACAAGTCCTCATTTTCTAACAGCAACAAGCTCAACACTAATTTTCACAGTGAGTTCATTACTAGAGGAAACCAACAAAGTTGGTCTCACTTAAAAAGAATCTACAGAGCATTAGTTATGAATTTTACAAGTTAAGCATTAATTTGAATGTATATTTAAAGTTAGTTTTTAAAACCTAGTGGCTAATCAGTGCTCTGGGACTGAACTCAACTTGCAATCATTTTTGGATTACAGTCAAGTTCAAGATAGAGCTAACACAATTTGAATGACCTCATTTGGAATTAAAATGAGAAAGATATGAAATTCTAAAGTTTATACCTTATTTCAGTTCATACTTAAGAATTTACTGACATTTCTATAACTCACAGAGACATGGGAGGTCGTGAGCCACAGATCACAGATCTAACGGCTCAGACCTCCCCGGAGGACAACACACACGCAGATGGGAGGTCCAGAGGTCCTGGACCTCCTAACCACGCACATGCGCGAGGTGAGGGGGAGGTCGTGGCCATAGATGGGAGATCCAACGGACCACAACAGGGAAGGGAGGTCCGGAACGGACCAGGTCTAAAGGGGAGGTCCTCATGGTGAGATGACCTCGAGGAGGTCCCAGAGGAGGTCCTCAACGCCACAGACCTCCAGGGAGGTCTGGACGGCCCAGATTGTGCCAAGGAGGTCTTGGGCGCTCCAGATCTCCTCGGAGGAGGTCCGGACGTCCAGAGCTCGCAACCACGTGCTTGCGCACGCACGTGCTTGGACAAGAGGTTAATGCGCGCAGGACCACGAGGAGGTCCGCGCGCGGGAGGTCTTAACTGCGCACAATAAATGGTGGATTTAAGGCGGTTAAGGCGCCAATGATTGCGTAGATTGAGCAATGATTAGCACCATTGCGCCGGGATCTCGTCCTAAAAGCGACCACGACACGCCGGGGCGTCGACAAAATCGAGCTTGAAGAAATGGTCCTCGCCGGCGATGTAGAGCCCGCCGGTGAGGTCAATGGTACCGTTGGGTCCGCAATAACCATGCGCACTCAACGGACCTCCTCTCGGCGGCGGCGGCCTTAATCGCCGGGCGAGCCGAGAGGACGAGCGACCTTCACGGCCAAAATACGAAAATGCAAAAGCAGCTCCGCGCGACAATCAAGCTTGTGCCCAACATAAGCTCGCAACATGCATTCACGCTGGTGCGGCACTAAAGGACTACTGTGGGAATTACCGGAGGTCCTAAAGATGTCGAAGAGGTTGAGGATGGTCTTTGGCGGAGTTGGGGAAGATGGAGAGCTCCACCGCTTCAAGTCCAAATTCCAAACTCAAGCCTCGGCTCCAAGCTCCACTAGCCCCTCTGAAAAGGTCAACCTAACAATGAGTTAGGTTTAACTCCGAGAGATTTGGGGAGCTCAATGGAGCAAGAGTTTGAGAGGGAGCCTTTGGAGCAAGCCTTCACCACCAAGGGCTTCAAGCTTCTCAACAATGGCGGCCAAGTGTGGAGGTCGGTGAAAGAGTAAGCTCAAAAAGGCAGGTGCAAGCTAAGGCTTGGAAGTGTGCCAAAGAAGCTACTGGAGGAACCCAATGGGGCTTTATACTAGGGCACAGGAGGTCATGGACCTTTGGCTAAGCTCCTTGTGAGCTTGGCCCATGGCACGGTCTTGGAGTGGACAAGACTTGGGGCGACAAGGGGCGAGCTCTGGTGACCATTGAGGCGAAAGTCGACCAAGATTAAATGCGGTCAACAAAAAGTGATGAACAGTACCTCCTGCTCAGACATGCATTAAATGCACTGCTCAGAAGCTTGCCCGCGCGCTAGAGGAAGGAGAAGAACAGGGGAGGTCCTATGGGCCGTTGGATAAGACCTCGAGGAGGTCCCGCCATCGGATCCTATTTTTGAACCGTTCGTTTTAAGTGGTGGGAGGAGGTCCCACCACACGATCAAACGTGGGGAGGTCATGGCCTCACGATTTCACTTCACGTGAAAACGACGTGAGAAATGGACAGAGGTCCAAAGCGTTGGATTTCAATCCAACGGTGCGGACCTCCTGTGAGGTCTTAACCGCACCCAATTTTAAGAAACCGAGGGGGAGGTCATGGCCTTAGATTTTCGATCCAAGGGCTATGACCTCAACAAGGCGGGAGGACCTTGCTGTGAGGTTTTTCAGAGGAGGTCGTGAAGTTCAACACACCGGGGAGGTCATGACCGTGGATCTTTGATCCAGCGGCTATGACCTGATGAGGTGGGGAGGTCTTATCTGAGAACGTTTGAGGAGGAGGTCGTGGCTGTTGGATGTAAATCCAACGGCTACGACCTCAACTAAGTGCAAAGAGAGGTCTTAGCGGCCATGTAACGCGGGGGGGGGGAGGTCCTCGCGGGTTTACCGCGGGGGAGGTCTAGCGCTCACGTTGACGAGGAGGTCCACGAGGTCAAGAGGACCTCGAAGGGAGGTCTGGGTCTTGTTGGTTGAGGGGGAGGTCGTGGCGGTTGGATTGGATCCAACGGCCACGACCTCATCAAATGGGAAAGGAGGTCGATGGGGTTGGGCCGACCGGGTTTGAGTCTGGCTCAAGGACAAGGTCTCTGCTTTTAAATTAAATTTTCTAACAAATTGAGGCTTTACTGTAATTGTTTGAGGTAGCAATTGAACTCCAAATTTCATGAAATTTTTACAGAGCTCACGACATTAAGATGAACCTCCAAAATTTATCAAACTAGTTTTACAACTCGTGATATTTTCAGAGGGTCCCACATTAGTTTTTGGACCAAGGAAAATATTTCCAATTGTTTGGCCCAAGGTTTGAGATAATTGGAAAATGAGTTTGACTTTTGGTCAACAAGAGCTTTGTGTTTTTGGATTACACAACTCTTGGACAAGAATTCCATGAGATTTTAGGGTTTTTCAAGATGTGAGAAAAAGTTTTAATTTCTACACATATAATTATACTTGAATAACCCTGTTTATACATTTGGGATGTTACACTAGCCGAGCATGATGGCAGAAGTGCAATGCGAGCCATGAACAACGTGGTCTATGATTTTTTTTTATCCGTAGCATCTTGCATATAATCTTTTGACATCTCTTTACATATAATATACAATAGATTTATGATGCTTTAACTTTTGTTCGTCATTTTGTAGAATGTGCTTCCATTCTCTTTACGTGACAAGCTAGAGATGAGGATGCGTCTTCCATAAGGCTGCTGTATGAACTTCATTTTTACATTTTCATTTTCGTTTTTGTTTAATGCATGATGTGTACTTTATCTGTTGGTTTGTACTTAATTTACATGATGGTATGTCAGTTATTTATGTATTGAAGTAAATTATAGGAAAATATTGTTTCTACCGTTCATTTCTAGAATTGTCGCACAGAGTTCTTGTTCTCTCGTGTTGCACTAATGTGATGCCCGTATGTAAGATCATCTTTTAATTGCTTGATTTGCTTTATGTGTTAAAGGAAAACATTATTTCTGTAAGTTTTGAGGTTCCGTTGCAATGCACGGGCATCCTACTAGTATATATATATATATATATATATATATATATATATATATATATATATATATATATATATATATATATATATATATATATATATATATATATATTTATTCTGAATTACGAAAATAATACTCCGCTTTTTTTTACAGTAATAATCCTTTATCGCTCCACGGTTGAGCGACTTGGGCTAGTCGCCCAACGGTTGCGTGCCAAGTGTCCAAGTCGCTCAACTGTTGAGCGACTGCACCTCGGCTACTAGTCGCTCAACAGGTTGAGCGACTTGAACACGTGTCGCTCAACCGTTGGGCGATATCCCCTAGTCGCGCAACGGTTGAGCGACTAGGGGCACTTATATGCTGTGCGCACGCGTCGGCCGAGCCATTTCATTTTAGAGCTAGCAGCCAATAGAGGAAGGAAAAGAGGAGAAAGGAGAGGAGAAGAGGGGGAGAGAAAGAGAGGAGTGGGAGGAGGAGGGAAAGAGAGGAGGAGAGGTGCGCGCATCGACGACAGTGAGTTCACCGCACTTTTTTCTAGATTTACTTTCAAAACCATAGTAGGTTAGTGTCGGTGTTTTAGAACCGAACTTACATAAAGATTGTTTGATTCGGGGTTCCCCTAGGCTCGAAATCTCACAGAGAGGGAGACACAGGGATTTTTATACAGGTTCGGGCCTTCTCCTAGAAGAATAACAGCCATACTTCTGTGTGTATGTATTGAGTATGCTGGATTACAAGATCAAGAGGAAGACCAGAGTCTTGTGTTCTTGATTGTGTTTCTAATTTTTCCCTCTCCCTTTCTTGATGATTTTGCCTTTTATATAGTCCTCGAAGTGTGCCGTCGTATCTCTAGTCCAAAGGCCGCCTTAATGTTCTAGATCGTGGAGCCGTTACTGGAGGTTATTGTGGGAGTAGTAACGTTCCCACGTTGCCAGGCAGTTATCACCATAACAGGGAGTTTAAATCATGCCATTATTCCATAGAATAATAGTGTAGTTTACTGCCCATATCTTAAATATGGTGCGAAAGATTCCCTGGTCGACTAGGCTCACATGTCTGTAAGCCCTATCGGCTAGGGACTAGTCGTAGGAGAGCTTACGACTAGGTGGTGGTCGTAGAAGATCTTACGACCACAGACTGATTGTAGCAGAACTTACGATCATGACATAGTCGTAGGAGGACTTACGACTATGGGGTAGTCGTAGGAGGACTTATGACTACGGGGTGGTTGTAGAAGAACTTACGACCTCCAGCTACTCCCTTATGACTATTAAGGGATATACTCAAGAGTTATATGACGTCATTGTTATCCATAATATGAATTATAGATAAATGATTAAATGAAGATTATTATATCCTCATCATCTAGCCCCTCAGCTTCAAGCGAAAATAACTTACTTGGGAAAGGAGCAGTAGATGGTCTTACGACCAGTAGATGGTCGTAGAGAGGTGGTCGAAGGAAAAATCTTCGACTGTTGTTTCATTTGACTAGAAATTGACTTGATCAAGAATGTTGTGGAGGGACTTACGACTTACAAGGTGGTCGTAGGAGATCTTACGATCACATAGTAGTCCCAGTTCTGTAGTCGGAAGCAAATTCGTTTCGACTGTTGTTACCTTTGACCAGAAGTAGACTTGGTCAGGAAGGTAATTTCGCTTGAGGTGTGAAGGCATGCTTGGTTTTCTCGAATAGACAAATTTAAGAATCTGAATCGACTCTCACAGACCTGTCTATTGGAGTAGTTCCCAAAGCGGTGGCAACCGTTGGGTTGCCACGTCTTTAACTCAGGCGTGCGGTTATAAATATTCACTGTGGGTGAAGCTTAGGTCTTTTACCTTTCCCCCAAATCGTTCATACTGTTCAAGCTTTTGAGTTCTCCGCTGCCGACCAAATCGAGCCTTCTCCTCCAATCTTTCCAAATCCAAATTTCCCACCTTTGAGAGAGATGGCCGGAGCCACTTCCTCGTGGGTGGAATTGGAGATGGATGCGATCAAAATCAAGGCTCTGGTCGCCGCCGAGAAGTTCCCGAAGAAGAAGTTCGTGAAGTGGATTGAGGCTGCTGGGTAGCATTGGCCGTCGGGTGAGATTGGGCAAATCCCTATTTTCCAGGCGTTCTGTGAGTGTGCCCTTCGCTTGCTTGCTCATTCTTTCCTTACCCTTGTACTCGAACACTTCGACGTGGAGTTGGTGAACCTTGTTCCCAACTCTATTACGATGTTGGGTGTGTTTGTTTACCTGTGTGAGGCCTACCTGGGGATTCTGGCCGACCTGGAGTTGTTCTAGTACTACTATGGAATGACCAGACTGGTTGGAGTTGCCGGTAGTTGTAATCTGAAGCACCACGACGGGAAGTCGAAGGAGTACATTCCGATGTTTATCCGGTCGATGGCCGGGATGGAAGAAGAGGTGGTTCTATTGGGGGATAACCAATGAGGACAGCCTCTCTTTCGCCGGGAAGCCAGCCGAGAAGATCTCTTCCTAGGATTTGACTCCTAAGGATCTCGGTCGGATCGCCCCCTTCATTCAAGCCATTGCAGACTTAAAGGAAGAGGAGCTTTTGTAACACCCTATTTTTTAAAGCCTTTTTGAAAATTTTCAAAATTAAAATTAACCATTTGGTTTATTGAATTAATAAAGCTTAAACTTGAAATTTCAGAAAATAAAAACAATTTAATTGAGTTAATCAAACTTCAATTAATTCAAAACTTGGTTTATTTAAGTTCTTGAGTTTTATTTGGATTTAAAAGTCAAAAAGAGTGCATTAAGTATTTTCTTGGAGTTTCTGGAATTTAAAATGGGCTTTCCTTTTGCCCAAAAGTGTAAAAATAATTTATTTAGAAAATTCAAAAGCTAAACTATAGTTATAAATAATTTTATTAAGTTCCAAATAACTAAAGGAATTTCTGTGTATTTTTCTTGGAATTTTTGAACCTAATTAACTATTTTCTAAAAAGCCTTTTCATTTTCTTGAATTATTTTAATCAAAACCAATTCAAATCTCTCCTATTCCTTTCGGGCCGTTTTTCCCCAGCCCGTTCCTATTCTGCAGCCCACCTCCCATGCGTGCTGGTCCACTAGCGCCGCAGCGCCTTCCCCCTCGGTCACCGTCCAATCGAGATCGGATGGCTAACGTTCGCGCAGCGTCTCAGCGCACCGCGCCAATCCTCCCGTGGACCGTCCGATCGCGGATGGACGACCCGATCTGAGCAGGAGGTTCGGACGGTCCGAACGTCCCAATCATTTCATACCGTCCGATCAAAATCAGACGATCCTCATCCACCACGCCCTTGCCTCCATCGCCCTATCTCGCTGACGCGGCGGGCCCACCCGCCAGCGTCACGCTGCGTCGTCTCCTTCCTCGCGAATCCTCCCGTTGCCGTGCCATGCTGCCCTCGTCACCATCGCTCACCGCCGCGTTGTCTCATCACTTCGCCCACGCTATCGCCAGGCCCCTTTTCAACGCGCATTGAATGCCGCGTTCTCCGCCGCCACCACCTGCTCCTGTCGCCTCCAAGCGATGTACCATTGCCCTCGCCGCTCGTGTCAAAGTCGTGCGCGTGTTTCGTGCCAGCGCGCCTGCCTCCCTACTGTTGCCGTACCTACCTCTGGCGCGCTCAATCAATGTGGCATCCTCCGCTGTGCCTGCTGCCGCCACCCACCCCCACTTCCGTGTCCTATCACGTCCCCGCGCCTACTCCCGTCCGTGTCAATCCTCACCGCCACAGAGCACGCCACCGCCCTTACCTCCCTCCGCTCCTCCTCGCCGCCTATAAAAGCGTGCACTGGACTCCCTCTCCTCTCTCTTTCCCCTCACTTTCCTCCCTCTCCTTCGTCCCCAATCGCCCAGATTTCGCCGTTGAGGAGCTTCAGACGAAGCTCCTTCCACTGCCATTAGCGCCGCCGTGGAAGCTCCACCGCCGCCTCCGACCACACCGCTGGCATCGCCTCGTCGCGGCGCACCTGGTGCGCGCACTCACTTCTCCCGGAGCCCTCCGGAGCACCGTCGCCACCACCGAGCTGCCGCCTCCCACGCTTCTCATCGTTGCCGCCAGCCATCTCTTGACCAACCGCCGCCGTTTTGGTGCGCCTTGAGTTCACCGCGCGCTCCTCTTCACGTTGCCGCCACTCATCGAGCTCGCCACAGCGCAAAGCTCCGGCGAGCCGCGCAGCCCGACGCCGCCAGCGTTCCCCTTGCTGACGTGGCGTCACCTCCCCGCCACCCCGCCACCACGTGGTGACACTGGCGCCACCTCGGCCTGCGACATGACATGGCTGGCTTCCACATCGCGTCTGGCGTGGCTCGCACTGATGCCGCGGGCCTCACACGTCAGCGGCTCAGCTTTTTTGGAATTAAAAATAAATCCAGAAATTCCAAAAATCCTTTTTCTTTATCATTTCATGTATTTGTAAACTTCCGAAGGCCATATCTTCTCCGTTCGAACTCCGATTCGAGCGATTCAAATTTCTAAATTTATCTAAAATCAAGACCTACCTATCTATACTAAATTTATTTGATTTGGAGTTCACTTGATTTCATTTGAGCATTATTTGAGTTTGGATCCTTTTCGCGTGTAGATTTCGAAGCCTCCGTGGAACCCGAATATTACGAAGAAGTAGATCCTCAAGCATTTAAGCAAAGCAAGTTACATCATTGATCATATTGAATCCCATTATTTTAAATTATTTAGATTCTATTTTAAATTATTATTCCATGCTTATTTAAATTCAAGTAATTTAAATTCCCGTTTTAAGTTTATAGTTATTCCATATTTCTTTGTATAGCTAACTTTTGTTAAATCAATCATTCCTTAATACCTTAGTTAAAAATCTAGTTGATACATTAGTATGAGCTAGAACATGTTGAAAAACACTATGCTTAGACAAGGCTTAGACCAAAATGTTTACTTTGGGGAAATTAGCCAAAATCCAATTATGATTTGAACAACGTTATGGTATGTCTATACCATACAATCTTTGAAATGTTTAATTTGTTAAATAAAATAAAAAATAGTTTGGACTTAGGCGAAATGGTTGTTGGATGGTGCATGTTCATGCACGAGATCGATCATTTCCATGATCGAGATCCATGGGTTCGTTGGAATGTCGCCCAAGTCAATTAAGGACCGGTCTTCGAGCCGTATCTTGCTAAGCCCCATCGTACTACCACATGTCCTAAGTGGGCAGGACCTAGCTAAATAATTTGTATTCTTTCACCGTGGTCGTGCCATTCGGTTGCGTGGGTGTCTTTTATGACCTATTTTCATGTATTCCCACCTGGCGCAAGAGGGGGCCTGAACCCAGCGGGTTTCTATCCAAAGGGGGTGAAACCTTAGCAAGGCAAGACCACGGTGAGATGATGCATTGTAAAGGTTTCGTGATAATGACTTAGTCGCACACCTTCGGTAGTGTGTCAGACGGACATTATAAGTCAATTATCTCTTGTGGGTAAAGTTGTACCACCTCTGCAGAGTGTAAAACTATTTGAATAGCCGTGTCCACGGTCAAGGACATGCTACGCAAAGCCACTCCAAGTTAGATTTTTGGTTTTGTTTTCAAAAGACTTTATTAAATGATTTTGGATTTCTATCCAAATGGGAATTGGGCGGTTAGCCATGTGATAGGAGGATATCCTTCACCACTTATTGATGAATGTTATCTGACTATAAAACTTGAGATTTAGAAAACGAATTTTAGTTATATGTAAACCATTTTGGAACTTAGTATGAGTATTCAAATGAAAAATGTCGCTTTATGCAAATTGAGCCATATAAGCCTTCCCTTGTTGAATCCTTGCATGCATTATAATTCTGTTATTTTGGGTGTAACTTGCGGAGTACATTCATTTGTACTCACATTGCTTAATAAATTGTTGATCAAGAGAAGAATTCTATGAGGATAATGAGAACTTGGACAACCAGGCTACGCCCTCCAAACGATTGCCTGTGGTGAATCGTGTGGTCTACCTTAATGCTTTTGCTTTCGCTGTATTTTGCTCTCTGGCTTTATGCCCCTTTTGTATTAAACCTTAAGTATTTCAATGAATGACGTTGTATGGTTATGTTATCCACTTTTTGACTGTGTACACTAGCTGTTCCTGGACTAGTGTGTGTTTCATAGAGAATCCAGGATCCTTTGCTCCCGGGTTCGACAAGAAGTGGTATCAGAGCCATATCTACCGTAGGTCGAAACCTAGTTAGAATGGTCGTTAGTTGAAAATTTCAAACTTATTTTATATAACAAGAAAAATAAATTGTTCTCTCCTCATCTTGGTCGTCTATTCATCCTTAGCTTCCTTTAGCAATTCTTTCTTACTGATTTCTTTCTTCACCATTTTACAATGTTAAACGGATCCTCTTTTCCCTGAAATCTTCTATAGATGATCTCACGATCTTCGACCGTGATATTCCAGACCTCAAGAACCAAAGTTGTCAAAGGAGCGTCGTCCTGCAAAACCACCAAAGACCGTGAGTATCGAGTAGAGCGTTGTATAAAGCTATTAAAGTTATTCGGAAAGCTTTGAGTTGGTTGTTTTATTTGGGTTGGTTGTTTCGCTCTATCTCCATTAGCTCCTCTTCTCTTTCCTAAGTCTTTGAAGATCTAGCAGATGGTGACTACTCGCAACGGTGGTGGCAGCACCAGCAGTCCAGACAGAGGGAATGAGGGTGACCAAGGGACCCCAATTCCACCACCCCCGCCAGCTGGAGGACCCGACTGGAACCAGATGATGACCAACCAAGCTCAGTTGATTAGTCTGCTTGCACAATCAATCAGCAACACACAGAACTTGCAAGCCGCAGCAGCAACTCAGCCTCAAGCTTACGCTCCACCTCCACCGAGGACCAACATATCAGAATTCATGAAGATGTGTCCTACAACCTTCTCCAGCAGCACTGAGCCAATGGAAGCTGACGATTGGCTCAGGGCAGTCAGCAAGAAACCAGATATGGTCCAGTGCACTGACTATGAGAGAGTCCTGTGCGCCTCTCACCAATTGAATGGACCCGCATCCGAATGGTGGGACAACTTCACCCAGTCTCACGAAGATGCTCGGACTATTACCTGGGATGAGTTCATGCAGGCTTTCCGCCATGCCCACATTCCGTCAGGCACGATCACCCTTAAGAAGAAGGAATTTTGCACCTTGCGCCAAGGCAGCCGCTCTGTCAATGAGTATCTGCACAAGTTCAATCAGCTAGCTCGTTATGCACCTGAGGATGTTGCAACTGATGAAGCTAAGCAAGAGCATTTCTCGCAAGGGCTCAATGATGATCTTTCTGTCTGCCTCGTTGCTCAAGATTACACTAACTTCCAACAGTTAGTGAACAAGGCTATCCACCAGGAAGGCAAGCACCAAGAAATGAAAAACCGCAGAAAGAGGAAGGCAAATCAGAAGTTCAACCCTAGAGGTTTTCCTAAGCCTCGCCCCTCTCATCCTCAGCCACCTCAGCAAGGAAGATTCCAGGCTTCCCGGCTAAAGCACTGCCCACCAAATACCACTAATTCGGTTTCAGTAACACTTCTCCGGAAGCGGTTTGAAGAAGGCACCCACTACCTCAGCCGTAGGAGTTACTTGCTTATTTTGCAATGAAGTAGGACACTATGCCAATAAGTGCCCAAAGAAGCAAAGAATCAAGAACCCCAACTTCGCCTAAATCGGGAGTTCCAAAGATCTAGCAAAGACTCGGCCAGAAGCCATCGATTCAAGATATGAAAGGATGTGTGAATCATGTCACAGCAGAAGAAGCTCAGACTACACCAGATGTGGTCCTTGGTACGTTCCTTGTCAATTCAGTACTAGCATCAGTTTTATTTGATTCGGGAGCTTCGCATTCTTTTGTTTCAAATAAGTTTGTGGGAAATCTCTCCTTTAGTTAACCCTATGTTAATCCTTTCCCCGGGCTCGGAAATGAGGACTAGTTCCCTATGCCCAAATCTTACCTTGGAAATCTCAGGAGTACCTTTCTTAGCAGACTTAATAGTCTTGCAATCTCAAGGATTGGATGTGATTCTCGGAATGGATTGGCTAGCCAAGAATCAAGGCTAGATAGACTGTGCCAATAGGTCTATCACCCTTACTAATGAACAAGGAATTGAAGTAGAGTTCAGACCCGAGACCCCTGTTAAAGAAGATCCTATCCTAACCAGTTTAAAGGAAGTAAAGTTAGAGGACATCCTAGTGGTGAATGAATACCCGGATGTATTTCCTGAGAAATTACCCGGTATGCCACCAGATAGGGACAGCATGTACCTAATTGGCTTAGTCCCAGGGACTACCCTAATGTCGAAGAGACCCTACCGAATGCTTGTGAATGAGTTAGCAGAATTAAAGAAATAAATCGAAGAATTACAAGACAAGGGTTTTATTCAACCAAGTTCATTACCTTGGGGAGCATCAGTGTTGTTTGTCAAAAAGAAAGACAACAGCATGAGGATGTGTGTGGATTACAGATCACTCAATGAAGTCACAATCAAGAACAAATATCCGTTACCCAGGATCGATGATCTCTTTGATCAATTGAAAGGAGCAAGTGTTTTCTCTAAGATCGAGTTAAGATCTGGTTACCACCAATTGAAGATCAGACCAGAAGACATACCGAAGACTGCTTTCACCACAAGATATGGATTGTATGAGTTCACCGTGATGTCATTCGGTTTAACGAATGCGCCAGCTTATTTCATGAATATGATGAATAAAGTATTCATGGAATTCTTGGATAAATTCATGGTCATATTTATTGACGACATTCTCATCTACTCAAAGGATGAAGAAGAACACGAGAAACATCTCAGGACAGTTTCTGCCTCCTGTGGCTTTGTCAAGCGACTAGAAAAGGAGAACTAGAAGAGTTTTATGTCTTTTGTGAAGGAAATTGCTGCGTTAGCAGTACCTGTGATTGAGGGTAGTGCTGTCCCCAAGGTGGTCGAGACAGGTCTCAACCATTTGGAGAGCCAGGAGGCTCAAGGAGCAGTCATGCTCATTCAAGACTGTAACATCCCAAAGTGATGTTACCAAATTAAAAATAAATAAAGTTATTATATTGTTGGATTTTCTGGCTGTCAAAGTTCTTTCTGGATTTTTCTGGGATTTTATTGGATTTAAAGTGAAAAGTAAAAATTAAATTAATTTCGGAATTTTAAAAGGTTTTTCTAAATATTTTAAAGCTAAAATAAGTTATTTGCAAAATTAAAAGCTGACTTTAAGTTGAAAATAATTTTATTAAGTCGAAATAATTCTAGGAATTTTTATGAATTTTTCTAGATTTTTTTTGGACTCTATTTGCTATGTTCTAAAAATGTTTGACTTATTGCTTAATCTTTATTTCAAAAATAAAAATAATAATAATAATAATAATAAAAAACCTGCTCGGCCACACCGAACTTCCAAACATTCACCTGTGAACAGTAATCCGAAAAAAAATATTTAAAAGATATTTTTTTCCTTCCCGCGGGGTCAAAAGTTCCCATCGGGTCACCCATCCATTTTTTTGCTCTCGTGACATGCACGCTTAACCAGCAAGGAAAGTAATGCAATGCCATGCTTCCCTTTTTCCTTTCTTAGTATATAACCTTCCTTTTTTTTCTTTTCTATACTCATTTATCTCTCCTGTTCATCTTCCACACGTGAACTTCTTCTCTGATTGTTCTTTCCAATATACACTAATGGCAGCACCACTAATGGCCGACCATCTCCATGGCCGACCTTACCTCCGGCCACCGCCGACCTCGCCGCCGGCCACCTCCACCACCACGCCACCTCTCTCCTCCTCTCCTCTTGCCCTCCCCTTCCATTTGTTCTAGCTGTCTAGGGAACACAAAAAAAGGGCCGACCTCCATTAGAGCTGCTCAAAAGCTTTGAAAACCTGTGATTCTCTCCACTATTCTTCCCAAAAATTGTGGCATTCAATCCCACGATCCCCACCTCCCCATTCCCGCCCGTTACCCCCTCAATCACGCACACGTTCGTCGGATTTTCGCCATAACCGCCGTGATGGCCGCACGACCCGATCTCCCCACCACGGCCTCCCCTCGCCCTATAAAAGGGAGCACGGTGAGCCCCCGTTCCTCCTCATTCCAACCCCGCCACCCACTCTTCCTCCCTCGCTCTCTTTTGGCCGGATTTCGCAAGTATTCGCCGTCGGCCGCCGCCCCTTGTGCTGCCTCTAGCGCTCTCTACGGTGGAGCCCCGGCACCATCGACCACACCGCTAGCTTCGCCTCGCGACGTTCTACGCCATGCTTCCTCGCCTTCGCCGGAACATCGCCGGAGCACCGTCGCCACCGTGAGCCCAAGCCGCGCCGACGTCGTCGTCCTCGCCTCCGGCCATCCGTACACATTCCTCCCCAACCGAGGTGAGCACCGGTATCCCCGTCAAACCCTCTATCCATTCCACCCCTCGCCGGCCGTCGGAATGCCGTCGTTCGCCGGCAATATCAACATCCGAACCGTGGATCAAGCCTCTTCTTTGCGAATTGCATCGCCGTCGAGCTAGCTCCGCCAAATAATCTCCACCCTGGATTCGTGATCGCCGTTTCTCACGCGGTGCTCTCCTCCCTCGCCGTCACTGTCGCCGGAACATCACCCTCCATGGCCGCCATTTCTTTTTCCATGCTTCGCTCACTGTCGAATGGAGAAGATGAATGAACAGTTACCATTTAATTAGTTGGTCCATCCCTTGTACATGAATATATTATTCCTTCCCAAATTTGTTTCTCTCACATACAAGCTCCAAATCCGTTGATTCTTTCACCTAAATTCATCTAAATTCATCTACTATTTTTAGTATTTATTTCATAATTTTTAGATTTTATTTAATTTTCGTTAATTATTTAGTCCATTTTAGCATTATTCTTTCTTTGCCGACGATGCGGCGCTTTCCACCCCAACCAAGGTGAGCGTTCCGTTCCCCGCGGTTCCCTATTCAAATCGCCGCTAACCTCATCCGCTAACTCCTCACCGTTTGCCCGCAACGCCGACGTTCGCCCGTCGTCCGCCGAAGGTTTTCTTTGTCAGACTACGTCGCCATCGAAGGTCGTCTGGCCGAGTCGTTTACACTGTTGAGTTTGCCTCGACATATCGTACTTCCATCACCATCACCTTGGTCATAAAACTCTTTCTTTGTTTCCAGTTATCCGAAACCATAATTTTCGATGAATAGTATAATTTTCGGAATTATATTATTTCATGTGACATTCAACCTTCCGGAATTTCGTTCTCCCTCATACGAACTCCGATTTCTTCGATTCAACTTTCTAAATTCATATAAAATCGATAAATTCCTAGTAGTATTTATTTTATAATTTTATTTTGTTTTTATTTGGATTTTATTCGATTGTTATTTGAAGTCGGATCGTTTACGCGTATAGATTTCGACGACTTCGGACGACCAGATTTCAACGCCGTTTGAGAATAATCCATCAAGCAAGGCAAGTTACATTCTTGACCATATTGCACCCATTATTTTAAATTATTTAAATTCTGTTTTAAATTATTATTGCATGCTTATTTATATTCAGAATTTAAATGCCTGCTTTTAAATTCATAGATATTCTGAATCCTTTGTATGGCCAAATTTGTTGATTGAATCAAATACCTTGTCACCCTAGATAAAACCTAGTTGATACGATAGTATGAACTAGGATCATTTGAAAATGTTGCAAAGACATGCTTAGACCAAAAATATTGATTTGGGGAATTTCAGCCAAAAATCAAATATTGTTTAAACTGTATCCATGGCATTGGTGTGTTATGGAAGTTTATAAATGATCTTAAAAATGAAATAAAATGATGATTTGTACTTGGGCTTAAATGGTTGTTTGGATGGTGCATGTCAATGCATGAGCTCAACTGGTAGGGTTGAGGCCCATGGGTTTTGTGGAAAGTCACCCAAGTCAATTGAGGACCGGCCTCTGGCGTTCCTTTGCTATGCCTATAATGGGCTATGCCTCACCGTGCAACCACATGTCCCGAGTATGGGTAGGGACACGCTAATTAATTTGTAAAGTTCCATCGCGGTTGATCTGTTTGTGCGTGGGCGGTCTTTCATGGCCATTTCTTTTGACAAAGTCTTTCATGACTATTGTTCCCACCGCGCAAGAGGGCTAGGAACTCTGATTTCTATTCCAAAGGGGCGAAACCTTAGCGAGGGAGCTGCGGTGGAATGGCGCATTGTAAAGGCCTTGGCACGTGCTCTAGGCGCTTACCTAAGGTAGTGGCGGTGGTATCGACGGATGCCAAGCAAACTAGAGAATTCGTGTCATGTGGGTAAAGTGTACAACCTCTGCAGAGTGTAAAACTATTGAATAGCGCGTCATGATCATGGACATGCTAGCAAAGC
Organism: Phyllostachys edulis; assembly: GCA_036346405.1. Taxonomy (NCBI): domain Eukaryota; kingdom Viridiplantae; phylum Streptophyta; class Magnoliopsida; order Poales; family Poaceae; genus Phyllostachys; species Phyllostachys edulis. The sequence goes on from CM070550.1 coordinate 69,093,849, forward strand.
CACTCAAAGTTAGACTTGGATTTTGTTTTAAAAAGACTTTATCAATGGTTTATCCAAATGGGATTTGGGCGGTTAGCCATTGTGATAGGAGGGTATCCTTCACCATTCATGTGTGAATGTTATCGACTATAAAATTGATTTATAAAATGAATTTTAGTTATAGAATAACTGCTTGGAACTTAGTACAAGTATTTAGAAAATCTTTGTTTTATGCAAATTCAACCATATTAAGCTTTCCTTTGAGATATCCATATATGCATGTCATTCATTACTTTGCGGGTGTAACTTGCGAGCACGGTAGTTGTGCTCATTCTTGCTTAATGCAAATAATTTTCAGAGGAGAAAGACTTTGCCACCAGTGTGGATCTTGACGACTAGGCCGCTTCCCCAGTCGATTGCCTGTGGCAGATTAACTGGACTCTACTACATCTTCGTCTTCCACTGTGTTTATTTTATTATTGGCCTGTAAGCCTCCTTTGTAATCAACTCTGTTGTTATTTATTAATAAAGTTGTGATATGATTTTGTTACCATATTTGTTTACTGTGTGGACTAGCTACTGATCATGGGACTAGTTCAGAAATACACAGAGGATTTGGGAGTGTTAATCCCGGGTCTTACAAAGACCCATGACCAGACATGGTCGTGGCCATTCCTCAACCCGAGTCTCGACCAGACGTGGTTGAGAAGAAGTCGAAGAAATCTTCCTTAGGGAAGGCTTTTTCCAGATTCAAGATCAAGTCTAGTACACAAAGGTATGTAGAAAGACAAAAGTGTAACAACAGCATTTACCTTTTGCTCTTTACCATCTAACATGTTTTCCCTTTTTTATGATTTTAGCCCGGCTCCTTTAGCCATCAAGGATGTTCCTATCAAGGAACCCACTGCCATCTCTCCAGCATTTGGAGAAATGAAATGACGGTGGCGGTAGTCGAAGGATCGTCTGCCGTCTGAGTGGTGGAAAGTGCCGTTGTTGCTGAAGCAGCTACGACTATTGAGGTAGTCGTGGAGCCAAAAGCAACTGCGACCATGGGAGTAGTCGTAGAGGCCGAAGTGAGGATGGTGCCTGATGTTGTGGAGGCATCAGGCCAAGGCGATGGATCATTGGTCCATCGTGCCAGAAAGGAAGTCATCGAGGACGTTTCTCCCGGTTCCCAAGAAGGAGCTACTGATGCAGCTGGTGTCGAAGAAGAAGAAGAATGTCAGTTTTTTGAACTTTCCTTCGGATTCTTCGACCCTCCTACCATTGTGGGATCTCGCGCGTTTAGATCTCTCGCTTGGGTTCCTCATCCTAAGGACATTCCCAACAGAGGGGATGTTTTCGATGACGAATGTCTCGAAAAGGTGTGGTGGGACCGAGTCCAGGAGATCAACGAGCTCAAGAACCCCACGAGAGTGGTATCTTTATTCGCTCGAACAACTCTGAATGTAAGTACTTGTTGATTGGTCTTTACATACATGTCTTTTCTCGCTTCTTACTGTCTTTTTATACAGAAAGCCTTGGAGCAAATTGTTACTGTTCTTGAGTACAACAGACAACTCGTTCAGCTCCGACAGGAGAAGGCGGTACTCTGCGAGCAAGTAGAGAGATGGTAAATAACTGGTATTCGTAGTCGTTTTATGTTTCGACCACTTATACAGTTCTTGTGGGGATTGTCGTAGAAGATCTTACAATTAGATACTGGTTGTAGGAGGACTTACGACCAGGGTATTGTTGTAGAAAAACTTACGACTAGGTACTGGTCGTAGGAGAACTTACGACCAGGGTATTGTCGTAGAAAAACTTACGACTAGGTACTGGTCATAAGAGGACTTACGACCAGGGTATTGTCGTAGAAAGACTTACGACTAGTTCTTGGTCGTAGAAGAACTTACAACTGCTTGTTTTGTGCTGATGTCTACTCTTTTCCTTTGTAGGTTCAAGAGTGACGAGAAGACCTTAGCTGATTCTCTCAACTATGAGAAAGCCGAGACGAAAAAGCTAAGTGAGAAGAATGAAGACCTCCTAAATAAGCTTCAGGAGGCAAACTCTGTAATCCAAAAGTTACAGGGACGAATAAACGGTAAGTGCGAAACTTAAAACCGCTTATGACCTTTCTTTCTTTCTCTAACTCTTATTCTTTTTCAGAGAAAGACCAAGAGGTCCAATTGTGGGAGGAGCGCTATACAAAGAGCGCTGCTTCTCATGATGAAGAAGTCAAGAAGTTAGATTCTTGATTATTTGGTAAGCAAATCTTTACCTGTGATTGATTTTGTTTTCCTTTTGAGGTCATTTTTTCTGACTGGTCTTATTCTTTTCAGAGCATGCAGTAGAAATAAAACGACTGCGCGAGGCTTTGACTTGCAATCAGGAGGAAATGAAGGCTTTGAAGATCAATCTTTAAGACAACGTCTCTCTTCTGAACAATGTACTCAGTGAGCTTCTTGCTGAGGGGATTACTCCTCGTGATGACATGCCATCTGCCCACTCGAGTGCCATTGGCGATCAAGTCAGAACATTGCAAGAGTTGGTGCCTACTCTGAAGACTAACCAATTCAATTCGATAAAGGAGGTGATCAAAGAGGGAATAAGATTTGGTTTAACAAAACTTAAAGCTCATGACCTCAAATTTTTTAATCGCAACCCAATATAGACAACTTTGCTCGCCTCAAGCGAAGCGGAGCGATTAATGACTAAATGCAAATTGATCGCCGAGGAAGTCACGAAATATATGCAAATAAGATCTCATTCATCAGAGTAGTCTGTACCAGAGTCCTGAGTCCTGTAAAGACAAGTTTTTGTTGTTGTTGATGTATAATCCTTCCTTCTTCCTGAAAATCATCTTGTCGAGTAGTTAGTAACTCAAAAGATAATGAATAGAAAAAAGAGCAAGACTAAGAATTGAAGTCAAGTTAATAACTTTATCCTAGCCCCCAACTATTTGCTTAGTTTATTTAGATAAACCGAGTAAATAGTGTGAAATGGGTTTTCTTAAAAAGAGAGGTTTAACTAACTTGTAGTTTTTTTTATCACGATTATCATGCACCGTCGAAAAGAGTAGGAGGCAGTCGACACTAGGAAGTTTCTTTTTAGTAAGGTGACCACATGCAGAGAGGAAAGGCTTAGACTAGGTGATGTTACCATCTCTGACCAGACTAATCAAATCAAGAGCAATCAACTTGAGTTAGATAAACGTCTGGAGTTACTTAAAAATTCGTTCAACACATTCGAGTGCACTCTGTAGGTTCGCTCTAGTAGCAAGAGTTAGAAACATGACGACGCTAGAAAGTTCCTTCTAGTGGGCAGGACCACGTGCAGAGAGAAAAGTCTTTGACTAGGTGTTGCAACTTCCTCCAACCAGTTAAAACGAAGCGAGTTTACCAAAAGTAGTCGAGCAAATTTAAAAAGTGTACTCGGCTTAATTTATTTTTTAAAAAAGGAAAAAGTCCGGTTTACTCCCTCAAACTATCAGAAAAGTCTGGTTTACCCCCTGAACTACAAAACCGGTTATTTAACCCCCTGAATTTGCGAAATCCATTCAAATAACACCCCATAGCGGTTTAGAGCGGTGGTTTTGCTGACGTGGCCAAATTCGGCCAGCTCAGCACGCTGAGCGGTAGTGGCCCCACTTCATCTGTTTCTCTATTGATCTACGTGGCCAAATTCGGCCAACTCAACACGCTGAGTGGCAGTGGCCCCATTTCATCTGTTTCTTTATTGATCTCTCAATGCCCCTTCACCGATGCGTGCTCTCCTCCACCTCCGGCGCCGGCTGCCTCTGCCCCTAAAAGCGAGGCCCTTCAACTCCTCGTATTCCTCCTCCAGATCCCACGAGATCCCCACTGTCTACTCCTTCCTCGGCCTTCCATCTGGCATGCCTCAAAAACCCAACCACCGCCGCCGCTTCCACCTCCCATGGGACCCGCCCCAAAGGCATTATCTCATTACCGACGCCGCCATGCTCGAGGAAGACCTAGTTGTTGCCGTCGCCGAGGATCGCTTTGATGACACTGCTCACGTTCAAGTCCCTAGCGGCGACCTCCTCTCGCCCTCGCTCGCTGCCGTATAACCACCGCCTCGGCCTCAGCGCACCTTCGCCGCCCGTGTTCTCGCTGGAGAGGAGCCTCATGCTTCCCCCCTCCCGGAGGCGCGCTCGAGGCCCTCTTTTCATCCTCGTCGCAGATGGGCTCACGCCTCGGTCTTCAGCCACCGCCTCGGCCTCAAGCGCCCGCCGCCGTCTTCTCGCCTGGAGAGGAGCCCTCATGCTTCCCCTCCCACTTGGCCTTGCCTCTGGCTTTCTCCGCCTGGGGCCTTCCATCGATAGAGCTCACGGCGGCGCCGACTAGGTCCTGGTGTAGAGCGCCGGCCGCCGACCAGCCGGGCAGTGCACGTGATCGCCATCTCCTCCATGGCCTCGCCCTCCTCCTCTTGAGTACATCCTCGACGGCAATGGCTCTGCTGCCCCGTCCGACCCAATGCCCTCCGGTCCACTTCCACGCCACCGCCACCGCCGATGCCCATTGTGCTTGTTGTCCTACCCATCCTCCTCCGTCGGTCAGAAGCTTTGTTTACGCCAGATCCAAAGCGGCACATGGAGGCCCCCTCTGTCGCTATCGATTGGTGGTTGTTGCCATCCTCGGACCCGAGTTTATGAGGGAGAGAGAACCATGGGAATGAGAGGAGAAGAAAGAAAGCAAAGGAAGAAGATGGTGGCTTTCACGTCTCTCTCTCTCCAACAAGACAAAACAAGCGCCACATCTCAGAAAACCGCCGCTTGGAACCGCCCGAGGGGTTAAATGACCGGATTTGAAAAGTTTTTTTGGGGGGTTAAATAACCAGTTTTGTAGTTCAGTGGGGAAACCAAACTTTTCGATAGTTCGAGGAAGTAAACCAGATTTTTTCCTTTAAAAAATGAATGAAGAAATAAACTGAGGTACTAAGTGTCGGCTTGACATTATTTCGACCATATTTTAAACCCAAGCTCTTTGTGTTGGCAGCAAAAAGGGAGGAACGAGTCGACATTAGGAAGTTCCTTCTAGTGGGCGGGACCACGTGCAGAGAGGAAAGGCTTCAACTAGGTGCTGTTACCATCCTTTTGACCAGTGTACAGATGAACTGGGTACTAGTCGTAGAATGTCTTACGACCAGTGTATTATCGTAGAAAAAGTTTACGACTAGGAACTGGTCGTAGGCGGACCTTCGACCAAGGTATGGTTGAAAAAAATGTTAAAGCACTACTCAAAGTTAAATAATAAAGATAGAAAGAACCTGATGCTTTATTGTATTGTAGGTCGATTACACGTAGAATTTACGTAACTAGTCGATATTCCAAGAATTAGAGAGAATTCGGCCGTCTTCCATTTCCAGTCGTACCAAACTTGGTCGCATAATTTCGACCACTGTGCAAGGACCTTCCCACTTGGGGGAAAGTTTGTTCCGATTAGACTGGGATTGAATTTTTCTCAATACCAAGTCACCTATAGCAAGGCTACGAGGTTGGACCTTACGATCATAGTATTTGCGCAGGGCTTGCTGGTGGGCTGCTGAACGGATTAAGGCTTGATTTCTCTTCTCCTCGAGTAGGTTAATGTCATCCGCTCGAAGTTGTTCTTGGGCTGAGTCATTGAAACACTCGGCCCTTGTAGACCTGATCTTTAGTTCTGGTGGAAGCATGGCTTCGGCACCGAAGACTAGGAAAAAAAGGTGTTTCGCCTGTTGCCTGACTAGTAGTCGTGCGTACTACACATAATACTGAGGGTAATTCTTGTACCCAAGCCCCCGAGCGCTTAACAAGCTAGTTGAAGACTCGAGTTTTAATTCACTGTATTATTTGGCCATTCGCTCTTTCGACTGCCCCGTTGCTTTGGGGATGGGCAACGGAGACGTAACACAGCTTGGTACCCAACTCATCGCAAAATTCCTGAAATTTTGCGCTCGAAAATTGTTTAGCATCTGTGATTATTCGACTTGGGACTCCAAACCGAGTAATCACGCTTTTCATCATGAACCGTTTTGTGGCTTCTGTTGTTATCCTAGTCACAGGTTCGGCTTCGATCCATTTTGTGAATGTATCAATAGCCACAAAAAGGAACTCGAAGCCTCCCGGAGCTTTTGGGAACAGTCCTAGGATATAGAGACCCCAGGTCGCAAAAGGCCAAGATAGAGGAATTATTTGCAATGCCTGAACCGGTTGGTGTATTTGCCTGCTATGAAATTGGCATTGCACACATTTCTTAACCAACTCTTTGGCATCGTAGAGAGCTGTTGGCTAGTAAAATCCTTATCGAAAGGCTTTTCCGACCAACGTTCTATAGGAAGTATGAGTTCCACAGATGCCCCCGTGTATGTCGTGAAGGAGGTTTAGTCCTTCTTTCTACGGTATGCATCGCATGAGTATCCCTTGAGTGCCTCGTTTATATAGGACTCCTTCAACTAAAGTATACATTTTGGCCTTTCGGGATAAACGATCTGCCTCGAGATCATCGTCGGGTACGGAACCCGTCTGAAGATACTTATAAATGGGATTCATCCAAGTATCATCATATTCTAGAGAGGCTATCTCAATAGGAGATGTCTCTGGTGTCTCCACCAGAGACGGCTTCTGGAGTTACTCCAAGAAGGCTCCTTTTGGTACTTGTGATCGGGAAGAAGCTATCCGAGCAAGCTGGTCCGCGAGGAAATTATCCTTTCGAGGGATGAATTGTACCTCGAAATCGAAAAAATGCTTTCAAGCTTTCAAACCTCCGATAAGTACCAAGACATAGTCGGATTAGAGCACTGGTACTCTTTTACGACTTGATTCATGACTAGTTGAGAGTCTCCTCTCACGAGTAGTCGTCGAATCACGAGTGCTTTCGCAGCTCGTATGCCAGCTAACAAACTTTCGTATTCTGCCACATTGTTAGTGGCCTAAAAGTTTAATTGAATGGCATACTTTAAGGTCTCTCCGTTAGGAGATTCTAGGACCACCCTAGCCCCCGAGCCACTTAAAGTAAGTGACCCATCAAAGTACATCATCCACTGGTCGTGGGAATCGTACTGGGGATCTTGAACAGGTTCAGGATTTGTCCATTCGGCGATAAAGTCTACCAAGATCTGGGATTTAATGGCCATTCGGGACACAAAATGGAGGTCGAACTCCCCAAGTTCTACTGACCATTTAGACATGCGTCCCGCTGCTTCCCTATCCTAGAGGATCACTCCTAAGGGAAACTCAGACGGCACAATTATCTTGTGCGCCTAAAAATAATGTCACAGTTTCCTTAAAGATATGAGGAGGGCATAGAGAAGTTTTTGGACCTGAGGGTAACGCTCCTTAGGCACGTGCAAAACTTCACTTACGTAGTAAACTGGTCGTTGGATGTTTTCACGCTCTACGACCAGTACTGCGCTCACTGCCTGTGGCGTGGTAGCTAAATCAATTAAGAGTGTCTCTACTGGTTTCGGGGAAACTAAAATAGGAGCACTCGTAAGATATCTCTTGAGATCCTCAAAGGCAGCGTTTACCTCTTCCGACCACTCGAAACCCTCGTGCTTCCTTAGAAGTTTGAAGAAAGGTAGTCCTTTTCGCGATCTGCGATGAAACGACTTAAAGCCGCCATACACCTGTGAGTTTTGGACTTCTTTCTTCGTGGTTGAGGGCGCATTTGCACGATGGCCTTTATCTTTTCGGGGTTTGCTTCGATCCCTCGTACAGAGACTAGGAATCCAAGTAGTTTTCCCGAAGATACTCCAAACACACTTCTCAGGATTGAGTTTCAGGTGGTGTTTTCTGAGGTTGTCGAATGTCTCCTGCAAGTCTGAAACATGATTATGCCATTTGATGCTTTTTATGACTAGATCGTCAACATAGGCTTCCAAATTTCGGCCTAGCTGAGGTGAAAAAGTCGATTGCATCAAGCGTTGAAAAGAAGCACCAGCATTTTTCAGACCAAATGACATTTTGACATAACAAAATGTACCAAATGGAGTAATAAATGCTGTCTTTTCTTCATCTTCTAGACACATATTAATCTGATGGTAGCCATAATATGCATCTAGAAAACTTAATGTTTCGCAACCAGCAGTAGAGTCAACCAACTAATCGATATGAGGTAAAGGAAAATCATCTTTTGGACAAGTTTTATTAAGATCAGTGAAGTCTACACACATTCGCCAGTTGCCGTTAGACTTCCTAACCATTACAGGGTTGGCCAACCACTCTGGGTGGTCGACTTCTCTTATAAAGCCTGCATTAAGTAGCTTGTCCAATTCTGACCTTATAGCATCTCGTCGATCAGAGGCAAATCTCTGTAATTTTTGTTTTACGGGTACTTTGTCAGGCCATAGAGCTAGCCTGTGCTCAATCACTTCCTTGGGGACTCCAGGCATGTCGGATACTTGCCACGCGAAGACATCTGCGTTTGCCTAGAAGAAAGCGATGAGGGTGTCTTCCTATTTGGGGTTGGAAGTATCCCCGATGCGAACAGTCTTCGAGGGCTCCTCCGGATCCAGGGGAACCTCTCTAACTTGGTCGTTCAGCTTATGTACAACTTTAGGCTTTGACTGCTTGGTCGAAGGCTGCCCTTTTTCTTCCCGAGTTGGTATCTGACCAACCATCTCAAGGCATCGACGGTCACACGTATGCGCCATCTTCTTATCATAGTGAACTGTGATTACTCCTTTGGGACCTGGCATCTTAAGACATTGATACCTAATGAGTTGCCATTAAGAATTTTGCCAACGCTGGTCGTCCGAGTATGGCATTATATGCCGTATCAAAATCGACCACATCAAAGGAGACCTTCTCCGTCCTGAAATTACTTGGTGAACCAAATGTTAAAGGAAGAGAAACTTGACCAATGTGTTTGGCCGAAGACCTCGGTACGATACCATGAAAAGAGTATCGTACTGGTCTTACCTTAGTCCTGGGTACTTGCATCTCATCCAGGGTACTTGTAAACAGAATGTTTAATGAGCTACCACCATCAATCAATACTCGATTTACTCGACAATTGTTGATGGTGGGCACGACCACGATCAGAAAGCAACCTTGTCGAGTGGAAGGAATCGGGCAGTCAACCTTCTCAAAAGAGATGGTGACTTCCGACCACTTCGGTAACTTATTGAAAAGTGAAGGGTCAATGGAGTTTACCTCGCGTTCGACTACCTTAAGCTATCGCTTTGACTCGTATGCCGATGATCCTCTAAAGATGTGTTCGATGGTGTGCTCAGGATCTTGAAATGACATCTCCTTGTTGTCGTTTGACCACTAGCTTGCCCTACCTCTTCGAGGGTAGGAAGTGGTTCTTTGCCGCTGTAGTAGTCCTCGAGTTTTCGTTAGAAAACTCGGTAGTTGCGAAGGTCATGTCCTTCCTTTTTATGGAAAGGGCACCACCTAGACTTATCATTCTTTCGTTCGGGGCGCTTACCTTTGTCTCGATCGGAGTATTGCTTGGAACTTCGTGCCTCCTTATCGCTTATGGCCAGGACCTCCTTAGAACCATTGGCTTGAGGCTTTTGGCCCTTTGCCTTGTTCTTGGATTTCTTGGCCTTTTTTATCCTTCTTCTTACTACCTTCGCCAGCCTCTTGAGGATGCTTGTCATCTCGATCGATGATTTTGGTCAACTCGACTGCTTCATCAGCAGTCGCGTACCAATCAGCCGTCTCGAAGAGTTCAGCGACAGTAGCCGAAGGATTCAAAGCGATGTCTTCCGTGATTCTTCTGCTATGGACTCCCTGCTTGAAGGCTCTGATAACAGATGAGTAAGAAACCTTAGGAATTGAATTGTGAACCTGATTGAAACACCTGATGAATTGGCGTAATGTCTCGTGGTCGTTATGTCTTATCCTATGCAGGTTGTCGTCCTTTTCGGGGCGATGGTAGGTGCCTTGGAAATTAGCTAGTAGAAGGTCGCAGAGGTGTTGCTACGAGTAGATCGACTCGAGTGGTTGGTTTAACAACCATGATCGAGCGGACCCTTCGAGCACAGTTGGAAGGTAATTCGTCATGATGCGCTCTCCTCCTCCTACTCGAACAACGGTCATGTAGATTTGAAGAAACTCAATGGGATTTTGAGACCCATCTAACTTCTCCATGTTCCCTGGTCGAAACCGTGGTGGCCAGTGAACTGCTCGGAGGTCAGGCGAGAATGCCCGACATCCGGTAATCACATCATAATGCCTCCTTTGCAAGAAAGACGGGTTGATGTCACCAGGTGATCGTATTCGACGATACCCAGTAATGGGCGAATCTGACTTATGATAAGTCTCGATCCTACGAGGGTAATACTCCTCGTATCTTGTCTACTGTTGTAGACCTCTGGGTCGGAGTGGTAAATGATCACCTCTCCTGAGAGCTTTTCGACCATCAGGCATTCGATGAACCCTTTTTCGGTTTGGGGAACGACGCAACTTGCGGTGCTCTCCATGCGTTGAGTTATTCGAATGACTGGAAACTGTCGGAGTCGTACTGCTACGACTTCCAGAATGATATCGGCGGGGACGTTCGAGCTTGCTCATCATGCTTCGCAGCCTTCGTGCGATCTCTTTGGCGAAGAGGTCGTAGCCAGGTGCTCGGACAAATTCTCAAGATGAGTTCTTGAGCAGGTCATTGATATGTTGGAGTTCCTGAGCTTCTTCCGACTGGTATTGAGCGCGCCTAGGCAAATTTCTCTGAGCCGTGACTCGTTTCCGTCAGATTGTTTCAGAATTGTCCATACCTGATCCTTGAGCTTGCCTTAGTGAAGTGTGATGATCTCGAGGATTTCTCGCACACTCATCAGAGTATTGACTCTGTTCATCACCGGAGGTGTCCTCACCATTGCCATGAGCGGTCGTAGGGTGTGATCATCGGGGAGCGTCCTCAGTCCTATCTCTAGGAGAGTTATTGCTACTTGAAGGAAGGACGAAGACCTCCCGTTGATGATCTCCACTTGTACTTGAGGCCTCCTCGCTTGAGGAGTAGTCGAATGACACCATCTGGCGACTTGGAGCAAACCCCTCCAGGAAGGGGAATTTCGGGTTATAGCCGTCTCCATCCGTAGGTATGCCCTATGTTGGGATGGTCGAATTCGGAGGAGGAGCGTGTTGGATCGCATCCTTGGCTGGGCTAACCGGAGAGAGAGAACCACCAGGTGTTAACGAAGATCCGGAATTACGACTTCCAAGAGTTGCCACGCCAGGTCGGACTATCTCAGGTGGACTTGGACATTTGGAGAGAGAACCCTCACCGTGCTCTGAGCCTGCCTTGAGACAGTCCTTGTTGTGGTCAGATAGACCCTTGCCCTCTAAGGAAGCTGGTTCCTCATCTGGACGTATCATTGTGGGGGATAAGGATGCCTCCTCAACTCCATCGGTGGGATGGTCTCCTGGAGAATGATCTCCGGAGGTGACATCACCATCCGATGATGCAATACTCGGCTTGTAGTCGAAACTAGTATACATATCGATATCTGCGTAATCGGCCAAGTCGAACCAGTTCTCCTCATTCCACTCTCCTTCCATGAGAGCATGAGAGTTGAACAAATAGAGGAAAGCTGATGACTAGAAGATCCCCATGGTCGGCACTAACTGTCGGTGTTTTAGAACCGAACTTATGTAAATATTGTTTGATTCGGGGGTTCCTCTAGGCTAGAAATCATGCAGAGAGGAAGACACGGGGATTTTTATACAGGTTCAGACCTTCTCCTGGGAGAATAACAACCCTACTCCTGTGTGTATGTATTGAGTATGCTGGATTACAAGATCAAGAGGAAGACCAGAGTCTTGTGCTCCTGATTGTGTTTCTAATTTTCCCTCTCCCTTTCATGATGATTCTGCCTTTTATATAGTCCTCGAAGTTTGCCATCGTATCTCCAGTACAAAGGCCGCCTTAATGTTCTAGATCGTGGAGCCGTTACTGGAGGTTATTGTGGGAGTAGTAACGTTCCCACGTTTCCAGACATTTATCACCATAATAGGGAGTTTAAATCGTGCCATTATTCCAGGGAATAACAGCGTAGTTTACTGGTCATATCTTAAATATGGTGCGGAAGATTCCCTGGCCAACTAGGCCCACATGTCTGTAAGCCCTATCAACTAGGGACTGGTCGTAGGAGAGCTTACGACTAGATGGTAGTCGTAGAAGATCTTACGACCACAGACTGATCGTGGCAGAACTTACGATCATGGCATAGTCGTAGGAGGACTTACGACTATGGGTAGTCGTAGGAGGACTTACGACTACGGGGTGGTCGTAGAAGAACTTATGACCTCCAGCTTCTCCCTTATGACTATTAAGGGATATACTCAAGAGTTATATGACGTCATTGTTATCCATAATATGAATTATAAATAAATGATTAAATGAGGATTATTATATCCTCATCAGTTAGCAAAAAAATTATTAGATGTGTAGTGGCATATTGTTAATAGTTGTAAGTAGTGTAGCCGTAGGTTAGCGACTAAAATCACGGTAGGTTAGCAACTAAAATCGTTAGACAGTTCACGTACCCTACCACTCGAAAAATACGTACGGTTTTGGTACATCTATACTTAGTGCGCCTGCATTGATGCGACCTTTCTACGTCGCATGTGTCTCTGTTACGAGCTAACTTGCTCTCTCCAGCTCTAGCTACTAAAGCCAATGATGTAAGCAAAATATCTATTAGTTTTGAAGCACTGCACTCATTGTGATGGTCGCAATAGTGCAAACAAATATAGAATTGGACACTTTATTTTTAGTTAGAAATTAAAGAAGTTCGTAAAAGCTAAATAAAATAAAAAACTTTCTTATCATTCACATAGAGCCAGATAGGTAATCTGAAAAAATGACATGGAGTACAATTTGCATATAATTCTCTTAAGTATTATCAAACTGCAATCAAATCCAATTTCAATTGAAACTATAGCAAAAAAATTATGTAAAACAATTTTCAAAAAAATTGGTGGTGTCCCATGCATACTGGGCACCCCAGCTAGCTCTGTCTATGCATGTTGCTAATAGTTGTAAATAATGTAGCCATAGGTTTGCAACTAAAATCATGGTAGGTTACTTTCGAAACCATGGTAGGTTAGCAACAAAAAATCATTAGGTGTCAGGTACTTCGCATATTGTTAATAGTTGTAAATAGTGGCTTATGCAAGAATGCAACTAAATTTTTAGAATTTTCGGAGCTACGCTATAAATAATTGAACCCACTAATTGTGTCGTAATTGCTAACTTGAAATTGATTTGCAGGTATGGCTTGTGACCTTGATGGTTCAGACTAGCATTTCGTCCTGCCGGACCGGCGCGTCGATGCGCAGCACCGATTGACTTAGAGGTGGTCCGTACGCAGACACCCCAACGGGCTTGGAGACTAGACCCACGCTAGAGAGATAGGTTTGTCCGCAAACTGTGCCACTTCTTTGTGTCATATGTCCGCTATGTACTTACTTCTTCGTGCTTTGCAGGCTGAGCGATGCCAACCTTCTACCTCTCGCACGGATGGTGGAGGCCGCCGATGAGGACGGTGCTTCTGTCGAGAACGACAGGGAGGTTTAGTTTGGCCCAGAGCGGTCACGATGCTTCCCATTTGACCGGTCACTGCTGACAGCCCTGGTGAACCGGTAGTGGCTCGAGATGCACACCTTCCACCTCCCATTCGAGGAGATGTCCCCTACTCTGTAGGACAGGCTAACCCCTCCTGCTGCAGCTGTGGTCGTTTGAGTGCTTCTCCCTCGGATGACCCATGCTGCTCGACACCAATCCGTACCACGCGGACATGTACCACGGGGGCACGGTGGATCGGTCGACCGCAGGGCCCCTTTGGTGCCGTAGACAGGTACATACTCTTTTGTATCTTTACTTTTGTCGTATTATGGGTCATCCTTTGTAACCACTGTTCCGACTCACAGCACGCTTTGCACACGCTGAGTCACACGCGTGTACTGGCGATTCGTCGGCGGCTCCATCGGCTCATCACGACGATGTCTGCCGAGTCAGATTCGATCAGAGCATGGAGGACCATGCTCCCGCTGGGATGTCCTCACTGTGCTGGCGTGACTGGGCGTACTGGCCGACACGGAAGAAGCTCGTCTTTGACGTATTCGTTGAGGACTATGCGGTGCACAGGGTGATGCGCTAATTCGGCCCCCGTCAGGTTGTTCTAGTTCCCGTCGGGATGTGGGTGCGTGACTCGGCCCACGTGTGAGTTACACACAACACATGTTTGTATATTTTGTTCCAGTTTTGTTACGATGACTTCTAATTACAGTGGTATGTTTTGCAGGCATAGTAGGAGGGGTGGCTGCAAGACGAGCTGGGCGGTGAAGATGGAGTTGTGGCTGGCGCAGTGGGCAGACGTCCTCGAGGACTACGTGCAGGAGGGCACCTCGTACGACCCCAGCATGTACGATGAGTACTTACGCTGGTACGCTCCGCAGACACGCACTAGACTGGTGTGTGTCGTCGACCCTCCCACCGCTCACGTACCAGCACGGACCGACACGTACCCTATGCACTTCACGTGGGACATGCACCTCGCGGTACGTACTATCGTGTTTCAAAATGTCTAAGTACGATTACCTCAATTATAAGTTTAACGCTTTCATGTACTCCTTGCAGACGGACATCAACGTCGGGATGGTGAGGGACTCCTGGTCGATCCTAGACAGGGTCGCCCACGGTGCGGAGGTGACGCGCGACAAGTCAGCCAGAGTTTGCCCGCTGGGTCTCTGATGGGGCGAGGCATCTTGTGACCACGACATCGTAGGACGGTCCAGAGGTGGCTACGCCGACGATACGCCGAGGTTGGTGTCAGTCAGAGGCGACCAAGATGCTCCAGAGGGGCACATCCACATGCCCCACCAGTGCCTGAGTAGGCTGGAGGGCCAGGCTGGGCATGTGGCTACCTAGTCCCGCCGCCGTCTGGCCATGCTAGAGGTTCCGGGTGGGTACGTGGCTACGCACCACCACCGCAACCGCCACCGCCGTCGTTCCTGGACCCCTACCCGACAGCACCAGGGTAGTATCCGTTCTTCCTCGACATGTATGGGCAGTACGGCGGGTATGACCCTTGGTCGCACGCCATGGCCCACGACGAAGGTATGTTTCCTCATCTCAGGTTTGTGAGCGTCAATATATTGCAGGAATAAACAAAAATTTTCCTACAGGTTTCGCGCTCCAGCCGGGAGTTGACCTCTCCCTACACAAGAAGGCCCAATAGGACGTGGATGCCTTCTTCGTGGACGACTCGGGGGAGTTCAGGGGAGCACCTTAGCCCACACCCGTCAAGGTTCTTTCTGGGTCGCGGCTCAGCGGTCCCCCAGTGGGCACGTAGGCACAGGTGGAGTCGACCCCCGAGGCCTTGGGAGCACGGGTCAGCAGGGCTCTTGACCGCCTCTCCCAGTCAGGGCCCCGGCCCCGGCATCCCGTGCTGAGGAGGCCCAAGCGGGGTGTTGGGGTACGGATAGGCTACGATAGCAACAAATCAAAATTTTCTACCACGTAAACCAGGAAGCCAAGCAAGTAGATGATCACAGATCATTACCACTAGACGCGCAGAGCAGCGAAAGAAGAGTTGGAGCAGCCTGGTCCAACATATAGCGCGTCGAGGTAGTGGTCGTAGTCGATCGTCCAGCGGTCTCGCGAGTCGATCGTCTCCTCCAGCAACCTTTGTAGTTTCTTATGAAGATCGCAAATCGTCCTCAAGCGCAACAGCAACCGTAGTAGCACCTCTATGGTATCCACACATCCAAGGAAGGAACAACCGCACGCCGGTGTGCTAGCACCAAGTCGCACGATAGAGCTCTCAAAAAGATGGCGGCAAGGGTTTCGGTGGAACAACTCAACTCACGACTTTCGTGTGTCTTGTTTGTTACATTCACCCCCTCTCCCAATAGCCTCATGCATCTCCTTATATAGTGCTCATGACAGATCCTATCCGAACACGTTTGACGAATCATATCTGTACTAGTTTGTTCCAATCTGTTAAGTGTGTGACCCTGTAGGTTCATTCGTAATCGGTTGTGACTCGGAAACCCATTCCGACCACGAGACGTTAGCGGTTCCTAGCAGGACAGAACGATTCCCGAATACACACAAATTATATCGGATGAATCTTAATGCAATATGATCTACGACTAGGTCCTCATCACTTACGACCAGGACCTATCTCTATACGACTAGTTCGTATTTGGTCACGGCCAATTCGTAACTCTTTACAACCAGGTTTCGACCACTCTGAGATTACGTTCGACCAGTCTACGACCAACTCAGATTCCATACGACCGATCCATAATCGATCGAACTAAGCGACCTACTGTATGCTCCTTTGCCTCACCATGTCCGGTTGAACTCCAGGTGAGATGTTGTGTCATCCATGGACTGTTCAATACTTTCTCGATCAAGTGTTGGATAACTTTACGTGGTCGAACACTTCGACCACTAGTGGCATGGACATGCATTTTCTTTATCCGACCACATCGAGGGGCCCAGAGACATCTCTCCTTGTATGACCAAAAAGGTGACTAGAGGGGGGTGAATAGGAGCACGATCACTTTTTCTCCTAAGTTGGATTCAACACTAATTTCACTCCAATAACTATGAAAGCTATGAAGATCAATATGCAAGCACAGTGGAATACTTGTGTTGAATTCAATTAACACCCCAAAGCAAAACCATGAAAACCACACTGCATACAGAACTGATCGGTCTCGAGGTGCATGCGATCTGCGATCGCTTCTACCGTTCGACCGGCGTTGAAAGTGCGGTCTGACCGCTCCTGACGATGAACAAGGAAAAACAGCCTGCAGCCCGACACACAAAATGGTCCAACTTTTGAACTACGACTCTGAACTTGACCAAACTTGAGACACACCTTCCTATGGATGTCAGGAACCTATTCCAATCAAGGATCGTGTAGATCCATGTCAAAATTCCGACCTTTTTCCGTTTGAGTGAAGGATGCTCCAAAACCGAGTCAAAACCAAAAACACGATCTAAAACTTGCTCGTGAGTAAGAAGTGATCAAGATGATCCTAGAAGGGTTCCTACATAGATGAAGGGCAAAAACCAAAAGGAAACGAAAGGATTAAGAAAAGCCCCAAAATCACACAAGAAAGAGCAAGAACGAAAAGAGACTCAACTTTGAGGAATCTTGCATAGATTGATTCGAGATAAAAGATGGTTTATAGCCACTCCATCCAGGAGGACAAAACTCAAACCATGAGCACACAATCAACTCATCTCACTAGAAACCTAATCTCTCCACCTTTCTCTCTAAAACCCTAAAACACACTAGGGTTTTTCCAAATGAAGTGCTTCAGGGGTGCTGGACAGCACTCTCCCCTATTTATAGTGGAGGCTAGCTTCTAGAAGACTATTCCTATTGGGCACCCGTTAAGCCCACACACAAATGGGTTTAACTCACGCACGTATTTTAAAGTGCCGTCTTCAACTTTACTTGACCTAAACAGCCTCTCCTTGCGTCGTCTTGCACCGCGGTTTAGCCAAAGGTTACCAATGCGGTATTTAGGTGAAATTACCAAAATACCCCTTCTCAATTATTCTCCGAAGACCGAATCCAAACTTGGTGAAGCAATCGTCTACTTCGCCACGTGTAGGTTGATCAACGGCTCTCATCATGTCGGCAAGTCTCTCCCGTCCAGCTTCCACCAAAACCTTCATGGCACTTGCACCGACCCCGCGCCGCTTGATCCAACCTGTCACACCGAACTGCTCGTTCGGTCATTCTTGTCCATTCTGCACCATGCTTGAGTCCATTGACCTCACCCGGCATCCTCGATCGTTCTGAACCTCAGCTCTCCAAGCTTAGTCTCGATCATCGTCGCCATTGACCATCGTTGACCTCCAAGCAACCTGCACAGTAATAGACAAAGAAATCGTTTCCGAGAACAAGTTCTTCACAACTTGACCCACGCTAGTGAAAACACGCATCATGTAACACATATGTACTGAAGTCCATGATCTTGACCTAACGAACAAACATCGCCGCCACGGCGACGCATTTAACCGTAACACAATCGGTCGACCGCCACTTCAAGGTCGGTTCGATCGTCTCCATGGCTCGGCCCGACCGATGCTCGAAAGCGGCCTCGACCGCCTCGACTTAGCCAATATTCCACCCTAGAAAACCGAGACTCCTCTGGAAATTTCAAACGAATAGAACTTTTGCCTGGAAGCTCCAAAAAATATGAGACCAAGTGCAGTAGAATCTCCTCTCTTGCCTACACCCTCTATTTTTGGCCTAGCTCCAAACTCCAAAATCTTTTTATGCCCGGTTTGACCAATTTCGAAAGGCCAGTTTGACCACCACTCATAGCCGGTCAGACCGCCACCTTGGCTGGTCAGACCGCCACTAGCCTGACAGCAGTTTGAGCTTCGCCGAAAACACGTGATTCGACAAACCTTCAACATCATTGACAATTATATCATCCTAAGATCGTGAGCATATTCCCATGATATCCACAATCTCCCCCTTGATGAACACATTGGCAATCTCCTCAAATATGCAAATTGAAGGTTTGAAATTGTAAATACTCTCGTTTTCGCGCAAAGGCACAACTTGGTCCAAATGAAAGAGAAAGCAATGGAAATAACCAAATTGGCTTTAGAATAGCATAGGCAAGTGAGATAAGGCAAAAGAAAGTAAGAAAGCTTCAAATTCTAAAGAAGAGTCAAAAATCTCACTTAAGGTCCATAAGAAAGAACAATTGTTCAATTTGACCTTTGATCATTGTGAGGAACCAAGAAATGCAATAAGATCATGAGAATGCAAACGAAATGCTCCCCCTCACTATGATCATCCTGAAAATTTTATTTTCTCCATATTTCTCCAAAAAGCTCTAGAACACAATATTTTTACCAATCTTCCTCCCCCTTTGACAATGGATTCATTAAGGTGCATGAAAGAAGATAGAGCATGAATGAAATGGAATTGCTGCAATTTAGTCATTTTTAGCAAAGGGAGCCATGAAAATTATCCAAGAGGACTCTACAAGAATTATACCAAGCCATATTATGTGAAGTAGCTATTTCATATCATGGCAAAACATATGTAACAGAACTAAAGCCATAAGAGCAATTATCGGAAAATAAGTGAAAGTCTAGCATGACAAGGTGCTCAAGATCATAGTTTAGCCAAAGGTATCCAAAAAAGAGTCAAGCCATGTCAATAAACTAAATGGAACCAAGAAGCTATAAATGAGCCAATTTAGAGCGCTATGAGTTCCATGATGAATTAATTTGTTCAAGCATTTGGAATTAAGCATACTTAGCACATTTCGCACTTGCTAAAAAGGATTTTTGGGTTTATCTTAGCAAAGCAAGTCCTGGACTAGGAACCATCCACAACTGTCTCCTAAGCTTCAACCAATTTTCACAATTTGTTTTCTTAGCCTTGTGCTAGATCTCAAGCCGTGTCGCGACCATCCCAAGCAATAAGCTTAAGAGAATGGTCTAGGTCATCCAAAACTCCCTTTGAGTTCATGCCTAGTGCAATGGCAAGCCGTCTCATGAGAAAGAATTAGTGAGATCAGTTTTTTCACACAGAAGAAATCATTTTTCATTCGCTTGACTTAGGAAATAGCGTAGCTCAATCTAAAACTTAAATTAGGTTCAAGACTCAACTTAGCCTATTTGACATGGCATGAATCATAAGAGGATCACTATGGCAAAACTAGTCACAAGATCTAACAAGTCATGTTTTAATTCAAATTTTCTCACAATTAAAAGAGCTAGCATGGCAAAAGCTAAGCTACATATGAAAAGCGATGATAAATCTAGTAAACTAGCACAAGACATGACAAGGTATAAGGCATGAAATCATATCACACAAGGATAATAACCAAGGCTCCGTGAACTTATATTACAATGCAAGTTGCTGATTTTAAAATGCAATATGGTACAATGGATGCAAAAGAGCCAACTCCCCCTCAAAACAGGCCATGAGGACTAAAAACCCTCAACTCTCCCCGCAAAGAAGCAAAACAAGAAGAATCAAGAGCCTTAGTGAAAATATTCGCAACCTGATGCTCGGACTCAACAAAGTGAAGCACAACATCACCCTTCTCTACGTGGTCTCTAAGAAAATGATATCTAATGTCAATGTGTTTGGTCCTGGAGTGTTGCACTGGGTTTTTGGCAATGTTTATGGCACTAGTGTTATCACAGAAGAGAGGAACACTATCCAAAGACAACCCATAGTCCCTTTGAGTAGATAAGATCCAGATAACCTGAGAGCAACCATCGGGTCACTAGCATACTACCGCCTCGGTAGTGGATTGTGCAACAGAGGACTGCTTCCTAGAAGACCAGGAGATGAGAGATGTGCCTAAGAAATGACAAGTGCCAGAAGTACTCTTCCTATCCACTCTACACCACGCAAAATCAAGATCGTAAAAAGCCGAATGGAGAGAGCAGAATCAAGAATACCGAGTCCAAAATCAAGAGTGTCACGGAGGTATTCAAGATGCGACGACCGCTGACGATGTGAGGCATGAGGGGAAGCCTGAAATCGAGCGCACAGATACACAGCAAACTATATGTCCGGCCTCGACGCCTTGAGGTAGAGGAGGGAGCCGATCATGTTGTGGTACTCCTTCTGGTCTACGGGCTCTCCATCCTCATCAGGATCCAGCATGTTAGAAGTGGCAATGGGAGTAGACATTGGCTTACTGCTTCCCATGTCGAAGCGCCGAAGAAGGTCTTTTGTGTACTTGCTTTGATGAATGAAGGTACCTTCTTTTAGTTGCTTGACTTGAAGGCCAAGGAAGAAAGTCAGCTCGCCCATCATACTCATTTCGAATCCCTGCTCATAGAATCTGAAAATCTGGATACCAAAGCATAAGAAGAACCACCGAATATGATGTCATCCACATAAATCAACCAAGAAAAGTCAACGCCATGCACGAGAGTGAACAAGGTTTTATCTACCATTCCCATTTTGAACTCATTCTTAATCAAGAAGCTATCATACCAAGCTCTAGGGGCTTGCTTCAATCCATACAAGGCTTTGGAGAGCTTAAACACATGGTTTGAGAACTTGTGATTTTCAAAACCAGGAGGCTGTTTGACAAAGACCTCTTCTTCTATGAAATCATTAAGGAAAACACTCTTGACATCCATTTGAAAAAGCTTAAAGCCCTTAGAAGACGCAAAAGCTAGCAAAATACGAATGGCTTCTAATCTAGCTACGGGAGCAAAGGTCTCTTCAAAGTCTAAGCCTTCTACCTGGGAATATCCTTGAGCTACAAGCCTAGCCTTGTTGCGAACTACCAACCCATCCTCACTTTGCTTATTCTTGAAAATCTATTTTGTTCCAATTACATTGTGATTAGGTGGAGTTTCAACTAAGGTCCAGGCTCGGTTTCTTTCAAAATTTTCAAGCTCTTCATGCATGGCATTAACTCAAGAGGAATCAGATAAAACATGGGTGACATCTCAGGGTTCAAAAGACGCAACAAAAGCAGAATGTGCATGACAATCTTGAGAGATAAACCTAGAGTGAGTAACTCGCTCATGGAGATCTCCAATCATCTGCTCTGGTGGGTGTTGTCGCTGTATATGAAGAGGAGGTCCTGGTGCAGATGTGGCCTCTACCTCATGGGTTGTGGAGGTAGGAGCAGAGCCACTCGAAGCGCCAGTGAAGGTGGGAAGAGGTTGCTCTCCTGAAGCTGGAGAAGTAGAATCACGCTCTCCAACCATCTCAGGAGTGCCTAGAGGATGGATTGGGTCCTCATCCTCAGAGTCGTCGTCGACGAAGATACTCTCTCGATCACCAATGACCTGTGTACCTACACCATCGGTCTAGTACCAGGACTAGCCTTATCAAAAGTGACTTCACAAGTCTTAATAATTTTGTTAGTATCCAAATTAAATACACAATAACCACGAGAATGAGCAGGATAACCAAGGAAAATACCATCATAACATCTAGATTCAAATTTATCTAAATTGCCATGTTTAAGAATGAAGCACTTGCAACCAAAAATCTTGAAATGAGAGACTCTAGGCCTATGACCAAATCTAAGCTTAAAAGAAGTCTTGCCTATGACAGATCTCAAGAACACCCTATTGGACACATAGCAAGCAGTAGAGATTGCCTCAGCCCAAAACCTCCTAGGTGTGCTGTGCTCATCTAGGGTTCTGTTCTTTCTTTCTACAACCCCATTCTGCTGGGGAACTCTAGGTGATGAGAACTAGTGCTCAAGTCCTTTCTCAGTGCAGAAAGTGGCAAAAGAAGAGTTCTTGAATTCTGTGCTATTGTCACTCCTAATGGTTCTCAAAGCTCCAGGAAGGTCAACTGCTAGTCTAAGGACCAACTCTCTAAAACAGCCAAAAGCCTCATCCTTAGAAACCAGAAAATATACCCATGAATACCTAGAGAAGTCATCCACAATGACGAGCACATACCACTTCCCTCCTACAGACTGAACTCTAGAAGGGCCAACCGTGTCTAAGTGCAAGAGCTGACCAGGTCCATCAGTCATCACTAAAGAAAGAGGTGGATGAGAAGCAAAAACCATCTTACCATGTCTACAGGGTGTGCACACAAGGTCTCTAACATTCTTAAGCCTAGGCAAACCTCTAATCAAGTCCTTGCTACTGATCCTGGTCAAATGGTCAAAGCCTATATGACCAAGCCTACGATGCCACAACACTAAATCATGAGAGTCAGAAGCCACAAGACACCTACGACAAGAAGCAAAAGAGATACTAAAATTAGCACTAAAGATCCTCTCAAACCTAGAGATCCCAAAGACATGCTCACCCGAGGAGTCTAGAACTCTACACTCACCACTCTTAAACCTCACTTCTAGACTTCATCAAGAAGCTGAGAAACAGATAGTAGATTATACCTCAGCTTACTTACTAAAGTGACGTCCTTAAGCATGAAGTTGTTGTTGACGCACACTGTGCCCTTGGCTGTCACAGTCCCGGTAGAAGCATCCCCAAACGTGATCAACTCGTTGCCGGATGCACGTGTGAGGGAGGAGAACCATCTAGAATTTCCAGTCATGTGTCGAGAACACCCAGAGTCAACAAGCCATATGTCCTCCTTCCTCGCACGACGGACCTCGTCTGGATCGCTGTAGGGTTCGTCGTCGTTGGAGGAATCGACGTCGTGGCTGTCCTTGGCCATGAAGCACATGCCGGTGAAGTCCTAGACCTTCTTCTTGCCATGGGAATCATCCTCGTCGTCCTCCGTCCCGAGTCCACATCGCTCATATCAACATTCTCAAGAGCAACAAGGACCCGGTTGACGAACTTCCGGTAGTTGGGCTTCTTGGCTTTTGCATCTCGAGCTTGAGGACGCCTCCGAAAGTCCTTCTCCTCCTTGCCCTTCAGTTTGGGGCACTTGGCTCGAATGTGGTTTGGCTCTCCACAATCAAAGCAGGTAATAGGGCCACTTCTCCTCTTGTTCCTCACTTTGTTGTAGGCTCTCATGAATTTTGTGGATAGGAGGGCTAAGTCATCCTCAGGTAGCTTCTCTAGCTTCTCATCACTCAAGGAGTGCAAGGCGGACAATTAAAAATCAGATGAGCCAAAATCCAAAGAATCAGAAGAGCTACCCTTAGACGGGTCAACTACTAGAGCCATCGACTCTGTCTTGGGGAGACGCGAGATGAAGTCAATCTCATGCGTCTTCAACCTCAAGTAGAGCTTATCCATGGTAAGCTCACTCATTACAGTGTTGTCATTGATGGAAGTGATCTTCATCCCCCAAACTCTCACGTCAAGTGCACCCAAGAGCTGACGTGCATTCTCAGACTCAGTAAACACAAGATCCACAGCACGCAAGTCATGAAGGATTTTGGAAAACCTTCCCCACAACTCATCTAAAGATTCACCAGGCCTTTGTTCGATTTTTGAATATTCTTTCTTAAGTTGGTTATGTCTCACTTCCTTGATCGCGGTAGAACCCTCATTGTAGTCAGCGAGGGTCTTCCAGATCTCGTGAGTGACACGCTCAAACTCAGATCGACTAAGCCCTTGAATCAAGAAGTTTCGAGCCTTGCTATTTGCCTCCACATCAAGTGTAATCACATCGTCATTGGCTGGCACTATATAAGAATTTTTGACCCTAAGCCAAATTGAGTGCCCTTGAGCCTCGATGTAGGCATGCATGCGAGCCTTCCAGTAAGAAAAATCGACTCCATCAAACACAAGTGGTTTGGTGGAATACTTGTCAGACGCCATGGCTCCTAAGACTGGTTAAGATATATGAGAAGAGCTAACTGGGCTCTGATACCACTTGTAGGACCGAAAAGGCGACTAGAGGGGGGGTGAATAGGAGCACGATCACTTTTTCTCCTAAATTAGATTCAACACTAATTTCACTCCAATAACTATGAAAGCTATGAAGATCAATATGCAAGCACAGTGGAATACTTGTATTGAATTCAATTAACATCCCAAAGCAAAACCATCAAAACCACACTGCATACAGAGCTGATCGGTCTGACCGATGTGCATCTGGCAGTCTGACCAGCGTTGAAAGTGTGGTCTGACCGCTCCTGATAATAAACAGGGAAAAACAGCCCGCAGCCCAACACACAAAATGGTCCAACTTTTGAACTACGACTCTGAACTTGACCAAACTTGAGACACACCTTCCTAAGGATGTCAGGAACCTATTCCAATCAAGGATCGTGTAGATCCATGTCAAAGTTCCGACCTTTTTCCGTTTGAGTGAAGGATGCTCCAAAACCGAGTCAAAACCAAAAACACGATCTAAAACTTGCTCGTGGGTAAAAAGTGATTAAGATTATCCTAGAAGGGTTCCTACATGTCACAGCAAGCTAGATGAAGGACAAAAACCAAAAGGAAATGAAAGGATCAACAAAAGCCCTAAAATCACACAAGAAAGAGCAAGAATGAAAAGAGACTCATCTTTGAGGAATCTTGCATAGATTGATTTGAGATAGAAGATGGTTTACAGCCACTCCATCCAGGAGGACAAAACTCAAACCATGAACACACGATCAACTCATCTCACTAGAAACCTAACCTCTCCACCTTTCTCTCTAAAACCCTAAAACACACTAGGGTTTTTCCAAATGAAGTGCTTCAGGGGTGCTGGACAGCACCCTCCCCTATTTATAGTGGAGGCTAGCTTCTAGAAGACTATTCCTATTGGACACCCGTTAAGCCCACACACAAACAGGTTTAACTCACGCACACATTTTAAAGCGCTGTCTTCAACTTTACTGAACCTAAACCACTTCTCCTTGCGTCGTCTTGCGCCGCGGTTTAGCCAAAGGTCACCAAGGCGGTATTTAGGTGAAATTACCAAAATACCCCTTCTCGATCCTTCTCCGAAGACCAAATCCAAACTTGGTGAAGCAATCGCCTGCTTCGCCATGTGTAGGTTGATCAATGGCTCTCATCATGTCGGCAAGTCTCTCCCATCCGGCTTCCACCGAAACCTCCATGGCACCTGCACCGACCCCACGCCGCTTGATCCAACCCGTCGCACCGAACTGCTCGTTCGGTCATTCTTGTTACTCTTCATAACTGATGATTCATTCAAGGAACAAAATAACACTTATTCAATTAACACATAAACATAGACGTGATATCATCATCTCCATGATTGCCTCTAGGGCATATATCCAACAATCTCCCAATTGCACTAGAGTCAATCATATAGGTATCTTATACCCATTGCTCTTGTGTGCACCTCGTGCTTTGGTTGTGGGAGAGGCTTTGTGTATGGATCAGAAAAATTCATGTTCGACCAGTCTACGACCAGCTGGTATCTTCATACGACTAATCTGGAAGTGGTCGTATCAACATACGACTAGTCTGGATTTGATCGTATCACTATACGACCAGTCCATACCTGGTCGAACTTAAATCCATGTGCTCTTTGCATATCTGGAACTCTTCCAGCTTGTCTGGTCATATCATTATATGACTAGTCTGGATCTGGTCATATCATTATACGACTAGTCCATACCTACTCCTTCATTCAAACAAAACACAAACCCTGATTGCGATATGAAATCATCCTTATCGGTTTGGAAGCCTACATCGGTGTAACTATTTACGATCAGCTCTTTCTCACTACCATAAACAAGGAATGCATCCTTAGTCCTTCTCAAGTACTTAAGGATATTCTTGACTGCTATCCAGTGACCTTCATCTGGATCCGACTGATATCTGCTCGTAACACTTAGAGCATACGACATATTTGGTCGTGTACGTAGCGTGGCGTACATGATAGATCCAATAGCTGAAGCAAATGGAATTCTACTCATTTTGTCTAGCTCATCAGTAATCGAAGGACACTGACTCTTGCAAGATTAATGCCATGCTCCACGGGCACCAATCTCCGACCAGCTCGTATCTCCATACGACCAGTTTGAACCCAGTTGTATCATTATACGACTATGTACATATCCTGGCATAATCCAAGTAGCCTTTTAGATCTATCTCTATAGATCCTAATACCAATAATATATGCTGCATCTCCTAAATCTTTCATTGAGAAACTATTTCTTAATGAAGTTTTAATAGATTCAAGCATAGAAATATCATTTCCAACCAGTAGTATGTCATCCACATACAAGATCAGAAACACAAGCTTGCTCCCACTAACCCTTTGTAAACACAAGGTTCTTCTTCGTTCTTGATGATGTCAAACCCTTTGACCACTTCATCAAAACGAATATTCCAACTCCGAGATGCTTGCTTCAATCCATAAATGGATTTATTAAGCTTGCATACCTTTCTAGCTTCCTTTGGATCGACAAAACCCTCAGGCTATGTTATGTACACATCTTCACTTAGATTTCCATTAAGGAAAGTCGTTTTGACATCCATTTTCCATATCTCATAGTTGAAATATGCATCAATAGCTAGAATGATCCGAATAAACTTAAGCATCGCGACAGGAGAGAAGGTTTCATCATAATCAACACCTTGAATTTGTCTGAAACCCTTCGCAACCAGTCGTGCCTTATGAATGTGAATATTTCCATCCATATCTATCTTTTTCTTAAAAATCCACTTTCACTCAATAGTCTTAATACCATCAGGTGCATCAACCAAGTTCCAAACTTCATTATCATGTATGGACTTTATTTCGGATCTCATGGCCTCATGCCATGACTCAGAGTCTGGGTCCATCATCACTTCCTCATAAGTGTTAGGCTCATCATTATTCAATAATAATACATCATGCCCATACCTTATAGGCAATTGGCGTTGCCTTTTTTTATCTACGTGGGGCTGATGCCTCATCTACAGGTTCAACAATATTTTGTTCATCCTGTAGAGGTTCAGTAGGAGTTAAAACATTTACAGATGGTTCTCGAATTTTTTTTGAGTTGCACCTTACTCCCACTGACTCCTTTGGAAAGAAACTCTTTCTCCAAGAAGACACCATTACGGGCAACAAACACTTTGTTATCAATCCGATTATAAAAATAATATCCTTTAGTTTCCTTAGGATACCCCACAAAGAAGCACTTATCAGACTTGGGTGTGAGCTTGTCGAATGTCAAACGTTTCACATATGCATCACAACCCCATATCCTGAGAAAAGACAATCCAGGACTCTTCCCGGTCCATATCT
This sequence comes from Phyllostachys edulis, assembly GCA_036346405.1. Classification (NCBI taxonomy): domain Eukaryota; kingdom Viridiplantae; phylum Streptophyta; class Magnoliopsida; order Poales; family Poaceae; genus Phyllostachys; species Phyllostachys edulis. The sequence continues at coordinate 69,121,374 of CM070550.1, forward strand.
CATATGGTGTCTTCTCTACAGTTTTTTGATGGAACCCTATTTAAAGTAAAAGCCGCTGTTTCTAGAGCGTATCCCCAGAATTGCAATGGAAGATCAGATTGGCTCATCGTATACCGAATCGTGTCTAACAATGTTCGGTTCCGTTGTTCCAACACCCCTATTACATTGAGGCATTCTCGGCGGAGTGAGTTGTGGAACAATTCTACACTTCTTTATATGATCACCAAACTCATGGTTCAAATATTCACTTCCACGATCAGATCGCAGACATTTGATTGTCTTGCCAAGTTGATTCTGCACTTCATTCTGAAATTCTTTGAACTTTTCAAAGGATTCCGACTTATGTCTCATCAAACAGACATAGCCATATTAACTGAAATCATCAGTAAAAGTTATGAAGTACTAAAAACCACCTCTGGTCGGAGTGCTTATTAGTCCACATACATCCGAATGTATTACGACCAGTAGATCACTCGCCCTATCACCTCTGGGCGTGAAGAGCGCCTTTGTCATCTTGCCAAGTAAACAAGATTCACATGTTTCAAATGATTCAAAATCAAATGAGTTTAGAAGACCATCTTTATGGAGCTTCATCATGTGCTTCTCATTTGTATGACCTAGACGACAATGCCAAACAAAAGTGGGATTCACATCATTAGGTCGAAGTCTCTTAGCATTAATGTTAAAGATGGGCTCATCCTCAAGATTCAAAACATACAATCCATTCACCAATGGAGCATAGCCATAAAGCAGATCTTCAAAATAAATTGAACAACAATTGTTCTTTATTCTGAATTCATAACCTTCTGCTCCTAAATAAGAAGCAGAAATAATGTTTTTGCTTAAGGCTGGAACATAATAACAATTATTTAGTTCCATAACTAATCCTGAGAGTAAAGCTAATGGCAAAGTGCCAATAGCTAATGCAGCAACTCTTGCTCCATTGCCCACACAAAGATCAACATCTCCTCTTGCCTAGCATCTACTCCTTATCAGTCCCTACATCGAATTGCAAATATGAGCAATCGATCCGGTATCAAATACCCAAGAACTGGTCGGAGAAGTGGCAAGATTAATTTGTATAACATTTATACCTGAACTAGAAGTCTTACTTCCTTTGTTCATTTTCATTTCTGCTTAGTACTTCTTGCAGTTTCTCTTCCAATGCCCAAACAATGCCTTGGAGGTTTTAAACCTCTCTGCCCTTACTTGAACCTGAAACACACCCTTCAGACCCACAATCATATTGTAAGCGTCTGTGGTCTCATATTGCTTTTGAAGCTCAGAGTTCATGGTCACAAACATTTGGCAGTGCACATCGACTGAGTCATTGCAACACTTCTCATAAGCATTCTTTTCAATACGAGTAGCATCAGCATTCGGCTCCTTGGGATAGGGTCCCTCTAGATCATATTCCTTCTTTTCTTGTTTAAGAACAATTCTCAGAATACGAAACTAGTCAATAAAGTTGGTTCCATTAAACTTTTCTTTCTCTAGAATAGATCGCAAATTAAAGGTAGGTGTAGAAGAAGAAGTAGGTGCCATGATATACAACAAAATATATGCAAAGATTCAGCACTATGTTTATGTAAGATCTTCTATTAGACATTCATGTTGGTGGTTACGTTTGACCAGTCTTTACCTGCTCGTACCTCCATACGACCAGTGGTCGAACTCAATCAACAACAGATAATAAAAGATACTCCCACTAAATTCCATATCCCTCTTATGACATTTAGTGATTCAAGACCCACAATCAGTTAATCTACTAGCGAGCTTTGGCATCACTGCTAAAAGATTAGTGAATTTGGTAAGCAACTCTTTGCTAATCATATCTCTATATGACTCTTATTGTTGGGCAGCATTTCTATTGTCGGGCACCCAACCCTATGCCCCAAAGTCTATAACTGTTATGATGACCTTGTCAAGTTAAACCAATGCTATGCGTGTAAGTGTCCGACACAAACCCACTAGTTAAGAAATATTAATGACACTCTGCTTTAGCAAGACCTACCATTAAAATACATGACTTTGGATGGTGCAGCCAATTGGGAGGGCATCAATTTAACTTAATATTATGTGAGGGAATGTTACTTCTACCATGTTAAAAGAATTTAAAGCATTTAAATAACATGCATAGAAATAAATGAACAGGAATATAAGGGCATTCACAGACAATCAAATTGCATTGTGATATAGTATGACACTTCCACATGGTGATCTCTATCGCCATGCATCCTGTTCACCATGTCTCCAAGTGGTCGACTCCTCCAAGTGCTCCCACTAAGCCATTACTCCTAATAGCACTAGTAATGAATTACAAGGAGTGAAGAAGCATCACAAGTCGACACGCAGGCCGTTATACTGATATAGACAGCCTTGGGCTGCAATAAGCATGACACGCAAGTCATGAATATTACACACATACATCATGGGTCATACTATTCACATCAATCCCTGCAAAAACAAGTTATGCATAGAATCCAATTCTATCGGGTGACATGAACACACACTACCTATAGCGCGCAGTACGAATACCCAGCAATTCCCGGAGCATGAATCTTATTCACGCAACCGAGCCTTGGAAATCATCAGATTAATCATATTAACCCTATTCCGAGCCAATCCGATCATTGCCTTGATGCGACCACACACCGTGGCATACTCCGATGGCGGAATTCCGACTGGTAGGAGTGATATGCAGTATGGTCGTGAGCAAGCATAATAAACAATCTGGTCCTTATACCTCCTCGTAAACCCATCTACTACCACCGAAAAACTGATCGATCGTATCGACCAGGGCCTAGATCATTCCATCTCTATGAACCGATCTAAGTTACCAGATCCGACTAGTAATAGATCCAATCTACTACTACCACATATCAACTATATGCGACCGATCTAGATAAAAAAAAAACTACGCAGGATGGCTCTGATACCACTGTTGGGGTACGAGTAGGCTACGATAGCAAAAAATCAAAATTTTCTACAACGTAAACCAGGAAGCCAAACAAGTAGATGATCATAGATCGTTACCACTAGACGCGCAGAGCAACGAAAGAAGAGTTGGAGCAGCCTGATCCAACGTATAGCGTGTCGAGGTAGTGGTCGTAGTCGATCGTCTAGCGTCCTCGCGAGTCGATCGTCTCCTCCAGCAACCTTTGCAGTTCCTTATGAAGATCGTGGATCGTCCTCAAGTGCAACAGCAACAGCAGTAGCACCTCTACGGTATCCACACATCCAGGTAAGGAACAACCGCATGCAGGTGTGCTAACACCAAGTCGCACGACAGAGCTCTCAGGAAGATGGCGGCTAGGGTTTCGGTGGAACAACTCAACTCACAACTTTTGTGTGTCTTGTCTGTTATGTTCACCCCCTCTCCCAACAGCCTTATGCATCTCCTTATATAGTGCTCGTGATGGATCCTATCCGAACACGCTTGACGAATCATATCCATACTAGTTTGTTCCAACCCGTTAAGTGTGTGACCCTGTAGGTTCATGCGTAATCGGTTGTGACTCAGAAACCCTTTCCGATCACGTGTCGTTAGCGGTTCCTAGTAGAACAGAATGATTCCCGAATACATACAAATTATATTGGACGAACCTTAATGCAATATGATCTACGACCAGGTCCTCATCACTTACGACCAGGTCCTATCTCTATACGACTAGTTCGTATTTGGTCACAACCAGTTCGTAACTCCTTACGACTAAGTTTTGACCACTCTGTGATTACGTTCGACCAGTCTACGACCAGCTCATATCTCCATACAACCAAACCAGAATCGATCGAACTAAGTGACCTACTCGTGTATACTCCTTTGCCTCACTATGTCCGGGTTGAACTCCGGTGAGATGTTGTGTCATCCATGGACTGTTCAATACTTTCTCGATCGAGTGTCGGATAACTTCACTTGGTCGAACACTTCGACCACTAGTGGCATGGCCATGCACTTTCTTTATCTGACCACATCGAGGGGCCCAGAGACATCTCTCCTATTATGTTAGGAGGGGCAAATCCCATATCTGACCAGTCACATCCCTCCACATGTTTTATAGCATACCCGAAAGCAACCTTTATAACTACCCAGTTACGGAGTAGCGTTTGGCAACCCCTAAGAGTGCTATTACACATGTAGGGAACCATGATGATCTTAGGTCTAAAAATCATACATCATTATTGCTTGAGACCAACTGACGACACATAAAATCATAACAATCTCAACAGTATCTCAAGGTGGGTCAATCCAACACCATGTTCTCTAACACGTGTTCACATTATTGATTCGATATCCCTATATCCATGATCGGTGAAACATGGTCATCAATCAATACATGTGCTGGTCGTAGAGCCACTAGTGTTTCGACCAGTGACATTCGACCAGGGATATATTTAGAATGACATCATCATAAGTTAAAAGAGCTTCACCAACAAGTCACATACTAGTTAATCTTCATAACTGATGATTCATTCAAGGAACAGAATAACACTTATTCAATTAACACATAAACATAGACGTAATATCATCATCTCCGTGATTGCCTCTAGGGCATATCTCCAACACAGGGCCGTACAGGTGGGTGCAAACCAGGGGTGGGATGTGACGACAACGACGGAGATGCTGCGGGTGGTGTAGGAGGTGGCCAGTAGGGGGTCTTCGTTGTGCCTTGTGTACCTATATTAGTTGTTTACATATTTTACTTCGAAGCTACTATGAAATGGTTGTGTATGCATTCCCTCGTGCTTTGTGTCCCATGTATTTCTAATTTCCTAAAGGCATGCGTGTACCGTCCTTGGTTCGTTAGCCTGTGTGCCATGTAACCCACTTGCCGGATCAACTATCATGTTGTTATCGTTCCCTCTTTTATCCAAAGTTCTCTATCGTGTATGAATTCTCTTACACATCGCAATATCACTTACCTTCCTACTTACGAATCATTGTTACGTCAAACGTCCTCATAAAATTCTTCAGAAATTTATCGTACTACAACATACGACGATAAAAAAATGTTAGTGTAAGTCTAACAGATTTTGTACCTTTCAAAATCTACAAAAATCACAAATGGGCCAACCAACCTTGTCTGCTGTTTTATTTCCAAAAAAATAAGCTACAAACAAGATTTACTCAATGTATTACCTACAAAAATTGTCATTTATTCCCCCACAATTATTTCCATCGGATTAATATAATAATATTATTATTCATTAAAATCACTCTACGGTTGGGTGACTTGGGCTAGTCACCCAACGGTTGCGCGCCAAGTGTCAAAATCACTCAATCTTTGGGCGACTAGGTCTAGTTGCTCAACGGCTGAGCGACTTGGACACTTATAAGAACCTGGGCTACTAGCCCAAGTCGCCCAACCGTGGATCTTGAGATATTATCACCTTTGTAAAAAAATGGAGTATTATTTCGTAATTTGGAATAAAAAATAAATTATTAAAAAAATTCAATATATATATATATATATATATATATATATATATGTGTGTGTGTGTGTGTGTGTTACGAAACCTAATTATGGACAAAAGACTAAATCGTCCCTGGAGTGCTTTCACCCTTTGGGTTATAAATATGAGAACCCTCGTATACAATGATATAAATGAATAAAGATCTTGGATCCTTCTGTATATTGTGTCTATCTTTGGTGTACTTTGGTGCAATTAGATTGATTGTCTCCCGACCACGACATTGATTTTTAACAATATATACGACTTCACAACTTAAATCTGTGGAGCATACTAGATTGCACCTTGTGTCTCTGTGTGCAGCTCCGGCACTGAAAAGACCAAAAATTTCAAGTTTTCAAAAACTTGTTTGAGGTTTGGTTCAAGTTTGGATTTCTTGCCAAATTCGAAAATTCCCCTCGAAAATCTGCCTTCCTCTTTTGGCTTTCTGTTTCCTCTAGCCTAAAGGCACCTTTTGCCAAGCCGTCTTCTCCCTGTTTTTCTTCCTCTTCACGTCAAGCCACTGTACGCCGCATCAAAACCATCTCGGTCCTTCGCCTTCATCCTCACCCGTGCCAAAGCCTCGCCACCTCCTCAGACCCTATTCCACAAAGACCGGTATTTGCCGCATTTTGTGCCTTTGCTCGCCGCCTCCCCGCTTAGGTGCTCGACGCCTTGCCGCTACCCTTGTCATCTTTGCCAGCTCCCTCACCCATGCCAGTGTGACCGAGCCACTCCTGCGATGCCACAGCACCACCACCCCACCGCTTGCTTTCCCCAATCCACGGTGTTGATTACGCGCAGCCGCACAAGTCGCCGCCACACGCCATGCCCGCTCAAGACGCACACAGCTGCCACCGCCTTCGCACGCTATAAAAGCCACCCCTTCCCCACGTCATTCTCATCACCATCGCCCACTCCACCTCTCTGACCACCTCCATCTCCCCCAACTCTAGCCAACAGCCTGAATCGCCGCTGCCTGATGAGGATTAAATTCCTAATTATTGGTTTAAAACATTTAATTAAAGGCCATACACCCTCTATGGTCGTAACCCCCGTGGTTAACAACCCCTGTGATCGTGAGAATCCCAGAGGTTGCACTATGAGTACCCTGGTCGGAGAGACCTTGTACCCATTACCCGACCAGTTAATTACTCGTAGGATCTTTGAACTGGTACTTAGACCTGGATCCAAGTATATCCCTTCTGTGTGATGAATGGAACATATGTCTTATTTGCTCCAAACCACATGACGCTTCTCAGCCCCAATTCACTGACAATAACTACCGTATAGTTTCGTCTCCTGTTAACAATAACCGGTGATCAGTTGGTGGTTTACTGACAACAACTGCAACCGATCCTCTGACCAGACGTGACATTTCCCAAAAGGTGTCTTCTTCAGGAGTAGCCGTCACCTCTTTGCTAGGTATTTAAAGATGGATGATGAACAACAAAGAAGACAATAAGACCTGGAGAGAGATATCAATCAATAGAATCAAGGCTAATTGGATTCAATCTGGAGTCCATTGAAGCACAACAAGCAATATACTTAGTGTAATTAGGGCTAGTCTGTCGCCTTACTCAAGGCACCCTTGTAAATAGCCAGTTCATTGTAATAAAGAGCAACCCAATTCTCCTCCAAGAACTCTTAGCCATTTTCCTTATTTCATTTCGTAAGATCGGTGACTTGATCGTCGACAGCTAGCGCTGTCTGTGGGAAAGAAGGCGATGAGTTCTTGAAGATTTCTTCGCTCAGCAATCCTCATCTTCCTTCTGTTCTGTTGTCACCTCTGCGATCACGGTAGGAACATGGGATGAGCATAACTGGTTCGACTTGGCAGACAATTCCAACCTCGACATGGACGCATGCATCCGCGCCATGGAACACAACGCAATATTGTCGTCATCCTCTTCCATCGAAAGCTCGCCGCTTGCTGAGACCAGCGAGATCGACCGGATGGAGGAGGATTCACCGTCACAATCAGTGGCGCTCCCAGAGAATTTGGTCATTCTGACCAGTTTGGAATGATCGAACGCTTCTACATGCCTGGTTCTTTCGACTGGCAAAAATGGCGACAAAAGCTCAATGTTGCGACTAGAGAGTTAGGGTGCTCTCAACACAGTCATGGGCGACCAATATTCGCCAACGGCTCCAAGCTATTCTTGGAGCCAACCGACACTTGGTAACAGTGTCAATGAAATTGCCTTTGGTCGAAGGCCAGGTGAAGATGATAAAACTCAACATACGATCAGGAATCCGCCGGATTAGACTGAGTCCACCATAAAGCCCACTGGAGGCGGTAATCTCAAACCGTTCCCTATCGTGGATACTTCTTGCCGAAGTAGTGGAAGGCTCTCCCTTAGTTACGATGGGAGCTCGTCGGGAGACTACTGTTGGAGACACAAGGTTAACGCAATCGGTGATACTAATCAAGATGTCGTGCACGATCCTCCACAACGTAACCCGCCAACACCCATTAGTGGAAATGGTACAGGCACTCAAGCACCAACCCGAGATGGAGGAGGCAATGGAACTGGTGGACATCAATCAGTTAATTTACATGTTTCTACCCCCATTGCGCATGATGGGCCGAACAGGACAAGCAAGAGGGTCGAGAGAGAATTCAAGCCATCAAACACCTTCTGCTAGTAGGAATCCTTCAAGACACTCGATAACGATCCAGAACCTACAACGAGTTCATGACATTTTAAATAACCTGGACCCTGCTCTGGCAGAGACTCTAGGGTATGTTCAGCTTGCAAGGCAGGTATCAAAGATCCTTCAGCAGACCATGCAATGTACAAAGATGTACAAGGAACAAAGGAATTCACAAAGTCGTACTTTGACTTCGTCCCAACGTTCCTCCCTTAGTAGCGGTCAACATGGCCGGTTTGGAGACCTTTCGATACCTAGACCTCCTCAGAAGTTCTGACCAGGGAATCACGAGGGAAAATAGCTCTTCCATGCAGCCACTCCTCCCCCCTCGTCAAGAGGAGCAACTGCTTGGCTCGGATGATCTTCGACATCATCTAAACCAGGCAGTCGGTCGAAGGTATTATACTAATGTCCATGATCGGATTGGGGCACCGAATACTTGGTATGTCAACCTGAGGAATCGGTCCCCAACTGATTACAATTCGTCTCCTTTTCAAAGAAGGCGCCATGACTCCATTACGAGCTATCGAGCATTCTCGGCAGGGCTCCAAGCAGTGCGCTGGCCGAACAAATTCTGACCTGTAAACATAGAGAAATTTAATGGAACTCAGAATCCATTAGAATTCCTCCAGATCTATACTACCGCCATCAGAGCTGCTGGTAGTGATGACAATGTGATAGCAAACTACTTGCCCACAGTACCCAAGAGATCTGCTCAATCTTGGTTGCTCAACCTACCGGTCAGGTCAATCTACACTTGGGAGCAACTTTGCGACATGTTGATCACAAACTTTCAGGTGACTTACGATCGTCTCGGAAAGGAAGACAGTCTTCATCGGATCCGGCAAGAACCAAATGAAACTCTTCGGCAGTACATTAAGAGGTTCAGCTAGGTTCGTAACTTTATTCCTGAGGTCACAGATTCTTTTGTCATTCAGGCCTTCAAAGCAGGGTTCAGGAATCAATGGTTTACGAAGGACATCGCTATGAATCCTCCACAAATAACCGTTGAGCTCTTCAACATGACCGATAGGTATGCATCCGCAGTGAGGCTATTGAATGGAACAAGGCCATCGATCGGAAAGAGAAAATCCCTCAACCCGACCTGGATAAATAAGAGAAGAAACATAAGAAGGCTCTCAAAGGTAAGAAGAATCGCAAGCCCAACAAAAAAGAAGTGCTTGCAATTCCTAAAAAGTCCATCAAGGGTAAGAAAGAATATTCTGGTCGTAATAAAGCAAAAGCTCCGACCGATGAATACAAAAAGAACAAGAAGTGGTGTCCACTTCATTAGACGGTAGGGCATGATCTACGCACTTGCCAAGCCTTGCAAAATAAGCTAGAAGACTATTACTCAGGTAAATGTCCTTTTCCTTCCATACAAGAGCTTGGGGAGCCAAGATCCAAAAAAGACAAGGATGGCGATAAAGAAATGGAGTATTAGGAGCCACAGCACACCATCGATATGATCTTTGACGGATCCTCCTCATATGAGTCTAAGCGGCATCTGAAGCCCGTGGAATGAGAAGTGAGCCTCGCCGAATCTCTGATCACCGTCAAGTCATCCAGATGGTCGGAGACAATCATCTCATTCAGCAAAGAAGACCGCCCCATCCCTTCAACTCAACTAGGTAAGTTCCCTATTGTTCTAGAACCTACCATAAATAATTGCAAAGTTAATCGAGTTTTAGTAGATGGTGGTAGTTCTCTAAATATTTTGTTTACAAGAGCATTGGAAGAAATACAAATTCCCAAGTCAAAAGTACAGCCTATGAAATATGCCTTCCATGGTATAGTTCCAGGGTCTACTACTAAACCGATATTGCAACTTTCCCTACCGGTTATGTTCGAAAGACTAGATAACTTCCGAATAGAGAAGCTTTTATTTGATGTAGTAGATTTTGAAACTACATACGATGGAATTCTTGGTCGTCCGACATTGGATAAGTTCCTGATAGCTACACAATACAATTATCAGAGTTTAAAATTGTCAGGACCAAAAGGGGTCATTATGGTTCGAGGGGATAGAAAGATGGCATGTGCATGCAATCGTAAATCCCTAGAACTAGTCGATGAACTTCTAACAGAGATACTAATCCACCTTCCACGCAGATCAAGCACTCAAGACCAAAGATGGCCCCAAAACCCTCCGACCAGATGGCACCTATTGCTATGTCAAGATGCCATTTGGTCCCAAAAATGCTAGTGCAACTTTTCAGAGACTATTGCAAAAAACCTTTAGTCCGCAAATAGGTTGAAATTTAGACTCCTACGTTGATGACTTGGTCGTAAAGAGCATCAAGGCTGGTGATCATATTTTTTACCTACAAGAGACTTCCAATAACTTAAGAAGACATAACCTTAAGTTAAATCCAGAAAAGTGTGCGTTTGGAGTTTCTTCTAGGAAGCTTCTTGTATTTCTAGTTTCGGTTAGAGGAATTGAAGCAAACCCAATAAAGATATTGGCCATCGACTAGATGCGCCCTCCAACTAGAAAGAAAGAAGTCCAAAAACTAACCGGCTGTATGGCAGCGCTAAGTCGTTTCATAACACGTTTAGAAGACAAGGGATTACCTTTCTTCAAACTTCTTCAAAAATATGGAAGTTTCGAATGGACTAAAGAGGCAAATGATGCCTTTGAAGAGCTCAAAAGGTACCTTACGAATGCCCCGATCTTAGTATCTCCAAGATCAGAAGAAATATTGCTAATGTACTTTGCTGCGATGCCATAAGCAGTCAGTGTTGTGCTAGTCGTTGAACGTGACAATATCCAACGACTAGTATATTATGTAAGAGAAGTCTTACATGGACTAAAGGAATGATATCCACATGTACAAAAGTTGCTGTACGGTCTCCTTATGGCTTCAAGGAAACTAAGGCATTACTTTCAGGCCCACAAAGTGGTCGTACCTACTGAATATCCTCTTGGTCAAGTTCTCAGAAATAGAGAATCGTTAAGACTAATAGCAAAATGGGTGGTCGAGCTTGGGGGCTTCGATCTCCATTTCATCTCAAAAACAACAATTAAGTCCTAGGCATTAACAGAATTCATTGTCGAATGGATGAACCCTGAACCCACCCAAGGGCCTGAGTATGAACACCACGAAGAGTGGACCATGTACTTTGACGGTTCTTTGATGCTCAAAGACTCAGGGGTTGGAGTTGTCCTGGTATCTCCTACTAGAGAACACATTAAATATGCTATTTAGTTAAACTTTCCTGCTACAAATAATGTGGCAGAGTATGAAGGTTTACTGGTAGGACTCCGAGCAGCCAAAGCGCTCGGGATTCGCATATTACTAGTGAAATACGATTCTCAACTAGTAGCGAATCAAGTTGGGAAAGAGTATCATCATAGTAATGATTGGATGACATCAATCTATAATTATCTTCAACATGGCACACTTCCTGAAGATGATGTAGAGGCTGATCGTACAGCTTGAAAAGCCAAATCATACACTCTGATCGAATGTATCCTTTACAAACGGGGAGATCATAGAGTGTTGATGAGATGCATATCTCAAATAGATGGTATAAAATTACTATCTAACATACATGGAGGAGTCTGTGGAGCACATCATTCCTAAAGAACTCTGGTCGTCAAAGCCTTTAGACAATGATACTACTGGCCAATTGCCCTCCATGATGCAAAAGAACTTGTGACAAAGTGTGTACAATGTCAATTTCATAGTCGACAAGTACATCATTCAAAACATGCTTTGCAAACAATACCTCTTTCTTCACCTTTTGCAACCGGGGGAATAGACATTCTGGGACCTTTCCTAAAAGCACCCAGGGGCTTTGAATTCCTATTTGTCATAATTGATACATTCACAAAATGGATAGAAGCTGAGCTAGTTGTTAAAATAACAACTGAAGCTGCCAAGAAGTTCATTACAAAAAATATGATTACACGATTTGGCATACCCAGTTGTATAATCACAGATAATAGTGCCCAGTTCTCAAGCGGGAATTTTTAGGAATTCTGTGAGGATCTAGGTATCAAGGTACATTACGCCTCCGTTGCTCACCCTCAGAGTAACGGTGCAGTCGAGCGAGCTAATGGTATAATAATACAAAGAGTAAAACACTGAGTATTCGATCAATTAATAAAACAGTCAGAAGCTTGGGTTCAAGAACTTCCCTCTGTACCATGGGCCGTTCGGACCACGACCAATCGTGCAACCGATGAAACACCATTTTTTCTGGTTTACGGTGTTGAAGCCATGCTTCCTCCAGAACAAAAAATTGGCTTTGCTCGAACTAATTGTTACAACAAGAACGATCAAATAGAACGATGACTCAACGATATCAATTTTCTTAAAGAAAGATGAAACAAAGCCCTCATACGATCAGTAGTTTACCAACAAGCCATGAGATGGTACCACAACAGACGTGTAACCTCGCATCTGGTCAGAGGTGATCCGTTCTCGTGAAAATTCCGAGCCAGGCAAATCGCAACAAGCTTTCCCCTAAGTGGGAAGGTCCATACACTGTTGTTGAAGTAACTAGACCAGGTTCGGTACGACTTGCCATGTCAGACGGGCGTGTTCTATCTAATTATTGGAATATTGATCAATTGTGTAAGTTCTATGCATGAATTTTCTTTTTATTTTCAAATTTCAATAAATATGCATTATTTCTTTTCGATGAGTGATGTTATTTATATTTTGATTATCCATTGCTTGGTCACATACTATTGTTGTCTACGATCATCAGAGAAGACCAATTAACATCCGACATCCCTTTTAGAGGATATCTTTTACTTTTTGGCTTTGATACCATAAGGATCTTTATCGTGACCGTCACAAAGATAGTTCTCACGAAAGACTACACACTCTTTTCCCCAAAGAAAAAACGAGTAAAAGAAAATCACACATACAACTTGATATAATTTCTTACATGCTTAAGGCATCAAAGACTTTCTTTCTCCACTTCAACATTCTGTTCTTCTCTTGTTTTCCAACTGGTCGAGACACAAAAAGCTTCCTAGTCGAAATCTCTCCTCTTTGCATGTGGTCCTGCCCACTGGAAGGAGTTTCCTAGCGACAGTCCTTTTCTTACGATCTTTTCTACCAGTTGGTACTTGAGAACGAATACGTTTTGTGAAGTGTCAATCGTGTCTTTAGTTCTTAGCAACTATTACAACTAGCTTGGATAATATGTATAAATAAGAACACTTATCGTTTTCTACATATATCATCAACATAAGTATTATGACATCTTATGACCAGACAATGTACTATATGGTATTTCGATTATGAAAATAGATCTAAAACTAATCGAAATCATACACTGGTTCCGACCAAACTGATTTTATAGTGTTAATTAGATCATTTTTATAACATAACCAGTACATACTTTGTACATTGGTCACAACTTGTGTTCTTTTTCTTGGTCTATTGCTTCTATAGTAAGTTTTTTTCTACTACACAAGTAGTTGGGGGCTAGGAAATATATACTCAACAAGTTGAAAGATAAACATAAAGTTTACCGATGACAAAAGGTAAGTTTGTTACATCACAATCTATTATTACATCTATTTTACTCTTCGGAATCATTAGACTAGTCACTATGAGATAGAGATCCGACCTTCATCTCCTCTACAACCTTATTTCTGAAGGGTTTTACCCCCGCGAAGATCTTGGCTACATCTTGCTCTGAGCAGTTGAAATCTACTTCAAGCATTTGGAGACTGAGGGAGGGGTCGAAGGCTTTAATTTTTGCCAAAGCAAAGCTAACTTCATCCGCAACAGCCTCTCTCATCGTCTTCACATGGTTTCTCCGAGAGGTCGCGAGTAGGTCTTGGAGAATCTCGAGCTGTCGACCAAAATAGTTTGCCTTCTCAGTCAGGTCCTTTGAGGTCAACACAAATGCTTTTGCACCCATGTCGGCAAGCATCTTGTTAAAAGTAAGGACCTTCTCCTGAAGATTCCTCTCGAGCGCCTTCGCTTTGTCTTGCTCGAACTCAAGAGCTTTTTCTATTCGTTCTAACTTTTGAGCTTGCTCTGCACGAGTAGATCAAAGTCAAAGAAATAAACTTAAAAATACATAATAAACTGGCCGAGTTTATGATCAGTTACCTTGAGTCTTCTTCTCAAAAGCTTCAATAGCTTCCTTGTGCTTCAGGGAGGTCTCATTGAATCTAGTCGACCAGTCTTCGATCGACTAATCTTTGGCTTTGCACCTCTGCTGAAGTGTGGCTATGAAAGTTCCCTTGGCCTTAGCCTCTTTTTCAAAATTCTCCAATTCTGTCAATCACTATAAGGGGAGAATTAAGAAACAACAAGGAACATAATAGCAAAAGGGGAATAAGAAGTTAAGAATAAGTATTTACTTTTCAATTAGAGATTTTCCTTTTCTATGGAAGTTATTCGCTGGGTCAGCTCTCCGACCACAGCAATGTTCTCCACTATATGCTGCAAAAAGCAAGATAGAAAACTTCCTTAAGTTTCACATAAACTCCACATGCTATGGGACCTGGACCACCTTGTTTGCATAATTGGAGTAAATGGTACCAGAATCTGTCTGAGATCGACAGTCTGAGATTTTCCTCCACCAAACCTCCTCGAGTCTTTTCTCATCAAAGATTTGAGGATGGTTGGGGATGTCCTTGGGATGAGGAGTCCCCCTAGCTAGAGCAGAGGTCCTCCCCACACGATCACTAAAGAGAGAAGGAAGCAGACTTGCTTCCTCCTCTTCGACCACTTCGGTCCCAAAGAAAGGCGTAACCTATTGGGACTCTTCTTTAGCCTCTGCCTCCTTAGGCCGGGATGGAGCCGCCAAAGACTCCTGAATAGTAGGAGTAGGCATTGGTGTTTCCTCTTGCTCGGGGGCTGGCTCAACCATCCTTTCCTCAGGAATTTCCTCATGAAGGGTGCTCTGGTCAGAAGCGATCGGAACACCAAAGGATCTAAAAAAATAGAAAGAAAAGGAGAAGATTTCATAATACAAGAAACATTAAAGGTATAAATTTATATAAATTTATTTCATTTATAAATACCTGGTTTTCTTTGTTTTAAAACTGAAACGCCCTAGAGCAAAGCCCAGAGCACTTGCCTTTATCTTTTTCTTTTCAACTGATTTCACCGGTTCCGATCCGGTAGGGTTGGTTAGACCCCTCACAACCTTTGACCGGAGGTCGGAAGTAATCTCCTCGACCAATTGGTTGGAGACGATTTCCCCGACCATCTGTTCGGAGATCGTGGTTTCATCAACCTCTGGAACAGTTGCTTCAGGAGCAACTGCCTGGTCGATCATGACCACCCCAGAGTCTACGACCACCGTAGCTTTGTTCTGCAGATTTTCCTTCTCCCCTACCTAATTTAAAATTAAGGTTAGTTTGGCGATGAAATTCTTCATGAAACAATGTATATTTATTTTTCGACGTTCTTCTTACCTCTGAGGGGACACCATCCTGAGTGGTCGTTGGGGGCAGAAGTGGTCAGAACATCGATTGGATTCGAGCTCTTGACGAGCTCACTGCCCTCTGACCCGACCGACTGCACATTGAAGAAAAATGGGTGTCATGACATACCGATCGGAAAATACATCATTGATGGAAAGCGGTTATTATTTTTTACCTTAAATCTTTCTATCCTCTGTTCTTGAGAGGTAGTAGCTAAAATCCAGGGAACGTTAGCCTTGTCATTAGGCTCTCCGGTGCAAATCATCTTGATTCGCTCCCTGATTTCTTCAGGTGAAAGGGCTGATAAAATAGAGAGAGAAAGGTAAGAAAATAATCAAACAAAAATAAATTATACTAGTCAGAGAAAGGACTTACGTTCCGAAGAATCCCTGGTCGAATCGTCCCGACCAACGTACCAAAGCACGGGACACTCCCGGAGCTTTAGAGGACTTATTCGGCGCATAGAGAAATCCTTCACAACGTGCCAAGAAGTCAAGCCTCTTATGCTAAGGCGGTTGATGGCTTCAATCCATCTACCCACCTTTCGCTCACTGACATGTTTCCTTGCTGCAACTCACGAAACTCTTTGTTCTTCATCTTCACCTTTCCATTAGGAATATGACAGTGGCGAAAAGCTTCAGAGAACTTAGCCCAGTTGATAGCCTGTTGATTCTCATGGACAGTGCATTAATTCTCCCACCATTCCACGGTAGTGCCTTCCAGCTGGTGCGCGGCATACAGAACCTTCTCACGGTCGTCACACCGGACAATGGCAAGCTTCTTCTCTATAGAGCGTAGCCAGTCATCTGCATCCAAGGGTTTGGAGGAGCTAGAGAACGTAGGTGGATGTGTCCTTATGAACTCTGTCAGCCTTGACTAAGGAAAAGCTGGTGGTGGTGGCGGTGGCATGGCAGCTGCTTGATTATTCTGGTTCAGCATTGAGACTAAAGCAGCAGCAGTCTGATTCTATTGATTCATCATCTGATTCATATTCTGCATTATCATGTTCATCAACTGCGTTTGAGCTGCCATGAACTAACCCAAACCCTGATCTGCTATGGCGGCCAGAGGAGGTGGGGTATTGGGATCCATGGGTTCACCTTGACTTGCTGAGTTGCGGGTCTGAACCATCTGTAACAATTCTTCCTAGGTTTAATAGATGAGGCAGAAAAAGCACGATAGGTGAGAGGGAAAAGCACAATAGACGAGAGAGAATAGGGGACAAAGGCAGAAACAAACTAACTGGGAAAAGTCAGTTTAACCCAAGAACAAATAGCCGGAAAGCTATTAAGAAGCAATAAAACTCAAGAAAAAAATCCTATTACTCGGACTAAATGATACTAAAACTGAGAGGGCAACTTAGGTAAAACACTACTAACCTAACTTATATGGGCGGTCAATTGGAAACAAACAACGAATCTAGAAATTTCTAGGGCATCCATCGCTTTTCACGAAAACTCGATCCTATAGAGATTATTGAGGTTAGGAGAACAATTTAAATTTGAAAACAGATTTTAGAAAAGATATGAGGTAAGAAACTAAGAATGAGATGAGAAAAGAATAGAATAAGATGAGAGAATAATATCTATTCATGCCATTTGGTTGGTTTGATTTATAAAATAAATTTTGAAATATTTGACTAAAACGACCATACTAACTATGGTTACGTCCTACAATCGATATGGCTCTGATACCATCTCTGTCGGGACCCCAGATCTCCCAATCCAAGCCCTCTGTGTATTCTAAACTAGTCTCAGATCAGTAGCTAGTTCACACAGAGACATCATCGATGACAATCATATCCATACAACGAAATATCTAAGAAGCAGACAAATTAATATTACTTAGTAGCAGAAGGACCTTATGGTCAAGTTTCACAGAGTTTGCCAAGCATGGCTTAAGACAAAAGGTAAACTGGCAGCGGAAACCAAAATGTCTTGTGGTAGCCATTCGACATGCCCACAGGCAATCGAGTGGAGAACACGACCTAGTTCACAGTCTTCGAAGTACTCCTCGTAGAACTCGGTGTTCCCTGGTTCTTCCTCGGTGACTGATCAACAAATGGCGCAAAGCCGTGAGTACATAAACTACTCAACAAGTCGTAGGGAAATGTATGTAAATAGTATTTATGCAAGGCTTGAACAAGGATAGCTTTATGGCTATTTTACAGAAAGCAGTATTGACAGTAAATACAGTAAACAGAAGGAAAATCATAACTTAAATGATTAAGTACATAAGTAAACAAGTTTCTTTGAAACAGCTAGTGAACATCCATTCACTTCCCTACCATCAACCAACATTGAGATCGCTTTCCAACCAAACTATTCCAATATTTTTTATAAGATCTACCCCCTCATGTGAAATCAGTACGCATTATCCATAACTAGGGACACAGCTATTCGAATAGTTTTTAACACTCTGCGGAGGTTATACAGCTTGACCCACAAGAGATAATCAACTTTTAATGTTTGCTCACACACTTCCGTAGGTATGCAACTAAGTGATTACCACAAGGCTTTTACAAAGCTCTGTTTTGACACATTTCTATTTACTAAGGTTTCGCGATATAGGCCTCCTCTTGCACCGCTTATCAACCCAAACAGAACCGAATCAAAATATTACTAATTAGTTGGACAGGTCCACCCCATAAAGAGACTTATGGTTGCACGGTATGGCCCAGATCAATGACGCACAAAGTTAAGTCCTTAGTAACTACTCAAGCGAGGCAACCACATCCCAAAATCATCCCATTTACTTCACTATCAATCGCCTGAGCATGAAATCATTTTTGGTTCAACTCGACCAAATAGCAACTCTTGCCATGGCACAACAAATTTTAATAACAGTGGCCTTATCACAATTCCATATATCATTAGGTCAAATTTAATCATTTATGAGCATGTGATCATGAATCCCATCGTGACTAAGCAAGGCTAAGCATAACACGATACCCATATTGGAATTAAAATATGACCAACTAATATTAACCAAACCTATGGTGTCCAAGGGTATATGTCATTTACAATTATACAAGGAGGCATAATGACAATTAGGCATTTAACTATTCCCGAAAGCATTTATTATAAACTTAGCAATGCATGTTGATACAAAACAATCTAATTTTATAAAATGGGTATGACATGATCAAAAGTCTATGACTTGCCTTCGTTGAAGGGTTCAGTTGCTTCGGCAAACGGGTCCAAGATTTTTTTTTCGAAAATGCTGGAATCTACATATGCGAAAAGAGCCAAATAAATGCAATAATTCTAAATAAAATCCAAAAATTATGAAATTAGCACCAAAAGAAAGGTACTGATTTTAGATTAATTTAGAAAAAATAATTGACGGAATCGGAGTTCGTATGAGGGAGAACGAACGTCCGGAAGTTTGGATATCACATGAAATGATGAAATCAGAATTTTCAGAATTTGTGGATTTATTTTTCTCAAGGAAAACACTTTACTGTGTCATGTTGACATCAGCAAGGGATAAAAGAATTTTGCCGAATTAAACTCCTAAAGGAAAAGAGGAAAAAGCCATGTGGCGCTAACTAGGCGGCCACGCGGGCGAGAGAGGGGAGGTGGCGCTAAGGTGGCTTGACGTGGCATGCCAAGTGGCAGCCACGTCGGCACAAACCGGTGGTGCGGTTCGGGAAACAGCATTCCGAAGAATGGCAGCACGGCGGTCGATGGCAAGGACACCAACGGTGAGAGGGGAGCAAGGCAAACCCAAGGCGCACGGCTCGACAGAGTGGCCGTTGACGAGAGGAAGAGCAGTGGCGGCATTCGGTCGGAGGCGGCGACGATGCTCCGACGAAGAGGAGAGGAGCACGGGGTAGCACACGGCCGTGTGAAGCCGACGGTGTGGACCACGTAGCCGGATAACCACGGACGACGGCACTAGAGGTAGCGATGAGGGCTTCATCTAGCAACGGCAAAACACGGAGTGCGGCGAAGAGAGGGCGAGAAAGAAGGGGAAAATCGGGGAAAAGGAAAAGGGAGGCAAGGGGCGCACATGGCTTCTATTTGTAGGGGTGGAGGATGACCAGGCGAGGAGATCACGAGGCGGGAGTCGCGGTGGCTCTTGCGCGTTTTGGAGATTCCGCACGGGATTCGCGGAGAGCAACAGTCGGAATGGGGTCAGCGAGAATCGGGGAAGTTAATGCTCGTGATTTCATGTGGATTCGGAGAGGGATTCGCAAGAAAAAAAGGAGGAGCTCAAGGGCGCTAATGGTGCTACTCTGTGCACTCGGGGGAAGAAGAAGAAAGAAAGGGGAAGGGAAGGAGGAGGTTGACGGGCGGGGCCCACCGGTCGGTGAGAGAGAGAGAGAGATAAGAGGGGAGTGGGCTGGAGAGCGAGAGCGGGCCGGGGATTTGGGCCAGGTGCACGGGAAAGGAGTCGGGCCGAGGGAGATTCAGCCCAAAAAGCGAAAAGGGATTTTAAATACATTTTGATTTACAGAAATACAGGAAAACCAAAAAGGATTTTAGAAAAATAGCAAATAAAGTCCAAAAATTCTAGAAAAATTCACAGAAATTCCTTGAATCCTTTTGAACTTAATAAAATTATTTACAACTTAAAGTTGGCTTTTAATTTTGCACATAATGTATTTTTAATTTATGGAAAATAGGAAAAGCCTTTATAAAATCCAAAAAATTCAAATAAACCAAATTTTGAGTTAATTGAAGTTTGATTTTTCATATTAAATTCTTTTTATTTTCTAAAATTTCGAGTTAAACTTGCCACCTGGCGCCGCCGCCCACCACTACCGCTGCCCTTTTTTCCACTCGGTCGCCATAGAGAGCGAGCTCCAGCTCGCTGGGCCACCGACGTAGGCTGGCAAAGCCAGCCTGATTCTCTTTTGGGCCTAGCAAGCTAAATGGGCAAAGCCCATTACTGTGTAAGCCCAATACTGTTCAAAGCCCATTACTATTTAGCCTATTAACACATCAGCCCAAACCCAAGCTACTTTGAATAGTGTTGAACCAACACTATTCATTAAACCCATTACTATTTCACCTGAATCCATTAGTGAATAGTACTAGAACCATTATTATTCACATAAACCCATTTTCGACATAATAAGTCCATTTCGACCGTTTCGAGCCCGTGAACCCCAATTTCAACTCCCTTTAGCCAAATCAAGCACCAAATAAATGCCAACCACCCACACGACCTTTCATTTTGAATTTATTTAATTCTTGTTGTTCCCAGCTCGCCTCCTATTGAGCCTGAGCTTATTGATTTGATTTTATTCCATGTTAGAACCCGATTTTGTTGATCAAGCTACATAGGAGTTGATCAAGATACATGAGAAGTAAATCCAGTCAATGAATGCGATATGGAGACAAGTCACATTCATTTGATCATTCTGAGTCTATATTTCATGAACTTATATTATTAATTTCATTATCATATTTATGCCAATTATTTTAATATTAAAATAATACTTTTGAATGCCATGATGAGTAGATAAATCCTATCACCTTACATACAAGCCCATATGTTCTCTTGTAGGCCATATTCACCTTGACAAGATTGAGTTACATAAGATATTAATAAATGTTCAACAATGTCACACAATGTGTTCGCTCAAATTCTAAAAAAGAGTATTGGCTAACCGCCAACGGTTTTAGGGGAGAGTTGAGGGTTGAGACCAAGAGGATGGACAACTCAAGATACTTGACAAAAGTGAGTCGAAGGTGAGACCAAGCAGGTGCACAATCACGAGTTGGTGTTGGTCTATTTGCTCATTGGAGACATGTAAGGACAAGAACCTTGTGCTAAATAATAGACACAGATCTCGCTCAACCACGGGTTTGGTATATCCAACTTAGCTTAGTACACTGCTCTTCCAATTGAATATCTACATGATATCAACTGCTCTTGTTTGATAGAGCAACCGCGGAATGGGGGTGAGTTAGGAGTGGGCCGGTCAGGGCACTCGCTGAGCTACACAACGGTATGGATCAGTCAGCATCAGACTGCACACTCCACTATTCGTCGGTGGTTTCCCGATGGCTGTATTGACATTGAACCTACCAGGTAGTGGCTAGAAAGGTTGAGCAGTGGGAATGCCTTGTTATCTCAGCTCAGTCGCACGCTATCAGATTGCTTGTATATTGCATTACAGTATGAGTTTGAGGTACCTTGTGGGTAAAGTTGAGCAACTTTGTAGAGTATAATCAATGGTTTCAGATACGCCGTGCTTCCGGTTAATGAAGCTGTGTTCATGGGTGATTCCAGTACATGAGGCATAAGTAGAGATTTTGAGTTGTTAAGATGGTAATTGCAATTGTTGAGTAAACCCCTAATGATATATTAGTATGATTTTAATGTTTTAAAGATAAACTACTTTAACTCAGACAATGCATCCACATATACCTGATATGGTAAACCCTAAACAATCCATTGAACTCCTGGCATATAGTTAAATAGCTTTCCCATGTGGCTTGTTGAGTACGTTGTGTACTCAATCTTGCTAAATTTTCATAAGAAGGTATCAAAAAGATTAAAGGACACCTTGGAGAACGTGTTAGGGTTGCGACTGCACTCAAGCTTTCTTGTGGAAGCCTTTGGTTCTTCTGAATGTAAGTCAAAACTTTGGGCTTAAGATGCCCATTTTGTTGTTGCAAAATAGATGTTAGGCCATAATCTAATCAAAATAATGTTTTTCCAACTATTCGTAAGCAGGTTTGATTCCATTTCGGTTTGCAACCGAAATCCTGGACGGTTGCACAAACTGGGTACACCCTATTCGAAAAATGGGTCGTTACAGGCACGACGCCTCCCTCCATGTGCACTCCCCCATCAGCACTGCCTCCTTCCTCCTCATGGTCTTCCCCATCACCGCTGCCTCCTCCCTCCTTAGCCTCACCTCCATGCTCGTCAAATTGCGTGTAAGCTCGATGCTTCAATTAGATTCGCAGTTTTGATATAATGTTACGTTGAGATTTGAAAAGAATTTGGATTCTAGAATGGTGTATCGATTATATTTGTTTGTGGACTGTGAACTTGTGAAGTGTAGTAGTATCAGATGCAATGTCTTGGAGCTAGATGCTTTATTTGTTTCATTTCTGCAAGTGAACTTGCGTTTGTGCATCAGTAATGTTCAGGCTTCGGGCCTCTCCTTTTTTACTCGGCCCGGGCTCGTGCTTGTGAAATGCATAATCGAGGCATGACGTTTCTAGCCCGGGCCTTTTTCAAGTCCGATTCGACCCAATGTTTGAACATGTCTAAGCAAAACTAGGATTTTTTACACCTCAGCTCGTGGAGGGCTAGAGCCCACCAGGCCACCACTATTTAGGCTAGGAGGGATGATTATAATTCAGGTTTACCTAGGGTTTTGCATAGGTAAATATCCCACGTACCGGGCTGGAGCCTATGCTGCCAAGGGTCCCCTACCATAAAGTTGGAGAATCGGTTCGATTAATAGGCACCTAAACTACTCTTTTTTTTGACAAAAGGACTTAATTCCTGCTTTTATAGAAAGCAAATTACCAAGTTCTTACAACCCAAAACACACAATATCTAAGCTGGGGATACCAGCTAACGCTAACAGCTATCTCAACTAAAATCCAGAACAGGTCAGAAGATCTTAGTACAAACATCAAACTAACTATTACAAACCAAAAGATCAACTAGCTGCTATCAAACAGGCCGAAGATCTCGAGTCTTCAAACCTTTCCAGGAAGCAATCCAATATCTCTCTATCCACGGACCCTCCATTGCTGCAAACAAGATATAAATTTGAAAATCACATCCATAGGATTCCTAGGAAATTTCCTCTCAATCGTCATATTGTTCCTAAATTTCCAGAGATTCCAGGCAAAAGCTGCAAAACTAAACAGAGTAGCATTATAAAAGTTAGCCCCCTTACCTTCTAGCCAGTTATACTAAAAATCATCAAGAGAGGTGGGAGTTCTTTCCCAGTTACTCGCCTCCTTCACACAAGTCCAAGCAAACTTTGCAAGCACACAATAAAACAAAATATGATCAATAGATCCATTTTCACCACAAAGAACACAAGACTCCCCTCCTTTCCACCCCCTTTTTCTTCAGCTGATCAGCAGATGGTACTTTATTAAGGTAACATTACCAGAAGAAAATCTTTACTTTTAGGGGGATTTTACTTTTCCATAAACATTGATACTTAATGGAAGTGACCCCCCCCCCCCGAAAAACCAACTGCTTATAAAGAGATGTGACCGAGAACAACCCATTGTTCTCAAAACACCAAAAAAATTTGTCCCTGTCTCTATTGAGATTAGTGTTCATAATAACATCTTTCAAAAGGTTCCACTGACTCATTTCCTCTTTCCCAAAAGTCCTAAGGAAAGGAATCAACCACCCCTGATCAGAACAATACTCAGCCACACTAATCTCCGGGGACTGACAGATACTAAAAATCTTGTCGAACATAATTTTCAAAGGACATCCCCCATCCAAACATCTGTCCAAAAAGAGGTATTACAGCCATTTCCAATCTGGAACCTAACCCCCCTGTAAAAAATATGCTTAACCTTCTATAGACTTTTCCAAAATTGAGAGCTCTTTATAGGTTTGGCATCTCTAAAACAACCCTCAGGAAAATACTTGACTTTAATAATCCTGAACCACAATTCATTATTACCATTGAAAATTCTCCAAATCCACTTAACTAGCAGACAATCATTCATGATTCTAGTGTTAATAACCCTTAGGCCTCCAAACTCTTTGGGTCTGCAAACTACCTCCCAATTCACCATATGGTATTTAAACTTATCACTGGGACCTCTCCAAAAAAACCGAGATCTGATAGTATCCATTCTGTTATGACTCACCCCACTCAACTGGTAAAAACCCATTGTGTAAATAGGTAAACTACTCAAACAACTATTTACCATCACAAGTCTCCCCCCAGATGATAAGAGATTATTCTTCCAATTGTCTAACCTTTTTCCCAATTTAGCAATAACACTCTCTACTGCTCTATCTCCCACATGATGATCTCCAATCAAAATTCCAAGGTAAGTGAGAGGGAGATTAGCCAATTTGCAATAAAAAATCCTAGCCACAGTAGAAGCTTCTTCACTATCACACCCCATCATGAAAACTTCACTCTTGTGATAATTGATCTTTAAACCAGACATCCATTCGAAACAATAGAGTAAGAACTTCAGATTAGTCAAATAATCCCTCTCACATTCTATCATAATTACTGTATCATTCGCAAACTGGAGAATGGGTACACCCCTAGGGATTAGATGAGAGATCACCCCTTTAGTCAATCCTTTTTCCTGAGCATTCTCAATAATCATTGCAAGGGCATCGACAGCCAAGTTAAAAAGGAGTGGAGATAAAGGATCACCCTGTCTGAGACCTCTGTAAGTATTGAAAAAAGGACCCATCTCCCCATTAATGTTGATGCTTATTTTTCCCTCTCTGACTGAGCTCATAACCATCTTAATCCAAAGATCAGAGAAACCATTCCTCACCATGACATCCTCCAGAAAACCCCAATGGATTTTGTCATAAGTTTTTTCAAAGTCAATTTTCAAGATCACCCCTTTTTCTTTGGATTGTTTAACCTCATGCAAAATCTCATGCAAGGCAACCACCCCATCCAAAATATTTCTATTTTTGATGAAAGCAGACTGACTATCATTAATAAGACCATCCACAATGCTCCCCAGTCTGTTAGCCAAAATCTTTGTTACAATTTTAAAACTAACATTCAAAAGGCATATAGGTCTAATCTGTTTAATGGTATTGGCTTCCTGCAATTTGGGAATAAGTGTAATAACCCCATAGTTTAGTCTCTTCAGATTAAGACCTCCTTGAAAAAAATCTATAATCAAGTATAGAAATTGAGTTTTAATTACATCCCAAAACTCTTTGTAAATTTCATTAGGAAACCCATCAAGGCTAGGGGCAGAGTTGGAAGGTAACTCTTTGATAACTTTCCAAACCTCTTTCTCAGTGAAGTCCTGAGTCAAGAACTCATTGTTAGTGACAGAAATTCTATGCCTCCTGCTCCATACTTCCTGAGGCAAACTCACCCCCTGGACAACTTCAGAACCAAACAACTTCTTATAAAACCCATAAATGTGATCCTTGAGATCAGTTGTGTCTTTAATAGCAACCCCATCATGGTCCAAACTAAAAATGTAATTTTTCCGTCTCCTCCCATTAGCACAATTATGAAAAAAAAAAGGAGTGTTAGCATCCCCTTGAATTAACCAATTCACATAACCTCTCTGGTGCTAGTGTTTCTCTTCTACCTCAAAAACTTGCTCCAGCTCAGCTTCCATTTTATATCTTTGTTTCCATTCTTCAACTCTTAAACCTCTCTTTTCATCTGAAGTATCCAACATTTTAATTTGCTCTATCACCCTCTTCTTAATTCTTTTATAATCACCATTAACATTAGCACCCCAATCTCTTAAAAAGCTTCTCAGAGAAGCTATGCAACTATTCCATCTGTCCATAGAGTAAGTATTATCAGAAGCTTTGCTGTCAACTTCAATCCACTTCTCCTTAACCAGCTTTTTGAAATTTTCATGGCAGAACCACTTCTTTTCAAATAAAAATCTCCCCTTCTTAAGTAATTCCCCCTCCTCAGAATTAAGTAAAATGGGGTTATGGTCAGACCCAACTCTGATTAGACTTTTAACACTGCACAAAGGAAACCTAGCTTCCCAGTCATTGGACACAAGTACCCTGTTATGGTTCATCATGATTGGCCAATTCTGCTTATTTGTCCAAGTAAACTTTGCACCCCCTTTTTTAATTTTGATTAGCTTGTTGTCAGCAATAAAATCATTGAAGAGATTCATGAGAGGAAGGTTCAAATTGTTAGAATTTTTATCACCTGCCTCCCTAATCAAGTTGAAATCACCCCCTAAAACCATGGGAAGAGAAGTATTCTTGCATTTCTTATCTAATTCTTCCAAGAAGCTAGGAGCCAAACCATGCTGAACAGGACCATAAACAACAATCAGCTCCCATCTGAAATTAGATAACTTGTTTCTGATCACCATGCCCACAAAATGTTTTCCTACATCATAGCCCTCAACCTCCAAAAAATCTTGCTTCACCCCCAGCAGAATACCTCCAGAATGGCCTATAGCAGGAAGCCAATGCCACCTGAAGTGAGCATCCCCCCACAAGACTCTTGAGCTCTCTTTCAGAAAAATCCTTCTTAATAGTTTCTTGAACTCCCACAACATCAACCCTTTCAGAACTAACAATCTCTTTCAATTGTCTCCTCCTGGCAACTTTCCCCAAGCCTCTTATATTCCAGAACAGTACTTTCATGTGGTTGACATAACAACCCCCACCCCTCCTTTTTTCAGCTTGTTCTTCATTCTTTTGTTCAGATTGAAACCTAAACCACCCCTTACTGCAATGTCACAGTTTTCATTATTCACCCCCTTCTCTGAATTAACCCCTTTGCAAACTTGTGTTTCAGCATTTACCTAAGATGCTCTCTCTTTTTCAGCTCTAGATAATGCTGCTCTAACTAGCTCCTGCGCCTGCATAGCTGAGATGACCTCACTAGCAGGTTGGGACTGATTTCCTATAATAATACCACAAGACAAGGTTACTTCCTCTAGATACTCAACAAAAGTATTATTTAAAACATTAAAAGAGTTGATAGTAGTACCTTAATGCTCCAGATTCTACATAGATTTTAGTCTTGAAGCTTTTTCTTCCATAGGAATTCCTTGGTTTTGAATTCTGGAACTCTTCTTTGTTGCCATAGGAGGCTCAAAGATTTTAATTCTCCTCCCCTTCTTTTTTGGTGAAAGCCACCCTTCAATATTATCAGCCCTTTCCGCTTTATCAGTTTCTGTCAAATAGTATTCATCTACTAACCTCTCACAATCAACCCCTGTGATGTCAATATCAACCATCTCAGCCTGATATAACCCCTCCTTGATTGACCCAATAGACTTGAAATTTTCTGCCCCTGAGAGATTAATCTTCTGTTGAGAAATAGACCTCATCTTAGTAGAGGGTGTATGTAAACAAGGCCACAAAGAAGCAGCAACCACAGTAGGCCCACTCTTAGTGTGAACAATCAAATCTCCCCCTTTGGAGTTTGGCTCTTTGTGAATATCATAATGGACATCATCAGCTGTAGCTTCTTCAGACTTCCCTAAATGTTCAACTTTCTTTGTATGAGTGGGAAAGCTGAAAGCTAAAGGAACTATTTGCATCACATCTGCAAATTCCTTTTCCTTACTCAAATTTTCAGAATTAGACAAAAATAATGGTCGAAGAACTTCTGCATCTCCCTTCTTATGAGCTTCTGGAGTAATGTTATCTTCTTGGGAGCAAATCTCAAAACCCTTAGAATATTTTTGGATCATCTAAGTGTCATCCAGACTATCCTCTTTACCAAAGTGATCAGAGAAACTAAAATTAAGAGGAATAATCTATAGACCCACTTCAACGCGATCCAGTTTATCTCCTAGCTTCTTATCATCTAAAATAATAGACCCCTCAAGTCTGCCTTGATGTTGGAGATTTTCTTCAGAATTCTCAAACTCTTTCTGCAAACCAGTTATCTTATTAAGATCTCCCCTAGAACCTTCAGTGGAGTCCATCCCGTCTTGGGAAAAATTAACTCCAACCTGCATATCTGAATCCCCAATCTCAGAGCTCTTATCATCAAGATTGGTCACTGATAAAGCCTTATGATCAGAAGAATGAACTATCATATCAGTGAAAAAATAATCCACCCTCATCTTCAAAACCTTGCTGTTGTTTACTTCTGTATTTGTTAGAATCACCCACATTCTTTTGTTCGGATGGCTGGTTGGTCTCCCCGCCAAACTTTTTGCCAATTTTTCCCATTCAGTTCTGTGGTCACTCCCATTGGATTCCTCTTCCTCGTCTTCATCATCATCATATTTTCTTTTGTGAGTATGAATCTTATGAAAATGATCATGAACTGGGCCTTTCTTCTTACTCGCTCTACCCCCTTCGGCTTCGAATTTCATCTCGTACCCCATAGAATTAATAAAGATCTCAACATAACAGTTGATGCTAGAAGGATCTCTACTGAGCACCTTAACTCTAATAGGCTCAACCCTTATCAAACTGATCTTATCCACCTCTACAAGATCTCCCACTGTGCTAGCTATTTCCTTCACAACTTCTACTGTCCTTGCATGTAGGGGAATCCCAGAAATTTTGATCCAGGCTGCAGAGAGGAGAGAGGAAGCTTCAGGATCTAAAAAAGATTTATCAATCTTAACTTTAATTGAGTGAAGAGCCAATTCTACACCCCCAACTTTAGACCAAGTGTCTAGCATATCCTTGGATGGGAACACCACAGCATATTCAGATTCTGAGATTTTTCTAACTCTCCAGTCCCATTTGGCTTGAATTAAATGTTTTATCTCGGCTTCAATCTTCTGAACAGTAGCAACACCTTCCTTGATACTTAAAACCCCTGTGGCAGCTTGTTGATCAGAAGGAAGCAAACTAGGCACTTGAAGGCTATAGAAACCCTGTCGAGGAATTCCAAAACCACAAAGCTTCAATCCCTGAACTTTCTTCTCATCTTGACATCCAGTTGTCATATGTCCTACTTTTTTGCATTTGTAGCAAACTGGGGGATTTGTGCACTTGGCTTGATGATGTCTAGATTGGAGACATCCGAAATAGGTACCATGATCCTCAGCTCGAAGCACCCCCGTATTATGCCCAATATCACCCCAAGTTTTTTTTCGACTCATCTCCTTTACCAGCCCCCCCTGATTAACCCAAGGATCAGACAATCTGGATTTGTCAAATCTAGAAATCCCCCCTCTCCCCCAAAACCACCCCTGGAATCTCCTCTCACAGGGGATCCTCACGTTTCGACACCCCTTCCCTACTCTAAACTTCTAGACGAGATTCAGCTTGCCACCCCTTAGATTGAGAAAATTCATCTCTGCCAACACCCCCAAAAGATCTAGATTCGAAGCAAGATCGATAAGAGATCTGAGAACCATAATGAGTACCTGATTTCTGAGGGAACCCAAACTGATTCTCGTGGATCCGCCTCTTCTGCTCTTGATTGCGATGAAGTTTATTTCACAGTTCATCTTCCCTCAAAAGGTCATCCTCCTTCATCCATTCATTGGGAACATTGCGCTTGCCCCCGACCCATGGACGTCCGCCTCCTCTAGCACGGCGCGGGTATCTTCCACGACCCCGATCCATCTCCTCCCCCCACACCACCTCTGCGAAGGAGCGATTGAGCGGTGGAGGATCACGAATTCGGTGGACAACCCTAGCTTGCGCTCCCAGTCGCCACACTTCTCCGCTCGTCGTAGGAAAACCTAGCTCTCCCACACACGCAGGCCGTGGGATCCAAAGCCACGCCGACGTTGGAATACATCTCCAGGAGTGGGCAAAAATGTCGGCAAGTGAGGTTCCATAGTGATGGGCCGGCCCAACACTATTCTGCCCTGGACGCGCGTCAACTAGCTCTTGCGACCTCTGTCGTTCCTCATCTGTGGCGTCTCGCGAAACTTCCGACTCGTTGCTATCCCTCCTCAACACATCTCCAATCGAAAACGAACGGGAGATTTGAACACCAGCGCGATAGCTTCGAGAATCCTCCGAGGTGAGGAGCTCCTTCTGCTCGCCCTCCGCCACGCGTTCGCTCCTTGTCTCCTTGGGCGCACGCGACTGCTCGGAATCGGGTTGCGCGGAGACGACAGTATTCCTCATCCGAACCTGTTGTAGAATGTTTAACCTCCACCTAAACTACTCTTCGTTGGACAATTAGCGTAAAACTAGCGAGGCAATTGTCAGGAACCCGTGCTTTCTCTTTTTCTCTTGGAAGAGTTCGGAGAACTTTTTTTTATTTAACCTTTTTTAAAATTTTATTTTAAAGTTAACCTCCCGCGAATTTTATTTCCAATTCTGACCCCTTTGATCACACCACCACTCATGGCGTGACTAAACAACACTGTCACGCTAACCCGTATCTGGGCAATCTCTTGTCACGCCACTACCCGTGGCGTGACAGCGTTGTTTGGTCACACCACAACCAGTGGTGTGACAAAAAGTGCTATTTTGGGGACTTATCCTGGCGCATGACAGTATTGTTTTGTCACGTCGCGGGTGGTGGCATGACCAAAGGGATCAGAATTAGAAATAAAACGCGCGGGATGTTAACTTTAAAATAAAATTAAAAAAAAAGGTTAAATAATAAAAAAAGTTCGAGTTCGGATGGTATGAAACGTTGAAGAGGATAAAAAATAAAAATGGTTTTAGCTACTCGTATCATTTCGCCGTCCTTCTTGACGGCCAATAAAATAAAAGAAAAATGTCAACCTTGACAAAGTCCCTGACAGCACCTAACGACCAACTCCCTAGCAGGTTTCAGAAGAAACAAACAAGAACGCCATTGGCTTAGCAGCAGTTAGCTTCGCTCCGACCGTGACGTTATCTTAAGCCGCGTGCGTCCTCGCTGTCAAGCAAGGGCAGCGTTGTTGCTAGGGTGCCAAACATTTCATATTCATATTCATATTTTCTAAACAACATAAATACAAATTTGAATATTGCCAAATACGAATACAAATCGAATGTTTTTACGAATACGAATACGGATCAAATACCTACTCAATTCGATCAGATTCGGATATCCTCGTAATATACGTAATGACAATATATTTATAATATTTTATCCTCGTACATAGCACACTTAACATTCTAGTTTATCTATTTCGCCTAAAAACATGAATTCACATTAAACTAAAAATACTCATAAAACTAATTAGACATACTGTAATAAAAAATATACATATTATTTTATCAAATTTGAATACGATTAGTGCGGATAAAATAACATTTCGGATGATAAAAGTTCATACCATACTCGTATCTATATTTTTATATGAATACAAATACAAATACAAATAAGAGAGAAATTATAGAAAAATCTAAACCATATTTATAATATGTTGAATACGTTAGTAAAATAAAACAAATCTGTCAAATACGTTAGTAAAATAAAACGGATAATTCGTACCTATCGACACGCCAATTGTTGCTTTCCCTTCCCCCTTCTGTGTCCGTCTACTGACTCTATTCTAAACCCCAGCTAATACGCCAGCCAGCCTGTCGCGGAGCCAAGCCCTAGGCAGGCGGGTTCCAATCCCCAACTCCCCCACTCACCAACTGCCCCCTCTCTCTCGTCGCCTGTTCCAATCCCCAATTCCTCCTCCTCCTCTCCGCGGCTACGGATTCGAACCCTCGGTTCCCAACCCTGCCTCTGGGCTCGGCCGGAATGGTCGCGTGAGGTCGTCTGGCTAGGGTTTGGATTGGACGGAGAAGGGAAGGGGACTTAGGAAAGGGAGGAGGGAGCCATGGCGAGCGACGTGCCCATGACACCGGAGCTCGAGCAGATCGACGGCGAGATCCAGGACATCTTCCGCGCCCTCCAGTGAGTCCCTTGGATTTCTCCCGCTCTCGTTACTGCCTCAGTTGCCCCAAATATTTGGTTTTCGGATTTGGCGACGGCGCTATCCATTGACGCGTGAAGGGGGAAGCATGCTTTGTCGATGATGGAATTGGAGTTTTCTGCCTGCACTCGTGCAGGCGTGCTCGTGAAATTGTGGCATCAAATTGCCCTCGGGTGTGGTGTACTGGTATAGTAGACGAGGGGAAGAAGCGTTGGTGCAGGAAATTATGTGATGGAATGTTGTATATGGTTTAGCAAGGAATTTTGTTAGAATTTAGCCTATTGGTACAAGTCATACTTAAGAAAGGAACTACTTAAATCAGACATTGGAGTAGAAACCTGAAATTCTGTACTGGCAGGATTGGCTCACTCCCTGTTTGTCTCTATTTTTCACTATGACCAACTTCATTTCGACAATCTACATACAACAGGGTCGTGAAAGGTCAGACAGAACTCTGATATTAGGTCGTGTGTTTACCTTGAACACATCAAAAGTAAAAAATGCTTAATTCAAATTATGTGTTATAGTAGATTTGGATCATAAAATTTCTCATTATCAACAGAGATGGTTAACTCGATTGCAATGGTTCCTTTCACATGAAACATGGTACTAGCTATGTCTGTCAATTTTGATCTTTAGGCTTGAAATTGGTTATCAGAACCGCAATCCTTGATTCTTGGATGACATAAGGAAGCAATGGTTCATTTCTTCGTTCTTATGTCATTTTGATGATTTGATTGAATGAAACGAGACTCATGTTTATCCTTCATGCTTTGTCTGGCAATTTAGATATCTAATGGTTGGGCAGTGTCTAAAACATACGCCTTGCAAATTGAACTTTTGGACAACTTGAGTACCTATCAAACATCACTTCTTGCTATCCTAATATAATATTAACCGTTGAAACTTGAAAGCACAATTTTAGTATATTTGATGGTACAGGATGAATTTTGATGCGTGCATCTTTATTCTGAATAACTTTGGTTACAATAAAACCAAAATTAGGAATTCTGTCCAAGGTTGTCACGGCGAGCTTGGCGACCATGGCGCCTAAGGTGCGTCAGGACACCTAGTCGTCCAGGCGGGCGCCTAGTCGTCCTCTAGGCGAGGCAAGGCGAGCTAAGGCCGTTCAGTAGTCTAGCACACAATCACACATCACAAACATCAGTAGCACCAGAGGGGGGAGCAGAGGAGGCATCGCTAGAGGGGAAACTGACAAAGTGAGGAGGCACTGGAGGAGGGAGACCAGAGAGGAAGCAAAGCAGAGGAGGCGCAGAGAAGTAGTGGTGGCGGCGGGAGAGGAGGGTGGCGGCGCAGAGGAAGCAGGGGTGGCGGGCAGGGAGGAGTGGCGGGCTTGGGAGGAGGGAGGTGGTGGCGCAGAGGGGCAAGGCGGAGGGCTTGGAGAGAGGGAGAGGAGGTGGGAGGGAGCGGAGGAGGGAGACGAAGAACCTGGCAGCCGGCGCGGAGAGACGGTCGGATATGGCCAAGGCGAGGCGAGCCACCACGACATCCCCTCTGCAGTGACTGGACGACAAGGCGACAACTAGGTGATGCCGTGACATCCTTGATTCTGTCTTTTGTTGGGCTCAAATCCTGAGTGGCAAGTTGCAACTGCCAGTGTGCTTACCTTATTAGGATGACTAACCACGGTATCGTACAAGCTCATTCAAGGTTACCTTGACTCTCCAATCTCCATAACATTGGAACATACATGATACATGCTTATGTAAATTCTAAAATTCAATGTTTTAAGATCTATTTGTTTTATCCAATACCCTAATATTATTATCTGCTTGCCTAGTTAAGTTGTTCTGATTGGAAGTTTTGTTCATGTTGTGTATTTTCCTGCAGAAATGGATTTCAAAAGATGGACAAGATTAAAGATTCAAACAGGCAAGCTAAACAGTTGGAGGATCTCACAGGAAAAATGAAGGAGTGCAAGCGGTATGTCAGGCTGAACACTATTATTTAGTCCGCTATTGCAAAAATTTTGTTTTATTTTTTGATTCCTACACTAGTGTTACTTGTTCATTCATTCATGCCTCCTTAGTTGTCTTTTATTCCCAACTTGAACCTTTTTTGCGGAGCTAACTGCTCACTTGATGTAATATTATCCGATTTGTGTTTGTCATGACAATTTCCCCTTTGATGGATACACTGATACTTTATTTTATGTTTATAAAGTTCAACTTGGTCCTTGACAGCTTGATCAAAGAGTTTGATCGTGTTCTGAAAGACGAGGAGTCAAAGAACCCTTCTGAGGTCAACAAGCAACTAAATGACAGAAAGCAGTATATGGTTGGTACCTTCCTTGTCCCTTTGATAGGTTCTTATTTTTCTATGTCATTTTGCACACACGTGTAATCATTTATACACTGTACAGATCAAAGAGTTGAATTCCTATGTCACCTTGAGGAAAACGTAAGTACACAAGTTCTCTTGAAAAATAAATATGCTCTGCATAATTTCTAGTTTTTTTTTGTGTGTTGTATACTGAATTCCAAGAGGGTAATTTTTGGATTTTAAACTTGAAAATCGTATTTTCAATTTTATACCTTCCGCAATGTTCTTGTGTTTCTCAGTATTTTTGCTAGTGCTAAGTGCTAACACTAAAGATCTCTTGCAGATATCAAAGTAGCCTTGGTAATAATAAGCGGGTTGAGCTCTTTGATATGGGTGCTGGAAGTAGTGAGCCTGCCGCTGAGGACAATATTCAAATGGCATCAGGTTAAATTTGTTATTGAAATATTTTTTGTGGTTAATTTCATATTAATAAAATCTTCAGAAGTGTAAAGATTGTCATATGGCTCGCTGAGCATATGTTGCAGAGCTTGCAATCCAATCAACAATATTTATGAGTATAAATAAATTGTAATGGGATCAGTTTCTTGACTTCTGTCACTATAATAACAACTAGACAGTACTTCTGGAAAGGTTTCAGTATGAAATATATGACTTTATATGATAGGCATAGGTTAGGCCTTTATAACAACGAAGTGATGAAAGTTAAAGATCTGGATGCTTGAAGATGGTGAATTGGTGATGTATATCTAATATCTTAGTTACCTTGGTTAAGAGGTGCCTCGTAGTTTCTACTGCACCTAAACGACAGGAGTGTGGATACGATATCAATTATATCGGTTATGCCCTGTTCCTCGGCTGATTTGAATTTAATTTGATTATCTTCTCCCATGGACAACCCTTCATGTCCATGTGAATGAGAATGAAGCCCTGTATCATTGTTGGCTCCATGGGGGTAATAATGTGTCATAAATACCTTTTCATTATACTGTGATTAATTCAGTCAGGTTGATTGGTTGTAAGGTACATGATTCTAATAAAACTAAAAAAAAACTTGAACTAAAAAATATTTTCCAAGACTCAATTGCCTACTACTTGATTTTACTGTTTCATTTTATTTTGATCATATCCCTAAATCGTGAAATGCTGTTGAAAGCTAGATATTTAGATTTGGTTTTTATGGAAGCATCTGGCTAAGCTTGCAGCTATGACAAATCAACAACTCATTGATGCTGGAAGAAACCAAATGGAACAAACAGAACAAGCTATTGAGCGTTCAAAAATGGTTGCTTTCTAAAATACATACTCTTTATCACTGCTCTTTAACGGTAAATTTTAAAGTATATTATTTTTGGTAGGTTGTTGCACAAACCGTTGAAGTTGGATCTCAAACTGCTGCAACATTAACACAGCAGGTAAGATTCTCTGGAATCTGGTTTATAAAGTAGTAAACCACAAAGCTTTTTTGCTCTTCCATGCTTGTTTTCTTTTGGCATGCATGCGAGCATAGTAGGTACATAATAAAATTGTTTTGTTTTACCAGGATTTGGTATGCATAATGTTGGACTATTATTAACAGAGTGTAGTTCTACTCAGTCCTATTTTTTTCATTGTTAGGGCCACCTTTTTAACCCCCTTTCCCCCCTGGAATCTGGACTGAAGCTTACACCTTTCATTATGCCTTGGAATCACTTATCCTATGGAGATTCATCATGCATTTTAACTCTCTTGTGGTATTAAATGCTTCAACATCTAGTGCCACCACCATGGGAAAGAGTAGATGTGCATGTAGATGCCTTAGATATTCCACAGGTTCTTCTACATAGGACATCTCATTTACTCTTTGCATTGCCCCATCCCATTCCATTCCATAACAATATAACACTATCTAGATTGCAACTAGATTATGATGGACTGATTTTCCAAGTAGGGTCGTATCTCTTAGATGCCTGGCTCCATTCCTCTATCCGGATTTTCTTGTTTTCATCAGATAAAATCCGAGCAACTTAAGATTGGATTTTTTCGGTTGACCTTCCTGCATTGCCCCATCCCATCCCATTCCATAACAATATAACACTATCTAGATTGCAACTAAGATTATGATGGACTGATTTTCCAAGTAGGGCCATATCTCTTAGATGCCCGGCTCCATTCCTCTATCCGGATTTTCTTGCTTTCATCAGATAAAATCCAAGCAACATAAGATTGGATTTTTTTGGCTGACCTTCCATCCTAAATTTTTTATTTCCGGGAGGATATCATAGAAGATTAGAATTTTTTTCCTATAGTCAAGATTCTGTTATGTTTTTGCAGACAGAACAAATGAAGAGAATCGGCAATGAGCTAGATTCTGTTCACTTTTCGTTGAAGAAGGCTAGCCAACTGGTGAAAGAGATTGGTCGGCAGGTTCTCTCTCTCTCTCTCTCTGTGCATGTGTTTGTTTGTTTGCTCACTCGCACTTGTGCCGCAGTACCTGAAATTGGAAAACGCCTTGTTGCAGGTTGCAACTGACAAATGCATCATGGCATTTCTCTTTCTGATAGTTTGTGGCGTGATTGCAATTATTGTTGTCAAGGTATTTTGTTCAGCTATTTCTGGATGGCTAATTTTTTACTATGCATTTACTTCCGTTTCCAGGGGACATGAAAG
Source organism: Phyllostachys edulis (assembly GCA_036346405.1). Taxonomy (NCBI): domain Eukaryota; kingdom Viridiplantae; phylum Streptophyta; class Magnoliopsida; order Poales; family Poaceae; genus Phyllostachys; species Phyllostachys edulis. The sequence continues at coordinate 69,158,289 of CM070550.1, forward strand.
ATTGCCAGTTGATTTATGAAATGTACACACTCATACTAAATGTTTTAGTAATGACAAAGGCTTATGATATGATGCCCCAAACTTGGTATCACACTTACTTTAGGGAGTGAAACAGGGCTCACCGAAACTTTTTACTATAAACCTAGTGATGATCGATGTTGATGCAACTCATTTTTCAGATGGTATCGTCGTTGTGCACAATTGAACATTCTAATGATTGTTTATCACACAGGGCATGTGTGATGCTTTGCCTCTATGACGTACTTGTTAAAACATTGTTTGCTATCCACTTCAAGTCAATTCTAAGTTTAATACTCCTCAAATGAGACTTTTCATATCACCTACTGCTTTTACTGTGCAACAATTGGACTTGAATGAGAATCATTCACAATGTTTTGTTCTTCCAGATTGTCAACCCACATAACAAGAATAGAGACACCCCAGGACTGGCTCCGCCTGCTCAAAATTTTCAAACTAGCAACAGGAGATTGTTGTCGGCAGAACCTTTCAGAGGTCTTTGATGATTGTGCATGGAAGTTTTATCATGCTGATGCTGTGCGGTCCTCGCTTCGCAAAGTAGCTGTCAATGAGCCATAAGATACGCCGTAACAATTCTTTTGTGCTTGTATATTTATTTTCTGCTGTATTAACTTCTAGATTTGGATTCGTAGAATAATTCTTCTGGTGTTTGTATACTCCCTGCCCCGTCGGTTGTGTGTATATGCATTACGCAATAGAGATGAGATCTTTTACGAGCCATTATTAGGAGCACGTGAGTTTCAGTTTGCTCCTGCATCGCAAGGCATTTCAAATGGCAGAAACCTAATTCGTGACTATCTTTCTTCATGAGAATACGAATACGACGTGTTCACTTGTAGCACTACGCGACCTTTTGACTGTTGCACGCTACAGGTTGTGCTTTGGGCAGCAAATGCGCGACGGTAAGCAAATATAACGAAATGCAGTTGGGCAAGAACTAAAGAGATTGTCCAAGTCATTGTTGATTTACATCAGTCGACGGATGGAGGGCTCTCGGACCCAATCCAGCTGCAGGCAGCGTCTTTGAGCACCCTTTTGTCGTTTCATCACACTACTACAGAAAAGATTTTTATAGACGATTCAAAAACGTTATTATAGACGGTTTTGTGAGTCGTCTGAGTTTATGGGCCAGTAATAACATGAGACCATCACAGACAGTTATTAACTTAGAACCGTCTATGATAGTTAACTATCACAGACGGTTTATAGATGAAACCGTCTGTGATGGCTGAATGTGTCACAGACGGTTTGTAGATGAAACTATCCGTGATAACTGATGTATCACAAACGATTTGTTTTAAGGAACCGTTTGTGATATTCTTTTTGTATTGCTAAATCTATTTCTGTTTATTGGCTAGCCTCAGGAAATGTTAGTCATACCCTTTGAAACAAGTAGAAACATAACAAGTATATATACATATCCAATTCACATTTATTTCAGAAACATGTGCATCCAATTCACATTAATTTCAGAAACAAGCATATCTATTTCACAAATCAATTAACTCAAATAAACTAAAATTAATCATTTATGAACAAATATACACACATGTTCTATTAAGTTCAATCTTATTCTAATCAAGTTCAATCTACATTGTGGAACTTCTCTTTTGGGTTTATGACCTCACGCATCAAGAAGGCCAACAACCGTGCTTGAATGTGTTCGAGCTGGACCTGTTCCAACGGAGTTTCAGTGATGGTCGTAACCTGCCGCTAGGAAGATTAAAGTCGTGTCTATATAAATTAATAAGTATGAAATAATTATTGCAAGATTGATAAACCTGAGGATCATTGGTCATCGAGGAACCGAGGAGTAGTTGCATGTTGTGGCAAACATAGTATCCACAGATGTTGCCGACCGACTGCTGGTGGCACTGCAAAAATAGAATTGGTTAGTTTGAGAGGTATTACTACGAAGTGTTATATAAGATTAATGTGTACTAGCTAATACCGGAAATTTGAAATCGTGTCGTAGGTTCACTCCCTTACATCTCCATCCCTTTGCATAGTACATGATGAACGGCCTACGTGATTCCAAAAACTTAACCTTAGCCATTGCAAAGGAATGAAAGACTACAATAAAATTATCTATGGAGGAAATGTGTTTACCTGTCGATTAAGTTTTGGACAACTGTGAAGTTGTCATTGGACCTCCGTAGGTAGGGAATCAATGTATCTTACCTTGTTCCATTTTTATATAATTACAATTAGAATCCAATGGAACCTACACAGGTATGTCGTCATGGTCATTAAACCTATGTTCGTATTGCTTACAAAATACAAATCAACAAGTATATATAGCCACTAGTGCAACACTTATTGCTGGTTGTAGGACAAAAGTATGAAATCCTTGTTGCGGTGATCCAGCAAAAACGTCGTCATGTAATCCTCGACGAAGGCTGCATTGTCCTCGATGGTTTGAAAGGAGACCAAGAGTGGGTCGAGGAAACCTACCGATGATTTACTTGATGTGGGTTCTCCGATCATGTATCTATATATACGCACAAAAGCAAGGAGTTATATATGACATTTATCGGTATTACACGAACGTAGACCGTGATTGTACACACTTACAGTATCCAGCATCACATGAGTGAGGCGTCGAGGGCATCGAGGTTGAAGAGTAAGAACAAGTCATCGAAGGTCACCGTGAAGACACATTCTTGGAGCTCGTGGTTAAAATGATTTTTCTTGAACTTGACGGTGACACCCGAGCACTGTTGTCCATCCGTCTTTTTGGTCTATTCCATGTACCATGCATGCAATCTCTGGGAAGCCGATCCTAGGGTTTCGAGGTGCTCTATCGGGATGACCAATGGCTCGCCATGCACAAATTTTCAGGCCAATGGCAAGAAGGGGATATCATCAGGTTTCTTTGATTTGCCCTTGCCGCCTCGCTTTTTAGTGGTCGACCAGGCACGAGGTGTAGATGCATCTGATGCACTGGGTCCTTGTCGCATCGGTGTAGGTAACTCTGGTGCAGGTATCTCGGTGTAGGTACATCCTGTGAAGTTGACACCGTGCAGGTAGCTCCAGTGCAGATACTTTCCATGAAGTTGACACCGGTGTAGGTAGCTCTAGGCAGATGTCGCTCTTGGGGCACTAGATGAATGATCCAGCCGGACGACCTCAAAATTGGCATAAACACCATTCGCATTCACTTTTGCGAAACCCGGTGCTATATTTATACTGTCGGGACCCGAATCTGCAAATCCGAACCCTCTGTGTATTCTGAACTAGTTCCATGATCAGTAGCTTGCTCACACAGTTGCAATATTGATGAAATCATAACCATGTAGGGAAATAGCTATGAGATAAACAAATTATTATTAATGAGAAGCAACAAACCTTATGGTCGAGGTTTTACAGACTTTACCACACATGGCTTAACAACAAAAAAAAATAAACTTGTAGTGGAAGAAAATCTTGTGGTAGCCATTCGACATGTCCACAGGCAATCGAGTAGAGAATGCGGCCTAGTTCGCATAGTCTTCAAAATATTCCTCCTCGTAGAACTCAGTGTTCCTTGGATCTTCCTCGATGACTGATCAACAAATGACGTATAGCCATGAGTACATAAAGTACTCAGCAAGTCGTAGGGAAATATATGCAAATAGTATTTATTCAAGGCTTGAACAAGAGTAGCTCTATGGCTATTTTGCAGAAAGCAGTATTGACTGTAAATACAGTAGATAGATTGAAATGCACAATTTAAAAGATTAAATACATAAATAAACAAGTTCTTTAAAACAACTAGTGAACAACTCTGTTCACTTCCCAACCGACAACCAGTGAACGACCAGTTCACCTCCCAACCGTTCCACCATTCCAACATTTTTGAGAAAAATGTAACCTTCGTGTGAAATCACCAGGCATTGTCCATAACCAAGAACACAGCTATTTGAATAGTTTTTAACCCTCTGTAGAGGTTGTACAGCTTGACCTACAAGAGATAATCAACTTATAATGTCCGTTTAACACACTTCTGAGGTGTGCGACTAAGTGATTATCACAAGGCTTTTACAAAACTCTGTTTTGACTCGGTTCTGCTCGCTAAGGATTCAACATTCTGGGCCTTCTCTTACGCAACTCATCAACCCAAACAGAACAAAACCAAAACATTGCTAATTAGTCAGCCAGGTCCACCCCATCATGGACATGTGGTTGTACGGTATGGCCCAGATCAATGGCGCACAAAGTTAGGTCCTTAGTGACTACTCAGGCGAGACTTCCTCATCCCATGTGCTTCGCACACCTAAGTACTTCCCGCACCCAACCAAGTACTTCTCGTACTGTCCTTCGTGCACCCCCTTTACTGCACAATCATCTGCCCAAGCATAAATCATTTTCGTTGAACTTGGCCAAATGACAACCCATGCCATGGAACAACAAAATTTAATAACAGCGACATCACACCACAATTGACACAACTATGACCTCGCATCGCAGTTGCACAATAGTGGTATCGCACCAAAGTTCAATATATCATTAGGTCAAGTTTAATCATTTTTGAGTAAGTGATCATGGATCCATCGCAACTAAGCATGGCTAAGCATAACACGACCCAAGTTGGTAGTACAATAATGTCCAACTAATAATTAACCATCCTATGGTGTCCAAGGATTTATGTCATTCACAATTTATCAAGGGGCATAAAGGCAAATAGGTAATTATCTATTCCCAAAACCATTTATTATAAACTTAGCAATGCATGTTGATATAAAATAATATAATTTTATAAAATGGGTTCAATATGATCAAAGGTCTACGACTTGCCTTCATCGAAATTTGCAGATGCTTTAGTAGATTGCTCCTGGAAGGTTTCGGAAACGCCGGATTCTATACGCGCAAAATGAGATAAATAAATAACAGAAATTCAAATAAAATCCAAAAATTACAAAATAAATACTGAAAGGAATATAATGAATTTAGGAATTTAAATAGGCTCAAACGGAGTCCGTATGAAGGAGAACGAACCTCTGGAAGTTCAAAACTAAAGAAAATACTCAAAAAGGAGTTTCGAGTACTGTTCAACGAGCACTGTGCATCGAGCACTGGTCAAAAGTGCTACGACCACTGGTCGAAAGGAAGCTACGACAACACCTGGTTGTAAGAAAGCCACGACAACACCAAGTCGTAAGAAAGCCACGACAACACCTGGTCGTAAGAAAGCTACAACCACTGGTCAAAAGGAAGCTACGACCACACTGGTCGATAGCGGCAACGCTCGGTTACTAACTCGTTGGCGCTACATGCCACGGCGAGGCGAGCGGGTGATATCAAAATGAAGAGGGTGACACGGTGAACTTGGTGCGCACCTTCGCGACGAGAGGGTGAGTGGAAAAGGTCGGCGGCGAGGAAGAAGTGCAGTGATCAGGTACAATTCAAGGCGACAATGGCGTTCTGGGGTCGCTCTAGCGGAGATGATGCGCTCACGAGGTAGACCACGAGCTGTCGATCACGATGGAGTAGACGACGACAACAGAGCGTCAACGTTGGCGACGAAGAAGAAGGTGGTGGCAACGTTTAGGTGAATGCGGTGATGGTTCTCCTGACGAAGAAGAGGTGTGCCTGAGGTAGGACACAACGTGGCGAGCTCCCGGTGTAGACAATGTCACTAGAGATTGACAGACGACGGCGCAATCGGTGGTGAAAGTGGTTGCGGCCGGCGGCGAAAGAATTATGAATTCCCACAAGGAGAGGAAGAAAAGAGATGGGAGATCTTCAGGAATGGGTTGAGTGAGATGAAAGGCTCCTAGGGCTCTCTTTATATAGGGAGGAGGTGCTCGAATCAATAGGAAACTCATGAGAATTAATTGAGTGGTTTCGGGTTGAAGTAAAGAACGAAGGAAACGGTAAAATTGATTGCAAGAAGTGGAGGAGATAGCAATTGATGAGATGGAAACATGGGTGAGGTTAGAGGAAACGTTTCAGCAATTGATGGTATGGATTTTAATGGTTGGGTTTGGGTGTGGAGAAAAGAGGAGAGAGGTGGAGGTCGGCCATTAAAGGTCGTGGAGCTCGGTTGAAGACAGAAAGAAAAGCAACAGAGCGACTTCGGGAAGAAGATAGGTAGGAGAGAGAAATAATAAAGAAAGGAAATAAATAAAATAAAATCCAAAAAATCCAAAAATAAATAAATTCGAAAAAAATAAGAAAATTCCACAAAAATCCTTGGAACTTGAAAAGAGAGAATAAAATAATTTTGGGTTTAATTGAAGTTTATTTTAATCATTTAAAATGTTTTTCTTTTTTTGAAAATTTGAATTAAGCTTTAAATTAATCCAATAAATTGCAAATGATTCCTTTTATTTTTAAAACTTCAAAAAGACTCGAAAATTGGGATGTTACATACATCGCGCAGCAAGGCCCTGACACCGGATGGATACGCCTAGCCCCAAGCAGTATCCAAGACAACGGAGGCACATCTCACTTGGAGCTTGCACTTCATAGCCAGCTACATAATGATACAAATTAGCTACTCCAACAGGCATATCAATGGATCGAGCATTCCAGAGATAATAATCATTAATAGGATGTCATCAATAGGAAATCTATCATCGCTTTCTAAGTTATGGTTGGATGCATAGCTATTCGGACGTTTGGGGGGCTGGCTAGCATAGTGGCGGGGGCTTTCAACTGATTTTCCCAAAGCCTTTCCTATGTGAGGGATGCATGAATATCCTCTCGTAGCTATGCTTCGCACTCGGCTTTGGCTCTCTTCCTACTCCGGTATGCCCCAGAGTCCTCTGGAAATTCATGTTTCCATGGTACATAAAGACATGGACCTCTCGTGCGACCCGGATGCTCCGTGTTTTCTAGGGTCATGAGAGTATATCTCTTTCCGATCGCTCGAATGATCCTTGGGAAGATTGTGTAGTACTCAGCACTTTCTGTAAGAGCATGACATGTTATTTCACTTCCTACGAAGTTATCAAGTAATTGCAAACTAGGTAGTTCGATATCTTACCAGGTGCTAGGACACTTTCTCGTCAGCAGGGTTTGGAAAGGAGATGACACTCGAAGACACGGTAGATAACCTCGCTCTTAACCAGTTTCAAGCGCGCTCATCAGGGATCCTGGCAAATGGCGGGGAGGTGTCCCAACGGTTTGCATGCTCGTCCTGATCCCTCCTTTGCTGGATTTTACCCGCATACCCAGCGGTGCCGAGTCTGTGGGGGCGCATGTTTTTTTTGCCTGGAGGGCCCTGTGCGCCGCACTTTCACTCCTAAAATTATCTGTCGTCTTCTTCGCCACAAATTCTTTCTAGTACTCTGCCACGAACGGATACTTCTAGAAGGGCGTCAGATTCTTCTCCACGTATTACTTGATAAGCGTGCTCTTGAAGTTCCTCTACGCTTTGCACGCCTGTAGCAATGCGTGTCGTCGCACGGAGACCTGGTGTTGTTCCAGTATATTGAACGATCAAAAATATCTTCCAACAGCTTACCTTTCTGATCTTTGGTCAACTCCTTCCATGAATCGTATGTGATCTTGACATATTCCCGTGCAACTATTCTGACCATTCTTCGAAATGCGGACGTTGGTCGGGGAGGATTGAGAGGGGTCCCAGACGCATCCACCTCCATGACGGTAAATCGGCCCTCGGGTTTTAGATATTTCACTTCTTCTATTGCGCTTGAATATTCTAGAGGACGGCACATCAGACGCATGAGGCGACAATGACGAAGAATGAGCAGAAGACATCTTCACAAGAAATAGAAATTCTGACACGCATGAACAAATTAGGACCAATATAATGACATAATTGACATCATGTGAACAAATGAAATCAACACAAAGCTAAGATTTAACATTTTGATATTGCTCTCAGATGTAGAGTTGTACAAGATTTAATCTTGGCCTTCTCGCTACTTTAGTCTATATTCTTCATTAATTCAATTTGACAATATTAATTGATACTTTGAGCTCTAAAATAGTGCTTTATTTATCTGCCGACAAGATCTTTAAACAAAAGACAATATATAATTATACTTTCGGCCTGAAGGTTCAACTAATTAATCAAACGAATGTAACAGACTAAATGCTAAAGATCAATTAACAGTAGTAAGCATTCCATAGAGCTCAAGTTCAAACCCAATTATCAAAACAATTTTAGCACAAGACTATTATCATCACATAGTATTCATCTCAAGCCCACTACACCCCACATTGCAATATATTCCAGTAGTAGTATCAAGCCCACCACATTGCATCGGTTACCTTTGGGCATCGAGGAGAAGGGCGAGCAGGAGCACCGAGCAAAGAGGCGTCGAAGGGAGGCGATCGGGCTCTGGGAGGAGGAGGCGACATGTGCTCTGGAGAGGGAGGAGGCGGGCTCGGGAAGAGGTCTGTTGGGCTCGGGGAGGAGGGTGCGAGTTCGGGAGGCGACGGCGGCTCTGGGGAGAAGGCGCTACTGGCTCGAGGAGAAGGCAGCGTCGAGGATGACAGCGATGGGCTCGGGGAGGAGGGAGAGTTAGAGAAACTTAGTTGTTTGAGTGGGGGGGCGCAGGCAAACCCTAGAGTCCGAATATAAATAGGGTCAGACATCATAGACGAAACTTAGTTGTTTGAGTGGGGGGGGCGCAGCAAACCCTAGAGTCCGAATATAAATAGGGCCAGACATCATAGACGGTTCTAATAAATAATCGTTTGTGGTAGCTGATATATCACAGATAGTTTGTAGATGAACCATGATATCAAAAAATGATGGAGGAAAATACATCTCAAGATGACATAGAGTCATCACCACCTCATCCTACAGAGTATCTAGTCCTTCGGGATCAATGACCTTCTGAGCAATTGTGTTAAAGAAATAACACAACCTCATGATTGTCTCTCGGACCTTGATCGGCAAAATACTTCTAATTGTAACAGGGAGCATCTGTGTCATCATCACATGACAATCATGAGACTTCGTGCCAATTAACTTCAAATCTTCCATCGAAACAAGTTTCTTCATGTTAGTAGAGTAACCGGATGAAACTTTCACATCATGCAAGCACTGGTACAATTCAGTTCTCTCGGCCTTGGACATAGTGTAACAAGTAGGGGGAAGGCACGCTCGTCCTTTATCGGTGCTAACTCAGGTCTGATGTCCATATCAACTAAGTCAAGCCGTGCATTGACACCATCATTTGTTTTGTCACGAATGTTCAGTAAGAGATCAATCAACCTGTCACATATATTCTTCTTTACGTGCATGACGTCGATGCAGTGGCGAACTTCTAGGTACTCCCAATAAGGTAAGTCCCAAAATATTGATATCTTCTTGCAGATGTTTTTCTCACGGGTTCTCGATTTACGCCCCTTTCCGAGCACAACATTTAAATCCTTAACCATATCATAGACCTCTTTTCCGCTTAAATGCCTTGGAGCTGACATGTCCTCCTTCTCTCTGTCGAATTATTTCTTCATCCTATGGTATGGGTGAGCCCTCCGAAGGAACCTACAGTGACGCATGTATACGGTTTTGCGCGAGTGCTTCAGCCACACACTCTCGGTATCATCTAAAAAGTGAATACATGCTTTGGCCCCTTTTGTACTCTGGCTTGACAGGTTACCAAGGGTAGAATAATCATTTATGGTGCAGAACAACAAAGAGCGTAAAGTGAAGTTCTGTCATTTGTACGCATCCCACACCTGTACCCCTTTGATTCATAGTATTTTTAGATCTTCCATCAATGATGCTAGGTACACATCAATATCATTCCCAGATTGATTCAGCCCTTGGATAAGTATCGACAGCAAAATATACTTATGTTTCGTACACAATCAAAGAGGAAGGTTCTAGATACAGAGAGTCACGGGCCAAGTGCTATGTCGACAACTCAAGTTACCGAAAGGATTCATTCCATCTGCACTCAATCCAAACTTTATATTCCTCGGTTCCGCACCGAAGTCTGCAAACCTCCTATCGATGTTTCTCCACTAGGTGGAATCAGCAAGGTGTATTAGCTTTCCATCCTGCTTACGCTCCTCCGAGTGCCAACGCAGTAGTTTTGCCTCCTTTGGGTTCACAAAAAACCGCTTCAAACAGGGAATTACAGGAAGATACCACGCCACCTTAGTAAGAGGTCCTTTCTTCACCTCGATTCCCTTGCCATCATCTGATTGACTCTTATACTTGTATCGAGATGCGTTGCACACCAGATATACATGCATGTTTACATACTCTTTATGGTAGAGGATACAGTCATTCGGACATCACTACTACAGAAAAGGCCTTCACAGACGGTTCAAAAACGCCATCACAGACGGTTTCGTGAGCCTCTGAGTTTATGGGTCAGTAATGCATGAGGTCATCACAGACGGTTTTCGAACCGTCTGTAATACATAATATCACAGACGGTTATTAACTCAAAATCGCTTGTGATAGTCGACTATCACAGACGGTTTGTAGATAAAACCATCTATGATAGTAGACAATCACATACGGTTTGTGGATGAAACCGTCTGTGATACTCGACTACCATAGACGGTTTGTAGATGAAACCATCTGTGATAGTCCACTATCATAGACGGTTTCATCTACAGACCGTCTGTGGTAGTCGATGAAATCGTCTGTGATAGTCCACTATCACAGACGGTTTCATCTACAGACCATTTGTGATTTTCTACTATCACAGACGGTTTCATCTACAGACCGTTTGTGGTAGTCGAGTATCACAGACGGTTTCATCTACAAACCGTTTGTGATATTCTTTTGCATTGCTAAATCTATTTCTTTTTATTGGCTAGCCTCAGGAAATGCTAGTCATGCCCTCTGAAACAAGCACATCCAATTCGCATTCATTTCGGAAGCACATCAAAATTGCATTCATTTCAGAAACAAGCACATCCAATTCACAAATCAATTAACTAAAATTAACCATTAATGTACATTAATTTACACACACGTACCATTAAGTTCAATCTATCCCAATCAAGTTCAATCTACACTGTGGAAACTCCCATCTGGATTTATGACCTGTCTATTCAGGAATGACGTAAGGTGTGATCGAACTTTTATGAGCTCGCTCTGTTCCAACGCAGTTTCAGCGATGGTTGCAACCTGTCGATAGGAAGATTAAATTCATGCTTATATAAATTGGTAAGTATATATGAAATAATTGTTGCAAGATTGACAAACCTGAGGATCATTGGTGATCGCGGAATCGATGAGTAGTTCCATGTTGTGGCGAACATAGTATCCACAGACGTTGCGGCCCGACGGCTGCTGGTGGCACTGCAAAAATAGAATTGGTTAGTTCGAGAGGCATTACTATGAAGTATTATATCGGATTAATGTGTACTAGCTAGCGAGTACCGGGAAAGTTCGATCGTGCTGCAGCAACCTTCCCCTGCAATACCCTCCTGTAGCATTTAACACGTCGAACACCCTACGTGACTCCAAGAAGTTAGCCTTAGCCATTGCAAAGGAAGGAAAGACTACAATAGAGTTTGTATGGAGGAAATGTGTTTACCTGTTGATTAAGTTCCGGATAACTGTGAAGTTGTGATTGGACCTCTTTAGGGAATCTAGGTATATTACCCATTTTCGTTTTGGTATAATTACAATTAGAATCTAGTGGAAGCTACACAGGTATGTCAGCATGGTCATTAAACCTAAGTTCGTGTTGCTTATAAAGTACAAATCAACAAGTATAGCGGTGAGTGCAACACTTACTCGGATGTAGGGCAAAAGTATGTATTCCGTGTTGCGGTGAGCAGGAAAAACTCTATAACGTAATCCTCAATGAATCTTGCATTCGGCTTGATGCTTTGCTCAGAGACCACGTGTGGGTCGAGAAAACCTACCAGTGATTTCCTTCTTCCGGCTTCATACATCATGTATCTATATACAAAAGCAATGAGTTATATATAACATTTGTCGGTATTACACGAACATTGACCGTGATTGTACACACTTACAGTGTCCAGCATCATATGAGTGAGACGTCGAGCTCGTCGAGGTTGAAGAGACAGAACAAGTCATCGAAGGTCACCGTGAAGACATAGTCTTGATGCTCGTGGTTAAAATGATCCTTCTTGAACTTGACGGTGACACCCGAGCGTCGCTGATCAACCGGCTTGTTGGACTGTTCCATGTACCATGTATGCAATGCCGTGCAAGCTGGTCCTAGGGTAGGGCTGTCTAACCTCTCGACCAATGGCTCGCCTAGCACGAATTTTCGGGCCAACGGCAAGAAGGGGATATCAGGACAGGAGTCGACCGTCTTCGATTTGCCCTTGCTGCCTCGCTTTGTATAGGTCAACTTCACAAGAGTCGACTGAGCACGAGGTGTAGATGCAGGACATTCCTGTGAAATTGACACCGGAGCAGGTAGCTCTAGGCAGATGTCCACCTTGGGCCATTAGATGAATGTTCCAACGGCTTGCCCTAGAGTCATGACCTCGTCGTTTGGGGGAATATGCAGCGGGAAGGCCCCGAAATTGGCACAAACACCGTCCACATCCACTTTTGCAAAACCAGGAGTAATTGTTGCATCGTGCACCAAAGACCCAGCACCGCATGGATACACCTGGCCCCAAGCAGCATCTAGGGCAACAGAGGCATATCTCACTTGGAGCTTGCACTTCATAGCCACCTACATAATGATACAAAATTAGCTACTCCAACAGGCTTATCAATGGATCGAGCATTCAAGAGATAATAATTATTACCTGGATGTCATCGACGAGAAATCTGTCGTCACCTATTGGGGTAGGGTTAGGGTTGGACGCGCACTACTCGGAAGTTTGGGGGTCAAGCTAGCACAAGAGGCGCAGGGCTTGCAACTGATTTGGGAGTTGCAATTCCCTAATCCTTTCCTCAAAGGTCTCCATCTGCCGTTGTTGGGCAGCTCTGATCTCACCTCTGATGGATTCAGTGAACTCATCTCTGAGGGATTGACGAATCTCCTCTTGTAGCTTTGCATCGCGCTCGGTTTTGGCTCTCTTCCTACTCCGGTACGATCCGGAGTCCGCTTGGAACCATTTTTCCCATGTAACATAAACACCAGCAGCTCTCGTGCGACCTGGATGCTCACTGTTTCCTAGGGCCGCGGAGAGTATATGTTTCTTCCTGTCTGCTTGGAATGAGCATTGGGAAGATTGTGCACTCAGCGTTACCTGCAATAGCCCGACATGTCATTTCACTTCCTATGAAGTTATAGAGTAATTACAAACTAGGTAGTTTGATATCTTACCAGGCACTGGGACACTTCCTGGTCTGCGGGGTTTGGAAAGTAGACTTCCCCCGTAGGCCCAATACGTAACCTCCCAAATAACCACTGTCGGGAGCGCACATCAGTGATCTCGGGAAATGGCGGGGAGACATTCGAACAGCTTGCCTGCTAGTCCTGATCCCTCCATATCGGGACTTTACCCGCATACCAGCCGTGCCAGAGTCAGAGGGTGCTTTGTTTTTGCTTGAGGGCCGTAGCGCCGTGACTTTACTCCTAAATTCATCTGTCGCCTTCTTCGCCACAAACTCGGCTCAGGACTCTTCCAAGAATGGATACTTGTGGAAGGGCCTCAGATCATTCTCCACGTAGTTCTTGACAAGCGTGCTCTTGAAGTTCTTCCACGCTTTGCACGCCTGTAGCAACGCGTGTCGTTGCACGGAGTCCAGGTGTTCTGCTGTGATCTCGAATGATTTGAGAATATCCATCAACACAGCAGTTTTCAGTTGTTCGGGCACCACCTTCCATGAATAGTAGGTGATGCTGACCCGTTCCTGTGCAACTATTCCGACCATTCTCTGAAATGCGGATGCTGCTCGGCGAGGATTGATAGGGGTCCCAGACTGATCGACCTCCGTGATGGTAAATCGGCCCCTAGGCCTTTTCGATATTCCTCTTCTTCTACCGCGGTTGGATATTATTCCAAAGGATGGTGCATCACAGACACATGAGGCGGCGATGACGAAGAATGAGCGGAAGACATCTTCACAAGAAATAGAACATCATGTGAACAATTGAAATCAGCATAAAGCTAAGATTTAACATTTTGATATTGCTATCAGATGTAGAGTAAGCATTCCAATTAAAGCTCAAGTACAAACCCGATTATCAAAACAATTTCAGTACAAGACTATTATCATCACAGAGCATTCATCTCAAGGCCAACACACCACATTGCAATATATTCGATGAGCGAGATCAAAACAAATACCATATGAATAACTGACTAGAACAAATACAAATTCATAAAACAAGTGCAATTATCATGAGGGACCATGACAGATTATTGATAGAAATAGTTAGGAAAGGGGCATTGGAATTGGCAACTCGGCATTGGTTACCTTTAGGCGCCGAGGAGAAGGACGAGCAGGAGCAAGACTGAGCAACAGGCGGCGTCGAAGGGAGGCGACCGGCTTGGGTGAGGGAGCAGCGGCGGGCTCGGGGCAGGAGGCGCGACGGGCTTGGGGGAGGCAGGCCGGGAGGAGGAGGCGGCATCGACGGATCGGGAGGAGTCGCGCTGCTCGAGGAGGGATGTCGAGGACGGCGACAGGCTCTGGGGAGGAGGAGCGAGGAGTTGAGAAACTTAATCGCTTGAGTGGCGCGCGAAAACCCTAGAGTACGTAATGTAAATAGGGATGGACATCACTGACGGTTCTAAATTAGAACCGCTCAGGACATGTGGGATCCTGAGCGGTTCTAAAGTAGAACCGTCTATGATATGTGATGTATCACTGACGGTTCTAATTAACAAGCTATGCATGATATATTGTATCCTGAGCATTTTTTACCAAGGAACCGCTCGTAATATATAATCATAGATGGTTTGTAGCTCAAACCGCTCGTGATATTATTTTGTATTGGTTAATCTAGATACGTTTATGGGCTAGCCTCGGGAAATGCTAGCCATGCCCTCTGAAACAAGCGTAAAAGACAATAAGTACATGTATATACATCCAATTCACATTCATTTGAGAAACAATCACATCCATTTCACAAGACAAATCAATTAATTAACTCAAATGACCTAAAATTAACAATTCATCAGAACGTACATATATATACACACATTGTTCAATTAATCTTTAAAAATTAGCCCTTCATGATGATCGACGCGTATGCAGCTAGTTTCGTTACGTTCTTCTTCCTCGACCCTTATGCCGTTTCCAAAAGGAGGGAACTCATCAAATTGATTGTATTCTTCCTCGTCCACTACATTCTCAACTCCGACAATCCTCCTTTTTCCATGAAGAACTACGTGGCGCTTCTTATTTGCCGTCAAGAACATAGAAGACTGAACAACTTGGTTAGCCAAGACGAATGGTTCGTCTTTGTATCCGACACGTTCGAGGTCCACGGTAGTGACGCCGTACTTGTCGACCTTCACCTGTGGGAGATGGACCAAACAACACCGAAATAGGGGGATCTTGAAAAGCACGTAGTCGAGCTCCCATATCTCCTCTATTTGCCCATAGTAGGAGCTCCTCAGTCCATCGGTACTGAATGCATCTATGCGGACACCGCTGTTCTGGTTAGTGCTTTTTATATCCCGAGCCTGCATATAGAATGTGTACCCATTTATGTCGTATCCTCGCCATGTCACAACTGTAAATGTTGGCCCTTTTGCCAGCCATGTCAGCATATCACTTGACGAGCTCCTAGCGAGTCGCTCCTTCAACCATTGGTTGAACCGTCTATTGTGTTGTCTCGTGATCCAAACATCCGGCCGCACCGGATTCTGTTGCCAAAGCATGTCCTTGTGCTTTGGTCGATATATGGGGACACTTGGTATGTGTTGCAAGACCGTGAAATGGGCTTGAGCATACCGATCCATATCTGGAGTGATTGCTTTCCTTCCGATGGTCCCGACACCCTCGAGCCTCCCCTCATGGCGAGACCGAGGCACACCTATCAGTTCGACCTGAGCCATGTAATCGACGCAGAACTCAACGACCTCTTCGGTTGCATAACCTTCGACGATGCTGCCCTCTGGCCGAGATCGATTCTGTACATAGGACTTCAGAATTCCTATGAACCTCTCGAACGGGTACATGCTATGTAGGAACACGGGCCTACACATCTTTATCTCCCTCACAATATGAACAATGAGATGGACCATGATATCGAAAAACGACGGAGGAAAATACATCTCAAGATCATATAGAGTCGTCACCACCTCGTCCTGCAGAGCATCTAGTCCTTTAGGATCGATGGCCTTTTGAGCAATTGTGTTAAAGAAATAACACAGCCTCATGATTGTCTCTCGGACCTTGATCGGAAAAATACTTCTAATTGCAACAGAGAGCATTTGTGCCATCAACACATGACAATCATGAGACTTCATGTCAATTAACTTCAAATCTTCCATTGAAACAAGTTTCTTCATGTTGGCGGAGTAACCGGACGGAACTTTCACACTATGCAAGCACTGGCACAGTTCGGTTCTCTCGGCCTTGGACAGAGTGTAACAAGCAGGGGGAATGTACGTTCGTCCTTTATTGGTCTTTGTTGGTGCTAACTCAGGTTTGATGTCCATATCAACCAAGTCAAGCCGTGCGTTGACACCATCCTTTGTTTTGTCACGAATGTTCAGTAAGAGACCAATCAAGCTGTCACATACATTCTTCTCTACGTGTATGACGTCGATGCAGTGGTGAACTTCTAGGTGCTCCTAATAAGGTAAGTCCCAAAATATTGATCTCTTCTTCCACATGTTCTTCTTACGGGTTCTTGATTTACATCCCTTTCCGAGCACAACATCTAAATCCTTAACCATATTATAGACCTCTTTTCTGCTTAAATGCCATGGAGCTGAACTGTCCTCCTTCTCTCCGCCGAATTGTTTCTTCATCCTGCGGTATAGGTGAGCCCTCCGAAGGAACCTACGATGACGCATGTACACAGTTTTACGCGAGTGATTCAGCCACACACTCTCGGTATCATCTAAGTAGTGAGTACAGGCTTTGGCTCCTTTTGTACTCTGGCCCAACAGATTAGCAAGGGCAGGATAATCATTTATGGTGCAGAACAACAAGAAACGTAAAGTGAAGTTCTCTCGTTTGTACGCATCACATACCTGTACCCCTTCAATCCATAGTATTTTTAGATCTTCCATCAATGGTGCTAGGTACACATCAATATCATTCCCAGGTTGCTTCGGCCCTTGGATAAGTATCAACAACAAAATATACTTCCACTTTATACACAACCAAGGAGGAAAGTTGTAGATACAGAGCGTCACGGGCCAAGTGCTATGTCGGCTGCTCATGTTACCGAAAGGATTCATTCCATCTGTACTCAATCCAAACCTTATATTCCTCGCCCGCACCAAGTCCGCAAACCTCCTATCAATGTTTCTCCACTGGCGGAATCAGCAGGGTGTCTTAGCTTTCCGTCATTCTTACGCTTCTCTGAGTGCCAATACAGCAGTTTTGCATTATTTGGGTTCGCAAAAAACCGCTTCAAACGGAGAATTACAAGAAGATACCACGCCACCTTAGTAGGAGGTCCTTTCTTTACCTCGATTCCCTCGTCGTCATCTGATTGATTCTTACGCTTGTATCGGGATGCGTTGCACACCGGATATACATGCATGTTTGTATACTTGTTACGGTAGAGGATACAGTCGTTCGAACATGCATGTATTCTTTCTACTTCCATTCCCAACGGACAAAGAACCTTCTTGGCTTTGTAGGTGGTTTTGGGCAACTCGTTTCCCTTCGGAAGCATGTCCGCTAAGAGACCTAACAGCCCTGTGAAACTATTGTCAGACCAACCGTTGCTTGCCTTGAATTTCAGCAGTTTAAGCACGGATGACAACCTTGTGTATTCCGGCTTGCAGCCCGGGAACAAAGGTTTCTCGAGTCCTCTATCAAGCCCCAGAATTGAACATACTCCCTCTCATAACAGTTCCCTTCTGCATCGCGAAGTATCTGATCTAGATTGTCATCGTGCAGCCTATCCAAATCAGAACCACAATCGACATCATCCGGTGGCATATCGTTAACTACTTCATCAGCGATGTCATTGTTACTACCTTCTTATATAATCTGCTCTTCACCGTGATTGGTCCAACGTGTATACCCCTTTTTGAAACCCTTTCGAATCAAGTGTGTTTCGATTTGCGCTCGGTTCTTAAACATCTTCATATTCTTGTAGTCAATGCATGGACAGTACATATACTCTGCCCCCTTATTCAACATATTCTCATCGGCAGCTCTTGTAAAAGCAGATATGCTATTAATGTACTCTTCACTCACACGGTTCTCTGTGTACATCCAACTTCGGTCCAACTACACTACGCATATAACAAAATTTAGTGTTAAATATTGAATTAATTAATTAGTATACTATAGATGCAACTTTTGATATGTCATTTGAAATATGTATTCCTAATGAACTGAAAAAACAACAATGCATTACAATAGGAGTACATTAATATGCATGTGTGTAATCAATGGCAACAACACTAATAAAATCCAAACTTCGGCCATGCACCCTAGGGCTAGGTTTCATCACAAACACATTGTAGATAGCCCACCCAACTTCTACTAATTAATTTGCAAAAGTAACTAAAATCTTAAGTACTTATAGTAGTCAACTTTAGATGGTAAGAAACTAGATCTAAACTATCTTCAATTCTCTCTTTACCAAACTAGATCTAGAATATAATGCAATTAGGAATAAATTACTAACCATCGATAGTCAATAACAAATAGATCTACAATCACTCTTCCCAAATATACGGTCTCCTTTCACCAAATCGTCTTAAAGCCCCACCTCCTCAAAGCAGCAGTAGCAGTGAGAACATAGCTGAAATTTAAGACAGATCTGTAAGGGCCATGTCTGTAATAAGTAAGATTATTACAAACGATTTTTAATACAAACCGTCTATGATGAGGACATGGAATCATATACAGTTCATATTGAAAACCGTCTGTGAAGTATCACAGACAGTTCTTGAAAAGAGCCGTCTGTGATATTAAAAAATATCACAGATGATTCTTTCCCATTTCCCGACCGCCGCGAGCGTGTTCGAGAACGCCATGTAGGTGCCCGGTCTCTCGGCGTGGCTCAGCTCAAACACCTCCCTCGCTGCGACGTCAGCCATGTCCTTTCCCCGTGCAGCGTGGCCGCCCCGAGTAGCGCCGCCCACACGTCAGAGTTCGGCTGCGCCAGTATCCCTCTGATGAAGTCGTGAGCCCGGCGGACGCTCCGGAACCTGCCCAGCAGGTCCACCATGCACGCGTAGTGCTCCATCCGCGGTTTCAGCGAGTACTCGTGCTCCATGCTCTGGAAGACCTGGCCCTGAGACAGCAGCCCGGCGTGCGCGCACGCTGACAAGGTGCTCAGGAACGTGGCGTGGTTCGGCCTGACGTCCCGCTGCCTCCACATCTGGCCGAACAGCTGAAGAGCTTTGTCGGAGAGGCCGTTCTTGCCGTACCCGTCGATCATCGAAGTCCATGTGATGACGTTCCTCTCCGCCATCCGGTCGAAGACCCTCTGGCCGTCCTCAACCCGGCCGCACTTGGAGTACATGCCGAGTAGCGCGCTTCCCGCCTTGATGTTGGAGAAGAGGTTGCTTTTGATCACTTGGCAATGCACCTGCTCCCCGAGCTCCGGTGACGATAAGAGCGAGCATGCGCCAAGCACACTCACGAATGTCGACACCGTCGGCCTAAACGTCTTGCTTTCAAGGTTTTGGATACGGGAAACATCTTTTACCCGGGGGGTTAAGGCCGAAAATCGGCCAATTTTGGCCGAAATGTTAAAATCAAAATTTGAAATTCTCAGATTTTAAATAAAAAAATAAATCAAATCCGAACAAAATTCAAACAAACCGATTTTTTGGAACAAAATTCATCCAAACCGATTTTTGGGACTGGTTTATATACCTACCGGCGCCACCGGTAAAACCCAAATTTCCTATTTTCGGTCAAAATTCTTAAACGGCTTGTTGTAGCCTTCGACCATCGCGTTGTACGCCACAATGTCCTTCTCGACCAACCCCTCGAATATCGCTTCGGCGTCCTTGTACAGCCCTTCGTTCTTACACCCGACGATCAGCGCCGTCGAGCACACCACGCTCCGTACTAGCATCATGCCATACACTCGCCGCGTGTAGCCCAATGACGTGTTCTTCACGTAGGCATCCACCATCGCCGCAAAGAGGATGTCATCGAATCCGACGATCGACCACACAACGCGCGCGTGGACCTCCCTCACGGTGCTGGGCAGTGCTAGCGCCGCAGACGCTGTGGGAGCCCCTGAGTTATTTCCGTAAGGCCGAGACCCGCCCGATCTTAAGAAGATAACTCTGGACTTTCAGGTAAATAGATTCTAAATTAACTCCATCTAAATGAGAGGTCTTTACTGAAACTAGAGCCCCGATGATTATGCATACCGCTCCCCTGTGAGTACTGTATGATTATCGGTTCTTTAAACAATCAAAGGCCACATTTAATGAGTTAAAATAGAATGCATGAACAGAGAGCATAGGGTCATGTTGGCTCCCAAGATCAGCGACTAATATACCCAACTCACATACAACATTGATCATATCCATACAACATTCATACATTGATAGTTCAAAAGACATACATCGTAATAGTTCAAGTCTACAACTATTACAAGTGGTCGACCGGCCAAATTCAAATAAGAACTTAATGTAGCAGCGGAAGCAAGTAAATAAATTAAAAGTCCAGCATTGTATGCCCCATAACCCATCGGCAACCGACTGAGAGTTAAATGATAGCACTACTCGTCAGTGTCGCCTAAAACGACACTTATAAGCTCGTCGGGCTCACAATCTTCCTCACCTGGAACCAGTAGACAAACTGGTTGAGTACAAAGTTGTACTCGCAAGTCTTACACAAAGATAAAATTAGTTACGCATAGAGGACATTCAAAGGATAGAATTAGTGGCTTTAGTTTTGCGAAAAACGCAACAATTTTCCAACCTACACATACTAGTTTATCAATTGCCATTTTAAAAATAAATTTGAAGTAGAAGTAAAGCATGTGATAAAGTAGTACAAAGATAAATAAATGAATCAAACAATCATCCAAGTGGTAGCCCACTTTGATACACTAAAATGCATGAATACCCGTTCATTCCGAATACCAAGTTGTACCCACAAATTTTAATTCAAAGTCTAACAATTAGCAGCCACATACTCAAGCGATCGTCCATAACCGCAGACACGGCTATTCAAATAGATTTATGTCTACAGAGGTGTACTAATTTACCCACGCGACTCGACTAGCCCGTAAGCCTCCGGATAATGACACACTTCCTTAGGTATGTTGGCTGAGGAAATCGAGATTCGGTATTTTTCAGCAAGAAATCCCATTGGGTTAGACCACCCATGCAAGATGAACCCCAACTTAGTATACATGCATATAGCAAATGCTAAGCGGGCATGTACGTTGTGCCGGAGGGGCCGGTGTGAGGTAGTTAGTATGTTGGTTTTCCTCAACATAAGTAATCGTGCTCCCTTTCACAGTATATATCACACTGGGTTCCTAAAGAATATAGGATTTCACGGTCTCTATGTCCTCACACCACTTGCGGTCTAAAGCAATAAAACATTCCCCTTACTTGACCAAACGGCACCCATATATCGCGTGTGATAGCACGAGTTTTACTTGAATCGTAGGTACCAAAGTTCAGTCCTTAATGGTCCGGACAAGACAACCACAGACCCGATCTCGTGCACGAAGGCACCCTTACTAGCCACCACTTGTCCAGACCCCAAAACTCATTTAAAATGATAAAATTTTACTCATAAAACAGATACGAAGATCTGAAATAAAAGAAGATAAAACAATATGTGTTTCCCCATAATTATCGGGTTATTCCCGACAATCAACCTACCGTATCTAGACTTGCATGGCTAAGCAAACTGGTGGAATATATTTCACACAACCTAACTTAAGCATGTTGATACTAGAATGAATTCAAGGATAACCTCAATGAATAGGATATAACTAACTACATATCACAAAAATAGCGACATAACAAAATAAGCATGCAAGCAATTATCATTGCGCTAACTTATCAAAACTGGGATCAAATATGATGCAAAAGAAAGTTCAAATGATACTTGCCTTGTTGGTAGATTAGTTGTTCACTCTCAGTAGCGTACGAGTCAAAATCAATTGCTTCGGGGTCTAGAGAATTAACGATACTGATAAACACTGAGAAATACGTCAAAAATCAAATTGCTAAAAAATACATGATTTTTCTACAGTGGCTAGTGCATGATTTTAGATGAATTCAGGAGAAATAATTATTCCATTCGGAGTTATCATGTGAATGTTATAGCATTTCGAATTTCAGGTTCCAATAAGCCTTAGTTCATGTAATTTAATTATTTGGTCAAAATTTGTTTAGTAGTGGGGGATACAAGGATTATATAGATAAATATAAAATATTATTACAAGTTCAAAATATCTGGGTTCATCTCATTTGGAGTTTTCATGAATTAGTTATGCATTTTCAAAGTTATCAACCTTT
The DNA here is from genome assembly GCA_036346405.1 of Phyllostachys edulis. Lineage (NCBI taxonomy): Eukaryota > Viridiplantae > Streptophyta > Magnoliopsida > Poales > Poaceae > Phyllostachys > Phyllostachys edulis. The sequence continues at coordinate 69,180,789 of CM070550.1, forward strand.
TTCTATTGTAAAAATAATAGGTTTATGGATCACTTTCCAAAAGTATATTCTCTGTTATAGAGAAATGTTTGAAACCAATTTTATAATAAATTTCATTAAAAATGAAAATTATCAAGACTGGTTTCATTCATTTTGGAGTTGAGATGAATTAGTTATGTATTTTTGAAGTTAAACACATTTTCAATTTGTAAATAAATCATTCCAGAATTTCTATACTCATTTTGGTACTTTTCTCACCGAGGTCTATCCTAGCGCAGTCTCTTACAGGCGGGACCCAGGTCAAGGGTTGACTTAGTCAATATTGACCCAGCCCAGCCGAGAATGACGTCGAAGACGAAATCTTTAAAATGTGCCTTCCTATTACAAACACATACTTTCTATTAAAGCTCATAAGGAATACGTTTTCCTTAAGGGAATACGCACTACACAAATTTACACTATCACTAAACCGGCCATGAGGCCCACATGTCATGCTTTGTAGGTTAATACTTAACACACCTAACCGTGTTTTTCGACATAGATCCAAAATTAATTACTAATCATGGCGCTTATACCCTAATGACATGCTACAGGGCCAGTCGGAGTTCCGACAAAACAAGTGCTAGCTTCGCCGGAGCCCCGCCGGCGACTCTGGCCACGGCGGCGAGATCTGAGGACATGAATGGATCCCTAATACCATTGCACACCTAAAGGTGGTGGTTGGAGCGGTTGGGATGGCCTGCTCCGGCGGCTAGCCAGCAACGAGCGGTGGCACCCATACGGCTAACGTGCATGTGTGGATATCATGTGGATATGCCCATGATCTTAGGATGATGAGGCAATTGGCAATGGCGTTGAGGGTGTGCGGAAACATGCGTTTTCGGCGAGGTTTCAGCTTCTGTCAGGCCTCTGGCGATCTGACCAGCCATGGGGGCGGTCAGATCGGCCGTGCCTTGGTTTGGTTGGCTGTTTTGGTTTCTGACAGTCTGACCGGCCAGGGTGGCGGTTAGACCGGCCATTGAGGCGGTCTGACCGGCTACTGCTGAGCGGTCAGACCAACCACCTTAGGAACTTTGGTTTTTGGAGCTGGGCCAAAAATAGAGGGTGTAGGCAAGATAGAGGATTCTTCTGCACTAGGTCTCATTATTTTTGGAGCTTCCAGTAAAAAGTTCTATTTGTTTGAAAATTCCAGAAAGGTTCGGATTTCCAGGGTTGGAATTTTGGCTAAGTCCTAGTTGGGCGGTCGACCGCCAACAGTGTGGTCGAGCCAAGCCAAGGCGGTCGACCGCCAAAGTGGCATCGACCGGTTTTGGCTTGTTCATCAGCCAACTCGGTGGCGATGATTGTTTTGTTAGGTCAAGTTTATGGGTTTCATTGCATAGATGTTGCATGATGCATGTTTTGGCTAACATGGGTCAAGTTGTGAAGAACTTATGCTCGGAAATGGTTGCTTGGTCTATTGTTGTGCGGGTGGCTTGGAGTCAACTATGGTCAACAACGAGGAGGACCGGGACTTGGTTAGGAGAACCAAGGTCCAGAACGGTTGTGGATGTCGGGTAAGATGGTTGGACTCAAGCAAGACGCAAGATGGACAAGAACTATAGAAGGCAAAGTTTGAGCAAAGGCCTTTGTGAAGGTATGTGCTCATGTCTCATCAATTATGAGAATTGATGCTTGTGTGTATCGTGCGGTGCTACGTAACGGTTTGCTTGTCTGTGATGGTTGTAGGACACCGGAGCTAGGTCATGGTGAGGCGGACTAGATCGGGACTAGGTTAGGAGAACCGAGGTCAAGAACGATCGAGGTTGTACTGGAAGATGACTAAGGCTAGCGGAGTGCTTACAAGCCGAGAAGACAAGGAACTCTACCGGTGGTGAGACATGTGGTGCGCCAAGTGACTTGGTCCCAATTGCAAGCAAGGACGGTTCGATGGCATCCGGACGCGTGAGAGGTTTGGCGGGAAGTCATTGGGATCACATAGATGAAGACGGAGTATGGGAGATGCTTTGAGGCGAAGGAATCACAAAAGGTCGGTGGATGGGCATTTTGGGAAATTGCTCTATACCGGAAAAGTGGTAAGTGGTGGTGTGCGAAACCACCATCTTGGCCTTGGCTAAACCGCGGTGCGGGACGGTGTATGGAGAAGCGGTCAAGCGAAGATGAAGACGACGCTTTGAGATGCGTGCGTGTGTTGAACCCGTTTGTGTGTGGGCTTAACGGGTGCCCTAATGGAATATTCTCTAGATGCTAGCCTTCACTATAAATAGAGCTAAGTGCTGGTTGCACTTGAGCACCCTTTGGCCATCTAATAACCCTATTTTGTGTTTTAGGGTTTTTTGGGAGAAAGGAGGAGAGCTAGGGTTTCTAGGGTTTGGATTGAGTGTGTGCTCATGCGTTGAGCTTTGTCCTCCATGATAGAGTGACTGTAAAACATCCATCTATCTCAAATCAATCCAAGCATCACTTCTTGACATGAGTCTCTTTGTGTTCTTGTTCTCTATTTTGTGATTTTGGCCATCTAATAACCCTATTTTGTGTTTTAGGGTTTTTGGGAGAAAGGAGGAGAGCTAGGGTTTCTAGGGTTTGGATTGAGTGTGTGCTCATGCGTTGATTTTTTTCCTCCATGATGGAGTGGCTGTAAAACATCCATCTATCTCAAATCAATCCAAGCATCACTTCTTGACATGAGTCTCTTTGTATTCTTGTTCTCTATTTTGTGATTTTGGGGCTCTATTTGATTCTCAGGTTTTTACTTGATTTTTTCTCCTGATCTTGCTTGCTGGGATATGTGGGAACCCATCTAAGATCATCTAGATCATCAATCAACCACGAGCAAGCTTTTGAATCTAAGTTTTGTTTTTGCCCGATTTTTGTGAAAGAAAGGGTGATTTTAGGGTGTTTTTGCTCTTGAGGGCTTTTTACTTGATTCTTCCTATGATTGAGGATGCTAGGACATATGGAAGATTATCCTTAGCCATCTTGGATTGATTCCTCCCACGAAATCATCTCAATCACCGTTTTCGTATTTGGCTCGATTTTGAAGCAACCTTCACTAAAACGGATAAAGGTCAGAACTATTGCAACAATCTTCATGATCGCTGATTGGAATAGGTTCCTGACATACTAAGGAAGGTATATTTCAAGTTTCGTGAAGTTTGGAGTCACGAATCAAAAGTTAGACCTTTTTGTATTTTGGAAGTTCGGGCTGATTTCACTGTTCATCAGGCTAGAGGTCAGACCGCCCATTTGAGAGGTCAGACCACTAGGCTGTGAGGTCTAACCGCCCAACTCATTGTGATTTGAGTTTTTGGTTGTTTTGCTTCGGGGTTTCGATTGGATTCAATACAAGTCTTCCACTGTGCTTGTATATTGATCTTCATAGCTTTCATAGCTATTGGAGTGAAATTGGTATTGAATCCGATCTTGGTGAAAAAGTGATCGTGCTCCTATTCACCCTCCCTCTAGTCGCCGTTTCAGTCCAACAGCATGCGATGCTAAGGACACACACTAAGCAAAAGAGAGCATGTACTAGCTCCTGCAAGGTACAATGAACTCACCTGAGCGATGAAGGGGTTAGGAGATCACCAGAGGGAGCTTGTCCACAACAATGGCGACGGCGGCAGCAAGCCTCATGTGGGGGAGACACTAGGCGCAAAACGAAAGGCAATGGGGTGTCAAAACGATTAAGGAAGCTAAGGAGACGGTGCCATTGCAAGGAATCAGCAAAAGCCTTACCCGATTGACAATGGAGGATGAATAGGGTTCTTATCCGACAAAAAGGAAAAAACACCAAATTCACTAGCTCTTGTGAATGTTTGAACAATTAGATTGAGGGGAAATGAAGCTTATACTCCATGGCCCATGATGACGCTCAAGAGCATGGGGGGGGGGGAACTCACCGGAGACGAAGATGGCCAAAGAGGTTAGTCTCGGGCGCGCTCTAGAGCCCCAAAGGACACGTCTTTGTCCCGAGATCTACACACAAAAGTAAGGGTCGTCATTACTAAAAACGGAAATGGCATGCAAAGTAGGAGCTCAAGGACTTGGTTGCACGGACTTCACCGAAGGAATGAGCTCAAGGGAGTTCCTCTTTCCTCAGCCCCGAGAGGAAGGGTGAGGAGAATTAGAGGCAAAGGGGGAGTATTATCCTCGGGCGAGGACAGAAATGGAGGCGGTGTCACAAGGAGGAGCTCCAGGAGTGGTCGGGAGAGGCGGTGTCTCACGGTGTTGGCAGTTGTGGACGGAGGAGCGGCAGAGCTCGATGACCGCGTGGAGCGCTGCCTCCACCCGAGGTAGGAGATCGGATTGACGCGTAGGCCCAGCGTGTCAGCAGCACAAAGGAGGTGCGGTTCAGACGATAGGGTTAGGTCAAACCAAAGTGAGTCGGGCTCGGTCGAAACAGTGAAAGGCTCGAACCCGATGAACAGTGTTGAGCCCGAAATTTGAAAATCAGATTTGACCAAACAACAACAGGTTTGACTGAGGCTTAAGAAATATAAATAAAATTCTAAAAATTCTGAAATAATTTAGAGGGTTTCTTGGGAAGGTCTAGCCTCCATAAAAATTATCAAACCTCACTGTTAATGATATATTTTGTTCAGTTTAAATTCAAACTTAAATTACGTCATTGAATTTTGTTTGAATTTTCAGAGGGTTAAAACTAGTCCCACAAATTTGGGAAAAATTATATTAATTCTTGATAATTAATATAGTATTTGAATAAATTATTTTCAAAAGATTAACATAAGGTTTTATTCCTGTTCTTGTTTTGAGTTAAGTTTTTGGAAGTGTAGGTTTAACACTTGTTTGAGATTTTTCAAGTGAAATAAATTATGCAAAGGTTTGTAAATCATGATGTAGGCTGAAGATATGCATACTAATTATCATTAATAAATTTAGGGATGTGACAAATAGCTTCAGCGCCATCGATAGCGAGAAGACGTCCAGCCACCCGATGGACTCCGCGAGCCGCCTCAAGATCCCCACCGCCTCCTTGGGGAGCCCCAGCCGGAAGTACCCGACGACAAGGTAGTTATGCGTGGCGTGGGTTGGCCTCTGCATTCCGTCGAACACCGCGCGGGCGTGGTGGGAGCCGCATCTTAGGTGCACGATGACGATCTTGACGGAGAGGTCAGTGGTGGGGCGGAGGGCGGACGGGAGGAGCTGCGCATGGAGGGTTTTCGATTTGGCTCGGGGTGGGGATGTGTTGATGAGGCTCTAGATGGCGGTGACGAGCACGTCGGCGGTGCGAAGGTAGCAGGGGATGCGCGGTGTTGGAGAGCAAGCGCGCCATTGGGAGTCGACTCTGTTTCTTCCTTGCATTTTTAGGCGCTTTCCGTGTTGGCCAAAAGTTTATTAGCGTTAGCCGTTAGGTTGGCCCAAAACACCTAAAAACTTGATTTTTTTTTTGGCTTTTTTTTTTAAAAAAACTGGGATTTCCCCCCCTCCAACCTACATTAAAGAAGAGAACCGTGGCGGCAGCGGAGGCCCAGGTCCTCTTTTTGGGATATTTAGCCTTACAAAAATTTGTAATCTAACTCTATATGGGTTTCCGGAAATAAAAAATACAATGTGCAGAAAAATGTTTAACTTTGATTATATTATCAATCTCATTTTAAATTTGTATTTTTCTCCCACTTAAGAAAAATCTAGTTTGTGAAATTTCGCCAAGATACAGAGTAACTAAAATATTACTTCTTTATTTTACTTTCAATTTTTTAAATAGTTCAGGCGCTATTTGCAATGGAGAAATATCGCAAGTATTTTTTTTTAGGAATCAGTACAAATTCCAAGTTATGAAATTCATATGAATTTTGTAGAAATAAGTACAAGTCCTCTAAATTTCCCTATCCCAAACAGAGCCTCAATTGCGAAAAATGTTAAACCGCAAGAATACTTTGCATTGATATACCTTCCTCTTTTTTTAGCATTTGCCTAGGATGCAGTTGGAGCTTTGACGGTCCATTCAACACAATCTAATACACACAAGAACCATCTAGGTAAAGTGGTGGAGCTATAGGTGTTTGACTTTATCCACCAATGTTCAAATTAATTCTGGTGTTCACCTTTATGCATATGTGCGTGCACTTTTGTAGGAATTTTGTGATACCGTGGATTCATCTCCGGCCTATGTCTTTATAGACGTGTTCTAAGGGAGTTTTGTGTGTGTGGTGTACGTGCGTGATGGGCTATGTGTATACTTCTTTCTTGTAATTGCAAACAAAATCTAATAGGTACAATTTTCTCCGTGCTGATAACATTGCCTGTACCAGTGTATTTTGCTCGAGATTACTCGTGTCAAGAATTTGACTGCAGGGGCGTATAAAAAGACTAAGACAACTCACAAGGAGTAATTTTTTTAAACTTGTGTAATATTTTCTTTTCTTTTTGGCGGCCAATTTCCCCATTGGGCAAAAGATTAGACAGATTTAAATCGTTTCATTTCAAGGGGATATATACTCCTTGGAAGTTATCTCTAGGCCTTCTAGCAGCCTGCATGTGGGCCCCGCCAGACAGAGCAGATAAAGGAGGCAAGTCTTTTGAAGAGAGGACTCTCGTAAGTCGTAAACCGCTCCGAGCCGATGGAAACCCTAGAGTGGCCAAGGCCACCACGCCGTCGCGCGTACGCCCGGGTACGCGCGAGTATATAAAAGCATTATCTCTCCCGTGCAGAACCATACCTTTCCCAAACAGGCCCATCGGACCGGATCTCCTCCCGATCTCGAGCTAGCTAGGGCACGCCGTCGATCGACCGATCGTGTGGGCCGGCCGTGTAAACCATGGAGGCTGCTGCTGCTGCTTCTGAGACTGCTTCTGCCGCTGCGTCATCGGGCCACCGGGCACGGTTCATGTTGAACCTGCCCCCAGGCTACCACTTCTGCCCAAGAGAGGACGAGCTCATCGTCTACTACCTTCGCCGGAAGATCGCCGGCCTGCCGCTTCCGCTGCCGATCTTTGTCGACGAGCGCATCACCAGTTACCGCCCCGAGCAAATCATAGGTACGTACATACATGCATACGTTGCGTACATACTACGTAAATTCCTCTGTTCTTTTTTATTCTTCGACATGGAAATTAAGTTACACAAGCTCTGTATTTTTGGTGGTTTGATATGTTGCAGAGAGGTACAGGGAGTATGGGGAGAACAGGTGGTACTTCTTCACCACGAGGCAGCGGAGGTACGCGAAAGGCAACCGGCCGTACCGGACTACGCCGGACAAAGGGTACTGGAAGGCCACGGGGACTCATAGGGCGATCTTCTCCGGCAAAGCAATGGTCGGGCGCGTGAGGACGCTGGTGTTCTACATTTGGCCTGAAGAGATGGACGAGGAGACGGCGCCGCAGCCGAAGAAGCTACTAAAAACCTACTGGACCATGTACGAGTACGAGAACCTCACGTCGAAGGCCGAGGCTGAGGATAAAGACATCGACAAGGTCCTGTGTTTTATCGGCTTCTTTACCTCTCTAATAATTCTAATTCTACGTGTGTGCTTGACATTAGTGTTGCATTGCATTGGTTTAATTCCTGCAGATGGATGAGTTGGTGCTGTGCACGATACAGAAGAAGCAGCGCTGCGACGATGTGGAGGATGGCAAGAAGAAGAAGAAGGAAGGCCAGAAAGGCATCCCTGCCGGCGGCAACGGCGAGGAAGGCAGCCCTGCCAGCGTCAATGGTGAGGAGGGGAGCAGTGCCGGGCCTGCCGGCGGCAAGAAGAGGAAGATTAAGGAAAAGGTCAAGGCACAGAACGGAACTGTTCATGGCCAGCAACTCGATCACCCTGTGAAGAGATCTACGGTGCCAATGCCGCCAAAGGAGCTGTCACAATCGCCTCCTGGAGGAGGTAACTACAGAATTCCTCCAAACATGCACATGGTTCATCAGTGGTCTGGTTGCCCCATACAGAGATCGTCAGCGCCGCCGCCGCCGCCGCTGCAAGAAATACCACACCCAGAGATGATGGTGCCTCCTGAAGGAGACAGCTACAACTTTGATCCAAACACAGCAATGCACCCATACTCCAATCACCCCAGGAGCAGATCGCCGGTGCCAGCACCGCCTCAAGAACTGCCACACGCAAAGATGGTGGCTCCTCTTGGAGGAGGCAGCCACAACACTGCTCCAATCACGGGGATGAGCTCCGGCATGACGTGGGCTTCTAATGGAAGCAGTAGCTATGGCACTGATGCAAGCATGACAATGGGCAACTTTTACGGACATCCTTTCCTCAAAAGGAACTCCTATGAAGAAGAGTCCTACATGCAGCATGTGCAACACAGCACGGTGGCGCCTCCCGGAGTTTACAACCACTCCGGCGTTGCTCGGAACACGAAGGGCCACTCCAGCTATGGATACGCCAGCAGTGCTTTCGGCAACCTTCTCCACTTCCCGCCGCTGCCGTCTTATGCAGCCGGAGCCGCCAGCACCAGCACGCAGGGGATGTTCATGGGCAATGGAGTGGTCAGCAACAGCCACATGGGATTTCCTGCCTCCCAGCACCACGGCGGAAGGATGATCACCGGAGGAGTGCACGCGCTAGCGTCGTGATCCAAGTAGGACGGTGGTGTGCGCCGCTCGGATTACCGACCAAGTGCAAGTAGCACGGTGTCTGGTACTCTGGTCCGTCGCTCTGTCCATAGCATCAGTACATGCATGTCGTGTCCAATAAGTACGTATAGTTGCGAAGTCTTGGTTTTGTTGTGATTAATTGTGCAATAAGGTTTGGAGAGTCTTTGTCAGAGATTAGGGGCGTATGTGTTCTTGTAATAAGTAGCACTAGTCGTTATTAGCTAGGTCCTCTGTTTTTGGATGTCGCCTTGTTATTTCTTCACTCTGTTGTTCAGTTCTGCTGTCCTGTTGTTTGCTCCATTGGAGAGCCCAGTCAGTTTGTTAAGTTATCCGTTGTTGAAATATGGCTTCCCAGAGCAGAAAGATCAAGTAGTGCTGGCTTTATTAACATTCCAAGTTTCCAACCATGGTACAGTTGCCTCACTTTTACAAATGAAATAGATAAGAAAAAAAAAATAAAACAAGCAGAAACAGGGGCAAACCAACAAGATGCGCAATTATTAGCACAAGATGTAGGCGTGAAAAATTAAGCATGCAGTGGGTGATTGGAGCTAGTTGACGACCCGGCAGTTCCTCCTGACCTCGCCGTTTCTCCCCGTCTTCACCTCGACGCTGCCCATCTTCACCATGGCCGCCTTGAACCTGTCCTCCCACCACCCGGGGATGTTGGCGTTGTCTGACACCATCTTGGCCGTCGCCGGCGACGACAGGAGCGACGCGTCCGAGGTGAAGAGCACCCTGTGCGCCAGCACATTCTTGTAGTACTGGTTGTCCAGCTTGTTGGGCGTTACCACGTCCTGCACCACCGTGGGGTCGTTGCTCGAGCTCGGGCTCGCCGGGCACTGGCCCCTCAGCGACGCGGCGAAGGCGGGGTCGATGTCGGAGGGCACGGCGAGGCGGTCGGGCACGAAGGACGAGCAGAGGGACCGGCCGACGGTGTGGGAGCCGGCGAGCACGACCATGTCCTCGACGCCGAGCCCCTTGGCGGCGAAGCTGTCGACGAGCTGGGAGAGGTTGAAGGTCGGCGGCGATAGGAAGTCGAGTGTGCGGGAGGTGTTGGAGTAGCGGCCGTCGAGGCGACCCGCCGGCATGTCGAAGTCGACCCTGCGTTTGCTGAGGAAGAAGGAGGCGTCGCGGGCGGCGAAGGCGACGATGTCGGCGCAGGAGACGAGTCCCGGGCAGGCCTTCTCGACGGCGGCCTTGGCGGCGTCGATGACCTCGAAGCCTTGGAGGCTGGGGTTGTTGGGCGGGCCGAGCTTCTCCGGCTTCGGATTGGCCGGCGTCGGGTCCAGGAGGACGGACGCATCACAGCCCTGCATTGTCCATGGCTCCATGCATGAGAGTTGGATACACAAAACAGCTCAATATGTAGCATTTGTCTTGTTTCTAAAAGATACTAGTATTCTGTTTCTGTATGTACGTGATTTTTTGAATGTCAATATAATGCCCAGTGTGTTTCTTTCTAATTGAACCTGTACTTAATCGATAAGTTGACAGGATGCAACGAGCACTACTATGTACATCTTGAGCTGAACATCATGAAAATACATGAACCTTTGAGATGCATGAATGTATAATGTAATTGTACCTCGACGAAGCACTCATGGAAGAGCATACGGATGAGGCCGGCGCCGATGCCGGGGTTCCGGTGGACGGCGGCTCCGACGACGCCCTTGACGATGGCCTCGGCGTGCGGGCACTTGTCGCGGTAGTACCCGACCTTAAGCCCGCACGTACCAGGACTAGGAGGGTTGTAGTAGCCAGCAGCTTGGCATGCCGCTGCCATGAGCAACGCGGCACAAGAGACCAGAATCACAGCGACCTTACCCATGCTCGCTCGCTCTTCTAGCTAAGCTCACTAACCTGAATGGCAAGTGAATTAAGCAAACACTAGCAGCTAGCTGCTAGCGAGTAGTACTGAGTTTGAGGCGGCGAAGTGCTCTTACTTGTACACGTCTATTTATACTGGCCAAGTGTGTGACTGGGAAGACGAGCACTTCCCCCGAGTTTCTTTTTCTTCTCATTTACCATATTTTTGAATCGAAATAGCAAAAATAGCCCTAAAAAACATTAAAGGACAAAAACGACACCTCTGTCGCACAAAAACACCGCAGCAGGGGACCTACCGCGCACCCAAACTGAAATAACCCAAATTTTCGGGATTTCAAAATTTTTGGTTTAAATTCGGATTTCTTTCCCTTTTTGGATTTTCTTCCCCTTTTCCGCTTTCTCCTTTGGGAAAATTCGCCTTGTCACCCCGGAGGCGCATTCCTCCCAGGCGCCTTCGCCCTTCTTCCTTCCCGCGTCATCCTACCGGTCGTCACCTCCCCGACGTCGCCTCCTTCGGCACCACTGCCGTCAGCGCCACCTCCCATGCCACGCACCGACTCCAGTGCTTTCCACCGCCTTCGCCGCCGCCACCTCACCCCGCCACCTCCCCTCTCGGCGCTGGCCAAACGAGCGTAGCCGCACACGTCGCGCCCGCCACACTACCTCCCTGCTCCCCACTGCCTTCGCCCCGGCTATAAAAGCCCACCCTTCGGCTCGCCACCTTCCTCATCCCCACCTCTAACCCCTCCCTCACCCTCCATCCCCTCCGCTGCCGGCGAATTCGAAGCTTTTCCCCACCGCCTCCTTCTCGGCCGAGGTAAGCTCCCCGGTAAAATTTGCCGCCTCCCTACCTCCCCCTCCCTCCCAACTTCGGCAATGGCTGCACCTCACCACTGCCCACTTTTTTTCCCATTCTCCCTCAGCCCAATTCCGGCTCCTTCGGCCATCGCCGCCAAACCACCATAGGCCGCCCCAAGCCCCACCAACACCACCCCTAGGATCATCTCACCTCCCTGGTGCCTCTCAGACCTTTCCCCACCATTGGCGACCAGGCGAGCCAGGAGCGCCACGGCTTCCACCTCTCGCTTAGGGCGAGCATGCGGGCTTTTTGGCAAGTCTTGACTCAAGGCTGGGCGTTTATGGTTTAGCCGATCGGGTCGTGGTTCCAGACAATAAATGGGGCCGGCCCATTACTATTCATCCAATTCAGCCTTTTACTATTCAAGTGCACAACAGGTTCTTTTACTGTTCACCCAAAAAACCCGAAGCACTGTTCATTTTCATCCGAAAATAGTAAACACTAATTACTGTTCGAAACACAAAACAGTAAATCTAGTTACTGTTCAAATCCAATATTTGTAGATGAATAGTAAAATCAACACTATTCATTATCCGACCCTTTTTTCGCCCGAAACCCTAATACGACATATTATACTCCTTTCTACTGTTTCGAGCTCGTGAATCCATTGCTCCACTCTATTTAGTCTATTTATACACCAAATAAATTCCTATCCATCGCACCATCTTCCTTTATGTTTCTTTTCCGATTTTATTTACTTGCATGTTGTTTTCAGCTCATTCCTTGTCGAGCTGGATTTTATTTTGGATTATTTTTTCTTTTCGCACTAGGTCACGACTTCAACGACCAGGCTCCAGAAGACGCCGGAGAAGATCAGTATTTAGAAGAAATAGTGCATGGAGGAAAGTCACATTCCTTGATCATTTTGAGCCTATAAATTCATATATTTATTATTACTTTTATTATTGTAATTGTGCCAATTATTTTAATTATTGAAATAGTACTTTTGAATGTCATGATAATTAGATAAATCCTATTACCCCACGGACAAACCCACCTATCACTTGTAGGCCATATTCACCTTGACAAGGTTAAAATCCTTTGTAAAGCCATATTCACCTTGACAAGTTCACATAAAATATTAGCTATATAAGTAGCTTCATCACACAAATGTGTTTATAATCTTGAAAAGCAGTATTGGCGGTTCGCTAATGATTTTTGAGGAGAGTTGAGGGTTGTGTCCAGGATGTTGGACAACCCAATAGACTTGTGTTAAAAGTGAGTTGAAGGTGAAGGTGGACAACCAGGAGTTGGTGTTGGTCTTTTTCCTCACTGGAGACAAGTAAGGACAAGAACCTTGTGCCAAAGTAACAAACACAGAAAACCGCTCAACCACATGTGTGGTCATTACTCCCTAGCTTAGTACACTGCTCTGCTATTTGAATATCTACAGGGTGTCAACTGCTCTTGTGTGATAGAGCAGAAGGAATTGGGGTGAGACAGGAATGGGCCTATAGGGACACTCTCTGATCTACACAATGGTATGGTTCCATTAACCTCGGAGTGCGAATTCCACAGTGGGCCGGTGGTCTTTTGAGGGCTGTATGGAGTAAGAACCTACCGGGTAGAGGCTAAAAAGGTTGAGCAGTGAAAAGGCTTTGTTATCTCCGCTCAGTCGCACGCTAACGTGTTGCGTGTCTATTGATCTGACAATATGAGTTTAAGATATCTTGTGAGTAAAGTTGGGCAACTCTGCAGAGTGTATAAAAAGGTATTTGAATATGCCGTGCTTCTGGTTGATGAAGCTGTGTTAATAGGTGATTCCAGTACATGAGGCATAAGTAGAGATTTTGAGATGTTAAGTTGGTATTTAAGTTTGTTGAGAAACCCCCGATGTTATTATTTATAATTGTTTTGCTGTTTTAAAGATAAACAACTTTAAATACAAAATGCATCCAAATATGCCAGTTATGGTAAAACTGTACCATTTCTTTGATAATCCTAGCATGTAATTAATTAGGATTTCCATGTGGCTTGTTGAGTACAGTTGCTCTACTCATTCTTGTAATATCTGCAAAACATCTATAGAGGAAACCTAGAAAAATGCAGAGGATCTTGTCGAATAGGATTTTGGTGGACCACAGATGGTAGCGACTACTGTTATTAGGTCTCGACCGCGCTCAAGTGTGCCTGTGGTTTGAAGTTATTTTTTTGTATTATATTAACTTTGGGCTTGGATGCCCGTGTCAGTGTTAAAACTGGTTGTTAAGCCTTAATCTTATGTAATAAAGGTCTGGTTTTTGTTGTAATCAAGAGCTTGCTTGAGACACTGCTTACTTCACAACTGCACATCCTGGACGGTTGTGAAGAGTTTAACGGTCCCAGATTTGGGATCGTTACAAAGTGGTATCAGAGCTTAGCTTGACTGTAGGTTGAGACCTTAAGTTGGATTTAGGAATTAGGAGGTGAAGACCTTCAAAAATCCTAGTTTGAAAAATTATAAAAGAATTTCGGAAAACAAAAATATAAGTATTATTGCCATCTTTTCCCTTCTATTGCTATCTCATCTAAACTTAGATTTGTAAAATCTCGATTTGTTTTATAAAAAGATTTATTTCTCTCTCAACTAAATTTCAACTTTTCGCCAGAAATTGCAGTGTGGAAGAAGCAGTGTTTAAGTACGCTAGAGTAGTGTTAAATAGAGTAAACCCTAATTAGACGATCTTTTGGTTGTAAAACAAGTTGTACTATGTACTCTAGGTAGAATGTATACAACTCGTATAAATAATTGAGCTATGTTATTTATTGATAATTTGTTTTTCTATCAGTACCTGTATATCATCCCTATCCAAATTCAATTCCTTCTCTTCATCTTAATACTTACCTTAATCTTTCTCCACTTAACTTAAGTCTGGATCTTACTGACCTCTCTGTATTTGGTCAAAATCGCTGTAGAAATACATTCCCAAGATGTCAGGAATAAGAATAAGAAGTCATGGTAATGACAATCCCCAAAATGAGACCACCTCAGAAGATCATCAGCCAAGCATGGCAGAAGTAATGGCCATGATGGAAAAAAAAAATAGATATCAAGCGGAGCAAAATCAAACCAAAATGATGGAGCAACACACCAGGCTCCTAGAACAAATAGCAACCAGATCACTAGTACCTCAGGACCCTACCCTGGAACATCAAATGGAGGAATCACTACAGGATCAAGATGGGCCAATTTCCAGAAAACAAGACCACCAACATTTACAGTCGCACCAGAACCACTAGCAGCAGATGATTAGATAAGAGACATGGAAAGAAAGTTAGACACTATCCAATGCACTGATCAAGAGAAGACCATTTTTGCCTCCCATCAACTCCAAGTACAAGCCACAACATGGTGGATGAATCACCAAACACTCCACCCTGGATGAGATATACCGTGGCAAGAATTCAAGGATACATTTCATAAGGCACACGTCCCCACTAGCATGCTTGCCTCCAAACGCCGAGAGTTTCTTGCTCTCCGACAAAGAGGAAGTACTGTGACAGAGTACCTTCATCAATTCAACAATCTGGCACCACCTCCCTACCCCTCCCCGTGCTGTGTGCCGCCTCCTCTGTCGGACCCGGTTGTTGAATATCCGAAATCCTCGTATGTGTACCGTACTAGTCTCATGATAAGTGACTAGTACACACATTCATAACATTGATATTCATATCCATACACAATTTATATACATACAACATGAAACAAATAGGACTTAAACTTAAGCGTTATACAACAAGTTTAAGTTACAGGGGCCAATTGCCCAAATTAAACTCAAGTTCCAAATGAGAGAACAATGAGGTATAGTAAATAAAACCAAAAAAGGTCCAACGGTGTGCCTCATCCATACCCACGGGTAACCGACAAGGACGAGCCCTAGAAAGGCCCATCACCGGACCCTCTTGTATCGGGAGCAAAGTAAGCGTCGTCGGGAACTGGTTCTTTCTCATACTTTGAACAACAATTTAAGCAAGATTGAGATATTTTGTACTCAGCAAGACTTCTAGTGTATCGCAACTTATTATAAATGCAAGGCTAAACAAGATTATTGTTCTATGCTACAAGTTATTTTCAGCATGAAGCAAGTTTAATTTGTAATACTGATATGTAATAGTTTGCAACAGAAATTTTAAAGAGCAACTAACATGTTGTGAGGACCCCCGAATTATTTTCGTAAGACCGAGACCTTTCAAGTCTTATGGAAATAACTCTGGGCCTCAGGGAAATGAAATCCCACTTAACTCAATCAAAATGAGATGTAATAGCCTCAAGTTAGTGAAAAGTATTAATATGCATTTCATATCATATTTGTCATTTTTGGAGCATGTGCATAAGTTGTTACTTTTTAAAACCTCAAATCCAAACCCTAATTTCAAGCTTGTTTGAAGCTTTAATTGAAAATACAAGTCAATACTTGTATTGAAGCCTGGGAAGTATTTTTATCAAATACTAGATTAATTTTTGCAAAATAAGATAATTTTTGTGAGATGTTTGAAATCAGTTTGAACTTAAGAAAAACCTATGTTCCTTTTTAAACCAACTCGGTTGCGGAATTTAAAGAAAGTATTTTAAACCATGAATAGTGAGTTTTCAAAATTTTTATGGGACATATATCATCCCAGTAGCTTCTCTAAAAAATTTTGTATTTTTATAAATTTATTTGGTATTTTTAAACCTCTGGTCAAACTTTTAAAGTTTGATTTTGGGTTCTAGTCAACCAAATAGACCCAGCCAAGCCATTGGCACTATAGTGACTCGACTCAAACCCTAGGAACTTGGTTAGACCCAGCCGTGTGCCATTAGAACTGACCCAGTCACATTCTTAAGGCTCAGCCAACCTCCAGTGCTCGCGAACCGTCTGATTTTGAAACGAACGGACCAGATCCACTATGACATTCGGACCGTCCGAACGCTCTATGCAATTTGGGCCGTCGATTTTCAATCGGACCATCCGCATTTTAATCAGGCTGTGCCATTTTTCAAATGGTTAAGCCCAACGCGCGCGAGCCGTTCGATTTAAAATCAACCGCCAAGATCAGCGGTGATGTTCGGACTGTCCGAACATGCCTTGATTGTGAGACGTTAGATCTAGATCGGACCGTCCACATCGAGAGGAACGTTCGGACTGTTCGAACATCCCTTTGATCTGGACCGTTGAATCTAGATCGGACCGTGCCATCTTTTTGGGTTTGAAACCAAAGCGCACCTCTTTTTCGTGATCGTTAGATTTTGATCGCACGGTCAATATTGGTTGTGACGTTCGGACCATTTGAATGTCCCGCTCAATCTAGGCCATTCATTTGTGAATCGGACGGTCCAGAAGGGTGGTGACGTTCGGATCGTCCGAACCGCCCCTTTGATCTTGACCGTTAAAATTTGATCAAAACGTCCTTGCCTTTCGGACCAAGCTGTTTGCTTCATTGCTGGAACTAACAGCTTGGGCCCACATGGTAGTGACTCACCTTCGTCTTCTCCACGCCATGGCGCTCGCTCCGAGCGCATCACAGGCGAGGTGGCGTTGTGCCGCGCATTTCGCCGCATGCAATCGCCAATTGGCATCGTTTTGCTGCCATCTTTGCCACGCGACGAAGCTTCCTCGTTCTTCCAAATGAGAAAGCTATAAAAACCGATCATTTCCTCCTCGGCCAAGCTGATGCGCCACTCATTTCTTCCTCGTCACTCAGGAGTATCTCTTCATTCTTGTACCTTTGTTCATCTATCCTCATGACTTAATCGTCTTGCTAATTGTTGACCTTGGCATTGTTTGTAGTGTTGGAACCCCAGGGCTGTCTTTTGAGCAATGGGAGCGCGCATCGAATGTCAACCTTGGTTTAATCTTGTATTCGGTAAGTTCTTAGCAAATCTCATCGTGTCTTAAGATCTTAGGAGTAAAACCCCTCATTTAATTTCATCTTTGATTCAACAGGTTTGTTGAATTTTGAATTTTCTCTTTTCCCGGCCGAAATCACCCTTTTCGTCTCCAACTCCGGCAGGGTGAGTCATTTCTCAATTCCTTATTTTATGAGCTTCTTATGGACCTAAATGACCTAACCCGACCACTCACTTTTCGTTTCCATGCTCAGATCATCTTGCGCCATAGTTCTCTAATTTGTCGTCTTTAGTCTCTTGTCGCCGGTGAGCTCTAGAGTTTCTCCGACCATCCTTCTTAGCTCAGGTAGGTTCCTAATACCTAATAGTAGCTTAAGTAGGCGCTAGTTCACTCAATGTACTTTCAAATCTGCTAAGTTCTCGACCTCCGCTGCTCTGTTGTCGGACAGCCTGACAAAACCGTAGCAGAGCCTTTAGCTTCTAATTCCTGTTAGCTAGTACTAATGAATGTTTAAACTGGTTTAATATTTTACTAAAAATAGTTTAAAACCTGAGTATTTTGTTAGTTATATCACTTGCACATCATTAACTTGAATCTTGCATAGTTCACAGAAAGTTTAGTTGAACTCTAACTGAACCACTTCTGTAAACTGTCTGCATCTTTTCAGCATTTTGGCATTTGGTATTTTCTCGATGTTCATTTGCTGTCTTTCTTTTAGGTTCTGATTTAACCGATGTGAGTGAATATATTTCTGAAGCTCCAGAAACTGAACAAGTGGTTTATTATCAAGGCAAGCATCCTCTTGCACCATGTTGATCCCAGTTTTAATACTTTAGTATTTGGAATGCAGTGATAACTGTGTGCATGCTATTTTTGAAGTATCAATAATTTGTGAGTTAGATAGTGATATATCCCAATCTTTGTGGCTTACCTTTAATCTGTTCATACACTTAAGCCTAAGGTAGTAATCTTATGTTGAAATACTTGGTCTTTAGATAATTGCTTAGCCATGCAAGTCAGTAAAACGTCAGTTGATTGACAAGCTTATCTTGTCAGTCATGGGAAACACTAAATAATTTCTATTTTTGATTTCTTCGTCCAGTTTGTTAAAACTGAAAGTTAAGTTAAGTTTTTTTTGATAAAAACTTGGTTTAGATCTGGACAAATGGTTGCTAGTGGTGGTGCCTTCGTGCACGAGATTGGATAATGTGGTAGTCTTGTCCAGATCATTAAGGACCGAACTTTGAGGTAGTCAATTCAAGTACCTTACGCACTTCCACACGCAGTGTATGGGTGCTGCTTGGTTAAGTTAGGGGGAGATGTTATTGAGTTGAAAAACTAGTGGAGTGAGGACATTGGTGTTTGTTCCCATGTTCGTAGGGCTCCGATTGCAATTTAATATGTGCGAGAGAAAGCACAGTTTAGATTTAGTTCATTGGATCGGCATTCTCGACACAACATGTGTGCCTCGGTTAGCAGGCGTTATCAGTCATTTGTACTAAGCGGGGTTAGTCACACATGGGTGATTCAACTCAATAATATCAACTTGCTGAAAAATACTGAGTCTTGGTTTACCCGGCCAGCATACCTAAGGTAGTCTGCTACTCTCCTGGGGGCTTACGGGCTGACCAAGTCGTGTGGGTAAAGATGTACACCCTTGTAGGGTTAAAACTATTCGAATAGCCGTGTCCACGGTTACAGAATTTTGACATGGGAATACCTGGTACCGGCATGAACATGGTTGTTCATGCATGTTAATTCGTCAAAGTGGACAGCCACTTTGACATTGTTTCATTTGTTGTTTAATTCTTAAACTACTTGTTGTTTTAGTCCAAACTTGTTTATAAAATTGCATTAGCAAAACTTGGCAAGTGTAGAAATAAAAACTGGTTGCTTTATACAAAACTAATGCCACTATAACCTTCCCTTTGATCAGCCTTAAGCATATAAAAGTTCTAATCCTTTGGTTAGGTCCTACTAAACACTTTCTTTTAGTAGTTTCGTGTAAGTCTTGCGAGTACCTTATGTACTCAAGTGCTTTAACCACTTGTTGCAGATGAGGACGGTTATGTTTATGACCCATCCGTTAGTGTCGATCAGAGTGACGCTGTTTCTACCTCCACTCAGTTGCCTTTGGGTTGATGGGCACACTTGGTGGTCCTTTTGCTGTTTATATTGTTTCTGCTGCAGACTTTTTCTTTTAGTTGACAATTGTTCATATTGAAACTTATGTACTGACCGCAGGTCTTGTAAAGTTTTTTTATACATATATGACCTTTGTATGACATGGTACAATGTTGTTTAGGACATGTATACAATAGTCTTTGATCTTGGGAACTATTGTAAGACATATATCCGGGAATCTGTCATTGGGTTTGTTCCCTGTTAAAAATTATGCCTCTTTTATAATCTTTTAACTTGAAACTGATCCAATACCAGGGGTCCTCACATGAGAGGACCCGGCTGAGCTCAGAGCAATGGACACCATGCAAACCGCTCCTCTGCGGGTACTACATGATAGCCGATTCTCCAACAGTCTGAATACACACTTAAACAAGTTAAAAGGGATTTCAAAACAGCGGGTATGTAACCCGAGTTGGCTCCCAAGATCAGCGACCAACTCACACATACCCTTAACAACGTCAATCACAGTCATACAACATTCATACATTGATAATCCAAATGACATATAACATAGTAGTTAAGTCTACAACTATTACAAAGCAGCTGACCGACCAAATTCAAAATTTTACATTAAGTAGCAGTGGAAGCAAGATACATAAACCAAAAGGTCCAACAAGTGTTCCCAAACCCAAGGCAACCAACTGGGGGTTAAAGTATAGCACTATTCATTAGCGTCACCGATATCGGCGTTAATGAACTAATCGAGTGGAACATCATCCTCACCTGAATAAGCAGCAACCGGGTTAAGTACAAAATTGTACTCGCAAGTCTTACACAAAATAAAAATTATACATTCTAGAGGCTATCCAAAAGAGAGGCTTTAGTGGCTTAGTTTTGCATAAATCGTAGTGGCTTAGTTTTGCATAAATCGCATAATTTTTCATCCCTAGACCATCTAGTTTGAAAATTGCCAATTTGTAAACACTTGTTCAAGAAAAGAAGTATATATATATATATATATATATATATATATATATATATATATATATATATATATATATATATATATATATATATATATATATATATATATATATATATATATATATATATCAAAGTGGCAGCCCACTTTGATAAACTAAAATGCATGAATATCCCATTTATGTGAATACCAAGTTGTATCATGTCAAATTTTACTTAAGAGTAACGATGATGTCTGCCAAACCAAGTGGTCGTCCGTAACCGTGGACACGGCTATTCGAATAGATTTATCCCTGTAGAGGAGTACTACTTTACTCACATGACTCGATTAGTCCGTAAGCCTCCGGATAATGACATACTGCCTAAGGTATGCCAGCCAGGGAAATCGAGATTCAGTACTTTTCAGCAAGATGATCCTATTGAGATGAGTCTCCCTTGCGAGATGAACCCCAAACTTAGTACAAGCTACTGATAGAGCTTGCTAAGCGGGCTCGCAAGTTGTGTTGGAGATACCGATACAATGTAAAGAAAGAAAAAGAGTGCTCACATGCACATTATAGAAAATTGCATCGGATCCTACGAACAGATGATCGAACACAAATGTCCTCACACCAATTGGGACTTAACCCAATAAAACCCTCCCCTTACTTGACCAAATGGCTCCCAACCCGTGTGTGGTAGCACAAGTGTTACTTGGAATGATAGCCCATGGCTCCGTCCTTAATGGTCCGGACAAGGCAACCGCAATACCCGAGTCTCGTGCACAAAAGCACCAACACTATCAACCACTTGTCCAGACCCAAAAATCATTTGAAATAAATAAAGTTTAACTGAAGAACCAGGTAAGAATTGTTATGTATTTCCCACAATTGACGAGCTAATCCCGTCAACTGATCTAATGCGTCTACTAGACTCACAATGGCTAAGCATTCAACCCAATATATATATATATATATATATATATATATATATATATATATATATATATATATATATATATATATATATATATATATATATATATAATCACAAACATCTAACTTAAGCATATTTATAATGGAACTATCAAGGAATCAAGGATAACTAGCAAGTGTAGGACATAACTAACTAACTCACAACATATCAATATACCAAAATAGCATGCAAGCAATATCATTGCATTTCAAAATACTAACTTAACAAAACTAGGAGCAATATGATGCAAAAACAATGTTCAAATGACGCTTTCCTTGTTGGAAGTCAAGTTGTTCACTCTCGGTGGCGTAATCATTCACTTCGGGTAATTCAGAATCTATTGAAAGAACAACATCGAGTAAACACCGAGAAAAAGGCAAAAATTCAAAATGCTAAAAAATACATGAAATTTATACAGTAGCAATATGGTGATTTTAGATGAATTTAGGTGGAATAATTATTTTAATTGAAGTTTGTATGCGAAAGTTATAGCCTTAGGAAAATCAGAATTGGAGAAATTGCTGATCAAGCTTCAGTCACTGTTCATCCGAATTAATTACTTTAGTGAAAATTTGCAGAATAGTGGTGGTGATAAGAATTACATGGCATGAAATATAATAAAAAGTTATGATCAATAAAAATTGAATCACTCAATTTGGAGTTAAAATGAATTAGTTATGAATTTTTGAAGTTATTTGAATTTTCAGTGCAACTTTAATTTGTTTTGGAATTTCTAAACACATTAAATACTTTTTAATAAATTTGTTTTGGCATTTGACATGGTTTATCTCACTGTTTACATGGACAATGTATTCCAAAACTTGCTTCCCATTTAGTTCTTGCTCTCTTTAGATTAATTGCTAATGACTAATTAATTAACCCAATATGATTTCTGGCCTTAGCATTTGACAAGATTTTGGCTCACTGGTCCTTGTCCAATTGCCTACTAATTTCTTAACCATTCTATTAAGAAGGATTAGTTTATTAAATCAGCTTACTCACAAATTTTTGTTGTCCATTTGTTAAGTGAAAGTCCACTATCAATTCAACTTCTCATCTAAACACCTCCTCTGTTCAACCATCCGTTTACAATAATTTTCTTAGTACTAGTGTTAGTTATCTAAAGCTTCTCACTAAATCCATTATCCAATTGTACACTTAACATGCATGAAAAATAAAATGTCATGCTTAATATGATTATGCAGCATGCACAAGTAAAATCGGAACGCGGTAACGTGATTTAACCCTAAAGATTTTACTGCCGTGCGCGCTAGGCATGTGACTACCACTAGACATTGTCTTCAAGATTGCCCACGCCGCCGTAGTCGCCGCTATCTCGCGTCCCGCCGGCCTCTCATTCAAGGCCCACGCTGCAGGCAGCATCCCGCTGCATGCACTACGCCCTAGCGAGCCAAGCCGCTGGGCCCTCGGCTTTGGCCGCGCCGCATGCATGCATGCCCACCGAGTGCGAACCATGCATGCATCGCCACATGCACGGCTTCGGCTGCATGCACGCTTGGGCTCGGCCTTGCTCCACCGCGCCGCCTCGCCGCCACTGCCTTCCACATCACCATGCCTGGCTGTGCTCTCAGCTGGCTCCTCCACATCGTCGTTTTCTCATCACTGCAGCGCATGCATGGCCGTCGCACTATGCTCCTGACATTGTCGCGCCACTGCGCTACTCCGTCGACTGCACCAGGCACCAAGCTGGGTTGATGCCGCTCCTGTGTTGGGCCGTCACCTTGCCGCGCCTTCTCAAGTCGCCAACAAAGATGGAGCCGCCTTTCAAGTTGCCGCCTCCCCTCGCCATCGCATGATGCATGGCCACATGCATGCAATGCACTAGCTGCACACCATCAAGCTGCCACTACTGCTCCTTCCAACTAGCACAGCATAGTGTGTGCTACCTCTTCCTCCTCTTGCCAAATGCTCAAAAGAGAGCTTGCATGCGAAAACTAATTGTATGGATGTGATGCTGATGAGAAGATGAACACAATGACATAGCATGTATGGATTGATTCTTAGTTTTTGGTTGAGATTTTAGCGAAGAGAAGGTGAGATGTGCTCAAGCTTTTGTTCTGTTGAAGAAGAAACGAACTGGGCAAGGAAGAAGAAAATGGCTTGGAGGGGATGGCTCTTGGCTGGGAATAAAGAAATGGGGAGGATGGAGTGGTCTGTCCGGCTGTTGAGGAAAATAAAAATGATAGTGAGCTAAAAGGAACATTCGGTTTGGGTGGGGAAAAGAATGGCTGTGAGTAGTTGGGGAGAAAAATGATGTGGGCAATGGTGGTTCGGCTGGGAAAAAGGCAATGGCATGTGGCTTTGTTGGAAAATGAAATGGCAGGAATAAATAGCAGTGCATTTCTTTATTCTTTTCTCCAACTCGCTCCAACAACCTTGCATGCGCGAACTAACCGCTAAAATGGAACGCTCTCGAGACAACGATCGCAACGGTATAACATGTGTTGCACGATTTTTGGTTTTTGGTTGTGATTGCGAGGAGAGAAGTTGGGGAAAAGAATGGACATGCATGCGTTTTATGTGCTCCTTCTTTTCTCCTTTCATGAAATCGCTCAAACTGCCATGCATGCGAAAGCGAATTGCAGAATTGGGTTGGTCGTGCGATGATGATCACAGTGGTACGACATGCATAGCTTAGTTTTGAGTTTTTAGATGAGATTTGAAGGAGAGAAGTGAAAGAAGTTAGCAGGGAAAGAAAAGAGGTTTGACAGGAAAAGAAGGACACGCAATGCAAAAGTGCTTTCCTGCGGGTCCATCGAACCAAAAAAGAAAAACGACGATACTAATGCATGCATAATGACATGATTTTTGTGATGCATGCGAATCAGGAAATCAAAATAATTAAATTCAAATGCAGTTTTTCAAACCATTCGATTTAATATTGATTATTATTACTTGATGTGAGAAGAATTGCAAATTCATGCTTTAATTAATTCATCATTTTGTATTTGGAATAATTATGGTGAGTTTAGATTTTTAATTATCAAATTTCATTTCCATTTTTTATTTACCTATTAGGTTTGTGTTTTAAATTCAAATTCAAAATTGAACAAGCAAATTAAATAGGGAACCAAATAAGCTCCAAAAATTTCAGAAAAAAAAATCCAACAAGCATATTAGAGAATATAGAATCCAACTACAACCTTCCCACAAATGAAACCTTTTAAGTTTTGCCCCAACTTCAAATTGAGCTATTGAATTGGAGAAGGAGTAATGGATTTCTAAGTTTAAATTCTAATCTTCAAAACCAAAGGATTTTCAACATCGGGTGGAGACGATGGCTGTAGAGGTGGACAGAGTCGGCGCTACGCCGACGAGAAGCGGCGGAGGTTCTCGAGTTTGCAACAGCTTTCGCGAATGGGGCGGAAGCAAGGCGAACGGTGGTGCACATAAGCTCTAGGGGCTATTGCGAAGCTACTGCTGGTGACTCGGGGACCAATGGTCACTGGAGCGGCAATGACAATGTCTCCCGCGGTGGCGTCATGATCGACTATGGGGAAATCTATGCTACACTAGCTAAATGTAACATCCCAAAATATGAATTCTAGAAATATGTATTATAAATGCATTAGAGAAATTACTTTTCGCATTTGCATATGAAAATATACTATGTTGAATTTGACTTTCATTTAAAAACAAAACATGTATTACACACAAACATGCGCTAAAAAGGAAATAGATGAAACAGAATGAGAGGATTATTTTGGGCATAATATCCCAGGAATAATTCACCCAAGTATTTACATCAAAGCTTGTTTAAAAAATAAATACAAAAGCATAAGAACATAACCTTGCTTGAATTTTGTAGAAATCCACCGAAGGTTTAAACCTCGCTCCTGCCAGAAGGTTTACCAGAAGGTTTAAACCTCGCTCCTGCCCATACGTCGTCGAGACATCCGAGAGCTCCACTGCCCTTGCCTGAGCTCTCCTCGTCTATCTCCGCCCTCTCTATCTATATAAAGGACACCCTGAGCTTCCTCCTTCCTTTTCCTCATCCGTGCGCTCACTCACTCTCTTCCTCCACTCAATCGAGCTCTAGAGCTCGGAGAGCGCAAGCCCTAGTTTGCCCGTGCGACGCCACCTTCATTCCCGATGCCGTGAAGGGTTTCTCATCGATCTCTTCGTGTCATGTTGTAACATCTCCAAGTTAATTAATGATAATTAGTATGCATCTTAACAGCATGCATGACATTTTGGAAACATTTTCATATGTTAATGCACTTGGAAAATCTCAAATAAAGTTTAAATCTACAACTCAAATATAAGCTCCAAAAGAAAATAGGAATAAAAACTTATGCACATCATCCTAAAATAATTTATTCAAATACTATAATATTTATCATGAATTAATATAATTTTTAACAAATTTTTGGAATTGATTTTGACCCTTAGAAAATTCAAACTCAAATCAAAGACCTATTCTAAGTTTGAATTTAAATTATACAAATTAAATCTTGAATAGTGGGTTTTAAGATTTTATTTGAGTACTAGGATGTCCCAGGAAACCCTCTGAATTATTTCAGAATTTATAGAATTTTATTTATATATTTAGAGCCTCGGTGAAACTTTCCGCTAGTTGGTCAAAACTGATTTCAAAACTCGGGCTCTACACTGTTGCTCCGATCCCAGCCGACCCTGTCGTGGTCCAACCCAACGACCTACCGATCGGACCAGTCCGAACGGCCACCGCATCCGGACCGTCTGATCTTAATCGGGTGGTCCTAACGCGCCTGTCTGATCGGACTGACCCGTACGATCGCACCGGTCTGATCGTCGCCGCACCACACTCTGGTTCGACCCAACCCTCTCACCACACCGCACCCCTTTGTAGTCACTGGCCGGTGGGCCCGCCCCACGCACCCTTCTCCAACCTCGGGCCGAGGTGCGCGCAGGAGTTGGGCGCCACGTGCCGCGCGAGCTCTGAGCACCTCCGTTCATGGCGTTCCCTCACCACCTATGATAGCCACTCACAGCGCTTTGCCTCCTCACGCCGTAGCTTCCTCCATCCTCGGCTGCGAACAAAACCCCTTCGATGCCCATTTTCCCCTTCACTTCTCTTCCCGGCCGAGGAAAAGGAGGAAGCTCTCCAGCGCTATCTCCTCGAGTAAGCTCCGCTCCATTGTGTCCTTTGTCATCCTCTATCACTGCCGTGTTTGTTTTGGTTAAGCCGAGCAGTTTCCATCACTTGTAGCTCCTGGAACACCTTCATGTCACCCTTGGCTCTAGAGCGTGTCCAGAACACGCACCGAGGGGCATCACCGTACAAAGCTCATCTCTGGTGAGTGTTTCTCCCTCTTACGTGCGTCACCAAGCACGCCACTACATGAGGATCCCTTCCCCTCAACTTATTTGTTCAATGCATTACAGGAGATTAGGAATTTTGGAGTTTTCCATTTGAAGGCTGAAAAACCCATTTTCTTCCCCGGCACCGGCACGGTGAGTCCCTCTTCAATTCCACCCTCTGGAACCATCTCACGGATTCCCTAGTGCTTTTCCCACCTCTCATTCCCTTTCTTTTTCTCCAGGGCGCCCCTCCTCGTGAGCGCACCGCCGCCGCTGTCATTGCCGTGGGCGAACTTTCACCGAGCCTCCTTCGGTGTTCCTTTCTCTCTGGTAAGCTTCCTAGGACCTCGTAGATACTCGTGCGCGCGTTATTTTGCTTAGTGCATCACCAAATTGCCTTAGCCTCATGAGCCGTATGGCCGCCTCCACTCGCCGACATTGCGCCGCTGCTACAGGCTGTTCTAGCTCTGGTTGACAGTATCCCTAGCATCGCACGGTCCTTAGGAACCTGTTCCTGGCCCTACTCAAATCAAAAGTACGTGTTTGTAATCAGAAGGCGAATTATATGGAATACGTCTTCGACGTCTTTCTCGGCTGGGCTGGGTCAATGTTGACCATGTCAACCTTGATCTGGGGGTCCTGCCTGTAAGCGACTGCAGCTAGGTAGGTCTCGGTGAGAAAAGTACTAAATGCGTATAGAAATTCCGAAATGAATTATTTGTACATGGAAATTGTTTTAACTTCAAAAATACATAACTAATTCATCTTAAATCCAAAATGGATGAAACCAGTTTGATATTTTTTATTTTAGATTAAATTTATTTTAAAATAGGTTTCAAACTTCCCACTGTGACAAAAATATATTTTCTGGGAAGTGAAACAAAATAGAGTTATTTTGAACTAGAAAATGCTTTTAACTTTGAAAATTCATAACTAATTCATAAAAACTCCAAATAAGATGAACCAAGATATTTTGGACCTATAATATTATTCTATATTTATCTAGGTAAATCTTTGCCTCCCCACTGTTCTACAAATTTTAACCAAATAATTAAATTCAGAGAATAGTGACAAATTGGATTTTCTAGGAATCCTAGATTCAAACTGCTATAACTTTCACATACTAAATCCAAATAGAATAATTATTTCATCAAAATTCATCTAAAATCATGATCTACCCACTGTATAATTTTCATACATTTTTGAGTATTTTGAATTTTTGGCTTATTTGGTGTTAATTGCAATATCGTTCATTCGATAGATTTCACGACGATATGAACATGTTCATGAGTGTAACCTGAGGTTGAATAACTGGTACAGCAAAGGTGTGATCACCCTCCTCTTGATCATTTTGCTCCTATTGATTTTAAAATGTTTTGTATGGTTTTTAATCTCATCATTGCATGCTATTTTGAAAAGTATGTTCACGGGTAGAAGTAGTTAATTTCCTACTTGTTGCATTGGCCCTCCTTTGAATGTTGATTACCTTTTTTAGCTTGAATGATTAAGGATTTATGTTATATGGGAATGGTTGCTAATTTGTAGCACGTTGCTTAGCCATGCTAGTAGTTGTAGTTGAAAACGGTTGATGGAGCTAGTCCATCGGCCGATGGATTAAATCGAATCTTGATGAAATTTGAGGATTATATGGATTGAATTGAGTTGAATTTGAGGAATATATCTAGATATTCGGATCTGATTCTTGTGGGCTTGTTGGGTAGTTGTTGTTGTGTGTTTGACTTGGACAGGTGATAGGTTGATGATGGGAGTGGTCCTGGATTCGCGTAGCCCCGTCTGGGTATTTAAGGACCGTTCTGTGGTGTGATGAACCAAGTCTTACGTACAACAACACGCTGGGATAATGGTGAAGGCTTGGCTTAATAATTTGTTGTGTGTTAGCTATCAAATCACAATTAGACTGACAATTGTTATTGTTAATGTTTAATGGTTCTCTTGTCATTCTAGTGGGGGCATGTTAAAATTTTCTTTCTTGCCCTTAACGGTCTCTTGTTTGTAAAGGACTTACTTACACAACGGGGTTGGTTGTTAGGACATGACATTGTAAAGGCCTCGTTATGATATCTTAGTCACACTCCTACGGAAGAGTGCATGGCAACAGTACGAGGTATTCATATCATGTGGGTAAAGCTGTACAACTCTGTAGAGAACTAAATCTATTCGAATAGCCGTGTCCCCGGTCATGGATATCGCTTGTGGGAAAGCATGCACAGTTAGCTTATGGGAACTTTGGTTTGGGTTATGGTTGGAAATGTTATGTCATTATGTTAGTTTGTTCAAATCTGAAATGTTATCACGAATGGGAAGTTCGCATGTTGTTATTGTTGAGAATTGATATATGTCACGAACGGAAGTTCGTGTGTTGTTATAATTGGAGGATCTACTGATTTTTTTATTATGAATTGGAGTACCTACTGCTATATAACATTTCTTAAATGTTTTACAAATGGTAATTTGAATCTATATTGTTTATCTAAATGCAAAACTTGCTTTATGCCGAAAATTGACTAGTGTAGTAGCATTCCTTTGATACTTACACGCATCCTTATTTTTCTTGAAAGTCTCGCGAGTACAACTTTGTACTTTAACGGATTGTCCATTTTTTTAGGTGAGAACAACGGGTGCAATGGCTTTAACTCCAGTTGGTTGCTTGTGGGTTTGGGCATGCCAACTCGGCTCTTTCTCTTTTATTTCTAAGTTTATCTTCCGCTGCGATTTATTTGTGTTATTTATATTTGGCCAATTGTCCCTCATTTACATACTTGTACCTTAAGGTTCTATTTAATGATGTTGTATTAATGATTCTATTATTCTTGTATATTGTGTATGGATGTGAATGCAATGTTGTATTAGGATATGTGCTTGTTAGCCACTGATCCTTGGGAGCTAACATGATACACATATCTGGACACTCGAAATCATATTTGTCTCTCGTTAAGTGTTGCGCTTTCGGCGTAATCACTTAGCTTGGAACGGGTACAATCCCGGGGTGGTCCCCACAGCGTTGGTATCAGAGCCATACTGACTGTAGGTTAATGTAATACCCTAAAAATTCAATTAGAGAGAATTTAATCGGGAGAGGGAAATTAATTTAAATTTCAGTCTTTTGGGGAAATATTGGGAACTTGGGCCTCCGACCCAAGCTAGGGATGCTTGGGTCCGGCTTTGAAGTGGGCCAACAAGGGGGGAAGGCGCCCCTAAGGCCTAGGCCCAAGCCGCCCCCTCCCACTCTCCTCTAACCCTAGCCCAAGCTGCCCCTTCTCCTTTCTCCTCCCCCAAGCCGCCACTTCTCCTCCCCCCCCCACGCCGCCATCTCCTCTGCTATTGCACACCACCCCCTGCTCAAGGCGCTGGCCACCCTGCCCTTGGAGCCGCCCCTTCACACTGCTGGTGTTCACGAAGGAAAGTGAAGGAGGGACTGTGGACCTCGCTGGCTGAAAGGAGGGAGGGACGAGGGATCTTCTTCGTGGGGGATCAACCAGCATCTCCCTGAGGTTTTACAGGGGTAACACAAAGCGTTCTTCATTGTTCTATTCTTATTAGATGCGAATACGATTAGTTTGATTGGATCGATTTGCTGCTGCTAGAAGTTCGGTTCTGTCCAGTTTGTTGCGCGGCTGATATCATATTCTTAGAGGCCGAATTAGAGATTTCCATCTCCTAGAGATATATATGAATTGTTCTCAGCTTTCTGTAGCCACCAAGAACACTTAATTCCGACTTACGGTTCAAAAGATATGGTATAATCTTTCCTGCTGTCGTGAATGAACTGTCAAGTTGTCTTTTAAAATATGATTAAGATAATGGCAGATTCAGGGTTTCCACCCAACTAGTTTGTTGTAGAATTTTTTTTAACCTTTCCATAATATTAAAGAACACTCAATTTGGAGTTGTAGAACAAAAGATATGATTATTTCTCTACTGCTCTGTAATTTTGTGAAACAGTTTGGATGTTCGACTTTCGTAGGACTGTTAACTTATTTTCTTGGCCGAATTG
The DNA here is from genome assembly GCA_036346405.1 of Phyllostachys edulis. Lineage (NCBI taxonomy): Eukaryota > Viridiplantae > Streptophyta > Magnoliopsida > Poales > Poaceae > Phyllostachys > Phyllostachys edulis. Next base: position 69,211,211 of record CM070550.1, read on the forward strand.
GGAGATTCCACCAACTAGACTTTTGTAGATATGTTTGTTATGTTTCCTTAGGATCTGAGGTCACCTCGTTGCGAGTCTCAGATCAATAGTTATGATTTATTTAGTACTGCTGTTCAGATTGTCGTCCTGCTAGTCTATCGATTTAATTGAGTAGATCGACTTTGTGGTCCTTCGATTAGGATGCTGTGATTAGACGTTTTGAGCGACATCCTGTTCACATGGTTCCTTATTCAAGTATTTAATTTGTGTAGGAGGGGGGATTTCGAGTGTAGCAGCTCCCGTCTTGCCTCATAATGCTTCGCAGAGCGGAAGGCAAGTACATTGTAATTCTTAATGATTGGTGAATGCTGTGTGTTTGTATTCATACTGTTGTTTCTCTGATCCATGAATAGATTCAATACTTCATGTTCCTTTCATATCCGTTAATCCATGTTTAAAGAGATGAAGTCTTTTATTATCAATGATTCATTCCATTCATACATTTGTTCATATTTCTTCTACAGGAGTGGAAAAGAAAGACCCATCAATTCCAGTATGGGCACGTAAGACCCACCATTCCAATGTGGGTAGATTTGGATCCCCGTATGAAACGTTCTTCATACGGGCCTTGGATCCTCGCATTTTGTTAAATGCGGGCCTAAGTGAACACTGATGGGTGTGTCACTAGCTATACTGGTATAAGCAGAAGTGTAGTCCATTCATTCCATCCATTCATATGTTTATTCCAGTTCGATGTTCCTATTTGTTGTAGTTCTTAATATTCTTTGTACTTGCTGAGTCTTGGACTTATTCTTGCCTGTGTTTGTTATTTTATGTGATCGCTGATGAGAGCATTCCTGGGAGGGAGTAGACACACATAATTCATTCACTTCACAATATTCAAGTTCCAATAATATGATTTTGTTCCTGTCTTTCATTCGTTAAATGATGAATTGTAATAAAAAGAGTTGATGATGGATGATATCTTTCTCTGTGTGAAGGTTGATTAAATAACTGCTTGTGATCCTTGATTACTCCTTTGATATACTTATCTTAGTATATTCAGTAGGCTTGAATAAGTGGAGTTTGTGAACTGTTGATAGTTTTTGATTATTCCTGTATTCGTTCTATATTGTTGATCTCTTTGTGCTTTAGTTGAGATATTGTTGAAGATTACTCATATTGTTGTTGTATGTTAGTCCTTTAGGTAACATTTTGGCTTTCGAATAGCCAGGGTGTTACAGTTAAAGCCGTAGCAATGGACGTTATTAGGATTTTGATTTGCAAAAGAATATTTTCAAACTATCAAAAAAAATTGGCAAAAATGCAAGTAATATAATTCATTTCTTTCTTACCCATCTTAGTATCTAAATTGTTACCTCCCTATTCATTTGATTTGTGCAAAATCATTTTCTCTATTGCTCGTCTCTCTTTTCCAACACTAGAAACGCTAAGTAGTCGTCGGTAAAGAGAATTGGTGGAAGAACGAGAAGACGACGCCTTGCTGCGATTTTAGGGTTAAGTTAGGGATTATCCTTAGGTATTATACACCCTAATAATAGTACTTATCTTGTAGACGCTGGATATTGTGGTGATCATTTGCTCTCTTTTGTTCCAAGTAGTTATGCATCGCCTATGGGTAGGTTGTATTGCAACTATGTCGGAAAACTAACTGTATTTGCATTTGGATTTTGTGCTATTCACCTGGGATCTAGCACCCCATTTCATGTTGCATAATTGTGTTTTCATTGTGCATTCATGCTAGGTTAAGTCATCCCCTGCTATCCATTGCTTACCTTATGCTTTTCCCTCGTTCCTTTTTGCCAGTTGCTAACAAGTTGTGTGGCAACAGGATGTCGGGTCATAAAACTTGCTTGACGTCAGAAGTAATGGAGGAATCACAACCGGTGGGTTCTCAAATCACCGATGATCAGCTCCCGAATCCTCAATGGCGCAATTCGGAGCACCCCGACCCGCAATTTCAGCACGTGGGTCGGCAAGAAGAAGTGCCTCCACCTCAGCCATCCGTGGCCGAAGTGTTGGCCTAGATGGAACAGAGTTAGTAAGACCAGACTCTGATCTTGCAGCAAATTGCTCAGAACACCACCAGTGTGCAAGGTGCTCAAATGGCAGCGGAAGGAGCCGGTCTTTATGGCTCCTGATTTGCTAATTTTCTGAGCACAAAGCCACTAGTGTTCTGTCGTTCGGAGGATCCTCTAGAGGCTGATGATTGGCTTCAGGCCATCGAACAAAAATTGATCATCACTCAGTGTGCCGACAACGAGAAGGTCCTCTACGCCTCCAATCAACTCGAAGGGGCCGCTTGTGCATGGTAGGATAATTTTTGCGCCATGCAGCCCGCTAGTCACGTTCCATCATGGGACGAGTTTCGGATGGCTTTCCGAGCGGCACATGTTCCCTCCAGCATCATAACTATCAAGAGGCGTGAGTTCCTCACGCTGAAGTAAGACGATAAGTCCATGATGGAGTATCTCTACGAGTTCAATCATTTAGCTCGTTACGCTCCGGACGATGTCTCGACCGATGCAAGGAAGCAAGACTAGTTCTTGAATGGGCTTTTGGAAGAGATGCAGCTGGCACTCACTGTACACGACTTCTGCGACTTCCAACAATTGGTTGATAAGGCTATTATGGTGGAGAATAAAATGCAAGTAGTTGCGGAATTGCGAAAACGCAAGAGGGTTGCACAAATTTCAGCAAGCCGCAGTTTTCAAGAACCGTGTGCTTGGTAGCCCGCTCCTCCTGAGTTTCAAGATCTGACACCTCCGGTATCTCCTATGCAAGTTTCTCTACCACCTCAGCAAGAAAACCCAGCAAAGGCAGCCCGGAAAGAAGTGTCGAAGCTGACGCCATCGAAACAAGCGAGTTACTTGTTTCACTTACGGCAATCCGGGCCATTTTGCGGCTTTTTGTCCAAAGAAGTGCCAAGCTATCACCATTCAAGGTCCAGATCTTCAAGAATCCCTTGATCAGCAGTCCGATGTTATTTCTCAGAATATCGGCCGTGCTCATGTCAATCATGTCACCACCGAGGAGGCGCATGAAGCACCCGACGTCGTGTTGGTCACTTTTCTAGTCAATTCGACTCCCATGACCATGTTGTTTGACTCTGGGGCCTCTCATTCCTTCATGTCTAGAGGTTTTGCTACCCTCCACAACATCTCACTCAGCTTGGTGCTTGCACCTATGATGATTCAATCGCCGGGTTCAGAAATGAGAAGCATTCATGAATGTTGTGAAGTCGAGATTGATATCAAAGGGGTCAAGTTTTTGGCCGATCTTATTGTGATCAATTCAGTGGGCCTTAATGTTATTCTTGGAATGAAATGGCTGTCTAAGAACCACGATCAAATTGATTGTGCCCGCAAAGCTATCACTCTCACAAGTCCTCTTGGTTTTCAAGTCGAATTGGTGCTGAAATTGGAGCATCCACATCTCTATGCCCTTAGCGGCGAAGAATTGCCAGAATTGAGTGAAGTTCCAGTGGTGTGTGAGTTCTCGGATGTATTTCTCGAGGAACTACCGGGCATGCCACCCGCACGAGAAGTTGAATTCGTGATCGAGCTCCAGCTCGGAACTGCTCCAATATCAAAACGTCCTTACCGAATGCCGCCGAATTAGTTGGTTGAATTGAAAAAGCGACTAACGAAACTTCAAGAGAAGGGTTTCATTAGGCCGAGCTCCTCACCTTGGGGATGCCTGGCTATATTTGTGAAGAAGGACCACAGTCCGCAGATGTGTATTGACTACCATCTGTTGAATGAGGTCACCATCAAGAACAAGTATCCGCTTCCACGGATTAATGATTTGTTAGACCAGATGACCGGTGCCCGTATATTCTCCAAAATTGACTTGAGATTGGGCTATCATCAAGTTAGGATCAGATTTGAAGACATTCTCAAGATGGCATTCTCAACTCGTTATGGCTTGTACGAGTACACCGTCATGTCTTTCGGTTTAACAAATGCATCGGCCTTGTTCATGAATCTCATGAACTCCGTGTTTATAGAGTATTTGGATAAATTTGTGGTCGTATTTATTAATGAAATTCTCATATACTCCAAATCTGAAAAGGAGCATGAAGAACACCGTCGGCTTGTGTTAGAAAAGCTTTGAGAACATCGACTCTATGCAAAATTCAGCAAATGCAAATTTTGGCTAAAAGAGGTCGCCTTTGTGCATCATGTGCTATCCGACGGAGGAATTGCTGTGGATCCAAGCAAATTTCAAGATGTGCTTAATTGGAGTCAGCCCAAGTCCGTCTCCGACATCTGCAGTTTCCTCGGTCTTGCAGGATATTACCGCCGTTTCATCGAGAATTTGTCGAAAATTGTAAGACCAATGACCCAATTATTGAAGAAAGAAAAGAAGTTTGAATGGTCAATGGAATGTGAAGCAAGCTTTCAGATGTTGAAGGATCGTCTAACCACTGCACCCATGCTAGTCCTGCCAGATATTCACAAATTTTTTGATATCTACTACGATGCATCCCACCATAGACTTAGTTGCGTTCTTATGCAAGAGGGTCGAGTTGTGGTGTATGCATCGAGGCAATTGAGGCCTCATGAGATGAATTATCCCACTCATGACCTTGAGCTTACCGCAGTGGTCCATGCTCTGAAGATATGGCAACATTACATTGTCGGCAACCACTGCGAAGTCTACACCGATCACAAAAGTTTGAAGTATATCTTCACTCAAGCTGACTTGAACCTAAGGCAAAGAAGATGGTTTAAATTAATCAAGGACTGTAATTTGGGACTTCATTATCATCTAGGGAAAGCCAATGTCGTTGCCGATGCATTGAGCCGAAAATTGCAATGCAACTACATTTCGGTTAGACCCGAAACGGAGGCCTTATGCAACGAATTTCAACGGCTCAACTTGGAGATGGTTAGCGAGGGTTTTCTCGCTGCCTTGGAAGTGAAACCTACCATAGAGGATCAAATCAAGATGGCCCTGAAAAATGACAAGGGTATGGAAAGAATTAAGGAGGAAATGAAGGCCGGCAAAGCCACGTGTTTCTCCGAAGACGGCCAAGGTGTTTTGTGATTCGGAAAGCGATTGGTTGTGCCAAATGACCTGAAGCTTAAAGAATTAATCCTCCAAGAAGCCCATAACTCTCTTTTCTCCTTTCATCCGGGAATTTCAAAGATGTATCAAGACTTGAAGAAAAAATTGTGGTCGACTCGGATGAAGCAGGAGATTGCACGCTTTGTTACAGAGTGTGACATATGTCAACGAGTGAAGGCCGAGCACCAAAGGCCAGGGGCATGCTTCAACCCCTCCCCATTCCCGAGTGGAAATGGGATGAAATTGGTATGGATTTCATCACTAGGCTTCCAAAGGCTCAGCAAGGGTATGACTCCATATGGGTGGTTGTCGAAAGTTGCTCATTTTCTCCCCGTCAAGACCACGTATTCGGGAAACCAATTGGCAGAGTTGTACATCTCCAGAATTGTATGTCTCCATGGTGTGCCGAAGATAATTGTTTCAGATCGAGGTACTCAATTCACCTCTCATTTCTGGAACTGCCTCCACGAATCAATGGGAACTCAACTATCCTTTAGCACCGCTTACCACCCACAAACCGTAGGCCAAACCGAGAGGGTGAATCAAGTTTTGGAGAACATGTTGAGAGCTTGTGTGCTGTCCTATGGCAAGAAATGGGATAAATGCTTGCCGTTTGCGGAATTCTCCTATAACAATAGCTATCAAGCAAGCCTCCAAGTGTCACCTTTTTAAGTGCTATATGGGAGAAGGTGTAGGACACCACTCAACTGGTCTGATTCTGGGGAGAGACAATTCTTTGGACCGGACTTGATAAATGAAGCCGAAGAGCAAGTTCGTGTAATCCGGGAGAGACTACAGACGGCTCAATCTCATCAAAAGTCTTATGCTGACCGCCGTCGTCGTGAGCTGAGCTTTGAGGTGGACGATCATGTTTACCTTAAAATCTCCCCGATGAAAGGAATGCAACGCTTTCAAGTCAAAGGCAAGTTGGCACCTCGCTACATCGGACCATTCCGAATTCTAGCGAAGCGAGGATCGGTAGCCTATCAGTTGGAGCTACCACCAACACTTTCAGATGTGCACAATGTTTTTCATGTATCTCAACTGAAGAAATGTCTTCGAGTCCCAACTGAAGCAACCAATTTAGAAGACCTCGATTTGCAACCCGATCTCTCTTATTGGGAGCATCCGATTCGCATTCTTGAAGAAATGGAGCGCAAGACAAGGAATCATGTCATCAAGTTCTTGAAGGTTTAGTGGAGCAACCATACTGAAGATGAAGCAACTTGGGAGCATGAGGACTGGATGCGAACCGAATATCCCGACCTTTTTCCTTCTACCTAAAGTGCCTTCGAATCAAGAAAGGAAAGGTTAAGCAGAACAATAGAAAGGAAAATGTAATAGAAGTCCTTTGTAACCTTGTTAGAATATATTAGCACTATCTTTGAAGGAAATCAAAACAACAAATGTTGTATCTTCTTTTAGAACCTTCCTGTCCAACTTCCAACTTTCGAACTACCTAGATCTCGGGGACGAGATCTTTTGTAGGGGGGTTTGTAACATCCCCAAGTTAATTAGTGATAATTAGTATGCATCTTAACAGCATGCATGACATTTTGGAAACATTTGCATATGTTAATGCACATGGAAAATCTCAAATAAAGTTTAAACCTACAACTCAAATATAAGCTCCAAAAGAAAATTGGAATAAAAACTTATGAACATCGTCTAAAAATAATTTATTCAAATACTATAATATTTATCATGAATTAGTATAATTTTGACCCTCGTAAAATTCAAACTCAAATCAAAGACCTATTCTAAGTTTGAATTTAAATTATACAAATTAAATCTTGAACAATGGATTTTAAGATTTTATTTGAGTACTAGGATGTCCTAGGAAACCCTATGAATTATTTCAGAATTTATAGAATTTTATTTCTATTTTTAGAGCCTCAGTCAAACTTTCTGCTAGTTGGTCAAAATTGATTTCAAAACTCGGGCTTCACACTGTTGCTCCGACCCCAGCCGACCCCGTCGTGGTCGAACCCAACCACCTACCGATCGGACCAGTCCGAACGGCCACCGCATCCGAACCGTCCGATCTTAATTGGGTGGTCCTAACGCGCCTGTCTGATCGGACCGACCCGCACGACTGCACCAGTTCGAATGTCGTCGCACCACACTTCGGTCCGACCCAACCCTCTCACCGCACCGCACCCCTTCGCAGTCACTGGCCGGTGGGCCTGCCCCACACACCCTTCTTCAACCTCGGGCCAAGGTGCGTGCAGGAGTTGGGCGCCACGCGCCGCATGAGTTCTGAGCACCTCCGTTCACGGCGTTCCCTCACCGCCCACGATAGCCACTCACAGCGCTTCACCTCCTCATGCCATAGCTTCCTCCATCCTTGGCTGCGCACAAAACCCCCTCGCTACCCATTTTTCCCTTCACTTCTCTTCCCAGCCGAGGAAGAGGAGGAAGCTCTCTTGTGCTATCTTCTTGACTAAGCTCCGCTCCATTGTGTCCTTTGTCATCCTATATCACTACCATGTTCGTTTTGGTTAAGCCGAGCCCTTTCCATCACTTATAGCTCCTGGAACACCTTCATGTCACCCTCGGCTCTAGAGTGCGTCCAAAGCACGCACCGAGGGTCATCACCGTACAAAACTCATCACTGGTGAGTGTTTCTCCCTCTTACGTGCGTCACCATGCACGCCACTACATGAAGATCCATTCCCCTCAACTTATTTCTTCAATGCATTACAGGAGATTAGGAATTTTGGAGTTTTCCATTTGAACGCCGAAAAACCCATTTTCTTCCCCGGAGCCGGCACGGTGAGTCCCTCTTCGATTCCACCCTCTGGAACCATCTCATGGATTCCCTGGTGCTTTTCCCACCTCTCATTCCCTATCTTTTTCTCCAGGGCGCCCCCTCCCCGTGAGCGCACTGCTGCCGCCGCCATTGCCGTGGGCGAACTTTCACCGAGCCTCCTTCGTTGTTCCTTTCTCTCTGGTAAGCTTCCTAGGACCTTGTAGATACTCGTGCACACGTTATTTTGCTCAGTGCATCACCAAATTGCCTTAGCCTCATGAGCCAGTATGGCGCCGCCGTTCATGAAGCGTTGCGCATTGCTACAGCCGTTCAGCTCCGGTTGACGGTATCCCTAGCATCGCACGGTCCTCAGGAACCCGTTCTTGGCCCTACTTCGCGCTGCTAAGGACCACATCGCCAGCGGGATGCCGGGGCGATGCCGCGGCCATGCCCGCTCTGTTTTGTCGAAAGCCCGACACTTACTGTAGCTCATCAATTGAAGTTAACCGCAATGATTAGCCTTTAGGCGTAGATCTTTGTTGGAAAACACGGTTAAAACATTATTTGTTAACCTACAACGTATGACATGTGGGCCTCATGGTTGGTTTAGTGAGAGTGTAGAGTTGAACGGTGCATTTTCCGTTAAGGAAAACGTATTCCTTATACACTCAAATCAAAAGTATGTGTTTGTAATCAGAAGGCGAATTATATAGAATACGTGTTCGACGTCTTTCTCGGTTGGGCTGGGTCAATGTTGACCATTTCAACCTTGACCTGGGGATCCCGCCTGTAAGCGACTGCAGCTAGGTAGGTCTCGGTGAGAAAAGTACTAAATGCGTATAGAAATTCCGAAATGAATTATTTGTACACTGAAAATTGTTTTAACTTCAAAAATGCATAACTAATTCATCTTAAATCCAAAATGGATGAAACCAGTTTGATATTTTTTCATTTTAGATGAACTTTATTTTAAAATAGTTTTCAAACCTCTCACTATCACAGAAAATCTAGTTTGTGGGAAGTGATCCAAAATAGAGTTATTTTTGAACTAGAAAATGCTTTTAACTTTGAAAATTCATAACTAATTCATAAAAACTCCAAATAAGATGAACCAAGAAATTTTGGACCTATAATATTATTATCTATTTATCTAGGTAAACCTTTTCCTCCACACTGTTCTACAAAATTTAACCAAATAATTAAATTCAGAGAATAGTGACAAATTGGATTTTCTAGGAATCCTAGATTCAAACTGCTATAACTTTCACATACTAAATCCAAATGGAATAATTATTTCATCTAAATTCATCTAAAATAATTATCTATCCACTGTATAATTTTCATGCATTTTTTAATATTTTGAATTTTTGGCTTATTTGGTGTTAATTGCAATATCGTTCTTTCGATAGATTTCTCGACGATACGAACGTATTCATGAGTGTAACCTGAGATTGAATAAGTGGTACAGCAAAGGTGCGAGCACCCTCCTCTTGATCATTTTGCTCCTATTGATTTTAAAATGTTTTGTGTGGTTTTTAATCTCGTCATTGCATGCTATTTTGAAAAGTATGTTCATGGGTAGAAGTAGTTAATTTCCTACTTGCTGCATTGGCCCTCCTTTGAATGTTGATTACGCTTTTTACCTTGAATGATTAAGGATATATGTTATATGGGAATGGTTGCTAATTTGTAGCACGTTGCTTAGCCATGCTAGTAGTTGTAGTTGAAAACGGTTGATAGAGCTAGTCCATCGGCCGATGGATTGAATCGAATCTTGATGAAATTTGAGGATTATATGGATTGAATTGAGTTGAATTTGAGGGATGTATCTAGATCTTCGCATCTGATTCTTGTGGACTTGTTGGGTAGTTGTTGTTGTGTGTTCGACTTGGACGGGTGATAGGTTGATGAAGGGTGTGGTCCTGGATTCGTGTAGCCCTGTCTGGGTATTTGAGGACCGGTCTGTGGTGTGATGAACCAAGTCTTACATAAAATCACATGCCGGGATAATGGCGAAGGCTTGGCTTAATAATTTGTTGTGTGTTAGCTATCAAAACACAATTAGATTGACAATTGTTATTGTTAATGTTTAATGGTTCTCTTGTCAATCTAGTGGGGGCATGTTAAAATTTTCTTTCTTGCCCTTAAGGGTCTCTTGTTTGTAAGGGACTTACTTACACAACGGGGTTCACCTGTGGTTCTAGGCGGCCGCTTTCAGTATGCCATGGGATCCGTTCCTCGGGTGGGTTGGTAGTTAGGATATGACATTGTAAAGGCCTCGTTATGATATGTCAGTCACACTCTTACGGAAGAGTGCATGACGACAGTACGAGGTATTCATATCATGTGGGTAAAGTTGTACAACTCTGCAGAGAACTAAATCTATTCGAATAGCCGTGTCCCCGGTCATGGACATCGCTTGTGGGAAAGCATGCACAATTAGCTTATGAGAACTTTGGTTTGGGTTATGGTTGGAAATATTATGTCATTATGTTAGTTTGTTCAGATCTGAAATGTTGTCACGAACGGGAAGTTCGCATGTTGTTATGTTTGAGAATTGATATATGTCACAAACGGGAAGTTCGTGTGTTGTTATAATTGGAGTGTCTACTGATTTTTGATTATGAATTGGAGTACCTACTGCTATGTAACATTTCTTAAATGTTTTACAAATGGCAATTTGAATCTATATTGTTTATCTAAATGCAAAAGTTGCTTTATGCCGAAACTTGACTAGTGTAGTAGCCTTCCTTTGATACTTACATGCATCCTTATTTTTCTTGAAAGTCTCGTGATTACAAATTTGTACTTTAACGGATTGTCCATTTGTTCAGGTGAGAACGATGGGTGCAACGGATTTAACTCCAGTTGGTTGCTTGTGGGTTTGGGCATGCCAACTCGGCTCTTTCTCTTTTATTTCTAAGTTTATCTTCCACTGCGATTTATTTGTGTTATTTAGATTTGGCCGATTGGCCCTCATTTACATACTTGTATCTTAAGGTTCTATTTAATGATGTTGTATTAACGATTCTATTATTCTTGTATATTGTGTATGGATGTGAATGCAATGTTGTATTAGGATATGTGCATGTTAGCCACTGATCCTTGGGAGCTAACATGAGACGCATATCCGGACACTCGGAATCGTATTCATCTGTCGTTAAATGTTGCGCTTTTGGCGTAATCACTTAGCTTGGAACGGGTACGATCCCAGGGAGGTCACCACACATGTCATGTTGCTGAGAATCCTAAGTCTTTCCCCTCACTTTATTTCGCTTGTGATCCGCAGGAGTTGTTGAATTGCTTCTTCTTCCTCGTCTCCGACCAGAACCATCGCTTTAGTTGCCGCTGGAGTTCTATTGCACCGTGGACCAATTCATCGCACAAAGAGGATCACCTGACCATTTTCAAGCTTCTTCGACCACTGGACGACCTTCTCCTTCGCTCGAACCTCTTCTCCACATGAAGCTCATCTCACCGCCTCAGCTCAACATTGACAGCTCAACTCCAACCACCTCAGAGCCTCTCCTTTCTCTGGTATACTCCTGGTGTAACACCCTGTCTATGCGGAAGCCATGATGTTACCTAAGAGACTAACATACAACAACAATACGGAATAATTTCAACCATTTTTTAAACAATAATGCTTTAACCAAATAGAACTAAGACATTTCTCTAAAATCCGGCAGAACCTCCTTTGTATAGTTGGCTATACCGGAGGTTCAAACAGTTTAATATAGCATCATTCAACAATCAAATCATCCAATTTAATGAATCATCAAAGGACATCCAGGATAAGCTAAACAACTATAGCATAAACAAAAGGGCATCCATAATCTTCTAATCAACCCTATTACAAATTATTGAGACTCTACTAAACCAATTAATTTCAACAACTCAATAAACCATCAACCAAACATTCTAATCCATCACGAGTATTAAATGAACTCAATCAACGAATGAATAAGAATATAAATAGGTCATCCATGACCACAAGGTTAAGAGCCTTGTGCTCTACCAACTAAGCTAGATGGGCTTGAACTGGGCACGGGGCCGACCGAAGGAGGCGGCGCAGCTCGGAGCGGGCTGAGCCTGGCGACAGCGGTAGAGGCACCGAGAAGAGGAGCCACATCGACGGCACAAGGCCAGAGGGGGAGGCGCGCGGAGGAGGAGCCACATCGGCGGCCGGGAGGCGCCCGGGAGGTCTGGGGAGCTGGCGCTCACGACAGAGGCAAGCCGAGGGGCAACAAGGAGGATGAGGAGGCCGTAGGGGCGGCGGCGGCGGGGAGCATCGCGGGCGGCGGCGGCGCCGGGAGTTGGGTCCTCCCGTGCGGTGCCTCTGGAGCTGGACGGAGGCGGTTGAGCAAGTTCAGCCCGAGATGAGGAAGGGGCGAGCTGGGAGGGGTAGCGCAAAACCAGGAAGGGTGGTGGCTCGGGTGAATATGCCTGGCTTGGGGGCGGCAGCAAGGGGGAAAAACAACAGGGACATCTAGGGTTTCACCTCAATGTGGTCTCTTTAATACTAGACAGCCCCCCCCCACATGGGCCATAAGGCCATGGGCTGAAGGCCCAAGTTTATTTCCGAACCCAAAATTTCTAATATTCAACTAAATAATTCTATTAATTTTGTCTCTAAATCATTTAGTCCTGTATTGTCTGAACGGGATGTTACACCTGGTAGTCCGTAGATTCTCATGCGCACTTTCGTTTGTTGAGAGCGTTGCTCATTCGAGCACTTGTTCATTGCCGTGGCTGAGTCGTCGCTCAACGCCGATGCGCCACAACAAGGAGCCACCTCCGACCTCGCTATCGGTGCCAACAGTTGCGCAATAGCACATGGATCCCATTTTGGGTATTCTCCAACCTCGCCGAGCGCCACTGCGCTGCTGTGTTGGACGAGCACTATAGATCATCATCAACGCACTTAATCACAGTCATTAGCTCAAATCCAGTTTTTAACATTTAATTAATCCCTAATGAGTCATTGACGTGTGGGACTGAGCAAAAGATTAAAATAAATCTTAAACGAAAAGTTATTTTTCTATTGAATCGCTGACATGCGGGCCCCACGACACTTAAGTGCATAGTGCTGGTCCCGTGGACCACGCACTATGCGCATAGACCCTCGGTCTATGCACTGTTGTGTGGACCGAGCCACTGACATGTGGTCCCCATATGTTAGTGGGGTTTATTTCAGAAAACTTAAAAGAAAAAGAAAAAAGTCCCTGGGACCCACCTGTCATTGACTGGGTTTTTCGTGTGGAAAACTAAATCAAAAAGAAAAATAATAGGTGTGGGACCCACCTATTAGAGAGACACTCTCTCTCCCTTTTCTTTTTCTTTGGATTTTCAAACCGAGGCCTATTCAAAATCTTAATAACTTTTGCTACAAAACTCTAAATTGAATAAAATTTGTTTATAAATTCGTATAAAATCATAATATACCAGAATATGTAAAAATATTTATTTTGGTTACTGTTTAGTTTATTTGATGTTATTTAATTCGTTTCCAGCTATTTTTGATTTAGTCATCGATTGTCCGAGTAATTATTTCGACGATTAATCCACCATATTTTCATAACAGCAAGAGAAAGGCAAGAACCTCCTTTTATCATGTTGATATCAGTATTTTACTTATCGTACTTTGTTTTGTAAAATCTATTATGCATGCATGTATGTTGTGTATGAAAAATGCTATTACTCGGAAATTGGTAGTTGTAATCCTATTTGTTGCACATATCTCCTTGTAATATTGATTCCTTACTATTGTAGCCTTTAGAATATAGGTTAGACAATATATAATGTCATTTGAGAATTTTTAAGTGCAATCATCGCACAAATGCAACTAGAACGATAGATTTTCTGGAAAACTGATAAAAGGACAATATGATGATTTGAGAATTTGGGATATTTTGAAAAATATTCAGAGGAGGTACATCTGTTATTTTATATGCAAATGAAATGAAAAACTTAGTTTTTAGACACAGGCGAGTTATATTGTATTCTGAAAAAGTGAGGATTGTGACTCACTAGTAGCTAGGGTGGAGATTTTCGCCCATGGTTGATTAAGGACTGAAGCCAGCAAATCCAGGACTAAGACCTAATCGTACAACCTTATGTGCTAGGATGGGGTAGTCGTATCTAACTAAGTTATTGAATCATAACCTTGCATGATTAGTAGGAAGAAGTAGTGCGAGCAATTTCTATTGTCGTCACAATTGCGAATGCCTCACTTCAACGGGTTTCTATCCAGGTGAAGTGAGGGACTCACTCGATGGGTTTCTATCCGGGTGAGTGAGGCTCCTCATGCGACGGGTTTCTATCTGCGTAAATGAGGATAATGATTCGCTGGGCTAGTGCAAGGTTAGGGCTAGATAATGTAAAGGCTGCGCTACGAGCTCTAGACTACTTACCTTCGTTAGTGAGTAGTGATATAGAGAATTTCATTCTAACTGGAATCACTACTACAGAAAAGGTCATCACAGATGGTTCAAAATCATCATTACAGATGGTTTTATGAGGTCATCACAGACGGTTTTTGAACCATCTGTGAAAAACGCTATCACAGACGGTTCTGAACAATAACCGTCTGTGATAATCAATTATCACAGATGGTTCTTGTTCAGAACCATCTGTGATAGCTTTTTCCACAGATGGGTTTTAGTAAAAACTGTCTATGATAGTTTTTTCGATTGTAATTTTTTTCGAATTTTGAACCAAACCAATCAATTGCTGGACAGTTGGACCCGAGTATCTGTATATGGTTGATTACACAATCTGGAATGAAACAAAACTCAAGCTGGACGGCGAACGAATGGCGAAAACGGGTGCTGAAACTTCGGATACCGTTTTGAGGCCCTGAACGACCTTTTTTTTTGGGGTTTTCACTTTTTCGGATTTGCAAATTCCGATGCTGTGTAGAGGCCCTATATAAATGAATCAAAGATTGACCTATCAATTTTGGGATGCAACTTTTCATTAGCTTTCCAACGAGACAAAGAACGTCACAATCCGAGTTCGTATGCAAAAGTTATGGCTGTTTTACCGGACAGTGTGCAATCTAAGGTGGAGGTGGGGGGTGATGATGCCAAGGAGGTTGGGGAGACGAGGTTGGGGAGGTCGGGACGAGATGGAGGAGGCCGGGGCGATGAAGTGGAGGAGGCCGGGGTGACGAAGTGGAGGAGGCTGGGGCGACAATGTCGGGGGAGCCCGGCGACGATGTGGTCGGGGTGAGGTGGAGGAGGCTGGGAGCGACGAGCTCAAGGGAGGCTTGGGCGCAAGGTCAGGGCGAGGCGGCGGCACTCAGTTAGGGTTGGGGAGAGGAGAGATGGCAGATGAGGAGATGGAGGTGTGCGGTGGATAAGGGTGGCTTTTAATATAAAGCGAGTTTCGGTAGCCCACCCATTAAGTCCAAATTTTTGTTTACCCATCCAACAAAACAAAAGTATCAGAGACGATTTTGTCTACAAAACTATCTGTGATATGATTATAATCACAGACAGTTCGTGATAAAAACCATCAGTGATCATTCATAGACGGTTTTAAATACAAACCGTTTGTGATATTCGAAGACATCACAGACCATTTGTATTTGAAACCATCTGTGAATCATCACAGACGGCTATTAACAAGAACCGCCTGTGATAATTATGTATCACAGACGGTTCTAGCCATCACTACATATCACAGACGATTCTTATTAAAAAAACGTCTGTGATAATTATAACGCAGACGGTTCCACAAGAACCGTCTATGATGAGGCATCTAGTATAGCCTATCTTGTAGTAGTGAATATTCGTGTACTATAAGTAAAGTTGTATACCTCTGCAGAGTGAAAATCTATTTAAATAGTCACGCTCGCGGTCATGAGCATGCTTAGTGCGGCTGGTATGGTTGTAGTTTTGTTTTTCCAAAACTATTTTGTCACAAAACTTGGGTAATGACACGGGGTTTTTATTTGTTGAGTTAACTGCCATGTCTATGGCAGGCTGCCATTTCTATGGCTGAACATGAATGGTTGTCAGTGCCATGTCTATGGCTAAATATGATTTTTTTTCTTTCCCCACAACCAAGGAGGGTTGCGGGTGTTGTTATTATTTGATTCAATTTCTTACTTACTGTCCTGTACTTATTTAAGCTGCTCTTTCAAAATTTGTTGGAAATTATTACTTATGATTATTGCAAATAAAAATGGCTTTAAGCAAAATAACTTGTAGAGTAAAGCTTCATCTTTGATAGCCTTGTATTTAATACAACTTTGTGATATACTACAAGTCTTACTAAGTACACAAGTACTCAATCTTGCTTATGTTGTTGTTTAGAGTTCGAAGATGAACATACGCCAGATGACACGTTCTTTGCTCCCATAATCGGAGGCTTTCGTGATGGGTCTACCTAGGCCTTGTTCCTTGTCGGTTGCCTGCGTGATCGGATGGGCATGCCGCTGGACTTTTGCTACTTATATCATATTCTTCTGCTGCTATATTTTGCTTTGATGACTGCTTTTATTTGGCTAGTTGGCCGTGAATGTAATAACTTGTAATAACTTAAGTAGATTACCTCTTGCTTTACTTTTGTAGTGATTGTATGGATGTGATTGCCAATTATTGTGAATGTGTGTACTAGCCACTGATCATGGGACTAGTACAGTATACACATAGGGTCTTTGGGTATTCCATGCCCAGGGGTCCGACACTAAACATCCATTCTAACCGACACATTAGCTCTAGGGGACTACTAGAAGCTCACCACGGTGGTTAACAACGTTAGAGGATGGCCGGAGAGGTTAGAGTAGCGACGGGCTACGGTGGAGATGAATTCACGGTGATGACACTCTACGGTGATGGAGAGGCTACAAGGTGGTGTGCGTTAGCTTGCATGCACATTGAGGATGCATGTGAGGAAGGAATTGACTAGTGACTCATTGAGGTGGTGGCAAATAGCGAAAATGTCTGCAACGACCTGAATTGGAGAAGAAACGTGAGCACCTGGATTCTCTACGAAAGGGACATCATTGAGTGAGGGAATCACATAGCTAGAGGATGGAACACAATGTGCGATAGGGTTGAGTTCAAGCTCACCAGAATGGTGGGAACACGACGACTTGGATCGGGGTGTGCGCCTGAGGTGAAGAAGATGATGGCATTTCAGCAATACAGGACTCCAGAGGCTACATCAAGCAAAGGAAACGAATGAGTGAAACACAAGGAGCAATGTGACGTGCGTGTCGTGGGAAGAGGAGTTCACCAGAAGCAATGGAGGTCGAGAGCTCGCTAACCGGCATCGAGAATGACACACTTGTTCTCGGCAATCTAGAGAGCAAGGAGCTCAGGGGTTATGCAAGATGGAACGAGGGGAGAGCTGGGGAGAAGATCACACAAACATATTCTTATGTACTGGTGAGAATTGCACGAGAGAGGCGGTGAGAAATTGGCAGGCATGGCGAGAACTTGAGAGCACACGCTATCATTCTCCGCCCATGCAGGAAAAGATGACGATAGAGGGTGGTTGGCCGCTGTAGCAACGGGATGGGGCGTGGAGGAGTTGGTGGCATGTCACTCCATCGAAAACGGCGGGTGGCGTCGCAAACTAGGGGTAGGGGCGAAGTTGGCGCGGGCGCGCACTGGCGAGTAGGGTGAGTCGAGGTGGACGAAGGGGTCTAAGGGTGCACGGTGGGCTCAGCTGGGCTAAGATGGCATGTGAAGGAGTTGGGCCGTTGCAGTTTTGGCCCAATGGAGTGGCGGGAAAAAATCAATTAGGTTTTGAATTTTTGAATGGTCTGAATGTTTGTCGAATTTTTAAACATAGTAGACATGCTCCAAAAATTATGAAAATATTTGTACAAGCTCCTGACATAGTGTAGTTTCTTGTGTAATTTTTCTAGAATTTTATTTGTTTTGGTTTTTTCTCAAAAATTCTTTTATCCTCAAAAAATATGAAAATGTTTGTATTCAAATGCAATAATTGATTTAAGAAATTTTTTAAAAACATGCTCAAAAATATTTCCACATTTATCCTCAGTACAATTATCCCAAGTTTGATTTTTTGGGATATTACATCCTCGCTCCCCCGCCCATGCCTCCTTCCCTCCCTCCCGGACTCTACCTGGTGGGACGCCTTCTGCATGTCCAAGCCCGCCTTCTTCCAGCTCCTCCACTCCCTCGTGCTCTCTAACCCCTCCACCGCATCCTCCCTCGTAGCTCGCGCTGATGCCCGACCAAAAGATCGACGTCACGCTCTTCCGCCTCGCCCACATACCGCTCGCTCGCACCGTGGTGCACCGGTTCGGCCTCACTTCCCCCACCAGATCCGGGCCCTCCCCTTCCTCTCTGACCTCCCTCCAGTGATATCTAGGGTGAGGGGTAAGGGGCGACACCGCGAGCTTATGATGGTCGACTGCTGACTTGCACACCACCCGGGCCTCGCCCATCTGCACCGATGCAGCCGCATCCGTGTGCTGCTTCCGCTGGTTTGCACTACTCGACTGGTGCCCCTCCCATAGGCCCTCTCCACCGATTCCCATCTAAGGTATTCTCCAGTCCTCCTTTGGGCACCTGGCTAGCAGGCACCAGCATGGTTTTGCACTACTATTGTGCTGGTGCTGCCGAACAGCCTGAATTGATGCCTGCTACTCTGCTAGTGCAGTACCAGTGTACCACACTACAAGTTTTTCTTAGCTTAATGTTGATGCTTAGGCCCAACTGTGTAACATCCCAAAGTTCTACTAAAATTATTATTATTATTATTTTATTGAATTTTCTGAGTTTTAAAAGAGTTTTACTGCTTTTCTTGATTTCCTTTTTTTTTAAACCTAATCAAAAACTTGCTTTTCTGTTTGAGCCGAAATCCCGTCGGCCTATTCCTATTCCTGTTCCCTTCCCGCGCATGTTCCCCACGCGACCACCCTGTCGGTTTCGACCAGTGCCACTTGGTTTCGACCAGACCTGCTTGTCAGCCTCCCTGCTCACCTTCGTCTCCCTCCCGTTGCTCACCCATACCGCCCGTGCATGATCTTGCGTCACCACCGCTGCAAAAGTCGTTGCTCCGGTGTGAATCCCGCCCCTTTTTCCCTCGGCGACGTGCGCATTAATTTCCCGTCTTTCCCGACACCAGCTCCCATTGACTCCAGCGCCCTCTCCTTTTGCCTCATCCCATCACCATCGCGTCCCCGACGCGCCAGCACCGCGTTCCTCCAAGTCTCTCAATGGCTCTCCCCTCCTCTCCTTTGGGCTTTAAAGAGCTCGAGCAGCCCCCCTTCATCTCCTTCCCCCACCCAACTATCCCTTTCATTCCCTTGTTGCTGTGATTTGCCCAAAGCCCCAAGCTCTGAGTTCAAGCCACCGCGCGCCTCCTCTCGGTTCTCGCCGCACCAGTGCATCCCCCTCCTCTTCTACCCACATCAATTCGCGCCCTAAAGCTCCTTGAAGCAATCCTCTCACTCGATTTCAGTTTTGTTTCATAGGAGCCACCACATTTCCTCTTCTCCTTCAGTCCCGGCTGACCCCTTTATTGCCGTCCTCCTTCTCCTTCGACCGCGAGTTTCCCCACCATCGTTCGCCATCCATCGACCTTCCTCGGCCACTCTCTCGGTCTTGGTGAGCTCCCCGTGCCCTGTTCTCCCTCAAACCCACTTTTTGACCATGTCCTATAGTCGAAGCTCTTTTCAACCACGTCCTGTAGTCGAAGCTATTTTCGACCATGTCATGTAGTCGAACCTCCTTCTGACCATGTGATTTCAAAACTTCCGAGAGCCCGTTCTCCTTCTTTCGAGCTCCGATTCGATTGATTCAAATTTCTAAATTCAATAAGAACACCTTATTGTTGGATTATAGCAATATACGATGGATGGAAGTTAGATTAGAGGAATACATGATTTTTCGATATTGATTATGCAATTATACAATTGTTGATTGTTGGGTTATAGGATTGTATCCTTGTTGATTATTGGAATACGTGATTATCGGATTACATCCTAATTAGATCATAATATTGTATCCTTGTGGGATACTCAGATCATATCTTTGTTGTATATAGAAATTGTTATTGTTGGATGATGGATTATAGGGTTATATAAGCGGTGAATATTGGATTGTAGAAGTACATTATCGTTGGACATTGGATTATTAGAAATACATGATTATTGGATATCAGATTATCAGAAATTGGATTATAGGACTACAAAATCATTAGATTGATGGATGTTGAATTATTAGAAATAATTTATTATGGAATAATGGATTGATGGATGTCGGATTATAGAATTAGAGTATTGTTGAATGTTGGATCGATGGAAGTCGGGTCATAGAAATAGACTGATATTGTGCATATTGGACTAATTGATATTGGAGTGTTGGATTATATAATTGCTAGAGATTGCATTATTGGATTATGATTACAATACTGATGGTTTACTTACTGGTCGTGGCAACGGACCTAGTTGTCGCAGCGGACCTGGTCATGGCAGCAGACCTGATCGTGGATCTGGTCGTGACAGTTGCGTTACTAATATTGGAGTTGACAATTCTTGGACACCAAACCCTCACACCTTGTCGCTCTAGATAAAACTCTAGTTAATACAATAGTATTGACAAGATACTTTGTTCAAAACTTGATGCTTAGACAAACTTAGACCAAAATTGAATTTGAGGAATTTAGCCAAATGTTCAACTATGATTTGTAAATGATTCTATAGTATTGTTTTATCATAGAAATTAATAAAATGATTTGACTTGTTAAACAAAATAAAAATTGGTTGGGACTTGGACGAAATGGATGTTTGGATAGGTGCATGTTCATGCATGGGATCGATTCATTTCTATGATCGAGGCCCAGGGTCTTATTGGAAGTCGCCCAAGTCAGTTAAGGATCAGTCTTCGGATGTATTTTGCTAAACCCTATCGTACTACCACATGTTCTGAGTGGTCAGGACCTGGTTAACTAATTTGTACCATTCCACTTTGGTTGTGCCATCTAGTTGCGTGGTTGTCTTTATGACCTACTTTTATGTATTCTCACGTGGCGCAAGAGGGGGCTTAAGTCTGACGAGTTTCTATCCAAAGGAATTAGCGAGATCTTAGTGAGGCGGGACTACGGTGAGATGGTGCATTTTAAAAACCTTGTGATAATCTCTTAGTCGCACACCATCGGAAATGTGTGAGCATATAGTATAAGATGATTACCTCTTGTGGGTAAATTTGTACAACTTCTACAGAGTGTAAAACTATTCAAATAGTTGTGTCCACGGTCAAGGACATGCTAGCAAAGCTACTCAAAGCTAGACTTTGATTTTGTTTTCAAAAGACTTTATCAAATGATTTTGGATATTGTATATAATTGAGAAATTGGGCGGGTAGCCATATGATAGGAGGGTATCCTTCACCACTCTTGGATGAATGTTATCATACTATAAAACTGTCTTTAAAAACTGATTTCTGATATAGAGTAACTGCATTGGAACTTAGTAAATGTAATTCAACTTGAAACATTGCTTTATGCAAAATAGCCATATAAGCCTTCCATTGATATATCACTGCATGCATTATAATTCTATTATTGGGTGTAACTTGCGGGGCACGGTTGTTTGTGCTCACTCTTGCTTAATAAAATATTGTTTAGAGAAGAAGGACTTTGCAACTGCTCGAGATCTCGACGACTAGGCTGCTACCCCACTCGATTGCCTGTGGTGGATTAGCTGGGCTCTACTACTTGCTCTTCGTCTTCCACTGAGTTTTGTTCATTGTGGGCATGTAAGCCGTTCTGGTAATGAACTCTGTTATTTATCAATAAAACTTTGCGATTACGGATGTTACCATATTTGTTTACTGTGTGAGCTAGCCACTGATCATGGGACTAGTTTAGTAATATATAGGATTTGGGAGTGTTAATCTCGAGTCCTAACAAAGTGGTATCAGAGCGATATCGCCTGTAGGTCGTAACCTAGTTAAAATTGCTGTTAGTTGGAAAAACTTCAAAACTTATATTACATAACATGAAGAATAAATTTTCTCTCCTCATCTTTGGTCATCTTTCTATTCTTACTTTCTTCGTGGTATTCTTTCTCACCTTGTTCTTCTTTCACCATTTTATATTGTTAAAATGATCCTCTTTCCCATGGGAATTTCTATAGATGATTAGCATGATTCTTACCATTACATTCAAGACCACAAGACCTGAAGTTGTCACGAAAGTGTCGTAAAAGTCGTCAAGTCATCTCTGCCATTCAAAGACAACGTGCATGAATCATCAAAGACCGTGAATCAAAGATCGCGATGTCAGCCAAACCATATAGCTTAGGTTTGCCAAGATGCATTCTGTGTATAGAGTCGTATCACCAAATTAAGAGTATCGATCGAATAGAACGTTGTGTGGTTTCTTGACTTGTATGGTGTATTTTCTTTTGGATACGTCGCACATAGATCTTTTGATCTTGTGTGCAACGGTTGCTTAGGGGGGGGGGTAGACTTCTCTCCTCATAGCTTTCTCTCTTGTCTGTGTGCTTTTCCCTCTTTTCTTTTGCTAAGTCGGATATCATGTCAGAAGGAGACTGCATTTTTCGTTGCAGCATGAGGAGAAAGCATCGTCAACAGAACGAATGAAAATACCATCAAGTCATATATATATATATGTATATGTATATGTATATGTATATGTATATGTATATGTATATGTATATGTATATGTATATGTATATGGAAGCTACTCTTGTTGGGTTTAACCAGTGTGTTTGGATGCCAAGCTAGGTAGTTTTGGGGAATAATTGATAAGACTGATTTTGGGATCTGAAAATTTTAAGATTTGCTGAGGTTATAAGAAGTTCTTGTGAATGCTAGAGTATGGTGATGGATATACCTTGATTATGATGGGTTTAAAGAATAGCAGATTGGTCGATTATATAGATTATGGAGAAAGAAAATGATCGTAGCAGAAAATTTGGATTGATCATGAAGTATATAGGAATCTGAAGTGCTGATTTGATTATTAGGAGAAATTGGATTTTTATCGAATCCTGGGTTGATTATAATGTTGGTTGCAAACTTGGAATTGAGATATGTGTGTAGAAAAGGCAGAGAGTAAAATGCGAAAAGAATTAGACTTTCCATATCAATTCAGGATGTTAATTTTGGTAGAGTTGGTTAAATCTTGGTGGGATTATAGAGATAAATTAATGTTGATATTGGATTATTGGAGATTGGATCATAGAAATATATCCTGGATGAATTATAGAAATAGATCTTGATTGGATTATAGAAATATGATTGTAGAAGATTGGATTATAGGATTACCAATTCATGAAGTCGATTTCGTTGGATTAGGTTGAATCAAGAACTATGGAATTAATTGGGTATGTTGGTCACATTGGATTTAATTGGATATGATTGAACAGAGAACTGGATTTAAAAGAAATCGTGGTGGGATTATAGAGATATGTCTCGATCAGATTATAGAGTTGTATGATTGTTGGATATTGGAATATATGATTGACGGATATCTTACTGATATTGGAGTTGGTCAAAATAATTGTTGGACAGATGATGATAAAATAATTTGATGGATTAAAATTGAATTTGTGGATTACGGGTAGACATTTGGAAAGCTCTATAATGAAGGCATTGGATTATATAAAGAAATGTTGGAGGATTGCGATTGATAAATATGCTTGAGAAATAAAGTGAATGATGTTGTGGATTTAGTTAAGAATTTTGGAGAAAGCAATTGCGCGATTGTAATGTTGGAGAAATTTGTAATATCCTGTTTTATGAATGAGTAATGATTGAATTAATAATAATAATGATAATTAGAATCTGGTGGGAAAATGGGGGTCAGTGGTGGGCCTTTTGGCCCATGGCCCAAGAGGGCATCAGCCTCACACCTATTTAAGGGAGAGAGAGGGGTTAATCAAAACCCTAAATTCT
This sequence comes from Phyllostachys edulis, assembly GCA_036346405.1. Taxonomy (NCBI): domain Eukaryota; kingdom Viridiplantae; phylum Streptophyta; class Magnoliopsida; order Poales; family Poaceae; genus Phyllostachys; species Phyllostachys edulis. The sequence continues at coordinate 69,234,947 of CM070550.1, forward strand.
CCCAGCCGCTTCCTCTTGTTTTTTTGGCTGCCGCCACTCTCACACGCCAAGGCGCGCGTTCTCTCGGTGCCGCCGCCCCTACTGCCTGTGTACTGCCACCCCATAGCAAATCCCCCTGCGCCCCATCTCCTGGCCGCCTCCCCCAACCAAATTCCCCACGGTGAGCCAGCGACCCGCCCCGTTCCTTGTCGCCGCGTGTGGCCGCCGCGCTCCGAGCCGTCTCTCCTCCCGCGCCACGCCTGGTTGCCCGCCTCGCCGGATCCGCTCCCCGACAAGCCCGTCGCCGACTTCGCCTTCGCCTTCCTCCTGCCCCCGGGCCGCGCCTGGCTCATCCGTGACCACCGCGGCTGCTGCGGCCTCCGAGTCCTCGTCCGCCTCCGGCGATCCCTCCTCCCCACTGCCTCCGATGGTCTGCAAGCCGTTGGGTTTGTTCAAGGTCGACGCCCTCGTCGCCCTCGCCCCGCACCCGCAGCTTCTGGGCTCCAGGGGCTTGTGCTTCGCATTCGCGAGTGTCCGTCGTGCCGTGAAGCAGCGTGGACCCATACCCGGCGTCACCGGAGGAGGTGGCGGTGCTGGTGTCGTCCTTCCCGCTCTACTTCTAGGGGCCACGGCCGATACGCTGCAAGGTCCGCGCCGGTGAGGTGCTCTACTTGCCGAGCATGTGGTTTCACCATGTCAGCCAGAGCCTCGGGCCTAACGGACTCACCATTGTCATGATCTACTGGATGACGCTTTGGAAGGTGATCTCGACGTGAAGAACAATTGAGTTGACGAATTGTGACTCCATTCGATTTTGGATCAATGCGGTGCCAAATGGCCTATCAGGCTTGATTTGGTTACAAAGAACATTTTGATGGCAATGTTTAGCTTTTTATTCTTAAAAGGAAGCTGAATTCGGAAATCATGCCCTTTTCAGTCCCGGATGGTTCAGATGGGAATGTTGTTCTTTCGTTTAGCTTGTTGAGTGCTGATCCAAGCGATTGGGTCTATAATTGGGAGTTTGAAAATGTTGGTGAGAGGGTGTTGCCCCCTGTGGTTGAGGCATTGCGACCAATTGCTGAGATTAATATAGAGAGTTTGGTTTTGTACCACACTCCAACGTCCTCCTATTCTTATTCCGATGATAAGCTGGGTGGCAATGTCCTTAGTGTGGGAGATCCTTATTTCTTTGTGAACTCATTTGAGTGGCACTTGGTGGGTCTACTAATGCTCTCCTACTTTTGATTGCTATTGCCCGGTCTATAGGTTTGCAATTGACACTTGATGATTTAACCAAGTTCCTTTCTTTGCAGACCTTAAGCCTAGTGGCAAATATGTCATGGAGGATCTGCATAAGGTGGGTGCTTAAGGTGGATCATCTTTGTGTTTGAGTTGATTCCTTTTACTTGTGCTGATTGATGCTTGGTTGATGCGCATGTTTGATGGTGGTGATGGTGGTGAGTCGGCTGTGGCTAACACTGAGGTGGCGGTGATCGCCGGTGCGAGAGCGTTCTGCTTTTGTCTTCTATCTCACGGTTGAGGCAAGTGCAAGTATTTTTAATGAGTTATTATATTATATACTTGATGAATGCTATAGTTGATTGATGTTGATTGTTGCTTGGTAATGTTGATGAGCATGAATGTCATAGTTTAATGATGATGTTTTTATGATGATGCTTATGTGATGAAGCTTACATGAAAATGGTTATATGACGATGCATGCTAATGTTTATGTGATTACACTTACATGGTGGAGTTTACATGAGGATGCTTACATGGCAATATTTAAATGATGATATTTACATGGTAATGGTTTCATGATTGTTGGCAATAATGATGGGCCAAGGTGAGCAATGAGACTACCTTGTTAATGATGACAATGATGATTTGGTATTGTGCTTTAAATGTTGCATCATGTCATTCATTTCTGAACCTTGGACTACATGGTGGCCAAGGGTTGTTTCCTTGTTGTTCCCCGTCAGGCATTGGATGGGCGTTAGGTCCCCATCATGCATTGGACGGGCTTTGTTCCCCACACCCGTGGAAAGTTATGTAACTAATCCGGTGAGGTCGGTGAGAACTGTTACATGACTTGGAGTGTGGGCTTTTGTTCCCTGTGCCTAGAGGGCACATGCTTTGAGTAGGTATCGACGGATACCCTACTCGGCATTACCGGTAATTGCTAAGAAGTGAAGAGATGCATTCATGACATATTCATTGCATTTTTGCATAAGATGTGGATTTGGTTGTTTAGCCTATAATGTTGTTGTTTCTGATGGAATTGTTTATTCCCTTTGACTGCTTATAATGCTATCATAAGAGATGGATTTGTGGTATATCATGCTGTTATCCATGATGGAATTGTTTATTACCTTTGACTGCTTATGATGCTATCATAAGAGATGGGTTTGTGGTATATCATGCTGTTATTCATAATGGAGTTGTTTATTCCCTTTGCCTATTTATGATGCTATTGTTTGATTTGCTATTGCACTTTGCTGAGTCGTGGACTCACACTTGCTGTGTTGTACTTGCTAGGTACCTCTCAAGGCAGCGACATGCATGGGAAGGGGTAGACTTGGTGCACGTCACATAATCACTAACCACAATGAATAACCTAGTCCATTTATCCACAATTCCTATTCTTGATAATTACTCTAGATTCAGATTGTGACCATCCTTCGTGGTGGATGTCTTAATTGTGGTCATGGATCCATTTATGCTCTATTTCATTCATTGATTGAGTTTATTTAATTCTCGTTGATGGATTAGAATGTTTGGTTGATGGTTTATTGAGATGTTGAAACTAATTGGTTCAGTAGAGTCTCAATAATTTGTAATAGAGTTGATTAGAGGATTATGGATGCCCTTTTGATTATGCTATAGTTGCTTAGCTTATCCTGGATGTCCCTTGGTGATCGTAAAATTGGATAATTTGATTGTTGAATGATGCTATATTAAACTGTTTGAACCTTTGGTATGGCCATCTATACAAATGAGGTTCTGCCGGATTTTAGAGAAATGCCTTAGTTCTAATTGGTTAAAATATTGTTGTTTGAAAAATGGTTGAAATTATTTCGTATTGTTGTCATATGTTAGTCTTTTAGGTAACATCGTGGCTTCCGCATGGCCAGGGTGTTACAAAATTTCATTCCAAAAAGGGATATAGTGAAGTTTAGCATGATCTTGGAGTTTATTGGATTGGAAGATATGATTATTGCTACTAGATTTTGGTGGAATTGTGAAGTGAAGAAATCATGCAACCAAAGTGGTAAATCTATTGGATTATTCAAGCTTATGTCCAAAAGAGATTGTGAATTATGTTGTCTTATCGATAGAATGTGAGATTACTTAAATGATTGGATTTTATTTGGGTGACTTTATGTTATGCAACAATGGTGGATTTCCATAATAGTAAAATTTGGACCCAGCAAATTGGAAGACATAATTCATAGCTTTTAGTTGGCACTCCAGTTGTAACATCCCAAAAATTAGGGTTTGTATTTCAAATGTATAAAAATGCGATCTTTTTAAAACTTTTGTTGCATCTCTTGGTTATTCACTTTATTTGGAGTTCAAACTAGGGTTTTGTTGATTGTATGAAAAACCCTAGAAAAATATATTATATGAAAAACCCTAGAAATTTTTTATACATTTTGGCCTTAGCGCCCCCAGTTTCTCTCCCACTCGGCCGCAACGTTCGTGCGCATTTAGCCCAGTCAAGTTGGAGTTGTTCGGCCATTAATCTCGCCCATGCCCGTGTGTTCGTGCGTGACCGCATCGTTGCCTATGCCAGCCTTCTCACGAGCTCATCACCGCAATGCCTATATATACAGCTGGCCAAAGCCCCCTGAGCTTCCTCTTTACCACCCCGAGACACCTCTCTCCTTCTCCATTCCTTTCCATGCGTAATTCCACCAAGGAACACGAGCTCCCGTTTCTGGCCAAGGCGCCGCCCACTCGCCGCTGGCAACCAAGTGATGATCATCCTTCCCCTACTGCGTCATGATACGTTCTAGAGCATGACAAGTATTTCCCCCATGTTAATTGTACATTTCCTCCAAAGGAACTCGTCGGCATTTTGTTCTTCCCCAACTCCAGTCAAAAGACCTAATTCCATTGCGGTGGACCAAGGGTCCATGCACTGTTCGGTGAACCAAGTCACCAACAGGCGAGCCCCACATGTAAGAATGAATTTTTCTTTAGAAAATTAAAAGAAAAAAGGTAAATTCCGTGGGCCCACCCTGTCATAGATAGAAACTTTCGGCTGGAAAATAATTCAAAAAGAAAATGGAAAAGGGGCGGGTCCCACGTGTCAGAGAGTCACTCTCTCTCTCCCTTTTCTATTTCTAGCATTTTTCAGCCGAGCCAATTTAGAACCATAATAACTTTTGCTAGGAAACTCCAAATGAGTTGATTCTTGTCCCTAAATTCATGTAAAATCATATTCTACCTAAGTATACAAAATATTTGAATTTGGTTACTGTTTGTACTCTTTTGCATCATTTAATTTATTTCCCGCTCTTTTTGCAATAGACATTGATTGTGCAAACGAAATCTCCAACGACCAACCAAGCTTATATTTAGAACAACCTGAGAAAGGCAAGAACCCCCTTTGATCATATTGATTCTAGTATTTTACTTATTGTACTTTGTTTTGCAAATTCTATTATTGCATGCGCGTATGTTCAATATTAAACTGCTACGTTTGGGATGTCAGTAGCTATAAATCCTATTTGTTGCATGAATTCTTTTGACATATTGATATCCATACTTTGTTAACATTAGGATATGGGCTAGAAAATATATAATTTCATTTGGGAATTTTGAGTGCGAGCTATTGCACAAATGCTTAATAGAATGATAGTGTTTCCGAAAAGAGATGTAAAAGAACAATATGATAAATGTGAATTTGGGAGATTTATGAAATTGTCCAGATGGGGTGTGTGTCGGGACCCAAAATATGCAATTCTGGACCCTCTGTGTATACTGCACTAGTCCAGGATCACGCTAGTGCACACAGTGGCAACATTAGTGAAATATCATTTCCACATACAAAGATAACTAATAAATAGGCAAATAACAATAAACATCAGAGTAAAGACCTTAAAGTCAAAGCTTACAATTAATGCTTCAGAGGGCAGATAGCTCAATGAAGCTGCAGCGGAACGAAACAGAATAACTTCAGTGATGCCCATCCATATGCCCACAGGCAATCGGCTGGGATGCGCTACCTAGTTCTCCACGATTCTTGAAGTAGACCTTATTGACTGGCGATTCCTTCACCCCTGCTTGATTTATTAAAGCAAGCATGAGTACACACCGTACTCGCAAGTCATACCACAGAATGCAAATTATAGATGCAGGCTTATTCCAAAGGAATGGCTTTTGTGGTTATTTTGCAGAAATGCAACATTTGCAATTTAAATACAAATAATAGATTGAAGCATAATTCAAAACAAATAGACAATAATAATTTATCAGTTATTTTCACAAAGACACAAAGCCTAATTAAGTTATTCACACAGCCATATGAATTAGATCACACAGCTCCCTTCCCAAAGTTTTTATGAAAATCTACCCCTCGTGTGAAATCCCCGAGCATGTCCATGACCGCGGACGCGGCTATTCGAATAGATTGATTTAACACTCTGCGGAGTTTGTACACTTTACCCACAAGATGCAATCAACCGGATCAGAGCTGATCACAACAAAACCTTTCAGAAACTTCGTCTCAAGCATTGACACTCCCGATGTGCTCTACGCCAGACTACCCCACACAGGAAGCAATCCGACACATACCGTTGGACAGGGACACAGCGAACCACCCCGTGATGTGACTACTTGTTAGCACACCTCCACCCAAGCCCACAGCCTAACCTACAACCTGAGTGATCAATGTCAAGACTCCATAACTTACTAAGTTAGGCACATCGCATCAGGCATGTGGTTGTACGAAAGGCTCAGTTTAATGGCGCACAAAGTTAAGTCCTTAATTGACCAAGGCAAGACTTCCAAGTTGCTACAAATCCCTACGCACACAGGTTATTAAGCCCATGCACACAGCTCCACCGAAAGTAGCACACAGTATCCACCACATGCCCTAGTCTAAATCCTTTCCCACCCTGTTGGTTAAGTGCAACATATGCCAACAACGAGTAATAGCACACAGTGCACACAGTTTTTATCACATAGTTCCATAGTCACTTAGTCAAGTTTATATTTGCAACTTACATGAGATGATGACTCGTAGCATGGCTAAGCAATCTAATCGCATCTAACCATCCCACGTTGGTAATATAATAGCACCAACTAAATAAACCAAACTAGGGTGACAAAAGATTATGGCATACAATTAGACAAGGTGGATATAACAAATGGGATAATAGCTATACCCAAAAGCATTTAAATAAATACTTAAAGTAAATGCAATAATTTGAATCAAAGTAGTTTTAGAAAACAGGATTCAATATGATCAAAGGTATAACTTGCCTTGCTATAGCAATGATAATCTTATTTATCTTTAATCTTCTCTTTATGCGGATCTTCAACTCCTTCTTGATCGAACTTCCCAAGTATCAACGTCTACTCGTAAACAAGCAATAAACCAAATAAATAATAACAGAGAGAAAATAAACTCCAAAAATTAAATAATAATCTCAGATAAATAGATCTTGGATTGAGATGAAATTAGGAATTTGAATGGACTCAATCGGAGTTCGGATGCAAGGGATGTGAGCTTTGAAAGATCACATGAAATGATGATATTGAGAGAGAAATGAATATTCAAAGAATATTCCTTCGGATTTAAATAAAGAAACAGAATTGCAGACTTATAAGTGAGGTCCACTGGTAGGTGAGAGAGAACAAAGGTAGTGAATGACATATGGGGCCAACTGGATAAACGGATTTCAGAAATTAGATGAATTTTCGAAAATAGGATTAGGGGTTGACATGTGGGCCACTGGTCTATGGACCAGGTCCACAGAGATATGCTAGTCCATGGTGGACCAAGCTTATGGCTAGGGTTTGACCAAGGTTGACTAACATGCGGGACCCGCATGTAAGAGAGAGAACTAATCTAGGGTTTTTCATTGAGAGGATGACACCTGGACTATTGGTCCATAGACCAAGTCCACGATCTAGGGTTTAGGTTCATGGTAGATTGGGTTCATGGAATAGTGCACTAACGTGTGGGGCCGGCTTGGCATAGACTCGGTTCACATGAACCATGTCCATACGGTTTTGGTTTTGGGGTTAGAATTAGGTGGATGACACATGGGCGTCTACATGGCAGGGGAAGTTGAGGTGGCAAGAGGTGACAGTGACCTGGTGGATGACGTGGCGTGTGTGGCATGCGGATGTGGCAGTGCATAGGGCACGGGCCCAGGAGCCTTGGCCGGCTCATGAACCTCGCCGGCTCACAGGCAGCAGTGGCCATGGCGACGCACGGGGATGGCCACACGAGACAAGGAGGCGAGGGCGGTCCCGGTGACGCGGTCACGGTAACGGGGTTCGTCGGCAGGCGCCGATGACGACCAACGGAGCGACGGCGGCAGCTCGCACAGCGACAGGGAGCTACGGCCACGCTCCGGGGAAGTGGGTGAGAGCACTGAATGGAGCGTCGCATGAGGATCACGACGGCGGTGGCCATATGCGGCGGAGACCACCGGAGGCGGGGGAAATAGTCGACGAAGAGGCGGTGACCGGAGATGCAAGAGACGAGCGGAATCTCGGGCTACGATGATCCAAGCTCAAAATAGAAAGAGGGGATTTGTAGATTGGAACTAGGGGTACCCAGTGACGCGATTGGATTCAAGAGTGGCTTACCGAGGCGTCAGAATTCGTGATGGAAATGGCTCGGGTGTCCCTGGCGCGACCGGAGGTGAACAAGACGAAAACGGTGTCGGCGGTGGAAGGCTTGGGAGTCCTGGGTGACGCACGCACCAAGAAGAGGAAGGCGGGGCGGATCCGACGGCGCAACAGGCGCAGCTTGAGCGGCTTCCTTGGTGGAGAACTACGACGGAGACGGTCGGCACCGGCTTCGGAGAAGAAGGCCACAGGCGGCGGCCTTGGCGGCATTTCGGCGGAGGCGAGCTAGGTTTCCGGAGGCGGCAGAAGGCGGCGAACGCGTGCACTGGCGCCTATTTATGGCGCCTTGGCGTCTTGCTGCGTCTTGAGGAGGACTCCAAGGCGGCGACGTTGTCCAAGTCGAGCACGAAGGCGGTGGGGAACACGTCACACACGCGTGTGCATGTCAGCAGCGGTCGCAGCGGCCCGAGCGAAGGCGCGACTCATGGTAGTGGGACCGGTGCGCTAGGGCTGCGGCACGAATTTGAAGTGGGTCAAGGGTGTGATGGGATGGGCCGAGGTTTGGTGAAGCGCGGATGGGCCAAGGGAGGTAGTTGGCGGCTGGGCCGAAAGGAAGAGATGGGCCAAGTAAAAAGGGAATTCGGCCCATTTGATTTACTGAGATTTAATAACAGTTTTCTTTTTAGAAAATAGCCGAAAATCCGAAAGAGCAATTAGAAAATAGCAAATGCACTTGGAAAAATTCTAGAAAAATCTAGAAAATATATCCAAGCACATAGAATCCAAATAAAATAGGTTTGATAATAGTTGATGTTGAGATTAATCATATTATATTATTTTTGATTTATGAAAGTCCCAATTAAGCTTTATTAATTCAAATAAAATTAGTGAAATTTTCCAAGGACCTAAACTACTTAAAAGATTTTTTGAAAAGCCAAATTTTGGGGCATTACAAACCTCCCCCCCCCTAAAGGAATCTCGTCCCCGAGATTCAGGCTGGTTATAGAATAGGTTAAAGAACTCAGCCTTCGGGCTCTCTTCTGGCTTCGAAACTGATTTGACTTTGACAGAACTGCTCTTCTGAACACTTGCGGGACAACGACTTGCTTCTTGCTGAACTTCTCGCTTCAACAAAAACTTGACAAGCTGGTTCTTGGCAGGAAAGCATCTTGAAACTCGACTGCTTCTAACAGGACTGTTTGATCGGTGCTCGAAGACAATTCTGGAGTTGAGGGGATCCTGCTGCTGATGGGTAACATAGGTTGACAACTAACTCTTCTTCTGAGCTTCGAAATCTGAACAGACTGACACATCTCTGTCATCTCTGTCGTACAATCCTTAACACATATCTTTAACAGGCATCCTAAGGATGAACATGGCTGCGAGGGTGATAATCTGCATAATCCGCGTAGCTTTTCTGCTCGAACTAAGCTACTCACAATCCCTTCAGGATTTAAGACACTTGGCCTTCTACTTCTTGATTAATGCAAAAATCCACATACTTTGTGATCTGATCTGCCCTTAGCTGAGTAATGACTCACGGTCAATCACTTCAAATTTCAGATGGTGACATCTGCGAACTAGCTGACATCTGGTACTGTAAGGGAAATTCTGCACACAACACTTGCTTGACCTGGTACCGTGAGTTAAGGCATAACTCACTATTTCTTTCAATCTATCCGCGGATGTAGGGGATAGACAATACTGAATTGAAACGAGCATCCAAGGCTTCATAGACACTTTGTCGCTGACACAAGGTAAATTGGTATCCTTGGTCCAACACTAACTTTTCTGACACATCGTGCAAATTGATCATCTCTATCGATCTGGCACTATACCCATTTTGGTGAATACTTTCTCTATCGTATACAACTCTGCTAGACGGTCTTTAAACTTGGTGATATTAATAGAAATAAAGCGATAGATTTCTTTGACGCAACTGTTTGGTCAAGCCTGATTTTCTAGCATCTGTTTGAACTCTAGGGTTCAACAAATATCCTTCTAAAATCGACTCAAGACTCAACTTTTGACTTTCACCAGTAACTTTAGCTGACTGAACAATAGATTCTTATGGTAGCTCTTCTGATTCGAAGCATCCACCACTATACTGATCTGGCCTGAGAGAATGAACTTTGATCCTGTGGTTCTCGATCCAATAACCATCTTTGTTTCTTCACGACAGCAAACTTTGAATTATGACTAGGATAGTTCACTACTTGAAACTTTAGTTGTTAGGAAGTGCTGGCGAAACTTCTTAACACACAAATTCTTGGATGTTCTGTGATAGAAGCTATCAAGGTTCTTTCTGGTATCTAGCAATATGAACACTGGAATAGTGATTAATCTCTTCTGAAATTCTCACTGAGTCAGTTTACTTCTGGCGATCTGGGCGAACTTGTCCTTTTACAATGACGAGGGTCTTGGTTATCTTGGAACGACTGTCTCGCTGATCTTCAACTGACACTGACTTGCTCACAGATGATTCTGGGGAAAACTAAAATTCTTACTCAAAACTCAAACAAGTTGATTCTGAGGTCCTAAAGATTAGCACATGGATAGACTGAAATTCTCGCACATCCTGTGCTAGCAATTTATCATAACAGCTCACATTGGTGCTTGACAAACGGAAGAACTTGATTTGATACTGTAACATCCCTATTTTCTGGCCTTTTTGAAAATTTTGAAAACTTTAAAAAGGAACCATTTGGGTTTATTAAATTGCCCCAGCTTAAATTGTAATTTAGAATTTCAAAAGTGGTTTAATTTGAATTAACTAAAACTTCAATTAATTAAAGTTGGTTTAGTGAGTTTAGTTGGATTTTAATTTGGTTTTTCCTTTGGCCTTATGTTAAAAATAATTAATTGCCAAAAATTAAAAGCAATAGTGAGGCTGAAACTATTTTTACTAAGTCCTAAATAATTCAAGGGATTTTTGTGAATTTTCCTAGAATTTTTGGACAGCTTAAGCTATTTTCTAAAAATGCTTTTGCTTTTCTGCTATTTTCTAAAAAGAAAAAGGCTTAGGAAAATCCCTCCTCAGTTTGGGCCGATTTCCTCGGCCCATTCATCGCCCGCCGGCCGCCCTCTGCTGGCGCCCTCCTCCCTCTCCACCGTCCGATTTGGATCGGACGGATCTCCTCGCGCCGCGTCACCCTTCTCTCCCTCTCTCGCTGCCACTGGGGCCCGCCTGTCAGCCTCACCCCGCCCGGGTCATCCCCTACCTCCCGCCTCCTCCGCGCCCTCGCTCCCTCGCCGCAGGACCCGCCTCGCCGCGCCGCGCCCCTCGCCGCCCTAGCCCTCCGTGTCCCCGGTTGGCGCGCCACCCTTCCCGCCTCCACCGCACCCTCGTGCCCCCCCTTCTGCCCCCTCCTCCGCGTTCCCCTTGAAGCTGCTGCCATGCCATTAAAAAAACGCCATGAGAGCTCTGCGCCTCCCCTCGGACCCCCCTCCGCCTATTTAAGAGCCCGGGACCGCCCTGAGCTCCTCCTCGTTCCCCTCACCTCTCTCCCTCCCCTCCGGCCTCGCCAGATTTGAAGCACCGACCGCCGCCGTGGAGTTCCGCGCGCCACCGCCGCCGTCAGCGCCCTCCGCCGCCGTCGTCACCACCTCCCGGCTGCCTGTTGAGGCGCATCCGTGCGCGCCTCCCCATCCGGGCGTCCCGGAACCTCGCCGTCGCCGTCTGCCGCCGCCTCCGCCGCTCTTCTCCTTCATCGCCGACCTCGAGCCGCCGCATCTCGCCACCGTGAGCATCATCTTCGCGCGACCTCCTCTTGCTGGTACCCTCGCCGCCGGCCATTGCTCGCCGCCGTTCGCGGCGACCCTCGATCCGAGAGCGCCGCCGCCTCGGGTCCGACGTGGCAAGCCACGTGGCTGCCACCGTGGCGCCCGTCGTGTGACGTCACCCCTTTGCTAACGTGGCTGCCCGGTCGACCGAGTGGGATTTTTCGATTTTCCTTTAGGAAAATAATTCCGGAAAATCAGGAAATTCCCTAAATTCATCATTTTATTAAGCCCATGCACACAGCTCCACCGAAAGTTAAGTCCTTAATTGACCAAGGCAAGACTTCCAAGTTGCTACAAATCCCTACGCACACAGGTTATTAAGCCCATGCACACAGCTCCACCGAAAGTAGCACACAGTATCCACCACATGCCCTAGTCTAAATCCTTTCCCACCCTGTTGGTTAAGTGCAACATATGCCAACAACGAGTAATAGCACACAGTGCACACAGTTTTTATCACATAGTTCCATAGTCACTTAGTCAAGTTTATATTTGCAACTTACATGAGATGATGACTCGTAGCATGGCTAAGCAATCTAATCGCATCTAACCATCCCACGTTGGTAATAAAATAGCACCAACTAAATAAACCAAACTAGGGTGACAAAAGATTATGGCATACAATTAGACAAGGTGGATATAACAAATGGGATAATAGCTATACCCAAAAGCATTTAAATAAATACTTAAAGTAAATGCAATAATTTGAATCAAAGTAGTTTTAGAAAACAGGGATTCAATATGATCAAAGGTATAACTTGCCTTGCTATAGCAATGATAATCTTATTTATCTTTAATCTTCTACTGTCTAGATCTTCAACTCCTTCTTGATCAGAACTTCCCGAAGTATCAACGTCTACTCGTAAACAAGCAATAAACCAAATAAATAATAACAGAGAGAAAATAAACTCCAAAAATTAAATAATAATCTCAGATAAATAGATCTTGGATTGAGATGAAATTAGGAATTTGAATGGACTCAATCGGAGTTCGGATGCAAGGGATGTGAGCTTTGAAAGATCACATGAAATGATGATATTGAGAGAGAAAAGAATATTCAAAGAATATTCCTTCGGATTTAAATAAAGAAACAGAATTGGAGACTTAGAAGTGGGGTCCACTGGTAGGTGAGAGAGAACAAAGGTAGTGAATGACATATGGGGCCAACTGGATAAACGGATTTCAGAAATTAGATGAATTACCGAAAATAGGATTAGGGGTTGACATGTGGGCCACTGGTCTATGGACCAGGTCCACAGAGATATGCTAGTCCATGGTGAACCAAGCTTATGGCTAGGGTTTGACCAAGGTTGACTGACATGCGGGACCCGCATGTAAGAGAGGGAACTAATCTAGGGTTTTTGATTGAGAGGATGACACCTGGACTATTGGTCCATAGACCAAGTCCACGATCTAGGGTTTAGGTTCATGGTAGATTGGGTTCATGGAATAGTGCACTGACGTGCGGGGTCGGCTTGGCATAGACTCGGTTCACATGAACAATGTCTGTACGGTTTTGGTTTTGGGGTTAGAATTAGGTGGATGACACATGGGCGTCTACATGGTAGGGGAAGTTGAGGTGGCAAGAGGTGACAGCGACCTAGCGGATGACGTGGCGTGTGTGGCATGCGGATGTGGCAGTGCACAGGTCACGGGCACAGGAGCCTTGGCTGGCTCATGAGCCTCGCTGGCTCGCCGGCAGCAGTGGCCATGGCGACGCACGGGGATGGGCACACGATACAAGGAGGCGAGGGCGGTCCCGGTGACGTGGTCGCGGTAACGGGGTTCATCGGTAGGCACCAGTGACGACCAACGGAGCGACGGCGGCAGCGGCGGTGGCTCGCACAGCGACGGGGAGCTACGGCCATGCTCCGGGGAAGTGGGTGAGAGCGCCGGATGGAGCGTCGCACGAGGATCACGACGGCGGTGGCCATATGCGACGGAGACCACCGGAGGTGGGGGAAATAGTCGACGAAGAGGCAGTGACCGGAGATGGAAGAGACGAGCGGAATCTCGGGCTACAATGATCCAAGCTCAAAATAGAAAGAGGGGATTTGTAGATTGGAACTTGGGGTACCCGGTGACGTGACTAGATTCAAGAGTGGCATACCGAGGCGTCGAAATTTGCGATGGAAATGGCTCGGATGTCCCTGGCGCGACCGGAGGTGAACAAGATGAAAACGGCGCCGGCGGTGGAAGGCTCGGGAGTCCCGGGTGACGCACACACCGAGAAGAGGAAGGCGGGGCGGATCCGACGGCGCAACAGGCGCGGCTTGAGCGGCTTCCTTGGCGGAGAACGACGATGGAGACGGTCGGCACCGGCTTCGGAGAAGAAGGCCATAGGCGGCGGCCTTGGCGGCGTTTCGGCGGAGGCGAGCTAGGGTTCTGGAGGCGGCCCAACAGGGCGAGCGGGCACGTGCATAGGTGGCCTATTTATGGTGCCTTGGCGTGCGCGCGTGCAGGAGGAGGACTCCAAGGCGACGACGCTGTCCAAGTCGAGCACGAAGGCTGCGGGGAACGCGTCACACAGCGCTGTCTTGGCGGCGGGCCGCAAGCGGCCCGAGGCGCGGCGCTGGCCGCTGGCGAGTGGGACGGCGCTAGGGCTGCTGCAATTTGAGGCTGGGGGGCACAGAGTGGGATGGGCCGAGGTCGGGTGGCGGCGAGGTGGGCCATGGGAGGTAGTTGGCAGCTGGGCCGAAAGGAAGAGATGGGCCAAGTAAAAAGGGAATTCGGCCCATTTGATTTACTGAGATTTAATAACAGTTTTCTATTTAGAAAATAGCCGAAAATCCGAAAGAGCAATTAGGAAATAGCAAATGCACTCAGAAAAATTCTAGAAAAATCTAGGAATATATCCAAGCACATAGAATCCAAATAAAATAGTTTTGATAATAGTTGATGTTGATATTAATCATATTAAATTGTTTTTGATTTATGAAAGTCCCAATTAAGCTTTATTAATTCAAATAAAATTGGTGAAATTTTCCAGGGACCTAAACTACTTAAAAGATTTTTTGAAAAGCCAAATTTTGGGACGTTACAGTGTACCTCTGTTATTTTGAATAAAAACAAAAATACAAAACCTAGTTTTGGACACAGGCGAGTTATATTATATTCTGAAAAAGTGGGAAAGGAGTCTCGCTAGTAGATAGGGGGAGATTCTCACCAAGTCTATTAAGGACCGAACACTTGTATATCCGACCTAAGCGTAAGCGTACAACCACATATGTTGCACTGGGACATCCTTAGCTAATTAAGTCATCGAAAAAATAGCCTTACACGTAGGTAGGCCGTAGAGTGCGAACATGGCCAAGGGACTAGCATGTCTGAAGGGGTTCCCTCACCGAGGTGTTGGGAACAAAGTTTGCCGACACAATTGTGAGGCCTCACTTGACGGGTATACCTGGGTTCAGTGTAAAAAAACATAGCAATGAAACAGGTATACTCGGGTGTAGTGAGTATCAAACTTCGCTAGGCTAGTGCAAGGATAGGACTAGATGATGTAAAGGCTTTGACACGTGCTCTAGACTGCTTACCTAAGGAAGTGAGCGGTGGTACCCTAGATGCCAAACAAACTAGAGAAGTCTTGTTATGTGGGTAAAGTTGTACACCTTTGCAGAGTGTATATCTATTATAATAGTCGTGCTCGCGGTGATGAGCGTGCTAAGTGTAGTATTGCCGGGTATAGTCTTGATTTTTCAAAAAACTGTCTTATCGGAAAACATGGGAAATGGTTTGTGATTTATTTGAGATAACTGCCATGTTATGGCTGAACCTGAAATGTTGCTCGCAGCTAAGGAGGGTGGCGAGTTGTAGTTATTATTATTGGTGATTCATTCAATTACTACTTATTGTCCTGTTATCTATTTAAATGCTCTTTCAAATGCGGTTGCAAAGTACTACTATGAATATTGCAAATAAAATCTGCTTAATGCAAAATAACTTGTAGCATAGGGCCTTCCCTTTGATTAGCCTTGCATCTAATATAACTTTTGCGATACACTACAAGTCTTGCTGAGTACACAAGTACTCAATCTTGCTATTGTTGTTGTTTAGAGTATGAAGAGGAGCCGATACTAGACGACGCGTTTTTCACACCTAGAACTGGAGGGTTCGGTGACGGGTCTATCTAGGACCTTGTACCTTGTCAGGTTGCCTGAGGGTTGGATGGGCAATCCACTGGGATTTTGCTACTTTTGTCTTTATTCCGCTGCTACTCTGCTCTGTTTAATACTTGTTTATATTTTGGCTGGTCGGCCTTTGTAATGTAATAACGGTACCACTTAAGTTAAGTACCCTTTTGCTTTACTTTACATGTGAATGTATGGATGTGAATGCCAATTGTTGTGAATGTGTATACTAGCTACTGATCATGGGACTAGTACGGTACACACATAAGGTCGTCGGGTATTCCATGCCCGGGGGTCCGATAGCGCCTGGTATTAGAGCCATACTGACTATAGGTCAAGCCCTAGATAGAATGGCCGATAGATTAGGACTTAGATTTTATGCAACTGATTCTGAAAATTTAGGAGTTTTTGCTAATCTTATCCCTCTTAACATTCTCCTCTTATCTAAAGTCTTTCTTTTGGTCATCTGTTCTTACCTTATTCAACTTAACTCTAGCATTGAGGGATGGGATGCCCTCTAGAATTAAAATTTTTTAAAAAATTTTGGGACCTTAAAACTTTGTCAGAATGTTTTGAAAATGTCCCTAAAACATCCTTCCCAAAACTCTTTTGAAGATTCTACATCAAGCTACTAAAGATGCTATTTCGGATGGATCTTCCCCAAATTTCAGAACATATACTTGCTGAAATTTATGTGATGTAATATCCTTTATAACCTCCCCTACTTCATTTGGAGTTAAATTGATTGCTATTACAAAGGTCTAATAGTATGTAAAGACCAAGGGGTAGTGTGACCTAAGTTTTGAGCTATAGGGGTTGGTTAAGTAACATAGAGAATGAATAAGAAATTTGTGCTGAAATTTCCTTCCCTATCTAATATCATTTCTTATCCATGCCTCTTATTACATGTTCACTAACTTCTCTTGCTCTTAAATCGTAGATGACTACCCAATGGGAACCTCAATACCGCAACAGTGCTTTCGAGGAAGGTACCCTGCAGCATACCCTTTGGGTGATGCTTCAGCACATAGAGTGGCCGCATATACCTCTGTATACGGTCTTCAGCACACCCTCCAGTGCGGTGTCCACCGAGTATCTCGCTCGAGTGCTCATCCTAGGACGTCATCCTAGAGATCTCGCCTTCTATTACTGCGGGAGAGGCTCTACCATCCTGATGTCACTCTATGACGCGGCCTACGTTGCCATCGTATGTCTGCGACATGAGTTTCTAGAATTGGACGCACCGTTCTACCATTTCCCGGCACGGGCTACAGACCAGGAGAAGCACATCTACCGAGTGGTAGGTAGACCACTCCTCACTCCCCACAGGCACCTCGCTAGTCTAGTGATGTCTCTTGACAGATATCTCTGTCGTGTATCCCGCGATCTGATGGAGGCCCGCCAGAGGATCTCCCTGCTTAAGGACAACAACGCACCACTAGTGGCTCAGGGGCACTTCTCACCAGAGCTGCTGTACAGAGAAGATGTCGTACTAGCCCCTCTCGAAGAGCTACCAGGACCCAGCCTCCCCATTCGGTCACACTTTTGGAATCTTGTAGGTCTAGAGTTAAGTGGGATGTAGCTGTATAATTATTGTAATATGCTACTTATGCTAGTTCAGTTGCTTCTTTTGTAATGTAAAAGCAACGGGCATGTGCGCCATGTAAAATTTGACCCTATGTTTAATTTCATGTGTGCTGCCCTTATGGTTTAAATGCATTTTCAGTTTGGTCAAGTTAAATTTGTTGGGATGAGAATACCTGCCGACCTACTTAGCTTTTGCTTATTCCCCCTTGTCTTGTGTACGCTTGTTAATCTGCATTTTGTATGAGCATGATGCTGGTAACTCGCTCAATTCGCCAACTCATGGTGGCAGGAGCTGCCTCCGGATCGCAACAATCAAGAGGCGAGGTTCCAACACCCTCACAGCCTAATCCGTAGCATCCATCTACACCAACGCCAGCTGAGCAAACTTTGCCTACGTCTGCTGTCGCCGTTGAAGAAACTTTGCCACAACCACCCACCATGGCACAAGTTGTCGACGATCGAGTCACCGATCTTATGAAATAAAAGAGGAAAATGACGTGATATTTCCTAGGATAGAATGGGGCCACTCTTTATTGATATGAACTGGATTTACAGGGGGTGCTTATGACCCAACTAGGAACTAATCCTAATTAAACTGAATATGAAGATTGCTATGCTCTAATCTGATTATGCTATCTTGCTTGTCTCAGACCAGATTGTGATTATCGATGTGCTTCTCGATATCCCTCAGCCTCTGCCCTTTGGTTTTCTGTGCTCCACCCTTAAATAACTTTCAAAGAGGTGGTAGTTACTCCTAAAGAAGGCGTCCCTGGTGAAGCGTTGCGACTGGTCGGGGCGAGGCATTCAGTTAACAATGTGTTAACTGCTCTACGGTTAAGTGTCTTAGAGACACTCAACCGTATTGTGGTTGTTGTCAGTGTCTTTAGGACTATGTAACTGTGTGATATGAAGTATACAACACATGCTATATTCATCGCACGGTAAGAATATACTTGGGATCAGTTATAAATACCAGTTCATAGCTTCTCCGAGCAGCTCCCTGGTCGGAGACTAGGTACAAGACCTTGTCTGACCAGGGTACCCTTATGTAATCTCTGGAATCCTTACGACCAGTGAGGTCGTTAGCCTTAGGGGTTATGACCATGAAGACGTATGATCTTTTATTATGTATTAAGATAATACATAGAGGTTTTAATCCTCGTCAGCTAGCCCCTGAACTTTAAATGAACAGGTCGTGTGAACACTTTTCTTACGATGATGTCGCATCGGGCAGACCCCATTTAATGTCATGATATACGAAGTGGTCTATATTCACTTTAAAGTTGAGAACTTGCCTTGGGAACCTAAGAGTTTTTCTGTCCGTTGGATAAAAAGAGGCTTTTGTCCATTGGACTTTTTAAATAACTCCAGATTGCAGTTAAAGGCCTGAAGCTATAAAATCCCCATTGCTGGGCTTTAGAATTTTTACGCTCCCAAATCTTCCTCTGATTCTCTTCAGTTCTTTGTTAAGAAAATCTTTCTGGCCTCTTATTGTCTTCCCGACCTCAAAGCCTCCTCCGACCACTACTCATCCCTTTGAGAAATTTCACCATGTCAGAGCAAATCACAAAGTGGATGGCTTCGGATCTGAATGAGAAGAAGCTTGAAGCGCTGGAGAAGATGGGAATGCTCCCAAACAGGAATCTGATTGGATGGAGGTCAGCAGCCGGGGAGCACATTCCGAGCCACAAAGATAGGGAAATTCCAATCTTCCTTGCCTACGTCGAGTGCAGGCCGAGGGTACCAGTGCACAAATTCCTCCCCCGTGTTCTAGAGTATTACGGGGTGGAATTGGTGAATTTGGCCCCTAATTCCATTGCTAATATTAGTATTTTCATTTACCTATGTGAGGCGTACCTGGGAGTGCATCCAACCTTGAATCTCTTCAGGTATTTCTACCGGATGGCGATGTCAAGGAGATCCACAGGGGCTCCTGGAGAATGTACTCGAAATCCTCGTGGTCGTCATGGAAAAAGAACTGGTTCTACATGACGGTTACGAGGGATCATGGCCTCTACTTCGCCAGAATTAGGGTGAACGAGAATCCTAAGTGGAGGAAAACCGTGGAGAAGGCAGGGGTGGTCAGAAGATGGGTGGATGCCATTCATGACCTGAGGATCAAGGGCCTGTCTTCCTGGCATGTGGTGAGAGATTTCACCAAACGCCAGATTAGTCCTCTGAGGTTCTGGACTCATTCCCTGCTCTGGTCCATTGGTCGTTATGAAGCTATTTCACGAGGTGGTAAGTCTTCGAAAGAAGCTCTGACCAGTATAACTTATTACTTGATTATCGTAACACCTTAAAATCTGCTCTTGTCTCCTTCCTTTTTTTTAAAGCCCTTTCTCCTGAGGAAATCAGAGAGCGGATCAGGATGATCTGCGCCGGGGAGCCTGGTGAGAAGGTTGCATTCCCCGATATCTTGGCAATAGTCTCTGTTGAAGAGAGATTGGCAAGACTTAAGGTAGATAATCAAATCTCTTTTATCATGTATACATATTCTCCGATCAGTTTATTGATCTTGCTCTATTTTTGTAGGCGGTCGGATTGGATCAAAATCCCATTGTGGTTCTGACCGATTAGTGCCCAGATGCACTGGAAGAAGATGAATCTCCCGAGGTAATAAAGCATTTTAAAAGAAGAATATATATACTTTAGATAAAAAAAATTTATCACCTAACCAAACTCGTTTCTTGATTTAGGTGGAGAAGACTGAAGGCCCGCAGAGCATAGCTACAAAGGTTGTAGACTCCAAATTGGTCGTTCACGACCTTACAGTTGTTATTGAAACAACTGATCTGGAGGTTGATGAAACCACTCCCTCCGACCCGATGGTCAGGAATGCAACCCTTGATGAATTGATCGGGGACATTGCTTTCGACATCATGTTAGAGGATTGAGGGGTTTAACCAACCCTGCCAGTTCGGAGCCGGTGAAATTGGTTGAAAAGAAAAGGAAGGCTAGCGGTACAGAGTTTTCTCTACCGCATTTCAAAGTCAAATCCAAGAAATTAACTAGGTGTGTACAAATGAAAAAGGTCATATGAGTGCATACCTTTAATAGTTTTTGGTGGTTTGGTATTTTGAACTTTCCTTCTTTGTTTTGTATAGGTCGTCTGGCGTTCCGGTCGATTTCGACCAGAATCTTCCTGAGGACTAGGCACCCGTGGAAGTCCTCGTCCAAGGTACATCCCAGGACAAAGTTCCTGAGGATAAAGTGGTCAAGAAAGCCCCCGAGAAGGTGAAGCCAACGGTCGAGCTGGATCCATTGGTGATCCTAACTCCTTCTGTGGAGGTAGTTGCCCCCAAAGGCCCTCAACAAGTCCCGACCCCTATTGGTAATTCCTCCCAACCTAACAAGTTCCCTTTTGTTCCCCGATTTATCAAGGATAAAGAGCTTGACGAGGCATGGGGAAGAATATCGGACCATCAAATCAAGATAGGTCCTGATATTATTTTTACTGATTATAACGAAGTGGCAATCCGGGTAAGTATCTACGACCAGTTTCATAGTTTCCCTTGTAAGAGTTTACAGGAAACTTAAAGAGAAAATGCTATTTGTGTAGCATATGGTCGAGAACTTTGCTGTGGTCGGAGGACTGACCCAGCGAATTAAGGATTTGGAGAAAAAGCACTCCGAATAGGAAAGTAACAACTTTCCTCTTAACCTTTTTCCTTCTTCAATACTTTGTCCTTCTCTAATTATTCTCCCTTATCATATTTGATACATTTGGAGAAAATAAAAGAAGAAGTCGTGGCTGATAAAGCCAGAATATCTCTGCTTGAGGAAGAAAATCAGGCTAAGGACCGGTCGATTGCAGAGGCGTCGACTAGAAATGAGACTCTTAACAAGAAAATTGAAGGTAATAGGTCGTAGACTTGACTTATTATCCTCCTCTGATCATGTTGTACTTACTGCTTGTTTTACTCTGTAGAGCAAATGCAAGCGCTGAACAGAACAAAGAAGGCTCTTAAATTTGAGCATGATAAGGAGGCAGCTCTTATGCAAAATCTTGATGAAAAGATTCATGCTTTAAATAAGATGATCTTTGATATGGGATCAGGATCAAGTGTTCCTGACTTAAGAGATCCAATAGAGAAAATGAACTACTTGGGCCAACTTCTAGAAGATCTTAGTGGTCTGCTCAAGACTACTCGAGAGAATTATGCTCAGACTATGAAAGAAGGCGTTGCTAATGGAGTTAGTTTTGCGCTGGCAAAATTGAAGGCTTCCGACCCCTCCATTGATCTCCAAGCCG
Organism: Phyllostachys edulis; assembly: GCA_036346405.1. NCBI lineage: Eukaryota > Viridiplantae > Streptophyta > Magnoliopsida > Poales > Poaceae > Phyllostachys > Phyllostachys edulis. The sequence continues at coordinate 69,256,493 of CM070550.1, forward strand.
TTGAAGACGACTTCAACTGCCTGCCTGATGAGGCGACCAAGTTTATGAAAGAACTAAAGCCGCTTGGAGATAAAATTGTAGAGGAGATGGATGTCGGATCTCCATCAAGCAGTAATTAGTCTAGAGACATTCTGGAGTAGGACACTGTAATATAAGAATTATAAAATGTATAAACCTTACCTTTTTGCCATCAGCAAGTATTTTGTTTATCCTTTTAACTTTTTAAAATTCTTGTATACTTCCTAGCCCCCGACTGCTTTATAGTAGAAGAGCCTTACTAGACAAGCAGTTAGCCAAGAAAGAGAATAAAAGTCGAAACCATTGTTTTGAAGGCATATACTGATCATAAGACAAAACTGATCGTAACAATACTAGGAAATCATTTTGGTCAGAACTAGTGTATGATTTTGACTAGTTATAGATCTTTGTTTGTTATAATCGAAATACCAAACAAAACTGTACATGGTCGAAATTTTTTTTTGTTGGGATGACAAAAGTAGAAATGCAAGAATGTATGCAAAAAAAACGATAAGTGATCGTATTTATATATACAATCCAAAACTGGTCAAAAAATACTACTAAGAACAGAAGATATAGAAAAACATTTACATAAAATGTGCTCAAAGCTCAAGTCCGACCGGCGAGGATCGAAGAAAAGAACCGTCACTAGGAAGCTCCTTCCAGTAGGCAGGACCACATGCGAAAAAGGAGATACTTCGACTAGGAGGCTTTCCGTGTCCCGACCAGTAGCCAAACGAGAGTAGAACAGAATTTTGAAATGAAGAAATATAGTGTTCATAATCTTAACAGTATAAGGCACTACATGAAGTTATTTGTATTATGCTCTATTTACTTGTATGGTCACACGTGGAATCATTCATGAAATGATCACGACTAGGACCTATACAGCGTATGACACAAATGCCGTTGCCAAAGAGTAACAGAGATCCTGATAAAGGATATCGGAGAGAAAAATTGTCTTCTCCAACCATCTCAAACAAACAATAGTATGTGACCAGAATATAGGCATAGATATATAAACCATATCACTCATCGAAAAGAAATGAATGAATGTACTAATGAAATGAAGTTTCTCCACCGCTTCAACTACCTCGCCCACTATGCAGCGTCTGAGATACCAAATGAAGGGAGAAAGATTGCTCTCTTTCGGGAACGTCTCAATGATGAATTGAAGTGGTCACTTCCTGCACATGATGTCTCCAGCTTTCAAGATCTGATCAACAAGGCTATTCGGGTTGAAGATAGCACCCGTGCAGTGGTTGAGAGTCGCAAGCGCAAGTGGCTTGCCCAAAAATCAGCAAGTAGCAGTGTGCCCCGACCATGCGCTTGGCAATCAACAAACACACGTCCCTCTGCACCGCCACCCCCAAAGACTCCAAGCTCAAGGTCCTCGTCCCCAGCAAGCCACGGTTCAACAATATAACCGTGGAATACCGCCATCCGATACACAAGACCGGACAGCAAACGTCACTTGTTTCGGCTGTGGCGAGCGCAGACACTATGCAAGTATGTGCCCGAAGAAGAAATACCCAGCACCTCAACCTCAACCTCAACCCCACAGTGTCCAGCAACTGCCCCAGGACCGTGCTCAAGGTCAAGGTGGACAACAAGCTCCCAAGCCAGCTCAAGGCTTCGGACGCAGCCGTCTAAGCCACACAACCGCAGAAGAGGCTGGCGCATCACCTGACGTGGTGATAGGTACAATTCTCGTTCACTCCATACCCACTTTAGCATTATTTGATTCTAGAGCTTCCCATTCATTCATCTCTAAGAAGTTCGCCAAGCAGCAAGCACTAGAAACTGCATCTCTAGTGAGCATCATGTTAATCTACTCACCCGGTTCCATCATGAAGGCAAAGCTCGGTTGTTTGGATGTTCAAATTGAAATAAATGGGGTAGAATTTAGATCCAACCTTATTATAATAGATAGATATTATTCTTGGGATTGACTGGCTAGCCAAAAACAAAGGAGTAATAGATTGTGCAAAACGAGCCGTCTCTCTTGTCAACCCTGATGGAGAACATGTCGTATTTCACTCCAAACATGCCGCTCCATCGCATTAGCCTACGCTAAATTCCATCTCAATCCCAAAGCTTAGTCAGGTGCCTATATTATGTGAATATCCCAACGTATTTCTAGATGAACTGCTGGGAATGCCGCCAAATCGCTACATGGAGTTTGTCATCGATTTAGTGCCAAAGACAGCACCTATATCTAAGCAACCTTATCGCATGGACTCTGATGAGTTAGCTGAATTGAAGAAAAAACTCAAGGAGTAGTTGGACAAGGGATTCATTCTCCCTAGCTCATCTCCATGGGGAAGCCTCGCTTTGTTTGTAACAAAGAAAGACGACAGTCTATGGATGTGTGTTGACTATCGTTCTCTAAATGAAGTCACCATCAAGAACAAATATCCTCTCCTAAGGATTGATGATTTGTTTGATCTGATGAATGGTGCAAGCATTTTCTCCAAGATTGACTTGAGAAGTAGATATTTTCAACTCAAGGTCAAGCCAGAAGATATTCCAAAGACTGTTTTTACAACCCGTTAAGGTCTATACGAGTACACTATAATGTCTTTTGGACTGACTAACGCTCCTGCAAATTTCTTGAATCTGATGAATAAGATCTTTATGGAGTATTTGGATTAGTTCGTGGTGGTCTTTATTGACGATATTCTCATCTACTCCAAGACCACAGAAGAACATGAACAAAACCTAAGGATAGTGCTCGACAAGCTGTGTGAGCATTAATTGTACACCAAGTTCAGCAAATGCGAGTTCTAGCTAAAGGAAGTCAGATTCTTAGGCCATGTCTTATCTGAAGGAGGCGTGGCAGTAGATCCGAGAAAAATACAAGATGTCTTAGCTTGGAAACAGCCCTGCACCGTTCCAGAAGTCCAAAGCTTCCTCGGTCTGGCAGGATATTATCGCCGGTTCATTGAGAACTTCTCCAAGATTGCAAGACCAATGACTCAACTTCTGAAGAAGGAGAAGAAGTTTGAATAGTCAGCAGCATGTGTCGAGAGCTTTCATGAGTTAAGGAAAAGGCTCACATCAGCACCAGTGCTTACTCTGCCTGATATACACAAAGACTTCACCATATATTGTGATGCATCCTGCCATGGCCTTGGATGTGTGCTAATGCAAGAAGGCAAGGTGGTAGCTTACACCTCACGATAGCTGCGGCCTCATGAAGCTAACTATCCAACTCAGACTTAGAATTAGCAACTGTGTTTCATGCTCTCAAGATCTAGAGGCATTACCTCATTGATAATCGGTGTGAGATCTACTCCGATCATAAAAGCCTGAAGTACTTCTTCACACAGCCAGATCTGAACCTGAGGCAGCAAAAATGGCTTGAACTAATCAAAGATTACGACCTTGGCATTCATGACCACCCCGTTAAAGCCAATGTTGTAGCTAATGCTCTCAGTCGGAAAGCTCCACTGCTTGAGCGCATCAATGGAAGCAAAACAACCGGCACTACATGTAACATCCCAAAATTTTGGTCTGTTTTGAAGTTTTAAAACAAAAATAACCATTTGGATTTTTCTGGTAAAGTTAAAAGTTTAATATGAGTTTTTAGAGTTCAAAAAAAAACAATTTAACATGATTAATGTCAACATCAACTATTATAAAAAAAAAGCTATTTTATTTGGGTTCTTTGTGCTTGGATATATTTTCTAGATTTTTCTAGAATTTGTTCGAGTGCATTTGCTATTTTCTAAGTTTTATTTGGAGTTTCTGCTATTTTCTAAAAAAGAAAAATTATTAAAATCTCATAATCCTTCTTCGGACCGAATCCCTTCACTCAGCCTAGCTGTCCAGTGGCCCATTTTTGTTTTCACTTCCGAGCGGCTTGCCTCGCCCTTCCTTTGCGCGCGCAAAAGCCTCGGCCACCTTCCTTTTCTTTTCGCGGACGAAGCCCAGCGTTGAAGCCCAGGCCAACCAAGCCGGCCTGTTGTGCCTTTGCTTTTCTCCTGCACCAGCAGCCCAAGCTAGCCGCCAGCATGCCTTTCTTTTCCTTGACTCACTGCCGGTGGTCCCGTGTATTCAGCATCTGTACTTCTTCTCCGAACCGACCGAGAGTCCAGCTTCTTCATGCTCGTCTGTGCTGTCGTGTCCTTGGTGGAATCTCCTCATCCGGTGCCTATATAAGGACCCTAACCTGCGTTAAATCCCTTGCCTCAATCTCCTCCCTCGTTTGCCCTAGCCGCCGGTACCTGCCCTCTCTTCCTTGTGCTGCAATTTGTCAGGAACCACTGGTCACCAAAGCTTCTTTGCCCTTGGATTTCGTCATCGATAGTGCATCTCCGGCCGTGCCGTCATCGTCGTTGGGACCGCATCATCGAGGGCATCGCCGTGGCGCCACCATCTTCTCTGGAGGACCATCAAATCACCATTTTTGTTTCTGTCACTGAGACCTGTCAACGCCGACCAAACCGATCTGCTCTTCTGGTGCATCCCTTGCCTGTCCTTGTAAGTCACCTTGTGTTCTACCCTATTCTCGTCTAATCTACACTTTTGTTTTGTCTCCTTAGCCGCCGAGCTGCTGCCGCGGTGCTCCTCCATCTTCTCCGGTCATCTCGCCGCCGCCGCCGTCTCACTGCCGCCGGTGTCAAGCCATCACCTCCAGAAGCGTCCCCGTACTCTTTGGAGTCCATTTTGCCACTTCCCCATAGTCATCTTACCGCCGGTTGACCTCGTCGTTGAGCCCAAGCCGCTGGCCATCTTCTTGGACAGGAGCTCCCTTGCTTGCATCTCTTCTTTTCTCTTTTGTGCCACCTCATTGCCAAATCAGCAGCCCCATCACCGTATTAGCCCATGTGGCATCCCAATCATCTCCTTGGTTAGCGCCATGTGGCACAACCAAAACCCATTGAGCCAATCATCCATGGATCTGGTTCACCATGGTCCTCTCTCAATGTCAAGTGGGTCCCACTTGTTAGCCCTAATTTATTTATTATCTTTCAGTTGAAAATCATTGATGATGTCAGCATGACTCAATTAATTGTTTTTCCTTCAGAGAAACAATTCTCTAATTCTGAAATTCTGATTCTATCATTTCATGTGATCTTTCAAAGCCCATATCTTTTGCATCCGAACTCCGATTCAGTCCATTCAAATTCCTAAATTCATCTAAATCTGAGATCTATTTATCTAAGATTTTTATTTAATTTTTGAAGTTTATTTTCTCTCTGTTATTTATTTATTTTGTTTATTTGCTTGTTTGCGATTAGACGTTGATATTTCGGGAAGCTTTGAGCAAGGAGGTGTATACCAAGATCAAGATCAATCCCAGAATTTATTCCAAGGCAACCCATAGTCCTTTGTTCATATTGAACCTATGATTTCAAAAGTATATTGTTTTATACAATTGCATGCTATCTTTATACAAATTGTTTTGGGTTTAGTTATTACCTATTGTCATTATGCCTCCTTTGATTATTTGAATGCCATGAATCCTTTGTCACCCTAGCGTGGATAATTCTAGTTGGACATATTTGTATCACCAACATGGGTATCGTACAGTTGCTTAGTTCATCTTCGTTACGATGGGTTCATCATCACATGTGTCATAATGATTAATCTTGACTTAATGATATATGGAATCATGGTGGTTAGCCACTGCAATTAAAATTTGTGTGCCATGACAGGGTTTGTCATTGGTTTTAGTTAAACAAAATGGTTTTCGCTCGGGCGAGTGGTTGGTGGATAGTGGGGATGTGGATGTAACATGTTGTGGGTTTGTGGTAGTCTCACCTGAGTAACTTGTCAAGGACTTAATCCTGTGCGCCATTGAACTGGGCCTTAACCGTACAACCACATGTCTGGTATGGGACGGACCTGGCTAACTAATTAGCAATGTCTTAATTTTGGTTCTGTCATGGAAAGCGTGAGTTATGGGAAACGTTTCTTCACAAAGGCGCAAGAGGGGCCCTGTCTGGTTGGAAAGACATTCAGTGTTGAAACCTTAGCGGGCAGAACTGGGTTAAAAAGGAGCTTTGTAAAGGCCTTGTCACGTGCTCTAAACTGCTTACCTAAGGTAGTGAGCAGTGGTGTCGACGGATGCCAAACAAACTAGAGAAGTCATGTCATATGGGGAAAGCTGTACAACCTCTGCAGAGTGTAAACTATTCGAATAGCCATGTCCGCGGTTATGGACGTGCTCGGGGATTTCACACGAGAGATAGAGTTTCTTCAAAAAGGAGTCGGAGTGTGGATGGGATGTTCACTTGATAAATATAATGTTTGTTTGGTGAACAGGTCATTCACTTGGTGGTTTGTGTCGATTGGTGAATTGGAGATTCACTTATCTTTGGTTTGGGTTGGGAAGTGAATGGGAAGTTCACTAGTCGTTTCAAAGAAATTGTTTAATTATTTATTATTGTTTTCAACTACGCATTTCAATCTATTTATTGTATTTATCATAAATGCTGCCTTCTACAAAAGAACCATACAGCTAACCTTTTTCAGGTCGTGCATGAATACTATTTGCATACATTTCCCTACGGTTTACTGAGTACATTCAAAAGTACTCATGGCTTGTGCCCTCTGTTTAATCGGCAGTTGAAGAATATCAAGCTGCCCAAGAGTTCTTTTAGAAGGAGGACTATAAAGGTTTTGCAGATTAGGATGCGTTCTCCACTCGATTACCTGTGGGCATGTTGATTGGCCATTTGAAGAGTTTTGTTCCGCTACAAGAGTTTTATTTGTTTCTTTAGCCCTGCGTGGCAAGTTAAGTAAACGTTGACCATAAGGTCCAGTTATTATTATTATTTGTTACTTTGAGATCTTTTTAGTTAAATCGAATAAATGGATGGTATTTCATCACTATTTCCTGTGTGAGCTAGCTACTGATCTGGGACTAGTTCAACATACACAGAGGGTTCCTGAGATGCATTTTCGGGTCCCAATAGAGGTGGTATCAGAGCCATATCGACTGTAGAATGCAACCTTAGTTAGCATGGTTGTTTTAGCTAAAAGCTTCAAAATTTTATTTTCTAAATCAAATCAACTTAATTTGATTTAAGTTGTTGTTCTTCTCTCGTCTATTCTAATTCTTTCTCATCTCAGTCTATTCTATTCTTATCCTACTCTATTCTTGCTCATCTTGTTCTAGAAATCTTGTTCCTTGTCTTTGCTGCATTTTGTTTTATAATCTTAAATTGACCTTCTTGCCCCGTTAATTTCTCTAGTCCGGAAGAAAGAAGTCAAGTTATCGACAATCGTCAAGAGTCCCTTCGTCGCTTCGTTCCAGTTGAAGTTGAAGAATCTTTGTTCGCTAGTTCAAATTGGAAGCCGTCCTATTAGAGTCTTTAGTAGCGTTTCTAGATCGTTGTTGCATTAGGCCTTTATTTGGGTTGTGTGTAAGTGGGAGTTGCAGTTTTGCTGTCAAGCATTATGTTGCAGTCACACTAAGGCTTTAATTTGAAGAGTTTAGTTGTTCTTTCATAGCGTTTTCAGCTATGTCTTCTCTGTCTTTGGGTATAATCTGTTCCCCCTAATTAGGTTGTTTCCATCTTTTCCATCCTGTTCTATCTCATCTTTTGTGTTATTCCCTCTTGCCTATATTACTTTTCTATCTTACCTACTAAAACCTGTGAAGAATCACCGCAGATGGTTGACACTCGCAATACTTCGAGCCGTACTCAGTCAGAGGATGCCAATGCCAATGTCAATGCTAGTGGCCAGTCACCAGTACCTGAAGCCGCAGAACCAAATATGGCACAACTTCTAGCAGCTCAAACTCAATTCATGAATGCAATGATGTAGAACATGAATGCCATGATGACCTAGCAAAGCCAGACCGCCGCTGCAATAGTCAACTTGTTGAACCAGAATAGTCAAAGTAATCAGAATAATCAAGCAGCAGCCGTTTCGCCGCCGACCCATCATCATTCCAAGCTATCAGAGTACATGAGGACTCATCTGCCTACGTTTTCTCATTCATCAGAACCTTTGGACGCAGAAGATTGGCTCCGTTCAGTTGAGAAAAAGCTTGCCATTGCTCAATGCAATGATCGTGAGAAAGTTCTTTATGCTTCACATCAGTTGGAAGGTACAGCCGCAGAGTGGTGGGAGAACTACACCATGACCCATGAGAATTGCATGCCATTACTTGGGAGGAATTTTCATGACTTTTAAATCAAGCTCATGTTCCAGATGGTATTGTGGAAATGAAGAAGAATGAATTTCGTGAACTACAACAAGGAAACATGTCTGTGGGTGAATATCTCAACAAGTTCACTCAACTTTCTCGCTATGCTCCGGAAGATGTTGCTACAAATGACGCACGTCAGAAGTGATTTAAGCGTGGACTCAACCCCATTTTGAGGGTGCAAATCGTTGGAAATGATTATGTGGATTTTCAGCACATCGTGGACAAAGCCGTGCTTATAGAAGATTCTTGTCGCGAGTTAGACGAATCTCGCAAAAGGAAGATGATATAGCATGGAGTTCAACAGCATCAGCTTCAAAGAGCCAGGACCAATGCTGAGCAGCCTTCTCGTGCCAATAATTCATCTACCGGATTCAGAACCCCAGCACCAGTATCGCATGCAGGGAACACAGGAATTCCCAATGTCAACAACAGCAACAATAATCAACCTCAGAGGAACCCCAATCATGGCGCAGGAGTTTCTTGTTTCAATTACCATCAGACAGGTCACTATGCCAACATGTTTTCGCAGAAGCGAGGGCCAACACCAATTCCTTTCAATTTGGGAGCTACACCAGCCAGGACATCTTTGCCAGGAGTAGGAAGAGGAATGCCTCTGACTCCAAATCAAGCTACTATGACTCCATCAACTGCAGCAAGAGGAAGGCTGAATCATGTCACTTTACCAGAAGAAGTTCAAGCAGTTTAGAACGTCGCTTCTGGTATGTCTTTAGGTTAGACCCGCGTCAGTTGCAGCTTTGTTTACTCATAAGATAAATCTTTTGGAAGAGTGAGCAAGGTTTGGTTTGAACCTATTCTCTAGTCAGCCCGAATCTCAGGGACGAGATTCCTTTTAAGGGGGGTAGGTTTGTAACATCCCAAAAATTTGGTCTGTTTTGAAGTTTTAAAAGAAAAATAACTATTTGGATTTTTCTAGTAAAGTGACATGATTCAGCCTTCCTCTTGCTACTCAAAGATATATGTCCCTAATGATTCCAATATCAAGGACTTAATCCTCAAAGAAGCTCATAACTCGCCACTCTCCATTCACCCCAGGAGAACCAAGATGTATCAGAACCTCCGGAAACAGTTCTGGTGGCCTGGTATGAAGCGAGACATCGCTGCACATGTTGCCATATGCGATGTATGCCAATGTGTCCAGGCGGAGCACCAACGACCAACAGAATTACTTTGGCCTCTACAGGTTCCTGAGTGGAAATGGGATGAAATCAGCATGGATTTCATAACTGGGCTACCAAAAACCAAGAGTGGGCACGACTCGATACGGGTCATTGTCAACCACTTGATTAAAGTGGCCCACTTCATTCCGGTTAATATCGTCTACAAGGGCGCTAAGCTCACAAAACTCTACCTGAACAACATTGTTCGCCTGCATGGTGTACCAAAGACAATAACTTCTGATCGAGGTCCTCAATTTACCTCGCGATTTTGGGATAGCTTGCATGAACTATTGGGAACCGAGTTATTCTTCAGCACAACATTCCACCCACAAACGGGAGGTCAAACAGAAAGGACCAATCAAATTGTGGAAGACATGTTATGAGCTTGTGTGCTATCCTACGGCACAGATTGGGAGAAATGTTTAGCTTTTGCCGAGTTCTCCTACAACAACAGTTTCCTGTCTAGTCTCCAAATGTCACCTTTTGAAGCAGTCTATGGGAGAAAGTGCAGAACACCTCTGTTCTGGTCTGAAGTTAGTGAAAGACAGGTCTTTGGACCAGCCATCATCCAAGTAGCACAAGAGCAAGTTGACGCAATAAAGAGGCGCTTAAGAGAAGCGCAGTCACGACAGAAGAGCTATGCTGATCGTCGCCGTCGTGAGCTAACCTTCAAAGTAAATGACTATGTTTATCTCAAGGTCTCACCACTACGAGGTATCCACTGTTTCCATGTCCACAGGAAACTGGCACCTCGGTACATTGGTCCATACCGAATCCTTGCTAGGAAAGGCGAAGTGGCATACCAACTGGAGCTGCCACCACAACTATCAGATGTGCACAATGTCTTTCACATATCGCAGCTCAAGAAGTGTCTTTGAGTCCCAACCGAACTCACTTAGTTGAGGAATATTGATCTCCAACCGGATCTTTCTTATCGGGAACACCCGATCCGAATCTTAGATGAAGCCACAAGACATACCCGCAATCGCACCATCAAGATGCTAAGGGTTCAGTGGAGTAATCATACCGAAGATGAAGCCATGTGGGAGCAATAAGATCGCCTTAAAGCCGAATTCCCCTCCTTTTTCGAGCCTACTGAATCTCGGGGACGAGATTCTTTGTAAGGGTGGTAGGTCTGTAACATCCCGAAAATTAGGGTTTATATTTCAACTGTATAAAAATATGATCTTTTTAAAACTTTTGCTGCATCTCTAGGTTATTCATTTTATTTGGAGTTCAAACTAGGGTTTTGTTGATTGTAAAACCTAAAACATTATTTTATGAAAATACAAATAAAAAGAAACTTCAAAGAATTTTAAAGAAAAATATATTATATGAAAAACCCTAGAAAATCTATACAAGATTCTACACTATAACCTAAGCATCCCCTAAAATTTTTATAATTTTTGGAGTTAGTTTGCTATGTCAAATTAATTCCAAAATTCTCAGCCTTTTCTAGTTAAATAAAAATCAGAAAATATAAACCCTTTTTCCCTCTTTCCACTGACGGGTGGACCCCACCCGTCAGGTATTCTATTCCTCCAATCGAGCCAGCCAAGTCAGGGTGCAACTGGACTAGTTCGGCGCATCCTTCCACTAGCGGTTAGGGCCCACCCGCAGGCTTCTTCAACCACGCGGTGCTTCCCACTGCGCCAGCGCACACTCGCGCGTGGACACGCCCGCGCCATGGCCTCCTCTGCTACACTGGTGGTTTTGGCCTCAGCGCCTCCGGTTTCTCTCCCACTAGGACACAACGTCTGCGTGCATTTAGGCCAGTCAAGTCGGAGTTGTTCGGCCATTCATCTCTCCCATGCCCGTGTGTTTGTGCGCGAGCACATCGTCGCCCATGCCGACCTTCTCATGAGCTCATCACCGCAATGCCTATATATACAGCCGACCAAAGCCCACTGAGCTTCCTCTTTACCTCCCTAAGACACCTCCCTCCTTCTCCATTCCTTTCTGTGCCTAATTCCACCGAGGAACACGAGCTCCCGTTTCTAGCCGAGGCACCACCCACTCGCCGCCGGCAACCCAGTGATGATCATCCTTCCCCTACTGCGTCATGATACGTTCTAGAGCATGACAAGTATTTCCCCCATGTTAATTGTACATTTCCTCCACAGGAATTTGCCAACTTTTTGTTCTTTCCAAACTCCAGACAAAAGACCTAATTCCATTGTCGTGCCATCATCTTTAAGTATTATCCCAATTCCACTCACCTTGAGCTCCCTCTTAAGTCCCATATACCTCCCTGATCACTCACGATTCCTCTCTTCTCCTAGGTTACCACCTCGACGTGAACCTCATCCTCGTCGTCGTCGGTGAACGCCGCAGGAGATCCTCAGGCCACCTCAGCAGCCATCCCTTGTACCGGTAGGTTCCTACTGCCCCATAGCAGCTAGTGTGCATGCCATTTTGCTTAAAGCATCACCATTTCACGATTTGGCTTTTCAGCTGAACTTCATTGCTGCCCAACCTTGCCGCGCTACCGCTGTGGGTCACCAGAGACCTCGCCGCCGGCACCATCAGCTGCGCAAGAGCTCAAATGTCCCGTTTTTACCACCCGATAGTGCCGCCGTGCTCCGGTTCGCTGGCGATTGGCCGGAGAACCAAGCGCTAGGACGAGATCTGCTTGTCCGAACTGGACATGTGTTACGCAAGCGCCACTAAGAAACCAAATCCCGGTCGGATAGGGTAATCAGCAATTGAAGTTTGAGTTAATGATTACTTTACTCACTTACACATGGGGTCCCGAACAGGAATTCATGAGCTTTAATGCTCTATTTTCCGTGCTAAGCCACTGTCGTGTGGGCCCTGGGCCATTATCTACACAGGGACTCCACCGCGTGGACCAATGCACTATAGCGGTGAACCAAGGGTCCATGCACTGTCCGGTGAACCGAGTCACCAACAGGCGGGTCCCACATGTAAGAATGAATTTTTCTTTAGAAAATTAAAAGAAAAAAGGTAAATTCCGTGGGCCCACCCTGTCATAGACTGGGACTTTCGACTGGAAAATAATTAAAAAATAAAATGGAAAAGGGGCGGGTCCCACCTGTCAGAGAGTCACTCTCTCTCTCTCTCCCTTTTCTATTTCTAGGATTTTTCAGTCGAGCCAACTTAGAACCTTAATAACTTTTGCTAGGAAACTCCAAATGAGTTGATTCTTGTCCTTAAATTCGTGTAAAATCATAATATACCTGAATATACAAAAATATTTGAATTTGGTTGCTGTTTGAACTCTTTTCCATCATTTAATTGATTTCCGGCTCTTTTTGCAATAGACGTTGATTGTGCAAATGAAATCTCCGATGACCAACCAAGCTTATATTCAGAATAACCTGAGCAAGGCAAGCACCCCCTTTGATCATATTGATCCTAGTATTTTACTTATTGTACTTTGTTTTGCAAATTCTATTATTGCATGCGCGTATGTTCAATATTAAACTGCTATGTTTGGGATGTTGGTAGCTGTAAATCCTATTTGTTGCATGAATTATTTTGACATATTGATATCCACACTTTGTTAACATTAGGATATGGGCTAGACAATATATAATGTCATTTGGGAATTTCGAGTGCGAGCTATCGCACAAATGCTTAATAGAATGATAGTGTTTCTGAAAAGAGATGTAAAAGGATAGTATGATAAATATGAATTTGGAGGATTTATGAAATTGTACAGAGGGGTGTGCCTCTATTATTTTGAATAAAAACAAACATGCAAAACCTAGTTTTGGATGCGGGCGAGTTATATTATATTCTGAAAAAGTGGGAAATGAGTCTCACTAGTAGATAGGGGGAGATTCTTGCCTGAGTCAATTAAGGACCGAACACCGGTATATTCAACCTAAGCATAAGCGTACAACCACATATGTTGCACTGGGACAGCCTTAGCTAATTAAGTCATCGAAAAACTAGCCTTGCACGTAGGTAGGCTGTAGAGTGCGGACAGCGCGAAGGGACTGGCATGTCTGAAGGGGCTCCCTCACCGAGGTGTTGGGAACAAAGTTTGCCGACACAACTGCGAAGCCTCACTCGACGGTTATACCTGGGTTCAGTGTAAAAAAATGTAGCAATGAGACAGGTATACTCGGGTGTAGTGCGGATCAAACTTCGCTGGGCTAATGCAAGGATAGGACTAGATGATGTAAAGGCTTTGACACGTGCTCTAGACTGCTTACCTAAGGAAGTGAGCGGTGGTACCCCGGATGCCAAACAAACTAGAGAAGTCGTGTTATGTGGGTAATGTTGTACACCTCTACAGAGTGTAAATATATTATAATAGCCGTGCTCGCGGTGATGAGCGTGCTAAGTGTAGTATTGCTGGGTATAGTCTTGATTTTTCCAAAAACTGTCTTATCGGAAACATAGGAAATGGTTTGTGATTTATTGGAGATAACTGCCATGTTATGGCTGAACCTGAAATGTTGCTCGCAGCCAAGGAGGGTGGCGAGTTGTAGTTATTATTATTGGTGATTCATTCAATTACTACTTATTGTCCTGTTATCTGTTTAAATGCTCTTTCAAATGCGGTTGCAAAGTACTACTATGAATATTGCAAATAAAATCTGCTTAATGCAAAATAACTTGTAGCATAGAGCCTTCTCTTTGATTAGCCTTGCATCTAATATAACTTTTGTGATACACTACAAGTCTTGCTGAGTACACAAGTACTCAATCTTGCTATTGTTGTTGTTTAGAGTATGAAGAGGAGCCGAAACTAGACAACGCATTTTTCGCACCCAGAACAGGAGGGTTCGGTGACGGGTCTATCTAGGACCTTTGTAGGACCGGAAAGGCGACTAGAGGGGGGGGTGAATAGGAGCACCTATTTTTTTCACTTTGAATGGATTCAACTCGCAAATCACTCCAATGGCTATGAGAGCTATGAAGATGAATGCTTAAGCACAGTGGAAGTCTTGTGTTGAACCCTCTCCTAACCCCCAAAGAGCAGCAGCAAAAACTGAAGAAGGTCTACAGAAAATTCAGGGATCGGTACTACCACAGTGTAAAGAAAGGTACTACCAAGACCGAGGTACTACATGAGCAAATGAAAGGTACTACCAAGACCGAGGTACTACCACGAGCAAATGAAAGGTACTACCTCACGAGGTACTACCACGAGCAAATGAAAGGTACTACCAAGATTGAGGTACTACATGAGCAAATGAAAGGTATTACCGGGCAAATAAAAGGTACTACATGAGCAAATGAAAGGTACTACATGAGCAAATAAAAGGTACTACATGAGCAAATGAAAGGTACTACCGATTGTCACGAGTTAAATCCCGAATTTGAAAAACCAAAACTAAAATTGGCACAACTTATGATCTACTCGGGCAAACTCGATGAAACTTGAAACACAGCTTCTCTAAGATATTAGGAACCTATTCCAATCAAAGATCGCAGAGATCCATGCCAAGGTTTCTTCCTTTTTCAGTTTGAGAGAAGTCTGTTTTAAGCGTGCCAAAACCAAAAGCGAGATTCAAGAGATTTGGAACTTGCTCGTGGGTGGATGATCAACAATATGATCTCAGATATATACCCACTTGTCACACAAGCCAAAGCACAAGCAGGAGCACAAGAGAAAACTCACAGATCTAAGAAAGCCCCAAAAGCGACAAATAAACAATAAGAACACAAAGGATGATCTTGAGCAACTGGTTGGATTGATTGAGATAGATGGATGAATGTTGTTTCTGACCACTCCAATCTAGGAGGACCACACTCAACTCGTGAGCACTCACTCTCAATCCAAACCCTAGAACCTAGCTCTCCCCTCTTTTCTCCTCAAAACCCTAAACCAAAATAGGGCAGCACAAATGGGGTTGGCTCTGGCGGCTCTCCTCCAGCGGCAGCAGCAGCCCCAGCCAGCACACAACACCCTTATTTATATGGAGACTAAGCATCTAGGGAATATTCCATTAGGGCACCCATTAAACCCTAACACACAATGGGTTAACACACGCACACATCTCAAAGCGCCGTCTTCATCATCGATTGACCTAAGCCGCTTCACCATGCGCCGACCCGCGTCGCGGTTCAGCCAAAAGGTCACCAAGGTGGTATTTGGTGAAATTACCAAAATACCCCTACTCAATCCTTCTCCAGAATCAAGTCCACAGATCGTGAAGCAATCCCATGCTTCGCCACGTGTAGGCTGATCAACGGCTCCATGTCGTCAAGTCTCTCCCGTCCGAATCCCACCGGCACCACTGAGCACTTGCAACGACTCCCGCGCCGCTTGATCCAACCAGTCGCACCGAACCGCCCGTTCGGTCATCCATGTCCATTCTGCGCCCCGCTTGAGTACTCTGACCTCACCCAGCATCCTTGATCGTTCTGGACCTCAGCTCTCCAAGCTTAGTCTCGATCCACCTCACCGTTGACTGTCATAGACCTGCAAGCCACCTGCACAGCAATAGACCAAGAAACCATTTTCGGGAACAAGTTCTTCACAACTTGACCCACGTTAGCCAAAACATGCATCATGCAACACATATGCAGCGATGAACAAGAACTTGACCTAACCCAAAATCAAATCTCCGGAAATTTGTGAACGAACAATTTAATCCACAAGCGGTACTACATACAAATCCAGGTATTACATAGAAGCGTCATACCGCTCAAGCAATCTTGATTCGTATCGCTACGGAGAAATCCAAAATCTCCAAAACATCCTTTCGGAAATTCCATACCGCACACAGCGGTCATTCCGCCATCTTGGTACTACCGCAACAACAAAACCCGATCGTACTCCTCAAGAAAACCAGAGCTCCTCTATTCCTCAAGAACACCTCCTCCGGAATTTTGCAACCACCATGTCGAATCGGTGCTACCGAAGTCGCGGTACTACCGCCTTTATCCATCTTGGTACTACCGCTCCACTTAAACGCCAAAAGCCTCAAACCAACTGGTCGTCCGATTTCAATCGACGCTACAAGAAAACCAACGCGACCAAGGACTCGCGGTAGTTCCGCTCACTCTCTTGCGGTCATACTGCTCTCCGGTAGTACCGCAGATTCAAAGCCGGTACTACCGATTTACCTGACACTTGCTGAAAACTCCAGATTTCAACAAACTCTCAAAGCAATTGCCAATTTTCTCATCACCTAAGATAATGAGCATGTCCACATGACATCCACAATGTCTTCATGACATTCACAATCTCCCCCTTGATGAACACATTGGCAATTTTCCAAAAATGTAAGTTTGATGGTTTGAAAATGAAAATACATGACATTTTCACGCAAAGGCTCAACTTGGCTCGAACATAGGAGAAAGCAGTGACAAAGACCAAGTTGGCTTCAAAATAGTTTCAGCAAGTGAGACACGGTAGAAGAAGCAAGAAAAGCTTCAAATTCCAAAGAAATGACAAAATCTCACTTACGGTCCATATGAAAGAACAATTGTTCTATTTGACCATTGATCATTGTGAGTCTACAACAATTGCAATTCAAATTCAGAAAAGACAATAAGACCAAAAGAATGCAATATGAATGCTCCCCCTCACTATGATCACCATTTAGCAAGAGAGAATTTTCAAATTTTTCACTTCTCTCCAAAAAGCTCATAACAGCTCACCTTTACAAAACTTCTCCCCCTTAACATCCTGAACTTCTCCCCCTTAACCTGAAAGCTCATTTTCACATTTTTGCCAAAACTTCTCCCCCTTTGACAATGGATTCATCAAGGAATCATCCCTTCCTCTCATCCAGAGATAACAAGGGCAACAATAAGGAAGAAGCAAAAGAAAGAGCATGCATGAAATGCAATGGGGTGGCTTCATTTTTGTTTTGATTTTTCAATTTTTTAGGTAAATGAAGCTTAGGAGATTACTCAATTGAACAGGCTAGCATTTCTACCATTACTCAAGATACAACAAGCCTGACAAAGCTAGCAAGATTATGTTAAGACATATATAGCAAAGCTAGGCTAAAGAGCTCAAAGTGTCACATGTTGTTGGATTAAATTAAGCAATGCTTCAAAATTAGCAAGTTCAACAACAGGTATCCTAAAGTGATAATGGCCATGTCAGAATGTCATTGTGAGAACCAGAAGCTAGCAAAGGCTATCTATGAGACAAAAGTCCTGAAATGAATCATTTTGCACAAGTTTTTGTCAAAAGCCCAATTCTCAACTGTTTCTCATTTGCAATGAATGTTCAAGTTGATAAAAGGTCTATCTCAGTAAAGAAGATCCTGGACTAGGAGCCATCCACAATCTCTTCCTAAGCTTCAACCAATTTGACAATTTGCATTTTTAGCATTGTGCTAGATCTCAAGCCTCACTACGACCATCCCAAGCAATAAAAGCTTAAGAGAGTGGTCTAGGTCATCCAAAACTCCCCCTGAGTTCATGCTTAGTGCAATGGCAAGCCGTCTCATGAGAAAGGATTGGTGAGATCAGTTTTTTCGCACAAAAGAGATCATTTTTTTTATTTTGCACAAGGGTTGTTTTAGATTCTTTAAAGAAACAAGCTCAAAGATGTTCAATTCTAGATTCCAGAGCTAACAAAGCAATTTTGACAGGGCCAATGTCACAAAAGGATCACTAATTGTGCAACTAGCTAAAATATCCACAAATTGCTTTTTTCAGTTCAGGTTGTATTAAAGTGCTAGCTCAATTAGCAAAGACATTGCTGCACATGTGAGAGCACGATAATTCTAGCAAGTCAAAGAACTAGACACAGTATTGAGCAAGAATTGAAATATTAAAGCTCAAGAGGGTAATAAGCAAAGCTTCATCAATTTAAAAGATGAGCAGTAAAGCTTACATTACAATGCATCTTTTTGTGAATTTTATATAAATGCAATATGGTACAATGAGATGCACAAAAGACTTAAAAACCTAAAAATATCAAAAAGATCCGAAGAAGATACCACTTGAAGAAAGTATCAGAAAAGTTCCACAAAAAAAGTTCACATGAACAATGAAAGCTCAGATGAACAAGGAAAGTTCATAAACGAACTAACTCCCCCTCAAACCAACCCATAGGGATAAATTATTCCTAACTCGCTTCTCAAGGTGGCAAACCTTGATGGGTCTAAAAGGTTTTGAGGGAAGAAACCTGCCAAAAATGCCAGAAACTCCACAAGATAGCACAAAGACTTCCTACTCCACAAGATCTCTAGGGAAAGCAACTTGAAAAGCTAGGGAGCGAAACACCAACACTAAAAAGCTTACAAGCAACTCAAAAACCTGCTAACACTATAGTGATTAGGAGACAAGCTCGACCTAGGCTGTGAGAAGAGTGTATCCTAGAAAACATGGGATAAGAAGAGTGTCTAGAAAGGACACGTGCTAGAACAAAGCCTCCTATCTACCCTGAACTCAACAAGCCCAACACTTGACACAATCCAGATGGTATGCAAGGTAGACTAGGGATACCATATATAAAAGTAAGGTATAGAAGCTCGAACCTGAGTCGCACTGCTTGACAGTGAGATGTAGTCATGATGAATGAAGATTCATTCCTTGAAGCTCCAGAAAGTAGTTGCATTCACCCATCATCCTCATCTCAAATTTCTTCGTCTCCAAGAAGTTATAGCCAGCATTGAATGCACAAACGAAGAAGAACCAACAGCTGGAGTCTTTGACCACTTGTTGGACCATATGTTCTTCTTCTCAACTGAAAAGACTACACAAAAGAGACAACGGAAGTCTATGCCTTGGTATTGGGTTAGTGAGACATTATCTAAAAAGCAAAGACCAAGACACATGACTAGCAAAGATAGCAAAAGATGATCCAAAGCTCATAAAAGCGTATAATCAACAATTTAAGACATGAGCATGAATATAGACAAATCAATTTTAGCACATGCTATCCAAGATATGACAAAGCTCAAACTATCTTTAATCCACAATAAGGCATAGGAGCAAGCAAACAAGCACATAGCAAATCACACATCATATGTATAGTCATAGATAAAGCATGCTAGTGAAAGCTATGGCAAGACTCATACATCCATAATTAACAGTAAGGCACAATAACCATATAAGCATAAAGCATTTTAGAACAAAACATGAATAATGTATACTAACATAGATATCAAGTAAACATGTGGATACAAAGACAAAAATCAACACGAGCAAGATAAATCATGTACAAATAGCACAGGCTCATGAAGACAAGACTAAGCTTATATACCCAAGGAAGTAATGAACAACAGTCTAATACATGGATACATAAGCAAGAATCAACATAAGCAAGATAATAAGGGTACAAGACAGCACAAGCTTATGATGACAAAATCAAGCTCATACACCCATGGAAATAAAGAACAACAATAGATACATGGATATACAAGCAAGGTAAAGACATGATGAATTATATCAAAAGAATAACACATGCCAATATGGTAGAAGTGAGCACAATGATAAGCACAACATGCCAAGATTGAGTAATCATGAAGATACATGCATGAAGGTATAAAATTGCTCACAAAACAGATGTAAACGCCGATCATGAAAGCACATGCCTCTTGGAGGCCATCAAGGGGGTGGAGAACCATCAAGTGTCCCGATCAATGATGTAGCAAGAAAAACCAGAACCTTTTAAGTCCATGTTCTCCAACCCGCATTCTCGGTACCTACACATGAGAAAGGCAAGGTGTCCAAGTCTTGGATCCCGAAGGGTTAGAGAGCAAATGCTTGGGAACCCAAACCTTGGACACACCACCACCAGAGGCAGTCGAACCATTATGTGAGCTAGCATGATGCAAATGATGGTCCATGCAAGAAGATCCAACAACAACTTTGAAGGCACGTCGCGAGTGGATAACTCGATGAGGAAAACGAGGTCCATCTCTAGGAAAGCGGCGATGGCCTTGCTTGAAAGCACTATAATGTGAACCAACAGAAGCATCAAAAGAACTCACACATCCTCGCCGTGGGTGTGTACCTCGATGAACAAAACGAGGTCCACCTCTTGGAAAACGGCGAAAATCCTGCCTCGGGGCAGCTCGTGGACCAAAAGCAAAGCCACAGAAACCAAGTCCACGATACTGTCCAACACCACTAGAAAAGGTGTCAAAGAAGCCATTAACAAAGCGAGTCCTCTTGCTAGGCTCTTTAGTGTGCATGTCATGAGAAAGACTATGCCCACTAGGAGACTTAGAAGCATGAGCTCGACGCAAATGTTTTGCATGCCGAAAACATAAATCTACATGATGTCCATTCTTCCCGCAAAATAAGCAATGGTGTAAAGGTCTACTGAGAGACACGGTCCGAGAGGACGAAGCACCATTGTCGCTCAAAGAAGAAGCCTTGGAAGAACTAACATCATGACTCGTCCTCGTACTGGCACTAGTACCACACATGCCATGAGAAAGACTATGTGTGTTCCTAGAGGTACGATGACGCACTCGACGCTCATATTTCATACGGCGAAAGCAAAACTCTAAAGTGTGTCCATCTTTCTTACGAAAGGTGCAATGGTACTTCTCTTTTGAAGATGTAGTACCATTTGAGGAAGAAGCACCTTTGTCTCTAGAAATTCGTTGGACAACACAAGAAGAGTCCGAAAGAGTCGAACTCACCAAAGAAGAGCTATCTAAAGCGATGCCACAAAAACCAACATCAAGTGACTCACGTTTAGCACAAAAAGACTTCAACTCCGAATGCAAAGAAACAAGAGAAATCTTGAGAACATCAATTTCGGAGTGAAGGCAAATACAAGAGTCACGTGATTTGGCGCTCATATCATCGCGCAAAGAATCAATCTCGCTCTTCAAAGAAATGCAAGATGTGCAAGAAATTAATGATGCTTTCGAATTAAGCATGCAGTTCAAAGCATCAATTTCAGTTTCTAAATAAGCACAATTCTTGCAAGAGACTAAACCATCCTTAAGCAATTTTTCATATCCAAAGCACATGCTACAAGGCCTAACTTTGATATCAATAATTTCAGCCCTAGCATTCTCTAATTACTCAAGGAGAAAGGTATTAGTCAATTTCAACTTCTCAAAATCAGCAAGCATGCCTACACAAGATTCACAATCATTTCTAGCCATAGATCTAAGATTGCCTATTTCTAACTTAGCATTATCAAGCTCATTATGTAAGGCAATATAAGAATCATATGGCATAGAAGTATTTGATTTTAATAATTCATTTTCAGCTTTTAGGTATGCAAGAGAGTTATTCAAGTTCTCCATGTCTATAAGCAAAGAATCATAAGCATTCATGGAGGTTTTCAATTCGGAGAGCTCATGAGACAAATCATCCTTCTCTTTTTCTAATAATTTTACTTTCTTCCCGAGAGCAAGCAGTTTAAGATCATATGAATATAAAACATCTTCAAGTTTTTCTTTGCTCACCTTGCTTAGCTCGAGTAGGGGATCATCCTCGGAAGAATCATCACTATCAACCTCAAAGAGCTCTTCATCGTGTTCATCCTCAAAAGCTCTGCGCATATGCCAATTGGCTCATTCTCCTCGGGCTCTAAAATGACTTATCCTGAAACTAGGACAATCAAAAGCGAAAGGATAGCCACAAATATCGCAGGTGAATAGCTCCTTAATAGACATCAAAAATCGTATGTTCAAGCCTCTCGTCACGACGGACATCAGCGGCAAAAGAACTACGATAAAATGCAAAGAAGCTCACAAGTTGGCACACTAGTCGCCATGCTCAAAGATCGATGAAGATCACAAAAGAGCAAACTTGGCTCGATACCACTTGTAGGATCGGAAGGCGACTAGAGGGGGTGAATAGGAGCACCTAATTTTTTCACTTTGAATGGATTCAACTCTTAAATCACTCCAATAGCTATGAGAGCTATGAAGATGAATGCTTAAGCACGATTGGAAGTCTTGTGTTGAACCCTCTCCTAACCCCCAAAGAGTGACAAAAAGCTGAAGAAGGTCTCTGAAAATTCAGGAATCGGTACTACCACGGTGTAAAGAAAGGTACTACAAGACCGAGGTACTACATGAGCAAATGAAAGGTACTACAAGACCGAGGTACTACCACGAGCAAATGAAAGGTACTACCTCACGAGGTACTACCACGAGCAAATGAAAGGTACTACAAGACCGAGGTACTACCGCAGAAAATGAAAGGTACTACCGTAGGCAAATGGCAGTACTACATGAGCAAATAAAAGGTACTACCGCAGCAAATGAAAGGTACTACCGATTGTCACGGAGTTCGTCCCGACAAATTGAAAAACCAAAACTAAAATTGGCACAACTTATGATCTACTCGGGCAAACTCGATGAAACTTGAAACACAGCTTCTCTAAGATATTAGGAACCTATTCCAATCAAAGATCATAGAGATCCATGCCAAGGTTTCTTCCTTTTTCAGTTTGAGAGAAGTCTGTTCGAGCGTACCAAAACCGAAAAGCGAGATTCAAGAGATTTGGAACTTGATCGTGGGTGGATGATCAACAATATGATCTCAGATATATACCCACTTGTCACAGACAAGCCAAAGCACAGCGAGAGCACAAGAGAAAACTCACAGATCTAAGAAAGCCCCAAAAAGCGACAAATAAACAATAAGAACACAAAGGGTCGATCTTGAGCAATCTGGTTGGATTGATTGAGATAGATGGATGAATGTTGTTTACAGCCACTCCAATCTAGGAGGACAAAGCTCAACTCGTGAGCACTCACTCTCAATCAAACCCTAGAACCTAGCTCTCCTCTTTTCTCCTCAAAACCCTAAACCAAAATAGGGCAGCACAAATGGGGTTGGCTCTGGCGGCTCTCCTCCAGCGGCAGCAGCAGCCCCAGCCAGCACACAACACCCCTATTTATATGGAGACTAAGCATCTAGGGAATATTCCATTAGGGCACCCATTAAACCCTAACACACAATGGGTTAACACATGCACACATCTCAAAGCGCCGTCTTCATCATCGATTGACCTAAGCTGCTTCACCATGCGCCGACCCGCATCGCGGTTCAGCCAAAAGGTCACCAAGGTGGTATTTGGTGAAATTACCAAAATACCCCTACTCGATCCTTCTCTAGAATCAAGTCCACAGATCGTGAAGCAATCCCATGCTTCGCCACGTGTAGGCTGATCAACGGCTCCCTGTCGTCAAGTCTCTCCCGTCCGGATCCCACCGGCACCACTGAGCACTTGCAACGACTCATGCGCCGCTTGATCCAACCAGTCGCACCGAACCGCCCGTTCGGTCATCCATGTCCATTCTGCGCCCCGCTTGAGTACTCTGACCTCACCCGGCATCCTTGATCGTTTTGGACCTCAGCTCTCCAAGCTTAGTCCCGATCCACCTCACCGTTGACCGTCATAGACCTGCAAGCCACCTGCACAGCAATAGACCAAGAAACCATTTTCGGGAACAAGTTCTTCACAACTTGACCTACGTTAGCCAAAACATGCATCATGCAACACATATGCACTGATGAACAAGAACTTGACCTAACCCAAAATCAAATCTCCAGGAAATTTGACGAATAGAACAATTCAATCCACAAGCGGTACTACCGCCACAAATCCACCGGTATTATCGCAACGCGGTCATACCGCTCAAGCAACTGCGGTCGTACCGCTACCTGGAGAAATCCAAAATCTCCAAAAACATCCTTTCTGGAAATTCCATACCGCACACACGCGGTCATTCCGCCATGCGGTACTACCGGCAACCAAAGCCCGATCGTACCGCTCCTCAAGAAAACCAGAGCTCCTCTGTTCCTCAAGAACACCTCCTCTGGAATTTTGCAACCGCCATGTCAGAATCGGTGCTACCGAGTCGTGGTACTACCGCCTTTATCCATGCGGTACTACCGCTCCACTTAAACGCTCAAAAGCCTCAAACCAATCTGGGTCGTCCGATTTCAATCTGACGCTACAAGAAAACCAACGTGGCCATGGACTCGCGGTAGTTCCACTCACTCTCTTGCGGTCATACCGCTCTCCGGTAGTACTGCAGATTCAAAGCCGGTACTACCGATTTACCTGACACTTGCTGAAAACTCCAGATTTCAACAAACTCTCAAAGCAATTGCCAATTGTCTCATCACCTAAGATGATGAGCATGTCCACATGACATCCACAATGTCCTCATGACATTCACAACCTTGTACCTTGTCAGGTTGCCTGAGGGTTGCATGGGCAAACCATTGGGATTTTGCTGCTTTTGTGTTTACTTTCGCTGCTACTCTACTCTATTTAATACTTATTTATATTTGGCTGGTCGGCCTTTGTAATATAATAACTGTACCGCTTAAGTTAAGTACTCTTTTGCTTTACTTTACATGTGAATGTATGGATGTGAATGCCAATTGTTGTGAATGTGTGTACTAGTCACTGATCATGGGACTAGTACTATACATGTATTTTTCCTTCGTGCCGCGGTAGGAGGAATGTTTCAGGATACCGAAAGAACAATGTACCTGAAGAAAGCCAAATTAAAGGAGGATCTCACCAACCAGGGTTATCCAATCAAATTTCGAAGAGGTTGAAGGTCCTACCAGGAACAAGACCTATGACCATGCAAAGAGCAATGAAGCAATCGATCAGAGAAGAAAGCAACCTGGAAACCAAGAGCCGAGTTTTGAGACCTTTCTTTCTAGTCTCCCCGAATCTCGGGGACGAGATTCCTTTTAAAGGGGGGAGGGGGGCGTAGTTTGTATCATCCCAAAGTTTTGTTACAATTTTTTTATTAAATTTCCTAAGTTTTAAAAGAGTTTTACTGCTTTTCTCGATTTCCTTTAAAAAAATCAAAAACCTAATTGAAATTCCCAATCTTTGTTTGAGCTGAATTCCCGTCAGCCCATTCCTATTCCTATTCCCTTCTCGCACCCGTTCCCCACGCGACCACTTTGTTGGTTTTGACCAGTGCCACTTGGTTTTGACCAGACTTGCCTGTCAGCCTCCTTGTTAACCTTCGTCTCCCTCCCATTACTTGCCAATACCGCCTGTGCGCAAGCTCGCATCACCGCCGCTACAAAAGTCATCACCCCATCGCGAATCCCACCCCTTTTTCCTTTGGTGACATGCGCATTAATTGCCCATCTTTCCTCGCACCTGCTTCCCTTGACTCTAACACCCTCTCCTTTCGTCTCAACCCATCACTGTCGTGTCCCCGATGCGCCGGCACCGCTTGCCTCCGAGTCTCGCAACGGCTCTCCCCTCCTATCCTCTAGGCTTTAAAGAGCCCGAGCAGCCCGCTTCATCTCCATCCCCCACCCAACTCTCCCTTTCTCGCTCTTGTTGCTGTGGTTTGCGCAAAGCCCCGAGCTCCGAGTTCAAGCCACTGCGCACCTCCTCTCAGTCCTCGCCACACCAGTGTAGCCCCATCCTCTTCTACCCACGTCAATTCGTGCCCTAAAGCTCCTTGAATCAATCCCCTTACTCGATTTTAGTTTTGTTTCACAGGAGCCGCCGCATTTCCTCTCCTTCAGTCCCGGCCAACCCCTTTATCGCCGTCCTTCTTTGCCTTCGACCGTGAGTTTCCCCATCACCGTTCGCCGTCCACCGACCTCCTCCAGCCTCTCTCTCGGTTTTGGTGAGCTCCTCGTGCCCTGTTTTCCCTCAAACCCCTCTTTTTGACCACGTCTTCTAGTCGAAGCACTTTTCGACCACATCCTGTAGTCGAAGCTCTTTTTGACCACATCCTGTAGTCGAACCTCCATCTGACCAGTCGAACCTCCTTCCGACCATGTGATTTCAAAACTTCCAAGAGCCTGTTCTCCTTCGTTCGAGCTCTGATTCGAGTAATTCAAATTTCTAAATTCAATATCTACATCTCAGAACCAAACTTACTTAACTTGGAGTTCATTTTAATTTTATTTGGATTTTATTTGAATTTGGCTTATTTTCACGAGTAGACTTCGACGCCTTCGGAGGACCGGATTTCGACACCGTTTGAGAACAACAACTAATTAAGTAAGGAAAATTACATCTTTGATCATATTTGAATCCTAGTATTTTAAATTATTTAAGTTCCGTTTTAAATTATTATTGCAAGTGTATTTATATTTAAGTAATTTAAATCCCTATTTTAAGTTTTATAGTTATTCCCAATCCCAATCCCAATATATAGCCATTTATTGTCAATATAGACAATATGGAGAATCTTTCCGAATGTGATGTATTTAGGAGTTAGAAATTGAAAAGACTAGATTATAAGAATACATTATTGTCGGATGTTTGATCATAAGAATACATTATTGTTGGATTATAGCAATATACGATGGATGAAAGTTGGGTTGTAGGAATACATGATTCTTGGATATTGATTATACAATTATACAATTGTTGATTGTTGGGTTATATGATTTTATCATTGTTGATTATCGGAATACATGATTATTGGATTACATCCTAATTAGATCATAATATTGTATCCTTATGGGATACTCGGATTATATCTTTGTTGTGTATAGAAATAGTTATTGTTGGATGATGGATTATAGGGTTATATAAGCGGTGAATATTGGATTGTAGAAGTACATTATCGTTGTACATTGGATTATTAGAAATACATGATTATTGGATATTGGATTATCGAAAATGGATTATAGGATTACATAAACATTGGATTGATGCATGTTGAATTATTATAAATAATTTATTAAGGAATAATGGATTGATCGATGTCAAATTATAGAATTAGAGTATTGTTGAATGTTGGATTGATGGAAGTCGGGTCATAGAAATAGATTGATATTTTGCATATTGGACTAATTGATATTGAAGTGTTGGATTATATAATTGATGGAGATTGGATTATCGGATTATGATTACAATACTGATGGTTTACTTACTGGTCGTGGCAGCAGACCTGGTCGTGGACCTGGTCATGCCAGCGGACCTAGTCGTGGCAGTGGACCAGGTCGTAACAGTTGCCTTACTAATCTTGGAGTTGACAATTCTTGGATACCAAACCCTCACACCTTGTCGCCCTAAATAAAACTCTGGTTAATACAATAGTATTGACAATATGCTTTTTTGAAACTTTGATGGTTAGACATGCTTAGACCAAAATTGAATTTAGGGAATTTAGCCAAATGTTCAACTATAATTTGAAAATGATTCTATGGTATTGTCTTTACCATAGAAATTTATAAAATGATTTGACTTGTTAAACAAAATGAAAATTGGTTGGGACTTGGGCGAATGGATGTTTGGATGGGTGTATGTTCATGCACAAGATCGATTTATTTCTATGATCGAGGCCCAGGGTCTTATTGGAAGTCGCCCAAGTTAGTTAAGGACCGGTCTTCGGACGCATTTTGCCAAGCCCAACCATACTACCACATGTTCTGAGTGGACAGGACCTAGCTAACTAATTTGTAACATTCCACCGTGGTTGTGCTATCTGATTGCGTGGGTGTCTTTATGACCTACTTTTATGTATTCCCACATAGCGCAAGAGGGGACTTAAGTCCAGCGGGTTTCCATCCAAAGGAATTAGTGAAACCTTAGCGAGGTGGGACTATGGTGGGATGATGCATTGTAAAGGCCTTGTGATAATCTCTTAGTCGCACACCATCGGAAGTGTGTGAGCGGACAATATAAGATGATTATCTCTTGTGGGTAAAGTTGTACAACCTCTGCAGAGTGTAAAACTATTCGAATAGCCGTGTTTACTGTTAAGGATATGCTAGCAAAGCCACTCAAAGTTAGACTTTGATTTTGTTTTTAAAAGACTTTATCAAATGATTTAGGATATTGTATCCAATTGGGAAATTGGATGGGTAGCCATGTGATAGGAGAGTATCCTTCACCACTATTGGATGAATGTTGTCATACTATAAAACTGTCTTTTAAAAACTGATATTTGATATAGAATAACTGCTTTGGAACTTAGTAAATGTAATTCAACTTGAAACATTGCTTTATGCAAAACAACCATATAAGCCTTACTTTGATATATCCCTGCATGCATTATAAGTCTATTATTGGGTGTAATTTGCGGGGCACGGTTGTTTGTGCTCACTCTTGCTTAATAAAATGGTGTTTAGAGGAGAAGAACTTTGCAACTGCTGGAGATCTCGACGACTAGGCCGCTACCCCAGTTGATTGCCTGTGACAGATTAGCTGGGCTCTACTACTTGCTCTTCTTCTTTCGCTGTGTTTTGTTCATTGTGGGCTTGTAAGCCTTTCTGGTAATAAACTCTTTTATTTATTAATAAAGCTTTGGGATTATGGATATTACTATATTTGTTTACTATATGAGCTAGCCACTGATCATAGGACTAGTTCAGCAATACACAGAGGATTTGAGAGTGTTAATCCCGCGTCCTGACAAACTGTCAAGTGTAAAAAAATTTGACCGCAAGTTGTGGACTCGCGGTATCATTTGCAATTTGTGTGAACTTTGGTAAATATGGTATTTACCAATATCCAAAATAAAGTGTTATTTACTGATACTAAACCGTATTTTAAATAATACCGTACTTACGAAATTAACAATACCGTATATACCGTATTTACCAAAAAACCGAATGAATAGCCCTAGAGCGCAATGGGTGCGCGGTAGGTCCCTTTGTCGTGGCGTTTTCGTGCAGCATAGGGTGTTATTTTTGCCATTTCGTGTTTTAAGGGGTTATTTTGTACTACTTCGATTTAAAAACATGCTAAATAAGCCACAAACTCAACTTGCCCTACCTCTGGATGGAGCGCTTCTGAATGTTTGTTTAAGCGCATGCTGTGGAGGCAAGCTGGCGCAGAACGTGGCTGTATGAGTAGTTTACAACTCCGCGGTTTGGCCTGTGATGTTAGCTCGTCAAACCGGGCAGGCACGCCATGCTAATCAATGGGGTTTCTTCAAGCTTAAATATATCTCAGTTGGCGTATGTATATATATACTGGCTGCGCATATGATTGAAGCTCATACATATGTCTTAAGCTAGGACTAAAGTCAAACAAGGTCTCTTGATAATTGATTGTTTGTTGCAATTAGACTCTTAAAAGGGGTTAGGTAGCAAGATTGCGTGGTCGGTTAACTGGGCATGACTTAATTTGTTTACCCATATATATGGACTACGTACTTAATTAACTTGCATTTGTACGCATTTGCATGGTACATGTCTACAAGGGAGTAGAAGAAATTAACATTTTTTTAGCAGAGAAGAATTTGACAACTGGCGTTTTCCCAAAGAAAGAACAAATCAACAACTTGAGGTATATGAAAAAAATAAATAAATCATGAGCCGGTCTAACAACTAGCCAGCCCAATACGGACAGAAAACAAAGTTCTAACGACTGGCCAGTGCATAACGAGAAGACAAAGTTTTAGTTAGTGGGGTCAGCTTGGTACACCTCTTTAAGAAAAAGTTTGCGGACATTAAATCAAAGTAGTTAATATTAAGTGAAATCAAACCTACATTAACCTAAAATTATAAATCAAGTCAAAGATTTGCCCCCAGTTAATATTCAAATATATATCTATATCTAATGTTCAATTTGATTTATTTTTTATGCTAATACAGATTTGCCACATCTAATATTAACCACTTTACTATTAAAATTCATAAACTTATCTAAAAGAGGTTTACTGAAGCCAGTCCCTTAGTTTGATCGGAATTTAATGTAGAAGCGTTCCACTAGGATTCGATAGCTTCTGACGTTGTTGCATTAAGGCAGGATGGGTGTATAGATGTAACCGAGTGCTTAATCCAAAACTAAGCAAGCTAACTAGCGAGGACAAGTCAAGATAGAATATTCTATCTTCTACGTTGCGAACATGGGTTAGCTAGTCGCTGACAAATCAGAACAAAATGAGTTGACTGATCGATGGATCTGTTTATTTTTAGTGAAGGTTCCACGCAATGTGAAATCGTGAAAACTGAAACTGTCACTGATCAACACCGGTTTCCCTAATGACAACTAATTAGTTAACTAAATTAGTAGCTGATTTCGTAACTTTTCCACGCAATTATATATAGCGTATTACAGTACTGTAGGCTGTAGCTCGGCTGGACAGCATCACGGCGCCCAAATTAATGCAGCTATTTATGCAGGTTGACTCAGCGGCCGTTGGTGTCGAAATGCTCCCAAAATTTTCGATTTAAAATACATTTTGAGTTGTGAATATATATAAGATTCCGAACGAAGTGTGATATATATATATATATATATATATATATATATATATATATATATATATATATATATATATATATATATATATATATATACCAAGTGTGGCCAGTTAACCTGATCGATCGGCCCAGGGGCAGGCCGATTTGGCAGCATGCATGGATGCTTCACGGAAGCTCTACGCAAATAACCAATCCAACATGTAGTTGGTGAGAAAACTTCGGTCTTTTGCCGGAAAATCAGGCGCACATGACTGAGATTGACCGAGTTCATCGTCGCGAAATTTAAATGAATGAATGGTGTATCATAAGTCTTTTACTCTTTTGAGATGAAAAAGGACGCTGAATTGGAGGAATCGTCAGTTCCTTTCCTATGCGCTGCTACTCCACTCTGTACGTCAGAGTGGGTAGAGAAATTTTTTAAAATTTGTTTGGTTATGCTAAAATTTTGATCCATTCGCATCTACATGGATAAATCGAGATTTTAGTTTAAATTTCTAATCTATTCACGTGGATCTCGGCAGCTTCCCAAACAAGGACTTAAGGTTGTGGTTTATTTATTTAGTTAACCAGAGGAAGCAAGCTAGCCATGGAAGTACGGAACACGACAACGACATTTCACTTTCTCTGCGTTCTGAACAAGAACTAGCTAGCTTAGCTCGTTCCACTACTACAGAACAGACCTTTGATCCCGGGTCTAAAGGGCCTCTAGTCCCGGTTATAGAGCGGGACTAGGAAATCGGGACTAAATGTCTCACCTTTAGTCCGGGTCCGTGCCGGGACTAAAGCCGACCTTTAGTCGGTTGGTAATACCAATAGGACTAAAAGGTCATTGAGGCTGAGCCACAGGCTGGCCCTTTTAATCCGGTTGGTATTACCAAGGGACTAAAGGTGTTTTTTTTTCTTTTTGTTTCCATTTCAATTCATTATTGATTTTGGTTTTACAATTACATTAGGTTTTCAAATCGTATTCTTATTTGCTAATATATGTATCGCCCACATATAATTTAGTTTGGAACATTATTACACACAAATAAAGTATGAAACTATATATATTATGGAGCTATATATATGTATAATATATATATATATGCACATAAAATTTACAACATTATTCATGCATCCTTGGTATTTACAACACAAATGTTGTCCTCCACTTAAATGTCATACAAATGTTAAATCTGGTTTGGCTTCAATTGTTCATCTGGGTTAAAGTAGAACTCGGTGCGGGCTTGAGGACATGCTCATTAAGAAATCTGCGATTGTCTCTTGAATTCCTTTGAGGCGGTCCATATCCAACACTGTTCCTTCAACCATATCTCCTTCAATTTGCATTAAGCGAAAGAAGTATTAATATACATAAGATTTATTTAATAGCAACAAATAAATAAAATGGATTTATTATATATACTTATTACGTACTTTACGCATCTGTAGATGGGTTCTTTTGCATACACCATGAGGAACTCGCATAAGCGTAGTATCCACACAAATTGTTGCTGGTGGTGTAGTAGAACCCACATGCGATATAAAAGATTACTCTCGTCATCCCGGCGTGGTGAAGCATGATAAGGTAAAGATGCGGGGAGCTAGTACAACTTACATCCGATCGGTGTGGATCGGAAGTGGCGCTTTCGGATCCGGACGGTGTAGGTGAACGAACCAAGCCCAAACCACCTTAATAATTGGATCGTTAATTAACTATTGCGAGTTAAAGAGCAGGAATAAATATTTAAAGATCGAAGTTACCCTGGATAATGTCTATCATATCTTGGTAATCTTCTGCGGTTTTCTCAACGAGTCATAGATTAGCAAATGACCGTCGGAGAGATCGAAGACAATCGATATCGATGAAAAGTGCATTTGTTTATAGAGTCAACATATATATCTTTATGTTGGATTGAGTAAGTAAAGTAAAATGTGCACACGATAACAACACTCACCCAAAGTTGTAGGGAAGAGTATAAATCTTTTGTTCTTTTGGTTGATCAAGAACCTCAGGAAATTCCTCTCCGTTTGAGGTCTCCATTGATCGTAGGGAGTGTTTGGGTCCTTGAATACGATATATGGATCAATGAAACCAATGTTCTTGTCCTTTCTCGTGTGAGGTCTCTCATCATGTCTCTGCATATGTATAGACATGCTAGCTAGTGTGAGGATAATTACTTATACATATACATATGCTAGAGTGAGATTATTAAAAGAAAGAATCACGTCTGAGACAAAAGCGGTGATGAGAGATTTGTCTAGGCGTTCATGTGGCATAGTGGTGTAACTCATTAAAGCGAACCATTATAATGTCATCGCCACGGAAGTAATGATGGTTTCTAATTTTAGCGCAAATATAGTCATCCGCTTTTTGCGACACGCCGCCATGTACCACTTGTTTAACAAGTACATTTGCGTCTTAAGTTCCATGAGCTTCTCGGGGTTGTATAGACTCTTGCCATATACATATTCCTTCTTCCAATGATCAACTTCGAGCACTTTTGATGTGTGCTCCGCCGAGCATTTGGGAAATGCTTAGACCGATTTCATGAAAAATTCATCAAGTTGATCCAAATGCACATTTCGGATATCTGTTCTATGCGTTAGTGTTTGAACCATATTCATTCCCAATAACTAGCGAGGGCACCGATTGTTGTGATTGTTCCCGAGTGTGCAACACCCTTCCGTGCTCTCTTCTCTTTCTTCTTCGCCTCCTCAATTGACTTGGTGAGAGTGCGGTCATAGTCGATAGTGGCGAATCCTTACGAGCATGGCGTAACTTTTTACGGTGGCGTCCACCCTTTGCCTTAGAACTTACGGGCGTCTGAAATCTGACTTCTCGAGGTTTCGCCGCTTCACTTTTAGCCTTGACTTTCGCGAAGAAACCGCCCACATCTGTTTATCTTTGAAGCATCTATTTCTCGGCGATCTTCTCATAGGAAAGTTTAAATCGTCTTAGAAATAGCTGGTGTTCTCCTGAGGCTTTCTTCTTGGCGGCGGTGGGGCGACGCCTTCGTTTTGGTGCGCCTCTTCTTTGGCGATGGGGCGGTGGCGGCGTTGGAGCCCGCCGTGGAAGCGATGGAAGCGGCGGTGTCGGCGTTGGAGCCGCCGTGGAAGCGATGGAGCGGCGGTGGCGGCGTTGGAGCCCGCCGTGGAGGCGATGGGGCGATGGCGGCGTTGGAGCCCGCCGTGGAAGCGATGGGGCGGCGGTGTCGGCGTTGGAGCCGCCGTGGAGGCGATGGGGCGGTGGGGATGCGGCCGTGTCTTCCACTTCATTGTCATCGCCCGCAACACTGTGACCGGTGGTGAATGGATAATTGGACTTAGGTTGGGGAGGTTACTGCTGTGAAAACAACGTGGTATGAGTAAACCGTTATTTAAGCCAATACATAATTAGTGAAAAATGTTTCGTTCACTTTCATCCGCACCTAGGGTTAGGTTGTTGAGGAGGAGGAGGTGGCGCCCTAGGAATAATGATATAGCGCTTGCGCCAACATATGAATGTCTTCTCCGCTTCTCCTAAAGTCTTCTCCCATCACCTCCTTCAATGTCAAGAGGCACATTGCTATTACCTTTCACAACTCTATCCACCGAGGCGCTAGCATATCCGGGAGGTATTAATGCCCCATGGCATCTTGGTGTCTTCGTAGGGTCGTCGAGATACAACACCGATAGCCACCATGATTGTGGCATTCCCTCTGGAATGTGCAGCTCACATGTCGTGAGAGGATCGGTGATGTCATCCACGGGAAGCTTGACCTGCGTCATCTTGAATCACTTGGCACCTCCGTGGAAGCATAGCCCTTTTCAAGCGATTAGGGGCTGATGTTGACTCCGGCTCGATGCGATTTGCCTTTGGATGGAACTTCTTGCTATCTGCACTTGCCTTTTGATTTCCTCATTCATTTTGGCTTCAAGTGCTTTTTATCGCTCTCTTGCTTCAAGAGCCACTTCCGTGACTCAAGAACCATTTCCTCCATCCTGCGCATCCGCTCTGCCTCCTCGTACTTCTTTCTCTGGCGGCTTCTATAGGTGGCTTTGTCTTTAGGGAAGGCATGCTCCCACGACACCTCCCCATAGCCTCTTGTTCGCCCACAGTGTTGATACTCTCCGGGCGTATGTCGGCTCATCCTTATCTCTGTTAGTTGCCACTGCCACTCTCACCAAGCCTCGAGCATAAGCAAATCTTTTTGCTGCTCTTTGGAGTTTTCGCCATACACTATCTTTCCGGTCTCTAGGTCGAGCTTCCCCATGACCGAAAAACCAATACTTGGCGCTTCGGGGCTTGATTGATTACGGTTCGATCCTTGGCAAGAATCTCCGTTTCATTCTTTCCCACTTAGGAATGGCACTCTGTAGCCACGATCCCAAGTGATGGTGGTATTGCTTTTGTCGGGCATTCTGTTGGTTCCTTCTCACCGTGCCTCACCCTCTTCCGATGTCTTGGGCTGCACAAACTCATCCCAAAACGGCCTCAACTTGACGTAGGCCTTAGTGTTGAAATCTGGCGTCGAGGTTCTTCTTGATAAATGTGTTGTACAATTTCTTCTTCAACACTTGGAATTGTGTGGCCATCTTCTTCATAGCCAGTTCCTAACTCTCTCCTTCAAAGCTTCATCTTACATGTCGGCGCGAAATGTTGAAGGACATCTTGCCAAACTAGTGCCTTGTCACGATCAGAGACAAAACTAATATGAGGAGCAACTTTCTTTTGCTTCCATTCACGAGCATTGATCGGGATCTGTCCCTTACAAGGTACCCACGATGGGTGACAAATTTACGTGCATGTGGTCCAAGTACTTTGCTGTATCCTCCTCGAATTCGAGAGAATGAACCGACCCTCAACGGCTTCTTCGGGCCTCGTACATTTCTACTCTTCCCCGTTGTTGTCGTCGATCCAGAGGGCTACGAATGTAGAAACACAAAGATTTAAATAAATATATTTATACGACAAATGAAATTATTCTGAATTTCATGTATACATAAGAGATTGTAGATAGACCTACTTGACATTGTCTTGCTCATCTTCATAATCGGCAAAGTACTGACTCTCGTCATCTACTTCTTGATTGTTGTCATCACCTTCGAATTGGGCACCTTGTAAGGCGTCATTGTTGATAATATCCATCATGGCATCGTCCATGTTGTCATTAATTCGGCCATTTACGCAAATATATGTGTAGGGCGTTAGAGCGGTTCGTGATCGGTAGGGGTGGATAACTGGTGACTTCGGCTCGGCTCGGCTCGACTCGTTAAGGCTCGTTAAGAAAACGAGCTCGGCTCGCTCGGCTCGTTAAGATAACGAGCAAAAACCCAGGCTCGGCTCGGCTCGTTAAAAACTCGAACTCGACTCCGTTAGGCTCGTTAGCGATAAACATGGTGAACATCTTAAAATTTCATGAAATTTTCAGAAAGCAGATGTAAAGAACAATCATTGACCACCCAAACATGCCTTATTCAACCAAACACATGCATGGCAATTCATGAGAGCAAGTGTTCTTTGAACTAAACCCAAAAATAAATGATTATAGATGCCATGAACATCCATGCAGTGTCCATATCACAAATCATCATCACAAGTTCACAAATCACAATCATCGATAAACATTTATAGCATTCATAAATCATATCCATGCAATCCATATCACAAATCATGCAACATGCATGCAGATCCATACATAACCATTGCCATTTTGAGTACTATTTTTATCAATGATCTCAACCCTTTCTCTGGAGATATCGATATGGTTGATAACCATCGGCTTCAAGACAATCTAGAATGTCAAGAGAATACCGTTCATAAAAGGTGGCAAACCGCCCACTAGAGCTTAATCTTAGAAGTGAATCGAAGCGAAGCTTAACGAGTTAACCGAAGAGTTACTCGCGAGCCATTTCGGCTTTCGGCTCGTTAACAAAACGAGTTCTTAACGAGCCGAGCTGGCTCATGAAGTTTCGGGCTTTTTTTCCACCCCTAGTGATCGGGTTATGATTTCGCATCAAGTGGCGTGCGGTTCGTGACATGCATCGACAAAAGAAAAACAACATATACATTCAATTCGCCGACTCTGCAAAAATGATTTCTCGGCTCGATGGCGGTCACAAAAGAGGGCTCATGGCGGGGTTAGTCTTTGTGTCGTGCGTCTATACCACATTGCCACCGAGGCACCGACAACGAGAGCGGCTAGCTAATCTCGTTTGCCTCCTCTGTGAACCGTATATTTTTCTCTCTCGATCTCCTTTTTCGCTCCTCCCGCAAATCGACAAGAGATGAGGAGCTCACCGGCGTGGAGGAGTGCTTGGCTCGAACAGCTGGTGGCGAAGGCCAAGCGAGTGGGCGGTCGGATCATTTGAAGGAGGGAGGAGCCGGGCGAGGGAGCGGCGGAGGGAGGAGCCGGGCGAGCTGAGCGGCGGAGGAGGAGCCAGTGGAGGTGGTGGCGGGAGTGGGGCGCCACGGAGGAAGGAGGAGGCCGGGCGCGATGAGCTGGAGCGACGAAGCAATTAAGCGAGCGAGGAGGCGAGGGAGGCGGAAGGGGTGGAAGAAGGAAGAAGCCCTTGTTGCTTAAATCTTGAGGGGACCTTTAGTCGGGTGGTAATACCAACAGGGACTAAAGACCTTAGTCCCGGTGTGTGTCTGGACGGGACTAAAGGCTGGACCTTAGTCCGGTGTGTGACCTTTAGTCCCAAGGCGATGTCTGGACCGGGACTAAAGGTGGACCTTTAGTCCCGGCTGTGTGACCTTTAGTCCCGAGGCGATGTCTGGACCGGGACTAAAAAGGTGGACCTTTAGTCCCGGGTGGTGCCACGGCCGGGACTAAAGGTTTCTTGTGGGACATATTTTCGAGAGAACCTTTAGTCGAGTGTGTGACCTTTAGTCCCAAGCGTGTCTGGACGGGACTAAAGGTCCCCACTATTCGATCCCGCCACGTTTTCACAGTTTGGGTTTTGTATTAAGTTTATTTGTATAAATATGCTAATTCTTGTTAAATGCATAGTAAATTAAATACTAGGCATAAATTTTTTAAAAATAATAGTTGCATTTCCTTTTATCTTATTGACATTTCAAGCGACTTTTATAGTGACCACAAGCTAGGAAGTGAAGAGCCAACTATAAACAAAATGAAGGGCTCAAACCACAAGTGGGAATTTCATTTGAAGGCATAAATACTTGCTAAAAAATTTCAAGTCATTTTTACACCGTGGAGAAGACATGCTTCACAGAGGTACATGTGTCCTTTTATCGAATAGGAATTTCATTTGAAGCGATAAAAACAAGAAAAATATGATAGAAACATCTGAAGTTACAATTATTACATAAAATCTCTAATACACACTATTTATTAAACATCACTATATATCAAGCGGCACACGGTGGTGAACTTCTTCTTGACGTATGACCCTTGGTTATGATCATGCCAGTAACCATGGAGTGTCCTCGGCATTTAGCAGATGCTTGGGTCTTTGGTCACTTGAAGGGGGATTCGGTCATCCCTTTCATAATCTTGACTTGTCGACTTGTCCTCAATTCCCACGATGTTTCTTTTCCTGAAAGAACTATGTGGCGTTTTAGCTCATTGGTTGATTTGTCGTCGTTTTCCCTCTCTTGGGTTTTGTAGACATGTCTTTCACATAGAACACCGATTCACATCAGCTGACAAGGACGAATGGTTCGTCTTTGTACCCAATATTGTTGAGGTCCTTGTTGTCATTCCATACTCCTTGTCGATTGTTACCCGCCTCCGGTCATCTTCACCCATTAGCCTTTGGAACAAAGGGACTTTAAAATTAGGTGCGTAGTCTAGTTCCCAAATCTCCTCTATCGGCCATAATATGTTTGCCTCTTTCCATTTGGGTGCTGTGGCATCTCGCGGACACCTTGCTTTTGGTTCGTGCTCCTTTTATCTTGGGCTACGTGTAAAATGTATTTCCATTTATCTCGTACCCTTTATGCGTGAGGATGTGCCACGATGGTTGCCTAGCCAACAAATCTGATTGCTCATCAATATTGTCATCACCACGACATTCTTTTTCGCAACCAACCGCTGAAAGTTTCCATGTGATGACGCCTAATCCAAGCTTCATTCTTCCACGAAGCGGGATCGTAGGAACTCCTTGTGTACCTCGACATACGGCTCCACCACGGAGGAGTTTTGAAGAACTGTGTAGTGCGCTTTATTGAAATAATCGTCCCCGCATCGATATATGTTTTCTTCCTAGTGTTCCCTTTCCACTAAGTCTCCCTCGTGTCGCGATTCGGGAACACCAATCGGGTCAAGGTCGGGAATGAAGTCAACACAGAACTCAATGACCTCCTCTCGTCCGTAGCCCTTGGCGATGCTTCCTTCGGCGAGCACGTTGGTGAACATATTTCTTGAGGACTCCCATGAACCTCTCAAAGGGAACATGTTGTGTAGGAACACAGGACCGAGAATATTAATCTCCTTGACCGGGTGAACTAGGAGGTGTGTCATGATATTAAAGAAGGATGGAGGAACACCAACTCAAAGTCGACAAGACATTGAACCACATCATTCTCAGAGAGTAGCTAGTTCCATTGGATTGATTGCCTTACGAGAAATTGCATTGAGGAATGCACATAGCTTCACGGTGGCTGACGTACATGTGGAGGTAGAATTCCTCTTAAAGCAACCGGAAGCAATTGCGTCATAAGCACGTGGCGATCATGGGACTTTAAGTGTAGGAATTTCTTCTCCGCACATTTATTATCGCTTTATATTGGAGGAGAATCCAGATGGGACCTTGATCTTTGTTTAGGCATTCAAACATGCTTTCCTTC
Organism: Phyllostachys edulis; assembly: GCA_036346405.1. NCBI lineage: Eukaryota > Viridiplantae > Streptophyta > Magnoliopsida > Poales > Poaceae > Phyllostachys > Phyllostachys edulis. The sequence goes on from CM070550.1 coordinate 69,295,671, forward strand.
TCTTCTTTGCTAAGAGTGAAGCTAGCAGGTCTTAAGTAATGGCGTCCATCGTCATCTTCTCTGGATCAAAGTTGTCTCGTTCTTTCATCTTGCCGCAAGTCTGTCGTGCTTCGAGTGAATCCTTAGACTTTCCATACACATCCATGAATCCTAGCGAGTTCACACAAAGATTCTTTGTCGGTGCATCACGTCGATCGCGTTGCGGACCTCTAGGACTTGCCAATAGGGTAGCTCCCAAAATATGGACTTCTTCTTCCACATGGGTGCGTGTCCTTAGCATCTTCGAACAGGTTATTTGCCTTGTCCCTTTCCAAAGACTACTTGCACATCCTTGACCATATCAAGTACATCCTCCCGATTCGGTTCGCGAGGCTTGGTTCGTGTTACGCCTTACCGTTAAAATGCTTGCCTTTCTTTCTTAGTTGGTGATTCATAGGAAGAAAGCAGCGATGGCCAAGGTACACGACCTTTCGACATTTTTTCAAATATATCTTGTCAATGTCATCAAAACATTGTGTGCATGCATTGTATCCCTTGTTTATCCATCCGAAAGATTACTTAGAGCGGGCCAATCATTGATTATTACGAACAACAATGCTCGCATGGTCGAAGTGTTCTGTTTGTACTCATCCCACACACGTACACTGGTTTGCTCCATAAAAGAGGAGTTCCTCAACTAATGGCCTCGGTAGACATCGATGTCGTTGCCGGGTTGCCTCGGGCCTTGGATGAGCACCGGCATCATAATGAACTTCCGCTTCATGCATAACCATGGAGGAAGGTTGTAGATACATAGAGTAATGAGCCAAGTGCTATGACTAGTGCTCTGGTCCCCAAAAGGATTCATACCATCCGCATTTAAAGCGAACCTTAGGTTTCTTGCGTCATCTGCAAACTCGGAATTCTCTGTCTATTGCTCTCCTTTGGGACCCATCGCCAGGTGTCTCAACATGTTGTCTACCTTACGGTCTTCTTTGTGCCATCGCGACAACTTTGCATGGTCCTTGTTTATGAGCAGACGTTTGAGCGTGGTATTATAGGAGCATACCACATAACCTTGGCGAGGATTTTCTTCTGGGGCGTTCTTCGCCCTCAACATCGCCAGGGTCATCTCGCCTGATCTTATACCGCGACGCTTTGCATACGGGGCATTCATCCAAATTCTCGTAGTCCTTGCCACGATACAGGATGCAGTCATTAGGACATGCATGTATCTTCTGGATTTCTAATCCCAAAGGGCCGACGACCTGTTTTGCTTCGTACGTAGTGGCAGGCAATTCGTTAGGCTTCGGAAGCATCTTTTTTTGGATCTTCAGTAATTGCCCAAATGCCTTGTCGGATACACCATTCTGTGCCTTCCATTGTAGCAACTCCAGTGTTGTACCCAACTTTTTTGCCCATCTTGGCGGACGGGTATAGTAATTTCTTGTGATCCTCTAGCATGCGGTCAAACTTAGCCTTCTCCTTTTCACTTTCGCAATCTCTTTGTGCATCACGAATGACATCACCAAGAGCATCATCTTCACGAGTGTGTCTTACGCCCTGCCTCTTCTTGACTTAGCCCATTGCAAGTATCATCGAAGTCACCGTATTGAGCAATAATGTCGTTAGGGTCCAATTGTTCTTCTTCACCTTCTTCCATTATAACCTGGTTTCTCCGTGCTTGGTCCAACAAATATAGTTTGGCATGAAACCCGACTTCAACAAGTGTGAGTGAAGACTCCTTGAGCCGAATATTCCTTCAAATTCTTACAGGGGCACATGGATGAGACATGAAACCATCCCGCTTGTTTGCCTCGGCCACTCTTAAGAAATAATGCACGCCATCAATGAACTCTTTGGGCGGCGATCGGCATTGTACATCCAATGGCGTGTCATCGTCTGCATTATATGACATATCACATAATTAAATTTCAAGTTTCAAATTTTTCCCAGATAGTACACATGATAGAGAGGCTACCCAAAATTTTTAGAATTTTTGAAATTAAGATGAATTTATTTTGAATTTTCAAAGAATCAGCACTATTTGACAAATGCGTTTGCACTAAGAGCTTCGCCTTGCGGCGTGGAGTGGAGTGTCCCTGCATGACGACGGCGTTCACTCTGTGATGAGCAAAAACAGCAAGCTTAAGGAGAAGGGACATCAAGTTAAATGATAATTAATAATTAACTAAATTGCCCAAAGTCATTAAGGGTGAATGACCCTAGGTCAACAATCAATCCAAAAGGCAAACAATAACTAAGTGATTAAGCTAATTAAGAGATTAACTAATTACTTAATAATTAAATATTAAACTTATTTATTAAAACAAAATTAATATTTATTATTTTTACCCAAGAGGTTGGATCTGATAAGATAAGACTTATCTCATCAAACACCCTCAAAGCTTAACCTAACTAACACATGTAAAAGTCATTTTTCATTTATTTAAATAATTATTAAATAAGGTGAAAAATAAAAGTCTTCAGATTGATCCCAAAATTTTGTACAGATAGTTCATAGCCTAATTAGATGGCAAAACAATTTTCAGAATTTTTGGATCATTAATTTAGCCTACAAAATTCATGGAATAATAATTAAATAAATAAGCATAAAATAGGTATAAATTCAACTTTGTCCAAATAGTCTTAAAATTTTTATATGGACTGTTCACAGTGTAACTTAGTGGAAAAACAAATTTCATGATTTTTGGAAATTTATTGTGGCCTACAAAAATCATGAAAGTTCCATTTATGAATTAATTGGCAATTTTATAACATATAAAAATTATTCAAATTTCACATTTCATATTTTTCATAATGGACTACAGGTTAGCATCAGAGCTTACATGAACACGCCGGTGAATACGGTTGAGTGAATGAGCAGCTCGGCGGTGGTGACAATGCAATGGCGTGGCGTGTCGGCGGCGGCAGCGGCGTTCGGCCTCTGTGATTTAACGCCAAACAGAGTTTAAATAGAAGGACATTTAGTCGGTTGGTGTTACCAACAGGGACTAATGCCAACCTTAGTCCAGGTTGGTACTACAATCCGGGACTAAAGATTTAGTCCTGGATTGTAGTACCAAGGGACTAAAGGTTGACATTTAGTCGGTTGGTAACACCAACCGACTAAATGTCCCTCCGCAAAGCTCGCCACCGAGCCGTTGGGCGGGACTTTTAGTCGGTTGGTGTTACCAACGGGACTAAAGATCTTTTTGGTCCCGGACGCAATTTTCTCCGAGACTATTGCCCATTTGGCAGTTCGACCAAAGGTCTGTTCTGTAGTAGTGTTCGTAATAAAATGCCATGTCGTTACAATTAGTTAACAGGTCTCAGTTTGATTCATGCTCTAGGGCTTGAGATGTCATGTCACTACCAGATGTGCAGATCCACGATCTTTCGTGGCGGCTAACAATTTTTCGAACGGGCCCACAACCAATCGTCAGGAATTTTAATTGCAGTGACGGTTCATAGTGCTGCACTGCTACAGAAAAAGGTCTTCACATACAGTTTAAAAACATCATCACAGATAGTTTCGTGAGCTTTCTGAGTTTATGGGTTAGTAATAACATAAGGTCATCACAGACGGTTTTCGAACCGTGTAAACCGTCTGTGATGACTCTTCTCTATAAAATTTCCAATCAGTGGCTGCTTGTGCCTTTAAAGTCCCCCAGCAACTTTCGGAGGGTCATCCATATTGCATGAGGAGGATGAGACAGCAGTCACTGGCAACTTCATCGAGCATGCAAGTTCAAGAAGCATGACTGTCAGGAGAGCGTGAGGACATCTAATTACCTAGATGTCGTCGATAGGTAATTGGACATCGCTATATTTAGAAAATGGCATGGACGTGCGGTACTCAAGCGAGAAGTGGCTTCATGTATCGCAACCAACCTATATATATCAAGGAATGGTTGGTTGCTAATACATGAAGCCACTTCCCAATCAGAGTACCTACACGTCCACGTCATTTTCTGAACATAGCGATATCCAATTATCTATCGACAACATCTAGGTAATTGGATGTTCACGCGCTCTCCTGATAGCCATGCCTCATGAACTTGCAGGCTCGATGAAGTTGCCCGTGGCTGCTGTCGCATCCTCCTCATGCTGCGTGGACGACCCCCCAAAAGTGGCTGGGGGACTACGAACAATATATATATATATATATATGAAGCCGATTTTAAAGGCACAAGCAACCATTGCTTGGGAGACTTTATAGAGAAGAGATTAGGAATGGAATGGTAAGACGTACTTGGGACGCAAGGGAGGAGAACTTGACTGGCATGAACACGGATAGACAGACAAAGGTGAAATGAATGACGAGAGGCAGATGAAGAGGTGTTGTTGTAGTTTTTGACTCATTTGGTCTTATTTTGGAATAGAATACACACCAATTAATAAATAATTGATGATCAGAGGCACAAGCTAAGTAAACATTCCATAAATTTATATGTTAATTGCAGCTTTACAAATTAGCCTAACATTTACAATCTAAAAAGTTAATTGCAGCTTTCAAAAGCAGAATACCATATAGGAACATACTATAAGATTAGTTACATGTACCAAAATTTATATGTGTAAAAACTGATGTTTTGCCACATCCGAACCACATCTCATGAACCAACATCATACACAGAGAACCCACCCATATCATCCAACCATCATAGAACACCCACCATAGCCCACATCATTCATCACCCACATCACAAAGCAAGAAGAGGGAAAGGGATAGGGAGTAAAGGGGAGTAGTTACCCCAGTGCAACCGGCAAATCGACCACCTGCAATAGCTCACCACATCCATCTCCTTCATGTATGCATAAGCAACAACAACCCACATCAGTAAACAAGTCAAACTCAAACCCAAAAACTGAAGCAAAAGAGAATGGCAAATTTTGTATGTGTAAAGACTGATGTTTTGTCCCATCCGAACCACATCTCATGAACAAACATCATACACAAAGAACCCACCCATATAACCCAACTATCACAGAACACCCACCATAGCCCACATCACAGAGCAAGTGGAGGGAAAGGGAGAGAGAGAGAGTAAAGGGGAGTAGTTAACCCAGTGCAACCGGCAAATCGACCATCGACAGTGTAGCTCACTACATCCATCTCCTTCCTGTATGCATAAGCAGCAACAACCCACATCAGTAAACAAGTCAAACTCAAACACAAAAACTGAAGCAGCAGAGAATGGAGAGGTAGCTAGGGAAGGTCGATGGAGAGGTAGCTGGGGGAGGTCGGTGGAGAGGTCGAAGAGGGGAAGGCAGATCTGGCAGCGGGGAGGTGGATTTGGCCTGGGGGGAGGGGGACGTCGATTAGTCCGACGGTAAAGGCGGCGACACCGTAGTTGTGTCACGACGATGACACTGCACAAGACACTCTTACGATAAGAGTGTCTTGTGTAGTGAACTGTGGTGTCACAACCGGTGGCGACGGGAAGAAGGTCAACGTCGGTGACTAGGTCGGGGAGAATGCGCGATTTGGGGGAGGCCGTCGAGGAGGAGGCTTCGGGCAGCGGCGTCGAGGTCGGGGGCACTCGGGTGGGGAGGGGAACATGTGAGAGTTAGGGCGTTGGGGAGTGATGAGTTAGGGTGCAAACCCTAGCGGACTCCTATTAATAAAGGGATATCACAGACGGTTCTATTATGGAACCGTCCGTGATATGATGTCACATCACAGATAGTTCTAATAATATTCATACATAAATGCAAATTCAGAACAAATGACACATTCACATGTTAGTAAAGAATTGTATGTGAATATTTGCTAAAACTATACTAAAACTGCTAATTTTACAGCAAGTACTTCAACACCTATGCAAAGAACTTGGCATACTCATGCCTAATCCTGCAGTTGTCGTTGTAGAAGACGATGTAGTCGTCCCACCCTTCTATCACGCTGCACGGGTGGTTGTCCTCCGACAGAGCCCACACCCGGCCCAGCGGCCTGGCTATCTTCTTCCACGCCACCTCTTGGACCATGTCCACAGTGAGCCTCCATCACCACCTACACTTCGGGTTGGTCCTCTTGGTCATCTCTCACACTGCCGTGGTGCCTCGCCCTCGACGACAGCTAATGTAGTGCTTCCCAACGTCGCACGTCTCGCTAGCCGTGTAAAGGAGGAGACCAAGCACGTAGGTTGCGAACTTGTGGCCGGCGATGGCCGCCCGTTCAAGGAACATGAGGTCGGGCTGCATGTCTTGGGGCACGAAGACAAGCACAAGGCCGACGATGAAATAGGCCTCTGGGTTGCCGGCACCGGCCAGATGGTTGACGACGGTGAGGTGGCTCTCGTTGTCCTACCACTTCACTGCCTCCTCCCGTTCCAGCACCACACGTCTCCCCACGGCGCGCTCCTTGGACACCTTGTACATGGCCTTGCAACTAAAATTCAAGACGATAGAATCTTAATACAAGAATTACTCCATAAGAGAAAATTAAAAGGCCAAATTAAGGTCATTGTTGCTAGTCACATTCAGTTCAGAACTAGATATTGGACACAAAATGAAATCAACAGATTATTTTGCGCCGTATCAACTGATACGACTTTTCGGTTTTTCTCCTTTTTATATATTTTCAGATGAATTACAATCAGGTTCTCTATCGGAACTTGAAACAGAAATGGACATCTGAAGCTTTTCGACAATTAACTAGGATATGGTACGCTACAGTCATCTTTAGAAACTGAGTCTGAACAAAAATAGAAAAGAATACTAACTCCTTCAGACCTACCAAAAACAAAAGAACAGAATATGTACGTGGCTCGTAGGCTACAGAGGTCAGCAATGAGCTGAGGAGAGCTCGGGGCCACAAAGCCGACGATGTGGACGACGACATCATGAGGAAAAGCGACGACGATTGCTGACCTCCTTGCCTTGGTCCTTGTCGTCATACTCTGTGTGCTCACCATGACGTACATATTCAATACCATGCGTGCTCACCATGGCGCACGATGATCATTCTTATAAAACGTCGAAGAGACGCATCATAACGTTGGCGTGCGAGATGAAGAGACGCATTGCGCGGGAGCCAAAAGACTGAATTATCACAGACGGTTATATTTAAAAACCGTCTGTGACATCTGTAATCAGAGACGGTTCTTGTTCAGAACCGTCTGGGAATTATCACAGATGGTTCTTATTAAAAACTGCCTGTGATGCCTGTAATCACATACGGTTCTTATTCAGAACCGTCTGGAAATTATCACAGATGGTTCTTATTAAAAACCGTCTGTGATGAGCGTCAACCGTATTTATGAAAAAAAATTCCCAAAAAGACGATGATGCTTTGGTTACAAATGATTTATTAGGAGCATATTCTAATAAATCCTATCGGTCAGACTTCTGTCTTTATTCGTTAATTTTATCTTGCCACAAGTTGTTAAGACTATAAATAACCATCAGCAGGGCAGAACTAAGAAATAATCACTCATAAACTTCCCATCTTTTCTTACTTTCTATTTCTTCTTAAAGATCTCATCTCCATACCCTTCTAGTAAGACAAAATTCACGGAACAAATTGACTTTTTGAACACCGTGGAAAGAACAAAATCCATGGATGACTTCAATTTAGGTGGTCGGAAAGTCAATTTAGTCTATGGATTGGAGGTCTTCAAGAAATTGGTAGAAGATCATATCCCTACGATCAGGTGAGCACTTCATTGTCTATGATGTGTAACTTCTGATCGATCGATCATGTGAAGTACTTTTGCTTTCTTCTGTTGATCGGAAGTTACACGTCAAGACAGTGAAGTTACACATGATACAGAACAAGGTGCCTACCGGATTACATATCTTCTGCTTTCTTCTGTTGAGGAAATCAGCTTCAATTCAACCACTTTAAAAGATTAATCCGGCCCGAGGAGTGGTCGGAGTCGACTAATCTATTGTTTCTAATTAATGACGGTTCCAATAAATAACCGTTTGTGAATTTAGTAGTATCATAGATGGTTCTTATTTAGAACCGTCTGTGATACTTCACAAACGGTCTTCAACATGAGTCGTCTATGATATTATCTCTTTACAGACGGTTTTTAATGCAGATAGTAACACAGACAGTCACTAAACCAAAATCGTTTGTGATTGTACTTAATACTGAAGGTTTTGGTTAACCGTCTGTGATGAGGTGTCCAGTATTAACATTTTTGTAGTAGTGCACTTGGAAAAAATACAGAATTTCCCTAACAATGTTGCAAATAACCGTTAGCAAAATAAAATTCTATGTCATGTTTGGTTAACCGTTGGAATTGCTGTATATCCTTGACAAGAATGAACCGATAGAAAAAATTGCTTTCACTTTTGCCACACATAACTAGGTAAGCCCCAACTCCAAGCCCCAAAACCCTCCAAATCCCATGCTCCTCCCTAGCTCCCCCATCCGATTTTTTTTTAAAATAATCCTTTTTTATTCAAAATTACAATAATATACCTGCGGTTTTTTTTACAAGATTATACGTCTGTCGCCGAACTGTTGGGCGACTAGTTCCAGTTGCCCAACGGACAAGCGACACCAATATAGTAGCTGTGCCGTTGGGCGACCGAGATAAAGTCGGCCAATGGTCGGACGATAGGTTATGTCGGCCAACTGGTAGGCGACTGCGTGCCTGTCGCCCAACGGTTCGGCAACAGGAGGCTGGAGCTGGTTTTTTATTATTTAATCCTTTTTAAAAAAAATATTTGAAAGTTAATCCCTCTCGAACTATCCATAACTTAAAAGTAGAGAATCTATGTGTGAACCATATATAAGACCATCCTTTTAACTGAGCATAAATACATATATGGACTGAAAATATTTTTTCTGGATTGATAAACTTTGGCACTTCAGTGTATATATCATTCATAAACAACTACACAATGTTGTTGGATGCCTTTATAATGAAGCTGGGAATAACATGGAAGAATTGAATGCGAAAAGACGAGGAGATTTGATATTGCGAATTAAAATAGACTTTATAATGAAGCTAGGAATAACACGGCACATAGGGTTTGGTTACATGCATAAGAAACAACATTATGCACAATGCAATAAACCGAAGTACTCCTACGATACATATGCATCTTTTTGGAATGGAAAAAGATTCGACCTTCGACGGGGGACTAGTACATAATGGCCCGACCTACTGCGTAGACTGGGGCCATTTTTCCTTCCTTACTAGCTCAGTGTTTAGCTCCTCATCGGCCTCTTTGGCCTTGGCTGCTATTTCCCTCTTTTTCTTATGCTCCCTCTCGCGAGCCTCATGCTCCCTGTGCCTGCACGCCTCGAGATGAGCTTTCGTCTCCCAACGTATGCGCTCGTTTTGCTCATTGTTGCAGCACTCCTCCTCCCAGATCTTGTGGGCCCTTTTGGCATCCTACTCGTCGTAGTCAAGATTCCACTGGTCGTGTCGGTGGATCTCTTGGTCGATCCACTAGCGGTAGCCACATAGTGGATCTGGGGACTATGGGTAGATGGGAGAGGTTGTTAGTGCATACTCTGAAAGAGAAATAGTAGATGAACACACTGTAACTGATCCTTACAGGCTACCGATAGCTGCGTGTGTCCCAACCTCAGTCGGGAAAGTCACTGGAGTAGTTCGCGCAACCCCAGTAACGCTTGCCCAGGCTCAGGCACTGCTTAGACTTGAAGAACTTGCATGGGTCCCTGCACCAACACAGGGACGGCGTCTCCCCCTCTGGCGGGTGTTGCGGCGAACGCTCGATTGGAACGTTCTGGTAGGGGTTGCTGCTACGGGGTGCGTCATTACGAAGAGCAGCCATCCTGGCACGGTCCTCTTGTTCGACCCAGGCTGCAGCAGCCCTTACTTGCTCTTCCCAGGCCCCAGCAGCCCTTGCTAGTTCATGGATCTCATCCCATTCCCTCTCTTCATGTTGTCTATCCCGGCGTGGTGAAGCAAGCTCTGGTTTAGTGTTGGGTTTGGTTGTGTAGTGTTCTCTCCCAGATCTCTTTCACCTCCTTTTATAAGCCAAAGGGTTGGCATGGAGTGTTATCCTTTTGTCTTCTCGCTGAAAAAAGCTACCCCGTTAGGTCTTGTCACTGTGCAAAGCTGCCCCGTTTGGTCTTTTCACCGCGCAAAGCTGCCCTATTTGGTCTTGTCACTGTGCAAAGCTACCCCGTCTGATCTTGTCAGTGCGCAAAGCTGCCCGTCTGGTCTTGTCACTGCGCAAGGCTATCTCCTTTAGTCTTGTCACTGCGTAAAGCTGCCCCGTTTGGTCTTGTCACTGCGTAGAGCTGCCCTGTCTAGTCTTGTCACTGCGCAAGGCTGTCTCCTTTGGTCTTGTCACTGCGCAAAGCTGCCCCATTTGGTCTTGTCACTGCGCAGAGCGGCTCCTTCTGGTCTTGTCACTGCACAAGGCTGTCTCCTTTGGTCTTATCACTACACAAAGTTGCACCGTTTAGTCTTGTCACTGAGCAGAGCTACCCCGTCTGGTCTTGTCACTGCGTAAGGCTATCTTCTTTGGTCTTGTCACTGTGCAAAGCTGCACCGTTTAGTCTTGTACCTCAATAGTATCCCCTTTTGTACGCAATTATGTTCAATCTCGTAAAGCATGTACTAAATGGTGGACGCATCATTGCGGTTGTCTTTTATTGAGTTGACTGTTGCATCAATGTGTCGTGCCCATTAAGCTATAGGTGTCGATATGCATTGAACAAACATGCATTGTACGAATGAGTACACATAAGAACACAAAAGTATTACAGGCATCACATATTAAGTGCAAAATTTAAGTATGACATAACGAACAAAAGTACAGCCAGTGCAGGGGGACGCCCCCTACTAGGCCCCCCCAACCGCACCCCAGCATCCCCTCCCACGTCGCCACGGCCCACTCCACCTCCGCATCCTCCCCTACGGGCTCGCTTGGGTCCCCTCCTCTACACTAGGTGTCGGGGCCTCGACCCTGAGAGAGAAAGATGGTCTGGAGGCTTGGTCTGGCGAGGACCGAAAGGCGGAGGGGTGGACAGAACTGCCTGCTGTGTGGGTACTAGCGCACCAGCGAGCTGTGACCCAGAGAGAACCTCAACGGGTGTGGGCTAAGGTGATAGGTCCTCGTCCACAAGGAAGTCGTGCATGTCCGCGTCGCCTGGGGATGCCCCTAATCTGTCATAGGGTGGAACACCTGCACTGCAAATATTATTAGTTAATAGAAAAAACGCGATGTGTGCTGACAAACAGAGACGTGACGTACCCTCGGCTAGCGCCATGGTGCGTGAGAAGGAATCCGAAGGGAAGTACGGCACGTCATACGCGCCCTGCATGTGCTGTGTGTGGAAGATGAAGTAGTCTGGAGGACTGACGTAGTGTGACGCTGTCGGTGTACGGGGTAGTGCCCAGCCGGACCCTCCGGCATCCTTAGGCCACGGTGGTGTCGGACGTGGCCTGGCCAAGCCTCTGGGCTCATCAGGGTGTGCCGCACATGGCCACACTAACCCTCCCGCCTGTTGTGTCGCCGAACAGGACAGCGCTGGCGGACGTATGGACTGTCGACCAGGCGTAAGCGTGTCAACCACCGGGAGCCTGGTGCACAACAATAGGCCGACAACACGTGTGGCTTGAACTGCCACATGATAGAAAGCATGGGCCACCTCCTCGCGTGTGACCTCCACACCGTCGGTGAACCTCTTTAAGAAGGAGCGGTAGTCCCTCGCAATCTCAGCATTGATGCTCACCTGCAACGAAAACACAACAGGGTGAAAACTGTAAGTGGGGATGTCACAAGCGAAGTTTTCAAAGTAGGATGTAACGTACCGTGCGGTGCACGTCCTGTGCGAAATGCACAGGGTATGTGTCGGTCGATGCCGGGACACGTGGTGTGGGCTGGTCGGCAGCAAGTACGAGCTTGGTACGTGTTTGAGGAGCGTACCAGCGAAGGTACTCGTCGTACGCACTGTGATCATAGGGGGTGTCCTCCTGCACACAGTCCTACAGTGTGCCCTTCCACTGCCCTACCCACGTGTCTATCCTACTCCCCCAGTCCGTGCCGTGCCGGACTCCCTTCCTATTGAAGCTGCAAGACGTAACATGTAGTTAGAAGTCGTGGGTACGAGATGACAACAAAAATAGGGACATCTATGCCGATTACTCACACGTGCACGCTGTTAGGCACTGGCTGCCTAACTGGTACTAGAACCACCTACCGTAGGCCGAACTGGCGCATCACACGATGTGCCCCGTAGTCCTCGACGAAGACGTCGAACACAAGCGCCCTACGAGTCAGCCAGTAGTCCCAGTCGTGTAGGCACAGCGAGGACAGGTCGTGAGGAGCGCAGGCCTGTAACTCCTGAGGGGAGTATGCCTCCCAGCGCACGTCGTCCGCCATGAGTCGATCGAACTGCTCCATGAACGGCTCGTACGCCCATGTCACATGCACATGCTCAAACTATACCTGCAAGGAACACAACCTATTAGATAGGATGATCTGTTATATGAAGAAATTAGTCACACGACATAGTACGTACCCGTCGCCGGCACTAGAGAGAGCCCATTGTCGACCAGTCCACCTCGTCCGCGTTGTACATCTCCTGCCCGTACGGAGCGATGTCGTCCAACAGGGGCCGTCCGAGGCTAAAGCGCTCAAACGACCACAACTACAGTAGGAGAGGACACCCCGCGAGGACAGAGTTCGGCCTCAACCTATAGCACATGTTGCACAAGCCGCGATAGGTGGCGGCATGTGTGGTCGAACCCCAGATGATCTGGGGGGCCTCCCCGTTGGCGATGGCCCTAGCATACGCAATGAGCCGCGCGTCGATGGTGTTGCCGTGGCTGCTGGTGAACAACACCCAACCAAACAGCCACAACAAGTAGGCCTTGAGGTGGCGAGACACTTGTTGGTCGTCCGCGGCAGGGTCCATCCGCTCGACCTGTATACAAGGAAAAAGATAGTAAGACCGTAGTATGGAAAGGAGAGCGCAACGCTCCCAATGGGAACGTCGTCGAACATGTACCCGGAACTGCGACAACCACCGCAAGGGCGGGCCATGCATTGGTGCCTCTGAGAAGACATAGTACCTGGCCGCGGCTACAGGCAGAAGGACTCCTTCAAACCTGGCCAGAAGGTCGCCGCGCCAGTCGGCTGGAGACTCCTGCGGGAAGGCATCACCTCCCGCGATAGGGAGGCCAAGCAGCAGAGAGACATCCTGCAGAGTAGGAGCCATCTCCCCGAATGGGAGATGGAAAGTGTGAATCTCTGGCCGCCACTGGTCCACAAGAGCTATCAGCAGGGAGCGGTCGAATGGGAAGCGTCGTGACCGCTTTGGTCCGGCATGGACGTCTTCGTCGTCGTCGACAACAGGTGCTGCCAGCTCGTCCTCGTCCGTGGCCTGCACCATCCGGGCGAGAGGTAGTAGACCGGCAGCGCTGAGCCTACGAAGCAATAAAAGGTCAGTACGAAAGGTATGTATGGCGAGAAGATAGTGTTGATGTATGCTAACCTGTCTGTCTAGCGTGGGTCTATCCTCTAGGCCACCCAAGGTGTCGCACAGGCGATCACGCTGATTACATCGATTGCGCTTCAAGGCCGGAGATGTGGGACACGGCACGACGCACGATGTAGCTAGTCGATGCGCTCCTCCAAGAGGCCGAAACTCTAGTCAGATCCACGAGGGTCATGAGCCATACCTGCAAAACAATTCAAGTAAGCAAATACACACAAATAAAACATCGGATGTAAAGCAGGAGTAAATTTAACTTGTAAACAAACAAACAAAAATAGTACTAGGCTACCAGGACAGTACTTTGAAAAGTAATGAACAAGGGATATTACTACAGCACTTACATAAACATCATGTGCAACATACGATACATGTGCTACGGCAGTACGTACATCAAATGAAAATTGGGTAGTAGCATAACGGTTATATAAACAATACGAAGTACAAATAACAATGTACACTAATTTGCAATTTTGGTCCCACTTTGCACACTCGAAAAAGTGGTACCGCAAACCATGCCGGTGCCTACACCTCAGCTGGTGCCTTGCATCGTCTGGCTGTGTGGCCCTCTTGGCCGTAGTGTCTACCCAACGCCTCGGCTTGCGCTTCGTCCATATCATTGGTAATACGATGACTCTGCCGACGACCCTTGCCACCCTTCAGCATGTCAACATCTAGAATCTAGGTCCTGTTTGCAATATCCAAGGTGGCGAAGTTACCCAGAACCTTGAACCCCTAAGCTCACTAGTCCACGCCTACACCACCCTCTCCTTGAAGAAGTACCCGGACACAAAGTTCGAAGGGTCCATGTGCACAATCCCGCATGCGGCGAGGACATGAGAGCATGGCTTGTGTAAGAAATTCAGCTTGTTGCACATATGGCTAGGTTCGTTCACATGATCTCCAAGGCATACCTCGTGGGTGATAAGAGAACGAGCAGTCCCAAATCCGCTCTATCTTGGAGGAGCACGTCAAAACAATGCTCCATATTTCCCATCACGTACACCGTGTGCGACTGGCCCTTCTCTGTCCTCACCTGCATGTATGCCGTAATCTTCGAGCAGTGTGAGACCCCAGGGTATTTAGCTTGTAATGCTTAGTCTTCCAATTGACCCTAGCATCACAAACAAAACATCCCGTGCCTCGGGAAAATGTGTACCTCCCAGAATTACTGTACACACACCCTTTTACAAAATCATGCATCAATTCCATACAAACATAGAACCGAAGCAAGAACTTAAATAAACAAAAGACATTCATAATAGAGTTATTACAGCAAGGGCCAACTGGCCACAAACACAAGATAAAGAGCTAAATAACAGCGGAAGCAAAAGCCATAAGATGGCAACAACAAAAGCCATACAGTTTGCCTTTAGCCCACAAGGCAACCGACCGGGCCACCAACCTAGTCGTCAAAGTCGAAGTCCGTCTCACGATAGTCGATCCCTTGGGGATCAACCTCCTCTGCAACAATTAAGCAATGCAAATGAGTACAAAAATATACTCGCAAGACTTACAAGTAAAAGCCTATACATAGCTACATGCAAGCTTTAATCAAAGGAGAAGGCTGTAGGTTTATTTTCAACATAAAGCAAGTTTCATTTGCAATAATGTAATACAACTAAAGCAATTTTTGCAATCTATTTTTAATGTTCAAATAACAGCGAGTAACAATAGATAAAAGACAACAACAACCTGGAAGTGACTAACCCAATAGCCACCATGACAATAGCATGAATTACCCATTCATACCACCCACATCAAATTTTAATTAAAGGTTATAGTCTAACTCTCGAAAGACCTCCCCAAGCGTGTCCATAACCTAGGACAAGGCTATTCGAATAGTTTGAACCCTGCAAGGGTGTACCAATGTACCCACACGTCAGACCGTCTTTTTGCCACAAGATTAAGCACACTACCTTTGGTATGCCTGCACGGCTAAGTCCTACAAGACATTTCCAATGGATTGTGCTAATTAAGAGTCGCACGTGTGGGGGTTATCACCTAGTGAACCGCCATTACGGGCTCCCACTAAGGACCCATACAAAGAGTAGGATGCACTGGCCCAACCTAAGCAACTGCGGGTGCTCCCCTCCTTTCCCAACAACAAATATTTTTCTTTACAACAACCACCAACGACTCATTAATTAACACCCCTCAAAGTACTTAGTCAAGAGAGATCTCATATCCCCCTCGTGTGGTTAGCACGCAAAATTGCTTGGTTTAGTGTAACAAGATGTTCGGTCCTTGTTGACTTAGGCACCATACCATTCACACCAACAGATCACACCATCAACCATTGTGCCCAAGTCTAAAACAGTTTTATTTTTAGTTTTTGACTTTACAAATTAACAAACCATCAAGTGCTGGACATAATGGAATAATAATAAGATTTGTGTGATCAAGATCATCGACTAAGTTGATGACCGCCCAATTCTACCGATAGCTAAGCATGACTAAGCAACATCAACATGTAAACTACTAAGTGACAAGAGCTCATCCAGTGAACTCTAATCACAACAAGATAATCCTAGGCTCAGTAGTAGAGGATAAACATTTACCTACAGATTATGCATCTAGAGGATCAACTAATCGATTGATAGTTTAACAACAAAATAGAGCAATGCATACATACACTTTGTAAACAAGATATATAGACTTTGAAATTAATGGGATTAATATGATCAAACTACTTGCCTTGTTGGTAGCTTTCTTGCTGCAGAGGATCGCTTTTGAACTCAACGAACTCGTCGGCACCTAACGAAAGAACGAAAAGAACCGATAAGAACGAAGAACACCAAAAAGACTCAAAAACCAACTTCAGCGAAAAGCTAAAAAAATTTTACAGCAGGAAGAGCATGATTTTTAACGAATTTAGCAACAAGAACCAATTGATTTGGATTCTCAATGCTAAAGTTATGGCCAAAACAAGTTTGGTTTGTTGGAAAAAGGCTGAAAAATTCATCTCAGGTACTGTTCATCCGAAATTAAATCTTTAGCATAAATTTCCAGAGAGGTGTTGCACCTAAAATTTTTATGGTAAACAAAGCACCTTATGAGATGAACGACACAAATTGATTCACCTTATTTGGAGCTAGGATGCATTTTCTATGATTTTTCAAAGACATGAAAAAGAGCACAAAACAAATGCAACCACAAAAACTTAAGAGCAGAAGCATGCCTAAAACTTATTCTACAAATAAGCTTACTAATAGAGGAAACCAACAAAGTTGATTTCACTCAAAAAGGATCTACAGATAAATACTTATGCATTTTTCAAGTTAAATGATTTTTTAATGCACAAATAAAGCCTAAACAGAAATTAAATCTACTAAATTTTTTTTCTAGAGCAGAACCAAGCTTACAACCATTTTTATATTAAAGCTTAGATAAAACCAGAACTAACAAAATTTGAATCAACCGAAAAGGAATTAAAATGAATTAGTTATGCAATTTTGAAGTTTAACACAATTTTCAGTTTACAAATAAAAGCTTACCGGAATTTATTAAAAACTAACATAACCGGAAAAACATGGACCGTTGATATTGAATCGCACGGCCCAAGCGAACTGGCCGATCGGAGCATGCACAGCGCCAATCAGAGCCAACCGTTGGATTAGATCTAACGGCCCACAGCGAGGGAGGCGTCGGACGGTCCGAACGTCCAAACGAATGTGGACCGTCGATCTAAAGATGGATGGCTCAGATCAAGGTAATGCTCGGACGGTCCGAACGTTCCAACGAATCGGAGCCACAGATCTAGAAACGGATGGCCAAAGCTACGGGGAGTTCCGAGGGTCCGAAAGTCCCATAGATCTCGACCGTAGATCTCAAAATGGACGGCTGAGGTTCGGTGGTCCGAACGTTCACAGCGATCTAGATCGTTGGATCTAGATCGGACGATGGAGGTTCAGTGGTCCAAACGTTCACGCGCATCAGGACCGTAGATCAAGAGATGAACGGCCCACGTCGATTTGAGAAACCCGAAGGTCCGAAAGTCTCAACAGATCTGAGCCGTTGATCAAGATCGAACGGTCTAGAGCTGGGCTAAGCGTTGCGTACGCACACAACGCAGGGATTAAATGTGCAGGCCCACCCGACAGCAACATAGGAGCGCACTTAAGGACAGCCATTAATTACTAACCAATTATTAACACTGATTAACAATGATTAGCCTAATTAATGAACAAAATCTTTGTCTTAAGTGACAACGGCACTGTGCTACTCATCCGACAAAAAGACCGAGGGCAAAGAAGGGCTCACCGCCGGTGACGAGGACCACGCTGGCGTAAACCAAAAGCTGAAATGAGTCCGCAATAGCCACATGCACACACTGGTGGAGGTGGCGACCACGGAGGAGGACCACACCGGCGGCTAGCCGGAGATGGGCGGCGGTGCCATGCACGGCCAAACGATGAAAAGCAAAAGGAGCTCCACAGCGGTTCAAGGTAGCGGGTGCCACAGCTTCTAGGGGCTACCAGGGAACTACCTCAGCACAGGAGAGGTCCAGAGGTGGCCGGAGAAGCTCCGGCGACGATGAAGCTTGCCGGCGCAGGGGAAGATGATGTGGAGAAGCAAGCCTGAGCAAAAAGAGCAGGACCGCATCATCGGGATAGCTTCAATATGGCTCAAGGATGGTCCCAGAGCAAGTAATTGAAAAGCTGAGGTACTTACCGGCGCTGAGGAAGAAAGGGGTGAACACGGCCGAGGAGATCCAAAACTCAAATTTAGGTAGCTCCTGTGGAAGCAAACCCAAATCGAGTTAGGGGAAAAGACCACGGTGATTAGAGGCGCAAGGTGGTGCAAAAAAGATTTGAAGAAGGACCACTGGAGCAGTGGCAGCACCGAAGAGCTCCAAGGTCCAACAATGGCGGTTAGGGGGCTTCTGGTGTTTTGAGCTCAACAAGCAGAGAGGATGCTAGGTTAAGCAAGACTGGGAGTTGAAAGGAACACCAGGAGGAGCTCAATGGCTTTTTATAGCCGGAGGGCAAAGGGTCTAGCAAAGGCAAGCTCAAGGGTGAGCTCGGTCTATGCCCCTGCCATGGACGAGCTGAGTAGGTGGTGCAGCAGAGGAGGAAGGCTTTGGGGGCGAAAGCTGCCGAGCATTAAATGCTAGCAGCAAAGAGCCGTTTGAAGGACTCCAAGGAAGTGACAATGCACTGAAAAGCCTCTCCCATGCGCTGGCAATGGCGCGGGCGTGAGGAAGGGGAAGAACATATTCAAGCGGGCCCCACTAATCAACAAAAGAGACTCAAAGTGGCTCGGGTCTGAAGTGAGCGAATGGGTTAAGCCTAACCCAAAAGACACAGCCCCAAACCACTCACGGTAGGATCGGAAATGGAGGGCTAGGATTGAACGTGAAGTTTGGAGGGCTCCAACGCTCCCACACAATCTTGGCGGTCCGATCAAGAATGAACGGTGGAGATCGAACGAGACAATCGGAAAATCCGAACGACACACGCAATCTGGAGCGTCCGATGGGCACAGCGAATGAGGGCGGTACGATCCAGATCCAACGCGCATTTGAAAGGGCTCGGGGCTAAGCGCACGCGATTGGGTTCAACCAGGAAACGTTGTTGGGCTCGGGTCTGACCTAGACCCAACAGAGACTTTGACTTAGGGTTTGAAACAAGCTGAAAACTTGGAAGAATATTTAGAGGTAGGAAACTAACTCCAAAAATTCTGAAATTTGGACTGGAGGTTCCTAGCTCTAGGATAAACCGTGTGTAAATTTTCCAGAGGTTTTTATGCAGAGCATTTTTCTCCAGAAATTTCTCAAGGTTTGTTCTAGGGTTTGACCAAGAGTCAAACAGGTTTGACTAGCCTCCAAAAATTATCAAATAATTTCTAAAAATTATGAAATTTTTCAGAGGAGTCACACAGCATCCCTAGAACCAAGGAAAAATATTTCCAGGGGTTGAACACAAGATTCTCAACAAGAAGATCATGACTTTAGTCAATTGGAGATTTGATTTTTGATTTCCACAATTCCTTTACAAGAATTACAGAAAAGTTCAAAAACTTCAAGATGCAAGAAAAGTTTTAATTTCTTCTCATTTTCTTACATTTAAAACACAAACCCAGATTTGGGATGTTACAAGCAGTACGGTGTTTGAGAGTTGGTGGCATGAAGTGTGGCATTTGCATGCCTTTCCCTGAAATACCCGATTGTGCTATACAGAACACCTTCTACGATGGCGATGAGGAGCTGAGAATGAAGGCCCCTAAGAACCTAGTTGTACACCTCTGCAAGGTTAGTGGTCATTATGTCGTACCTTGCCCCGTCCGTTTCATGCAGTAGAGACCACTTGTCCAATGGCTTGGCCTCGATCCAGTGGGAGAAGCACTTGATGTTCCTCGAGGTCCTCCTCCTCGAACCAGCAGGTTTAGACTCTAGTCCCTGGTTCCTCTCGTCCACATGTTTCCTGCTGTGCTCATCCAGCAGCGCCCATAAAGCGTCAAATTTGCGCTGCTGGTTCTGCATAGCCAGCCTCTTATATAGCTTCACTAATGGTTGCTTCGGGAACTTCTTGAAGAAGTTGGCCCCCAAGTGGCGAATGCACCATCTACTCATATTTGTCCAAGGGAACGGCTCCTCGGGGTCCTGTTGTAGTTTTTTTATGGCCTTCAACATCCCAGCGTGGTGATCATGGATCACGCACACACAGGATGAGCTCCAACAACTCCCACCCTCACATGTCGAAGGAACCACAACCAGCTGTCATAATTCTCACCTTCGACGAATGCGATTGGCCAACGACAGAATTTGATTGTTCCCGTCAACGCCAATGGCCGTAAGGATCTTCCCCTTGTATTTCTCGGTCAAAAAGGTCCCGTCAACTGAGATCACGGGCAGCGTATGCCTAAAAGCCTTGATGTAGGCATCAAGGCTCTGAAGGCCCTATGCAATATCGCAAAACCTCATGGATTTTTATATGGCTTGTCCTTCACAGCAGTGTAAGTGCTTGGGTTTCTCTCCTGCAGCACCCCAAGCATACGAGGAAGGTTGTTGTATGCTGCCTCAAAAGACCCAAACCGTCTTTCCAAAGCCTTCTGCTTCGCACGCCACGCCTTCACATAGCTGATCTTGTACTTGAATTTCTTCTCAATAGCCACCATAATGTGCTTGGCCTCCATATCCTTCTTCTCCACTATCTCTCCATACATCAAATTGGCTATGAAGGTCGATGTTAGGTTACGATGCCTTGACAAAACACTGCTGAGCACGCAGGAGTGCGGCTCCACCTTCGAGACAATCCAGTGAGTCTCATACTTCGGTCTATGTGCGTGCACTCGCCAAGGATAACCGACCTACTCTCACTTGACGGTGTACTGCTCCTGGCTAGATTTGACGACCCGAAACATCCGCTGCATGGACATAGCCCACAGCTTAATGGCATCCTACAAGGATGTCTTATCAGCAAACATTGAGTGCAACCGAACCTCCTTGGCATGGCACTCCCATGGTGATTCATGCTCGTCACGCGTAGCTACGGCCTCGCCACAACTGCTCCATTCCTAGGAGATGGGAGCTCCATCCTCATCAAAACTGTCCTCGTCATCCTCCTGTACAGCTTCCTCTTCAACCAAGGCCATCCGGTCATCGCTATTCATTTGACGCAATATGTACTCCCTATGCCCTCCTTCATCAGCCTATCCTGTAGGTTCACCATGCGGTGACTGATCTTCCTCTCCTGTATCTACCACATCGGGCTCGTCACGAGCAACATCCTCCGAACCCTTCGTAACACCGGCTTCCGGGTCCTCTTCTTCACCAACATGCTGGGCACCCGAGCTGCTCCCACCACCTGGATGATATCCGTCGGTGGGGCCCTACACAACTTCTTTTGGGCATGCTTGCACAAGCAGCACACACTCATATCTACGGCGCCGACAGCCTTCTATAAAGCCCTTCCACACAGCCGTGTGCATCAGTCTTCTCAACTCCTATCTAATGTCCGTGGGAGACCGGCTTCAAAGCCCTTGTATGACGACGTTGCACACCTCAGGGTCCAAGGAGAAGTTGCGGGTGAGCCAGTGCATCACATTTGCGATTTGTGCATTCTCGTCGTCCGGGTGTACTAGAGTGGCTTGCGGAAAACTGCTCAAGTCAACACCGTACGGACCTTCACGAATGGTGCCTTCACCGTAATGCACTTTTAATGTAGTGGGTACAGGCATGACTAATGTCTGCCTACAAATATTTCCAATATTACAACTAGTCAGATCGCAACGCACGATATGCAAGTACTGCTACACTGTAATCTACATTTGTACGGCCCTTCGCCTATTGTGAACAACTACACTACAGCATGGTCAAGGCGTCATTCGTTTCCTCAGGCAGAGGGCACAAAGAACGTGCAGTACACTATTCTGATTCAACCTGAAAACCGAGCTATTCCATACCATGCATTATCCGATTCTGACGCTAACTTGCAATCCGAAATGCTACAAATGGCGTTCCAGTCTTCTACAGAGCTATACCAATTACCTAAGTCAATTAGTCCATACTAATTAACCTGTACTAATTAGTCCATACAAATAATTCATCTTCCTCATGAACTCGGCCAGAGTACCCACTGCTACTTACCAACTTTCTAATTATTCACCGAATAATAGTCGGTCACGCATGCATCAATAAAACTACAATACTTCTCACAAACATCACTACTTCTCCCTCACAGACTACTTTTTTCTCTAACTAAAGTTTTCTACCGGTGGTACTAACATATAAATTAACAACATTCCGATTTTCTACTTTTTTTTTCTAACTAAAATTTCCTACGGGTACTACTTATACTACTATTTTAACTACACAAACTATTTACTTACTACAAAGAAATACACTACAAGATAAAAAAAATTACCTCACAGACGAATCTTTCCTCCTCTTCTTTTTCTCCCTCCCCCTCTCCTCTTCTTCTTCTCCCTCTCTTTTTTCCTCTCTTTCCTCTCCTCTCCCTCTCTTCTTCTTCTCCCTCACTTTATTTCTTTCTCTCTCCTTTCGCTTTCCGAGGGCGACTCGCGCTGCCTTATATAAGCCATCCAACGCCAACATTCAATGATCGAGGTCGTTGTCACTTAACATTCAATGATAGATCCTAGCGCTAACAGGCATGATCAGATTAATGTTGCCGAACGGTTAGGCGCCTGTATTAATATTGCCCAACGGTTCGGCAACCTCATTATCGCCGCTTGTCATTGGGCAATCGAACCGATACCAACGGTTGGGCAATGTATATAATCTTGAAAAAAAAACACAGGTATATTATTGTAATTTTGAATAAAAAATGGCTTATTAAAAAAAAATTCCCCATACTTGGTGTCCATCCCCCTAGGTCCCCCAACCTCATCCAGCAAGGTACTTTTGCTTAGTTTATTACCCGGGTTAGTTCTCAAATGGTGATTGTGTATATTACTCAACACTAAAGTAGCCCTAAAATACATGCAGTCCATCTCGTACTTTAACTGATGACCAGAGTTCGACTTCGACTGCAACAGATATTTTCTCAATTGATTTTTTTGTTATTTTTTTTCACAATTGATTTTTTTGAATCAATTTTTTTCAAATGATTTTTTTGGATCAATTTGTTCTCAATTGATTTTTTACCGGCTCTTTTTCATAGTTTTTAGATGCCTACACTACTACAGGAACCGACATCACAGACGGTTCAGAACCGTCATCACAGACGGTTTCCGAACCGTCTATGTTTGTTGGTCTGTGATAACAGGACATTATCACGACGGTACAAAACCGCTCGTGATACGAAATATCACGAGCGGTTTTATTAAAAACCGTTTGTGAAGTCAAGTATCACTGAGCGGTTTCAACCGAAAACCGCTCGTGATTCGAGAATATCACGACGGTTCTAAACAAAACCGCTCGTGATAGGAGAATATCACGAGCGGTTCTAAATAAAACCGCTCAGTGATTTGTGAATATCACGAGGCGGCTTTTGTGTAGAACCGTCGTGATATTCTCCTATCCTGCACGGTTTGCGTGGAAACCGCTCGTGATACTTGCCTTCACTGAGCGGTTTTAACAAAAACCGTCGTGATAGCTCATTACCCACCGCCTACGCTTTGTTTTCTGGCTAGCCTCAGAATTGCTAGCCATGCCCTCTCAAAACAAGCATTCACGTAAATGATTCAAGCATTCACAAAAACAGATTCAAGCACCATGACAACTCAAAGTGATCATTACTCAAAATAAATTACAAAAGATCGATTTGTTCAAGTATTGTCGCTATAGTTACAACTAGATTACAATTGTTTACGTTGAGAGGTGTCGGCGGAGTGATGCTCTCGGTTGCATTTGAGTGAAACTCTCTATTGTCGTTAATGATTTATGTGTTGATAAAGGTGCAGAGCTTCCCTCAAATGTCCTTGATCTCTTCCGCAACGAGTGAATCACATTGTAAATCCAAGACCTGTCGCTACCAATTAAGAGTAAAGTGATAAGCTATATATATTTAAATTTATAATTAGGAAATAATTATTTCGAGATTGACAAACCTCGTGATCCTTCTTCCTAGCTCTAAGGATTAGTTGCATATGATAGCGAGCGAGATTGCACATAACTCATCATCTTTTTGTCAAGGCGACCCTTTGCAAAAATAGAATTACATATATAGGTATAGTCGGTTCGAGACGTTATTATGAAGTATGATATAGGATTATCGTGTTGTAGCGCTGCATCGAAAATCCATCTGTGTGTTAGTTAGGCGCTCTTTCCATCGTATATTCCTTTGTTGGCAACATAATTGATGAACGACCTACATGATTCGAAAAAGTTATCCTCGGGCATTTCAAACGAATGAAGACTACAATAGAGTTATGTAAGGAGGAAATGAGCATACCTCTCGAGTGTTCCTCTTAGAATGCTGAAGTCGTGCTTGTTGCGGTTTAGAGAATCAAGGTATATCACATGGTTCCTCTTGGGTATAATAACTAAAAGGATCCGATGGTACCTACTCATGTATGTCGCTATAGTCATTAAACCTAAGTTAAGTCTGCAGATAAAGTACAAATGAAATTTGTATAGCAAGTAGTGACACTTACCCCGGTTGTAGGGCACCACTATGTACTTCATGTTCCTCTCAGAGAAGCAATGACCTCGTTATGTATTTCTCGGCGAAGGGCGAGTCTTCTTGGATGGTTTGCAACGATACCACGTGTGGGTCGAGGAAACCCACCGGTTCTTTCCATTCCGGACATTTTGCAAAGATGTATCTATACATAAGCAATGAGTTGTGATATTTATCGGTATTAGATGAATGTAGAACTTGATTGTACGAACTTACAAAGATGTCCAACATTGTAGAAGCGAGACGCCGAGGCCAACGAGGTTGAATAGTTCAAATAAATCATTGAAGCCCACGACGAAGTACCTCGTCCGCTGAAGAAATGCTTGTCCTCGATATCGACGGTGATTCCGAGATCGCACCCTTCTTTTGGGTCTTGTCCAAGTACCGGGCATGCAAAGCCTGACAAGCATATCCAGCGTGCATTAATACTGCGCCGAAGCACAACGGTTTTCCGATGATGTATTTCTCGGGTATCGCGGACTTCCCGGACTTCTCGGACTTCCCAGACTTGGGAGGCGCCTCAACGTTCGTTGATTTCGATTTGGCCTTAGCGATTGGCAGCATCTTTTTGTGAGACGACTCGGGAACCGACACGCCAAGACGCTTTTGTGTTCTTCGGTGTCTTCTCCACGGAATCAAGAGGTGGCCTTTTGTCGTTCCTTGGCGTCTTCTCCACGGGAATCGAAGAGGTGGCCTTTTGAGGTGAAACATGAGGTGGAGTCATGGAGGGTCCCGTTGGAGAGGAATGGTCGTGTCCAGATCGCGGCACTGCTGGGTCCAGGACGATGTTCTTCTTGGGCCACTAGATAAAAGAGAGGACGGCATCCCCTAGTGTTGTGATCTCTTCGTTCGGGCAAATGTCCAGCGGGATGGCTCGGAAATTGACATGTACCATATCCACCTGGACCTTGGCGTAACCGTGCACCAGCTGGGCACCGTGCTGCACTGCCCCTTCCTCGTATGGATACACCATCCCCTACGCAGCCTCAATACAAAGGGACCCATCCATCCTCACTTGGAGCTTACAGGGCGTCGGCTCCTACAAAACGATACGCAATTAGCTAAGGCGTCGTTAGGGTCTATCTTTGGTGCATTCCATAGATGTATGTTACCTTGATGTCGCTCTATCGGTAATCGACGCCGTCATGTTCACAATTATCTTGTGACGCGACGCTACTCCGACGCCGAGGAGGACTGTCTCCCAAATTAGCGGGGCGACTTGCATCACGGCTTATGAGTATATCCATTTGACTCATAATCTTGCCATCTCTACTTGAAATTGGTTAGTAATCATCTGCACCAACCGGTTGTCGTGCTCGCCTTGGATCTCTTCCTAGTCCTATACGTGTAGTAGTCGTCCGCGAATCCATGACTCCAAGGCACGTTAACCCCAAGGCCTCGCGTGCGACCAGGTGCTCCTTGTTTCCCAAGGTCGTAGATAGTATATCCGTCTCCTATGCGCATGGAAGGAGCCTTGGGAAGCTTGGGCATCAAGTCACGCCGCAAGAGGTCGCCACGTTATTATAGGCACTATGAAGTTATGGACTTATTAACAACTTAGTAGTTCGATATATTTACCACACGCTGGGACACTTCCTAGTCTGCGGGTTTGTGAAGGAGATCTTTGCCCAAGACGAGACTTGTACCCTCGCTTTTAACCAAATTTTAGGGAACGCGGTGCGTGACATTAGGAAGCGGGTTCTCCTTCTCCGCCGCCCATTCCTCAGATTTACCGCGCATCCAGCCGTGCCGAGTCTATGCGGTGAGTGTTTAGTGTCCGAGAGCTTTGTGCGCCGCACTTTGCTCCTTAAATTCGCCGACGTTTTCATAGCCATGAAGGTGTCCCATGCTTCCGCGTCAAGAATCTATCTTTGCTTAAGGGCGCGTCGACCGTGTTCACGTGCCGTGACAAGAATGCTCTTGAAGGTCCTCCACGATTTACCCATCGTGAGCATCGCCGTCCGTCGCGCGCGTGCCACATGTGCTTCGGAATAGTGAACTTCTCTCGAAAGTTCTGTCCACAGGCGCTTTTCGCTTCTTTCGTCAGTCCTTCCACCTTGGTGTGGTGATGAGGACCCGTTCCTTCCAAGTATCCCGCAGATGGTCCGAATCTCGCCACGATCTCTTGGGACTCAGAGGGACCCCAAAGTCACCGACCGTGATGACCACCTACCCGTAGGCATTTTCGATTGTCCTCTGCTATCTCGCTTCCGTGTCATTTCTCCATGCAAGCTCTGGCACAATTCATTTCTCTCGGCCTTGGATAGAGTGTAGCAAGCTCGGGGAAGGTACGTTCGTCCTATATCGGTCTCTACCGATGCTAACTCAGTCCTTATGTTCATATCAACCAAGTCACGTCGTGCGTTAACACCATCCTTTGTTTTGCCACTAATGTTCAGCAAGAGACCAATCAAGCTATCACATACATTCTTCTCTACGTGCATGACGTCGATGCAGTGGCGAACTTCTAAGTGCTCCCAATAAGGCAAATCCCAAAAAATTGACCGCTTCTTCCAGATGTTCTTCTCACGGGTTCTTAATTTACGTCCCTTTCCAAGCACAACATCGATATCCTTAACCATATCATAGACCTCTTTCCCTCTAAAAGCCCTTGGAGCTGAATCGTTCTCCTTATTTCCGTCGAATTGTTTTTTCATCTTGCGGTATGGGTGACTCTGAGGAAGGAACCTACGGTGGACGATATACATAGTTTTCTTGCGAGTTGTTCACCATACACTCTCTGTAGCATCTAAGCGGCGGACGGGCTTTGGCTCCTTTTGTATCTTTGGCTTGAAAGTTACCAAGGGCGGGAAAATCATTGATGGTGCGAGAACAACATGGCGCATAAAGTGAAGTTCTCTCGCTTGTACGCATCCCATACCTGTACCTCTTCGCTCCACAAAGTGTCACAAGATCTTCCAAAGAATGGCGCTAGGTACACATCAATATCATTCCTGTGTTGCTTTGGCCCTTGGATAAGTAGTGACATCAAAATGTACTTCCGCTTCATACACGTACCAAGGAGGAAGGTTGTACATACATAGATTCTCGGGCAGGTGCTATGTAATTTGCTCATGTTACCGAAAGGATTCATTCCATCTGTACTCAACCCTAACCTTATGTTCCTCGGTTCCGACCGAACTCTTGGAAGCTCGATCGAAGTTTCTCCTTTGGGCGTAATCGGCAGGTGTCTTAGCTTTCCATCTCTCTTACGCTCCTCGAGTGCCAACGTAGTAATCTCCTTTGCGTTCGCAAATAAACGCTTCAAACGTGGGATCACAGTGAGATACCACAACATCTTAGCAGAGGTCCTTACTTCACCTTAGCAAGATTCGACGCTTGTATCGGATGCTTTGCACACAGGACATACATGCATGTCCGCATACTCTTTACTGAGAGAGGATACAATCGTTCGGACATGCATGTATTCTTTCTACTTCCATTCCCAATGGACAAATAACCTTCTTTGCTTGATAGGTGGTGCTGGGCAACACGTTTCCCTCCGGAAGGATGTCCGCTAGGAGACCTAACAACGCCGTGAAACTCTTATCGGACCAACCATTGCTTGCCTTCAATTTCAGCAGTTCAAGCATGGTTGACAACCTTGTATATTCCGGCTTGCAACCAGGGAACAAAGGTCTCACCGAGTCCTCCCTTAAGCCCTCGAATTTACAAAACTCTCTCTCACTGTAGTTCTCTTCTGCATCGCGTAGCATCTGATCCAGATTGTCATCGTGTGACATATCCTCATCAAAAGCAGTACAGTCCACATCCGGCAAATCGTTGACTTCCTCGGCGATGCCGTCATTACTAACTTCATGTGTAATAATCTGCTCTTCACCGTGACTGGTCCAACATGTATACCCTTTTGTGAAACCCCTTCGAATCAAGTGCGCTTCTATTTGCGCCGCGTTGTTAAACATCTTCAAATTACCGTAATCAATGCATGGACAGTACATAAAATTTATCTCCTTCTTCAACATATCACCTTTCGTGGCTCTTCTAAAAGCAACCACGCCATTAATGTACTCTTGACTCACACGGTTCACACTGTACATCCAGTTTCGATCCATCTACACTACGCATGTAACAAATTAGTGTCAAAATTAATTAGCGATTAATTTATAGCAAACATAAAGGGTTATAGATCGTTACCCTCGGAGCTCACGAAGAAAATACGATTCCTCTCCTTTCCTTCTCCTCTCTAAGGTGGCGCAATGGGGGAGGAGGCGGCGGGTGTTGGAGGCGCTAGGGGCAAGGGTCCAACCTTCTCCTCTCTAAGCTGGCGCAACGGATAAGTATTGATTATCTGTATGATTGTAGATTAGATACGAGACAAAAGACAAGAGGAAGATCCTAATAACTAGCAAGTTGGTCTGCGCGATTGCGCGGGTATCCGTTTTCATATAATTGAAATAATAAACCACTGTGATGACGTTTCTTCATGGATATAAATGGAGGAAATATAAAATAGATCATTACACATGTGACTTATCTTCGTGTGTCATAAATTCTTCTTTTTAATCTGTTCAAGAAAACTACTCATGAAATTAGTTCTGATTAAGACTTTCACTTCTTTGCACGTACTTACTCATTTTGTCTCATCGTTGCACAAAGGAATTACACCAGATTAATTAAAGGCTACATGTTCTGCTTTTCATTTTCTAGAATTAGGGTCCATCAAATTGAGAGCTAGATGTACGTACGTTTTGCCATTTCCCATCAAATAGTATTAATTGAAACCTAAACCCTATGCTTCCGATTAAGGAATACAACAAAGAAAACAAAACATTAGGGTCTATGTACAGAGTAGCAAAATCAGGAAATTCACTAATCAATAGAGTGGAAAAAGGATAATCAGATACTTCATCTGCTTAATTAGGGAGGAGCCACAGTTGGAGGAGCTAGGGAGGGAAGTGGCCCGCACTGGGGAGGAGAAGCTAGCTAGCAGATCTAAGTGGAGCCCAGCGGGGGCGGTTGATTATTATCCAAACAGGCAGCAGAGGGAGTGGCAGAGGCACGCCGGCAAGGCGGCAAAGGGACACAATGGCAAAGGCGGCAGAGGGATGTGTCGTGCTCAATTTATACGCAGAGGCATATCACGACGGTTCTTAATAAAACCGCTCGTGATAGTCGCCTATCGAGCGGTTTGTGAATAGAACCGTCAGGAATTATCACTGAGCGGTTCTATTCACAAACCGTCGTGATAATCTTCAATCACGCAGCGGTCCTTATTTAGAACCGCTCGGATATTATCTGACGGTTATTAAATAGAACCGTCTGTGATTGGGGGGATTATCACAGACGGTTTGTGAATAGAACCGTCTGTGATAATTCACAGACGGTTTGTAACTGTGATAATTCACAGACGGTTCTATTTACAAACCGTCTGTGATAGATGACTATCACAGACGGTTCTAAAAAATACCGTCTGTGATAGGCATCCCGCGCCACCCGCAGGTCCGGCAATGCCCAACACAGACGGTTCCAAAGGAATCGTCTGTGATGGGGCGTCTACTATAGCCTGTTTTGTAGTAGTGCTAACTGACGCCCCAAACCCAAAGATCTTTCTCTGCCCAAAATATATGGCACGTTACATATGTAAGCTGAACATTACTGTTCCAAATACACAGAACATTCACACTCCATTCAAAGAATTCCAGGGCGAACCCCAAAGCTTGGGGCCGTAGAAATTAAACAAAACGAATAACCGAAACACAAAAGTTGAAACAATTGCCAATCACAACAACAACACATCAACACGCTTGCAACTCATGGATGAAACAAATTAACAACTGAGAGATCAATCTTTCACCTTGCATGCATGCATGCATCTGAACTTTAGTAGTAGTTGATAGCTCGGCAATTCTTTCTGACCTGTCCCTGGTACCCGGCCTTCACCTCGATGCTAGCCAACTTCACCATGGCCGCCTTGAACCTGTCCTCCCACCACCCGGGGATGTTGGCGTTGTCCAGCACCATCTTCGCCGTCTCCGGCGACGTCAGGAGCGCCGCGTCGGAGGTGAACAGCACCGTGTGCGCCAGCACGTCCTTGTAGTACTGGTTGTCCAGCGCGTTGGGCGTCACTTCGTCCTGCATCACCGTCGGGTCGTCCCTTCCCGGCGTCGGGTTGACCGGGCACCGGCTCCTCAGGAACCCGGCGTAGCCGCCGTCGATGTCGGAGGGGGCGTTGAGGCGGTCGGGGACGAAGGACGAGCAGTGCGACCGCCCGACGGTGTGCGCGCCGGCGAGGATGACCATGTCCTCCACGGAGAGGCCCTTGGCGGCGAAGCTGGAGACGAGGTCGCTGAGGTTGGACGTCGGCGGGACTAGGAACTTGGGTGGCTCGGAGGCGTTGGAGAAGGTGCCGTCACGGCGGCCCGCCGGCATGTCAAAGTAGACCTTGCCGCTGCTGAGGAAGTAGGACGCGTCGCGGGCCGCGAAGGCGATGATGTCGGCGCAGGAGACGACGCCCGGGCAGGCCGCCTCGACGGCGTCCTTGATTGCGTCGATCAGCTCGAAGCCGCGCAGGGAAGGGTTGTTCGGCGCGCTGAGCTTCTCCGGCGTCGGGCTGAACGGGGTCGGGTCCAGGAGGACGGAAGCATCACATCCCTAATTAACAATACAACCAGTAAGTCCTCTCCCTAAGTTGTACAACGTAACAGTGATAGCTAGGAAGAGATCATCTCATTGTTAAATATTTATTAGTTGGCATGCACACGCGACAACCCTAAAACTACAAACCTGGGATCGACCTCTTGGTGGAGCTGAGAGTATACGACTCCATCCACTAGGGTTCAAATCCTGTTACCCACTTATTATGTAGATGCGAGTACGTTTCAGTAGAAATTTTGTGAGTTCGCAAATTTATCTCGACCTCTGTCTATCTAGTTATGTGCTAGGGATCGCTTTTCGCGTTCATATGCGTGTGGTAGCTAGTGTGTGCATCTTCCTTATAACGGCAAAAACCCTAAAACACAAATGTGTACCGGGAAGAAAGCAAAGCTAGCCTGAAAACATGCGGCCATGGTCCACCTTAATTTATCTTTATATGCTCAACTCATGCATCGCGCATGTACCTAAACATGACGCGTTTGCTAGAAGTTAGCAATTAGCCCGGGGGCGGATCGATGACCAATACGATAGACAGTCTTGAAAGAAGAAAAAAAATGACCAATATATACCTCGACGAAGCAGTCATGAAATAGCATGCGGATGACGGCGGCGCCATTGCCGGGGTTCTGGTAGATGGCCTTCTCGACGACGCCCTTGACGACGGCCTCTGCCTGGGGGCACTTGTCGTGGTAGAACCCCATCTCCAGAGGCCAGTAAGGGCTGGCCTGGCTCACCACAGCTAGGAGCAGCAAGGCACATGTCACCAGCACCGCGGGCATCTTTGCAGCAGCTCTAGCCATGTCTCGCATATGCTAGCTTGTACGTATCTATCTCTTGCACTCAAGCTCGAGTAAGATAGGAGAAGCGATCGATGGCGGAGACTAGCTGAGTAGGAAGAGCTATTTATAGATGGAAGATGCCCTATGATGCATTGACGGGCCATGTCAACTTAACAATTAAGGGATCGTTGCTTGATCTATTGATTCCCAGTTTACTCGCACGACGAGCACGAGGAAATCAAAGGGTGTTGATAATTAATACACAGATAGCAACAGTGGTACACAGATAGCAACACTGGTTCACTAACCCTGATGGACATATGGGGTTGACTTGGCTGGTTCTGTGGCATATATGAAATGGGTCATATATATATACGAACGTTTCCTTTGATGGGGACGGATGTTTTCCCGGTTGTTGGGAGGCCAGGACAATTCCGAACGTTTCCTTTGACTGGGATGAGTTTGCTACATTACTCCATGTCCAAATCTGTTCTTACCAGGAATATACTTGCAATATAACTTCTTTATTTGCGAGGACATTATTAAGTGAATTTGTTTGTGAGATAAGGATGAGTCTTTTGCAGGTGAAACGTACCCTCAGAAGGTGTCTCAGAGAAAAAAAACTTGCGCATGTCGTCTCTTTGACCAAATCATTAGCCCCTTTTGAGTTAATCTGACGTGTATTAAGGCTATACCTGCGCAACGATTAAAAAACCGGCCGGTTACAGAAAAAATATTGGACCTGGCCAGTAAGTCGGTAACCAGTTTTCTACCGGATGGTTCAATTATCTAATGTAAACTCAAAATTTTAATTCAGTTTTGTTGCCGATGATTAATCACACACCAACAAAAACACAAGACGTAGTCCTAGCAGACTTTTCTCTCTTTATTCATCTCTCTTAG
Source organism: Phyllostachys edulis (assembly GCA_036346405.1). Classification (NCBI taxonomy): domain Eukaryota; kingdom Viridiplantae; phylum Streptophyta; class Magnoliopsida; order Poales; family Poaceae; genus Phyllostachys; species Phyllostachys edulis. Next base: position 69,328,475 of record CM070550.1, read on the forward strand.
ATGTGTGTACAATGAACCACGTGTCCCTCCTTATATAGGTCAGGGAGGTTTACGCTCTTAATAGAATAAGCAATGTGAGAATTGTTGGGGGAAGGGTCCCCACTTTCCCCCGGGTCGACGACCACGTCAGTCCAACCAACTTCAATGAAGGGCTAGCAGCGAAGCATGGTGGTTACGTGATACCACAGCACGGAACGCAACCATGGTTTCATAATCAAGCCCCTCTACGCAGCTGGCAAGCGTAACGTCAACCGGTGGGCCCGGCTTAGGCCAGTCCCACTTGCGGGGGGGGGGGGTGGACTTGTACATCCTTCCACACTTGAGCAATACAATTGAAGGGAAATCCTTGCTTCGCTTATGCTTCATTCCCCGCTTACGCATCCCCAAAGGTTGACGTAGCCGACCGGAGGTGCCTATAAATCTACTGTGTAGATGTGTATCTACGACAAAAATAAACTACACTAATAGGCTTGGTTGGGCCTATAGGCCTAATGGCCCTGGTTAAGGCTAAGTGTCCACACAATGAATTTTCCTTTAACACTCCCCCTTGGACAGTTTGCCAACTCCTTCCGAAAAACCAAGGGAAAAATCAGTATCAACAAAAGAGTACATTGCTCATGTTCTTGTTATTGCACATGTTCCCTTATTAATTAAAAACCTTCAATTAAGAAAACCCAACGAGACAAAACTCAACTAATGGAAAAAGAGTACAACATTAATCCTCCTGGATTTGAAGGTGACTTTTAGAGTCCCATTGTTTTGATCACTAGGATTGTAACGATCAAGTGGTATACCTTTAGATGAAAACTTCATATAAGTTTAAGCGACTAAGTTGCTCACCTGAACAAAGGAGCCATAGGGTATTAATTCTGAACCTTTCAGACCTCACTTGTGTTAAGACTTATAGCCTACAACATGAGAATCGATATTATATATTCTCTTCCCTTGAAGATGAAAACCATTGAAGTCTTCTTCTCATCCCATTGCTGTATAGCCATCCTTTTGAATTGATGTAGGCAAGGATCTTTCGAACATATCCATTGATTATCACAAGTTTCTTTTTGTCAATTTCATAGCTCACTGTCTTTACAGGAATCGTGGTATGCAGAATTCATGAGAGATATTATTTCTCATATTTACCCTTTCACATTACGACATATTTGTAACATCCCAAAATTTTGGTCTGTTTTTTATGTTTTAAAAGAAAAATAACCATTTGAATTTTTTCTGCTAAAGTTAAAGCTTAATTAGAATTTTCAGAGTTTAAAAACAATTTAATATGAATAATGTCAACATCAACTATTGTCAAAATTATTTTATTTGGATTCTTTGTGCTTGGATATATTCTCTTGATTTTTTTAGAATTTTTCCAAGTGCATTTCCTATTTTCTAATTGTTATTTGGTTTCGCTATTTTCTAAAAGAAAAACTATTAAATCTTAGATTATTTCTTTGGGCGATTCTTCCGCCTCAACCGCTTCTATTCCTCACCCGGTAGTTTCTCGGCCGCTTCCTCGCTTGGTCCAAGCCAGCCCGCCTGCGCCTCTTTCTCCTGGCGCGTGGCCAAAGCCCGAGCCGGCCATTTTCCTGGTGCGTGCAAGAGCCGAACAGCATAGGCCCGTTTTCCTTTCATTTGTTTCCCTTGCGCACGCGTGGCCCAACCGGACAACATCCGTTTTTCCTTTTCAATTGTTTCACTGCCAGTGGGCCCAGCTGCCACTTGTGCGTCATCTTCAACCCGAGCTCTTCCTTGTGTCCATGAACAACACGCCTTGCACCGCTGGCTTCTTGTGGAACTCTCCTCCAAAGCCTATTTAAGGGCGTCCCTCTGCAGCAAATCGATCGCTCCTCGCACCTCTCCCGAAACCCTAAGTAGATTTTCTCGATTTTGTCTTCTTGTGCCGCAATCGAGTGAAGGACCGCCGGCCACCGAAGCTTCTTTCAGGCCGGATTTCATCGCCGTTGGTCCTCTCATTAAGTCGCCACCGCCGTTGTGATCGCCTCATCGAGAGCTACGTCATGCTTCCAAACATCTTCTCCGAGGAATCATCAAATCGACGTTTTGATTTTGTCCGACAAACCGGTCGTCACCTACTTTGTTGATCCGCACGCGATGAGTGCTCCTAGCAAATCAAGCGCGTCATCTCATGCACACCACTATTCTCATTTGATTCCCTCTCTTCACGGTGCTTCTCCTTGTTTCTTTTAGGTGCCATTGCTTCATGGTCATCATCGCCGGCCGAACCATCCCCGCTGCCCAAATCGCCGCTTTCAGTGACACACTGCCGCCACCGATGAGCCATCACCACCCGGAGGACCGTCTTTATCTCAGGTTTCTATTTTGCTCCTTGGCCAGACCTTCCTCGCCTCCATTCACCTTCGCCGTCACAAGCATGCTGCTGGCCATGGCTGCCGCCCCCTTTGTTTGTTGGCCTTGTGCCGAGTCTGCATGCCAAATCTGCAGCCATCTTAGCTTTTTGCTTATGTGGCATCCCGTCGACATCTTGTCGTGACCATGTGGCAGAACCCAAGTCCACCTAAACCAAAATTCAGTGAACCAGTTCCACCATGAACCAACTCAATGACAAGTGGGCCCCCATAAATTAAATTAAATTTCCTTATTTTCTTTCTCACTAGAAAAGCCTTGCTGATGTCATGCCGACGTCAAAATTGTCTTTTCCTTTGGAAAGATAATTCAATAAATTCATGAAATTTTGATTTTCATTATTTCATGTGAATCTTCCAAAGCCCATATCTTTTGCATCCGAACTCCGATTGAGTCCATCCAAATTCCTAAACTCATATAAATTCAAGATCTATTTATCTGAGATTTTTATTTAATTTTTGGAGTTTGTTTTGTCTCTCTTATTTATTTATTTAGTTTATTTGCTTGTTTGCGAATAGACGTTGATAATTCGGGAAGCTTTGAACAAGGAGGAGTACACCAAGATCAAGATCAATCCCAGGATTTATTTCAAGGCAAGCTGTAGTCCTTTGATCATATTGAACCTATGATTTCAAAAGTATATTGTTTTATACAATTGCATGCCATCTTTATATGAATTGTTTTGGGATTAGTTATTACCTGTTGCCATTATGCCTCCATTGATTATTTGAATGCCATGAATCCTTTGTCACCCTAGCATGGATAATTTTAGTTGGACATATTTGTATCACCAACATGGGTATCATATAGATGCTTAGTTCAGCTTAGTTACGATGGGTTCATTATCACATGTGTCATAATGATAAATTTTGACTTAATCAAATATAAAATCGTGGTGGTTAGCCACTACTGTTATTAAAATTTGTGTATCATGACAGGGTGTGTCATTGGTCTTGGTTAAACAAAATGGTTTTCGCTCACGCGAGTGGATAGTGGATAGTGGGGGTGTTTCAACACGTCGTGGGTTTGTGGTATTCTCGCCTGACTAACTTGTCAAGGACTTAATCTTGTGCGCCATTGAATTGAGCCTTTTCATACTACCACATGCCTGGTATGGGATGGGCCTAACCTAGTAGGTTATTGAGTTTTGGCTTTTGACTACTCAGGTAGTATATGGGTGGAGGCGTGTATCCTTTTCTAAGGTCATATCATGACGGTTATTTGCATCTCGTCCAACGTTGTGCATCAACCCACGATGAGGTTTTGGGAGGATGTATGCACAACGGGAGAGTCAATTGTCGAGATGAAATTCCTGAAAGGTTTTGTTATGATTGGTGATCGCTACACTGGTTATATCTTGTGGGTAAAGTGTACAACCTTTGCAGAGTGTCAATTGATCTATTCAAATAGCCGCGCCCTCTGTTATGGACATGTTTGGGGATTTCACACAAGAGATAGAGTTTCTTATAAAATGAGTCAGAGTGTGAATAGAAAGTTTTCTTGGTGAATATAATGTTTGTCTGGTGAACGGGTAATTCACTTGGTGGTTTGTGTCAATTGGTGAATTGGGGATTCACTTATCATTGGTTTGGTTAGGAAGTGAATGGGTGGTTCACTGGTTGTTTTAAAGAAATTGTTTAATTATTTACTATTGTTTTCAACTACGCATTTCAATCTATTTATTGTATTTATCATAAATGCTGCTTTCTACAAAAGAACCATACAGCTAACCTTTGTCAGAACGTGCATGAATACTATTTGCATACATTTCCCTACGGCTTGCTGAGTGCTTTATGTACTCATGCATGGCTTTACGCCTTTGTTGATCAGTTGAAGAATATCAAGCTGCTTAGGAGTTCTTTCAGAAGGAGGACTATGAAGGTTTTGCGGATTAGAATGCGTTCTCCACTCGATTGCCTGTGGGCATGTTGATTGGCCATTTCAAGAGTTTCATTCCGCTGCAAGAGTTTATTTGTTTCTTTAGCCCTACGTGGCAAGTTAAGTAAACGTTGAGCACAAGATGCAGTTATTATTATTATTTGTTACTTTGAGATCTTTTAGTTAAATCAAATGAATGGATGGTATTTCATCATTGTTTCCTATGTGAGCTAGCTACTGATTTAGGACTAGTTCAGAATACACAGAGAGTTCCTGAATCGTATTTTTGGGTCCTGACAATATTGATCTTGTGCAATACAAGCCCTCATTATCCTCCTGGAGGATTATGGGGGAATGTAGTTGCAGTATCTCATTATTGCTAGATAATCTATCCGGTCCCTTAACCAATATGAGGCTTTACCTTTTGCATCTATGATGCAAAAGATATGGGCTTTGAAAGATTGAAATCACATAAAATGATGAAAATCAACATTTATGGATTTACTGGATTTACTTTTCTAAAGGAAAAGGTAAATATGACGTCAGCTTACGTCATAAGGAATTTAGGCTGAAAAAGAAATTAAGGGAAAAAGGAGTTAGCCGTGGGACCCGTTGGAAGTGGCTGGGTGTACCATGGACCGGGTTTACCAGACTTGGATCTCAGATTGGACTTGATGTACCACATGGCGCTAACCAGGGAGATGAGTAGGACGCCACATGGGCCAAAAGGGTGAGATGGGCACTGACTTGGCTTGTGAGGTGGCAAGGAAGGAACACAGAGAAGGCTTGGAGCAGCCATGGCCGATGATGAAAAGTTCGATGCCGAGGGTGATTGATGGCAAAGGAACTTTAGATGAAAGGCAAAACGAGCTCCAGTGAGTACGAGGATGCATCTGGAGGCGATGGTTCAGCAAGGGCGACTCCAGCTCGTCAGTGGCGACGACTTCGGCGGCGGAGAGCTCCACGGGTGTGGCGGTCTTGACGAGTCGAGGTCACCCGAAGAGAACCAGAGAGAGCACGGGGACGGGGAGTTCAAGAGGATCACAGCGAGACGCTCGGGATGACTCGAGATCGACCTCACCGGCGGTGATTCGAAGATGACCAGAGGCGGGGAAGAACCAAGTTAACTGCATCTCGGTGGCCGAGAGAAAAAGGAGAAGGAGGGGATTGACTGAGGAAGACATGGAATGCATTATGACGTGTAAAGAAAGGTGGAGGATCTCACTGGTTAATAGATCAGGGTGGAGTGGCGGCGATCGTTTTGTCGAACGAAGACAAAAACGGCAAACGGGACTCCTCCGAGCAGAGTGGGTGCAAGCATGGTGTATCCCTCGCTATTGTGAACCCAACGTCGGTGGAAGCTCGAGCGGAGATGCACTGACAGCAACGAATTTTGACGACGAAGAGCTTCGGCGGTCGGCTCGGTTCTTCAGCGATTGCGTCGCAAAGAAGATGAACCCAGGATTGAGAGGTTAGGCCTTCGATGGAGAAAGATGGGGCGAAGAAATTGACACGGGGGAATCGGTTTATATTGCACTGGAGGAAGGGAATCCCAACTGAAGCCGGCGACGCAGGACGTGTGAAGTTCTCGGACTTAAGGACTTTGGTTCTACAACGCTAGAAGACGATGGGGACATGGTGAAGGAGGTCCCAAGCAAAGAACAAAGAAAAAGGAAGGCGAGATGCGGCTTGGGTTTGACCATCGCAAAGGAAAGAGGGCCAAGGAGATGGGCTAGCGGCTGAGTGAAAGGAGGATGTGGGCAACAGAGGAAGTCAATGGCTCGGAAAAGGATTGAAATGAGCGAAGGAGTTTGATTTAAGAGATTAATCTAAGATTTAATTAGCTTTTCTTTTAGAAAATAGCAGAAAATTCAAATAACAAAAAGAAATTAGCAAATGCACTCAAACAAATTCTAGAAAATATATCCAAGCACATAGAATCCAAATAAAATAATTTTGATAACAGTTGATGTTGATATTATTCATATTAAATTTGTTTTGAACTCTGAAAATTCCAATTAAGCTTTAACTTTAGCAGAAAAATTCAAATGGTTAATTTTTTTAAAACTTTAAAATAGACCAAATTTTTGGGATGTTACACGTGTTCTAAAGGGGTTTACGCTTTCCAATAAGGGAAAATGTATTCTTCTCATAACTAAAAGCGTATTTTCTATTTTCATTTTAAAAACTGACAAGTAGGGCCCACTGTCATGAGTGACTCGGTCCACAAGCACAGTGCGTAGACCAAAGGTGTACACGTGTAGTGCATTGGTTCATGTGGTGGATTCACTGTGCTCTGAAGCTGTAGAGCCCACATGTCATAGACTCAAATAAGAAAGCGTTTTGATTTAAGTTTTCTTTAAACTAATGACTTGGTCCCACACGTCAGTGACTTATTAGGGTTTAACTAATCATTTAAAACATGGCTTTGCGCTAATGACTGGGATTAGGCAACTGATGACGAGCTACAGTGCTCATCACCATTGTGCGCATGGTGGCACTCATGCCCATGCGTCTCGGCGACGGCGTGGTGCTTCGCGAGACCGGAGAGTGCCCAAAATAGGACCTCTATGCTATTGCGCACTCACTGGCACTGATAGCGAGGCCAGAGGTGGCCTAATGCGGTGGCGTGCCTGTGGTGAGCGGAGGAGCGAGTACGGCAAAGAGCCAAAGATCAAACGAGCACTGCTCTCTACAATCTAATGCGCACATCATAAGCATCTACATGCTACTAGGGTTATACGAGAAGGACGCGGAGGGGCTGAGGTGGTCGGGGATGAGCTATCGACGACGAGTCGAGGCGACGAGGTGGGCTGCGCGTGGAGAAGCAGCGTGTCTGAAGGAGAGCTTTGATTAATGGTCGAAGAAGTTCAAGGAGATCCAGGTGATGCTTCAGGTGCACAAAATCGAGCTGAAGTGCAGTGGATCTCAAGCGAGACTTGAGGCGATGGTTCCGACTGGAGGTGAGGAAGAACGGTCAATACGGGAGATCTTGTGGATCAAAGGCTAATTGAGTGAGGGGATTGCTTCTAGGTAATCTGGAACGCGATATGATGTGAAGAGATCGACACCAAACTGTTCACGGCGTCGGGGATGAAAGTGGCGGCACACGACCGTTTTAGGGCTTGCACTCTCTAAGCGATTGAGGTCAATTCAGTGGAGAAGAAGGAGCAAGGAGGTGCACACTGGATTGGAAAAGTAGAAATGGAGTTCGGGGTGGCTTTTATAGACAGAGGTGGCGTGGATTGACGCTATCTTCAGTTGAGATCTGGTTGTGTGAAGAAATACTTCAGGCTTTTATGATCTGAGTATATCTCACACCGATTGCCGATAAGATAATACCTCTAGATTTTGAGGGCATGAACCACAACTGCTAATTCCAAATCATGAGTTGGATAATTAGCTTCATGTGGCCGCAATTGACGCGAGGCATAGGCTACCACTTTGCCTTTCTACATCAGCACACAACCGAGGCCGTTGTGGGATGCATCACAATACATAGTGAAATCCTTGTGTATATCACGCAAGGTGAGCACTAGGGCCGAGGTGAGCCGCTTTCGCAACTCGTGGAAACTTTCGTCGCATGCTGATGACCATTCGAACTTCTTTTCCTTCTTTAGAAGTTGATTCATTGGTTTTGCGATCCTGGAGAAGTTCTTGATGAACCGATAGTAATATGCCGCCAGACCATGGAAACTTCGGACTTTAGGAATAGCACAAGGCCATTTCCAAGCTAATACATCTTGTATCTTGCTCGGGTTGACTGCCACACCTCCTTCAGATAGAACATGGCCTAAGAAGCCAACTTCCTTTAGCCAAAATTCACATTTGCTGAATTTGGCATACAACTGATGTTTCCGCAGCTTATTGAGCACTAACCACCGATGCTGCTTGTGCTCTTCTGCAGTCTTGGAATAGATGAGGATATCGTCGATGAAGACCACCATGAATTGACCCAAATACTCCATGAAAATCTTATTCATAAGATTCATGAAATTCGTAGGAGCATTGGTAAGTCCGAATGATATTACGGTGTACTCGTACAGACCATAACGGGTGGTCAAAGCAGTCTTCAGAATATCTTCTGGTCTGACCTTGAGTTGAAAACATCCGGTTGTCAAGTCAATCTTAGAGAAGATACAAGCATCATTCATTTTATCAAACAAATGATCAATTCGTAGAAGAGTATATTTGTTCTTGATGGTGACTTCGTTCAGAGAATGATAATCAACACTGTTAGACCAGGAGGTTTTTGGTCATGATATTTGATGATGACCACATTGACAATAGAAAGTCTTAGTCTTGGTAGTTAATGATGAATACATTGCCTTTGGGACATGCTTGTGACCTTAGGTGTTGACATGCTTTGTAATAGCTTTTGAGTTCTATTGCATTCTATGGAAATCAGCAAGTATCAGGTTTTGCGGTAGTACCGGCAGAGTGTCCGCGGTACTACCGTCGGGTGGTACAACCGCAAGTGAAGTGCGGTATTACCGCAAGTCTCTTGGTTCCGAACATGTGTTGCGGATGGTCAGATCTTGATCTGACGGCTCATATTGAAGAGAAACGTTCGGACCGTCTGAAAGTAAAAGGACGTTTCAGCCTTCGGATTGAAATCGGACGGTTGAGATCAAGGGGAACGTTCGGACCGCCAAACAGTGCCTAGATCCAACGGTTTAAACACGTGATCCAATCAGCTGGGTTGATCTGGAGCGTCCACGTGTCAGTGGGTCGATTCTAAGGCTTGTGAGCAGTTTTTACACACAGTAGTACCGCAGGGTTAGGGGTGGTAATACCGCGATGCGGTAATACCGTATTTTAGATGGCGGTTGCAAAATTCCAAAGAAGGTGTTTTTGAGAGTTTTGAACTCAAGTGAAAAACGGTAGTACCGCAGCCATGGAGCAGTACAACCGCAGGTCGGTTGTTCCGTTTGTTTCGTGGCGGTTTGAAAAATCCAGAAGGCATGTTTTAGATTCTTGGATTTCCTTGTTGTACGGTAGTACCATAGATTTAACTGCAGTAGTACTGCAGAATGGTATGACCGCAAGGTTGCGGTATGGTTTTTCCAGAGAGCTTGTTTTGGGGAGTTTTGGATGACTTTGGGAATCGGTAGTACCGGTGTGTTTTGAGAGGTACGACCGCTGGGCGGTGGTACCGGACCAAACGTGGAGGTACGACTGATTGTACTCTGTGTGTTCGCTGCTTTGGGGTTTTGGCTAAGGTTAGGTTAAGTTCATGAGTTTTAGTATATTGCATGTTGCATGATGATTTTTATGCGTGTGCGTGAGCTAATGTTGGTCAAGTTGGAGAACTTGTGCCGGGATATGTGTTCTTTGATCTTTACATGTGCATGTTGAGCGTGGAGACAATCATGGTCGGTGACGAGGAGGACCTAGACTAGGATGGGGATATCTGAGGTCTAGAAGGTCGTGGATGTCACGAGGTGGTTGGGCTGACGCTAGAGCACGTGGAGATCAAAGGTGGTACACGGAGAAGCTTTGGGGGTTGGAGTCCTGAAGGCTTACGACTTGAGGAGATATGGAAGGTGTCGGTATCTAGAGATTCTTAGAGATATGGAAAACCCGTGTTTGGTAAGGGTTTCGGGTCCCTTGATTTTCAAAAAAGATAGGGATTGTTGTTGTTGTCGTTGAAGACTCAGAGAGGTCTCTGCCTATAAAAGGAGGCAGAGGAGAGGTCTTTAGGGTGAGCTTTCGAGTGCCTTTCCCGTAGCTTTCACGTAGGGTTGCTACGTGATTTTAGCGAGAGCTTAAGTGGTTCTTCTGTGGAAGGTGTTTGAGGGGTGTTTGAAGAGCACCTTGTAGACACAAAATCAAATTGAGTAATAAAGCTCAGTTTTGGTTTATTTTGTCTTCGAATTGCTTTGTTCAAGCTGTGCGTGTTGAAGCGGTTCTATGAAGGTCTTCAAAGATTCACCTGAGAGGTTCGAGGAGCTCTAGAGCACAAGTGGAAGATTGAAATTTGGAGGTCAATCATTCACCCCCCCCCCTCTGATTGCCATTACGATCATACAGAGCAGGGCTTCCCAATGGGGATGAGCTAGGGCGAATGAATTTCTTGTACAGTTGCTCTTTGAGTTGCTTCTTCAATTCGGCCAATTCGTTAGACGCCATTCGATAGGGTTGCTTGGATATATGTGGGAGCCCCTGGGTTATTTCCAGAAGACCGAGACCCGCTCGAACTTAAGGAGATAACTCAGAGTTTCCAAGTTAATGGATTCTAAATTAACTCCATCTAAATGAGAGTTCTTTGTTGAAACTAGAGCCCCGATGATCATGCGTACTGCTCCTCTGCAAGCACTACAGGATTATCGGTTCTCTAAACAATCAAGGACCACACTTAATGAGTTAAAATGGAATCCATAAACAGTGAGCATGAGATCATGTTGGCTCCCAAGATCAGTGACCAACATGCCCCAAACTCACCTATAGCATTGATCACATCCATACAACATTCAAACATTCAAAGCTCAAAAGACTTCCAACATAATAGTTCAAGTTTAACTATTACAAGTGGCTCGGTCGGCCAAAATTTAAAAGAGAACAATAGTAGTAGCGGAAGCAAAAATTAATAAACCAAAGTCCAGCATGGCATGCCCTATAACCCATTAGCAACCGACTGAGAGTTAAATAATAGCACTACTTGTTAGTGTCGCCTAAACCAACACTAATGAGCTCATTGGGCTCACAGTCTTCCTCACCTGAAATTGCAACAACCGGATTGAGTACAAAGTTGTACTCGCAAGTCTTACACAAATAAAAATTAGTTATGCATAAAGGTTGTTCCAAAGGATAGCTCATATTGGCTTAGTTTTGTGAAAAGACGCAACAATTTTAACAACCTACACATACTAGTTTTTCAATTGCCATTTTGTAAACATATTTGAAGTAGAAGTAAAGCATGTGAATACGTGATAAATTGAATAACAAAAGAATCAAACAAACAACAAAGTGGTGCCTACTTTGATACAACAAAATGCATGAACATCCCATTCATGTCTAATACCAACAACATCCACATTTTAAATACCGAGTCTAACAATAGTAACTCCCGAGCTCAAGCGGTTGTCCACAACCGTGGACACGGCTATTCAATAGATTTATCTCTGCAGAGGTGTACTACTTTACCCACACGACTCGATTAGCCCGTAAGCCTTGAAAATAGCATACTTCCTTAGGTATGCCTGGGTCGGGGAGAATCGAGATACGGTCGCTTTTAGCAAGAAGACCCTATTGAGCTAAGTCCCCATGTGAGATGGTTCTTTCCTAGTACAAGCATCCGATAGCACTTGCTAGGGGCTCACAAGTTGTATTGGAAATACCGATGCAATGTACATAAAGGAAAATAGTCGTCTCTTGCACTCTATAGAAAAATTACATCAGCTCCTAAGGAACATAGGATTTCACGGTCGCTATGTCCTTACACCACCATGAGACTTAACACAATAAAACCTTCCCCTACTCAACCGCACAGTACCCATATCCCATGTGTGGTAGCACGAGTGTACTTTAATCAACGACGTTACCAAAGTTCGGTCCTTAATGGTCGGGACAAGACATCCACATACCCAAATCTCGTGCACGAAGGCACCATCACTAGCCAACACTTGTCTAGACCCCAAAAATCATTTAAAATGACAAAATTTAATTTATAAAGCATATGCGAAGATCTGGATCAAAAAGAGTATAAGAAGGTGTATGTTTCCCAAAATTGTCGGGTTAATCCCGATAATCAAACTACCGTTCTAGACTTGCATGGCTAAGCAAACTCGAACAATATATTTCACACATCCTAACTTAAGCACATGGTACTGGAATAATTCAAGGATAACCTCATGAGTTAGGATATAGCTAACTACTCATCACAAAAATAAGCATGCAAGCAATTATCATTGCACTAACTTAACAAAACTGGGATCAAATATGATGCAAAAGAAAGTTTAAATGATGCTTGCCTTGCTGGTAGCTCAGTTGCTCACTCTCAGTAGCGTGGGAGTCCATATCGATTTCTTCGGAATCTAGAGAAAGAACGATATCGATAAACACCGAGAAACACTTCAGAAATCAAATTGCTCAAAAATGCATGATTTTTCTACAGTGACTAGTGCATGATTTTAGATGAAAACAGGTGAAAGATTTATTCCAATTGGAGTTAGTGTGTGAAAGTTATGGTTATTTGAAAATCAGATTTCAATATGTTCAAGTTCAAGTATTTTTAATTATTTGGCCAAAATTTGCAGAACAGTAGGGGATACAAGGATTATATAGATAAATAGGGAATATTTTTATAAGTCTAAAACATTTGTGTTTAACTCATTTGGAGTTATCAAGGATTAGTTATGCAATTTTCAAGTTAACAACCTTTTTCCTATTATAAAGATAATAGGTATATGGATCATTCTCCAAAATATAAATTTTTGCTAAAGAGAAATGTTTGAAACCAATTTCATAATAAAGTTCATTAAGAATGAAAATTATCATATTCGGTTTCATCCATTTTAGAGCTGAGGAGAATTAGTTATGTATTTTTGAAGTTATTCAAATTTCTAGTGTGTCAATAATACGTTTTGGATTTTATAATGCATTTACTCCTTTTCTCACCGAGGGCTACGCTAGCCTCAGTCTCAGACAGTGGGGCCCTGTACAGCACTGTTTCTCAAATCGTTTACCGATTCAAATGTGTGCTGACAAGTGGGCCCGCCGCGTTAGTGATTCACTACAGCGCGCGCGAGTGACGTTCGGACCATGGTTGTGAGCCATTAGATTAAGATCCAACGATCCACAATCGTGACGTGTTCGGACGGTCCGAATGGCCCAATTGATCCTGATCGTCTATTTCGCATCGGACAGTCCAGATTCGTGGCGTGTCCAAACGGTCTGAACGACCCAATTGATCTAGACGGTCACTTTTAAATCGGACGCTCCACCAAGGTTCTAGTAGGGTTTGGGCTAGCCACGAGAAAAGGGCACGGGGCTTAAGTGGCTTAGGTCCACAAGTCATACACGGTGGCTAAACAAATCCGCAGCTAAACGTGTTTTTCGACCAAGATCTCGCAATTAAAAGCTAATCATCACCAATAAATCCTAATGATGCCGCTATAGGATTGTCAGGCGTTCCGACAAAAATGGCCCGGTGATGACCAGAGCCTCACCGGCGTTCCTGGGCACGGTGGTGTGATCCAAAGGTATGAATGAGTTCGCAATAAGCTTGCGCACCTAAAGGAAGTGGTGGCGGCAGTTGGGATGGCCCGAAACGGCGGCTAGCTGACGGTGAGTAGCAACGACCTAAGGCTTAACATGCATGCGAGGGTATAGAGGTGTATTGAGCAAAATAATGAATGAGTGAGCTATTGGTGCACTCTAAGGAGCTTACCAGTGGGTTGAAGTGGCCGGAGAAGCTTTGAGAGTGATTGACCATGGTAATGGCGACGGTGGCGGTGCGGCTCACGAGAAGGAGTCACCCTGGGCAAAACCAACGACAACAAAGGGGTGAGAAAGTTTGAAGGTGACTAGAAGATGGTGACATTGCATGCAATCGGGAAATGGCTTACCCGATTGACAAAAGATGACGAATAGGGTTCTTGGCTAACAAAAGGGAGAACACCAAATTCACTAGCTCCTGTGAAGCAAACGAGCAATAAGTTGAGGGGAACACTTTGTTAGACCCTAAGGCACAAAGTGACGTGGAAGAGATGGAGAGGATCTCACTGGATCGAAGGTGACCAAAAGAGGTTGCTTGGTATGCGCTCTGAAAGTTCCAAAGGCACGATTGTGCCTCGTGAGCTTCAAACAAAAACAAGACCATGCATTAGCACAAATGAAAACGGCAAGGAGAATAGAAGCTAAAGGATCTCTCGATAAGGTCTTACCGAAAAGATGAGCTTGAGCAAGCCTCCCTCCCCTCAGTCAACAGAGGAGAAGTGTGGGAAATTGATGGACATGGAGGGGGTTTTAACCCGGGAAGAAGACAGAAATGTAGGCGGTGTTACAAGGAGGAGCTCCAGGAGTGGTCGAGAGGGGCAGTGGCTCACGGCGGTGACGGCATGCAGCAGGCCTCGCGCGGCGCGTGGCGCTCATGCTCTGAGCATGGCAGCACGCTGGAGAAGACGCCTCCGACAAGTGGGTTCAGGCAGTCAGAGGCACAAACGAGGAGCGGCTCGGGTCAGGTGCAACCGATGCGTTAAGTGGTTTTGATCAGCACCGTTTGATCGCGAATAAACGACTTAGATTAGATGGCCCGTTCGGACTGTCCGATCGGACAAATCATGAGGGCCACACGATCCCAATTGGACGCCTCAGATTAGTTGGGCTGTTCAGACTGTCCGAACGGTCCAGCACGTTTGCATCGTTCGATGACGAATGGACGGCTGAGATTAGATGGGCCGTTCGGACTATTTGAACAGCCCGCTGATCTGGACCGTTGAATTTTCATCAGACGACTCGCGCGATGGGTTTAATCAGCGCAGTTAGGAGGTTGGGTCCAGCCAAATGGCTTGGGTCGAGTTCAAGTCTAAAGAACAGTGCGGCGTTTGAGTTTAGGGTTGGACTGAGTTTTAAAGCAAACCGACCCTACTTTGACTAGTCCTCTAAAAATAGAAATAAATTTCCTAAAATCCTGGAATAAATCGGGGATGTTCCTGAGAAGGTGTAGTGTCCCTAAAAATTACTAAACCTCACTGCTCATTAAAATATTTTGTACAAAATAAATCCATAACCGAAATAGATTGATGCATTGAGTTTGAATTTTCTAGGGTTTGAAAACAATCCCAAAAATTTGGGAAAAAGTATCTTAATTCAAAATAATTATTATAGTATTTGTATAAATTATCTCCAGATGAGCTTTAGTAGCATTGGTGGCAGTTTTGTTCTTGAGTTTACTTCTTTAAGTGTAGGTTCAAGACTTGCACAAGATTTTCCAAGTGCAATATCCAATGAAATGCTTGAAAACAATGATGCATGCTCATGAGATGCATACTAATTATTATTAATAAACTTGGGGATGTGACAATATAGGTGCTGTCTAGGGTATCTAATCAATGACAAATTCCATGTCTCGATCCGGCGGCATTCCTGGCAGCTCATCTGGAAACACGTCAGGATATTCGCATACCATGGGTACTTGGCTAAGCTATGAAATTGAGATAGAGTTGAGCATGGGCTACTATGATGGAGCAGCATATGCGGAGGTAAATATGAGCACTCTTCGTCAGGGTTGACTAGAGAAACCACTCGATTCGCACAATCGATTATTCCTTGATGTTTGGATAATCAATCCATCCCAAGGATTACATCTAACCTAGGGGTGTGGGGTCCCCAAAATTGAATCCATTTCAAGTCAGTTGATTGCACAGAGGGCACAATCCTTAACGGCAAACAAAAATGATTTCAAGTTCCCAGATATGTGTCTCATGTTAGCTCCCAAGGATCAGTGGCTGACATGCACATATCCAACACAACATGGATCACATCCATACTTAAACATGCAAAAATATTAGAAGCATTATTATTTCAATCCCAACAAAAAGGACCATATGGCCCGATTTTTGCATAAGTGGCCGACCGACCAAATCTAATCATAAAACAATAAATGGCAACGGAATAAAACATGGAAATAAAGGTAAATCACGTCTATGTTTATGAGTTATTGAATAAATGTTATTCTGTTCCTTGGATGAATCATTGGTTACAAGATTAACAAGTATGTGACTTGTTGGTGAAGCTCTTTTAACTTATATGATGTCATTCTAAAAGTATCCCTGGTCGGATGCCACTGGTCGAAACACAAGTGACTTATCGACCAACACATGTATTGATTAATGACCATGTTTCACCGGTCATGGATATAGGGATATCGAATCAATAATGTGAACACATGTTAGAGAACATGGGGTTGGATTGACCCACCTTGAGACACTACTGAGATTGTTATGATTTCATGTGTCATCAGTTGGTCTCAAGCAATGATGATGTATAATCCTTAGACCTGAGATCAACATGGTTTCCTACATTTGTAAGAGTGTACTTTGGGGTTGTTAAACGCTACTCCGTAACTAGGTAGTTATAAAGGTAGCTTTCAGGTATGCTGTAAAACATGTGGAGGAATATGACTGGTCGGATATGGAATTTGCCCCTCCTAACATAACAGGAGAGATATTATATCTCTGGGCCCCTCGATGTGGTCGGATAAAGAAAGTGCATGGCTATGCCACTAGTGGTCGAAGAGTTCGACCACGTCAAGTTATCCAACTCGTGATCGAGAAAGTATTGAACAATCTATGGATGACATAAATCTCACATAGAGTTCAACCAGATATCATGAGGCAAAGGGAGAATACATGAGTAGGTCTTTCAGTTCGATCAGATACGGGCTAGTCATATGGAGATACGAGCTAGTCGTAGGCTGGTCGAACATGATCACTTACTGATCGTGAACTGGTCGTAAGGAGTTACGGACTGGTCATGACAATATATGAACTGGTCGTATAGGGATACGAGCTGGTCATAAGTGATAAGGACCTACTTGTAGATCATATTGCATTAAGGTTCGTCCAATATAATTCGTGTGTATTCGGGAATCGTTATGTCCTACTAGGAACCGCTAACGACTCGTGATCAAAAAGGAGTTTCCGAGTCACAACCGATTACGCATGAACCTAATGGGTCACATACTTAAAGGGTTGGAACAAACGTGTTCGGATAGGATTCGTCTTGGGCACTTTATAAGGAGATGCATAAGGCTATTGGGATAAATACGAGATAATGTGAGTTGCCCTACCGAAACCCTAGCCGCTATCTTCTTAAGAGAGCCATACTGTTCGACTTGGTGCTAGCACACCGACGTACAGAGTTCCTTTCCTAGACGTGTGGATACCATAGAGGCGCTACTGCGGTTGCAGTTGAGCTTGAGGACGATACGCGGTCTTCACAAGGAATTGCAGAGGCTGTTGGAGGAGACAATCGACTTGCGAGGACGCTGGACGATCGACTACGACCACTACATCGACGCGCTCTTCGTTGGATTAGACTACTCCAACTCTTCTTCTGCTGCACTACGCGTCTGGTGGTAACGATCTATGATCTCTTGCTTGCATGGCATCCTAGTTTATGTGGTAGAATTTTTAAATTGCCAGCTAGTGTAGCCTACCCATATCCCTTTAGTGGTATCAAAGCCATCCTGCATAGTTTTTGATTTAGATCGATCGCATATGCTTGATATATGGCAGTAGTAGAATGGATCTATTACTGGTTTGGTTTGGTAACCTAGATCGATTCATATGGATAGAACGATCTAGGCACTGGTCGATAAGATCGATCGGGTTTTCGGTGGTAGTAGATGGGTTACGAGGAGGTATGAGCTAAAAGGACCAGATGGTTAATTGTGCTTGTTTACGATCACATTGCATGATACTCCTACCGGTCGGAATTCCGCCATCGGAGTATGTCATAGTGTGTGGTCGTATTAGGGGCGAGGCGAGGTGGACGAAGGGGTTTGGGGGGTGGGGCCAGGGAGTTAGAGAGAGAGTGTGTGAGGGGGCATGGTGGGCTCAGCTAGGCTAGGACGGCGTGCGAAGGAGTTGGGTGTAATATCCCGATATTCATTAGAGAATACAATAATATTTAGAGAGAGAAATTAAAAGAAAATTCAGGATTTGTGGGAGGATTAGACCTTGGGCTTTCGGCTCAAGGCATCCTAGCCAAGTGGGCTGGCCATTTAGTGGAGTCAAGAGGGGGGATGCCCCTTCCCCAAAACCATAGCACCCTGCTATAGTACCACCACCACACTGTAGCACGTGGGTACTGTAGCAGCCCCCTTCCCTGTTGCTCTGCCAAGAGGAGGAGAAGAGGAGAAAGGAAGGAGAGGAAGGAAGGAGAGGAAGAAAGAAGAAGAGGAAAAGAGCAAGAGGTAGAAGAAGGGGGGATCTTTGCAAGGACTTCAGCAAGGTCCAGCGGAGAATTCGTCGATAAATTCGTGTTCCCCATTAGTTATTGTAATTCTTTTATATGGGATTTGTCGTTGAAAGTCATATTAGTACCCTACTGTAGATCGGTATTTCTACAGTTCTGTTGATCCATAAGTTTGAGATAGTTCCAAGCGAAATAAGTGATTAGGGTCTATTAGATTTTATGTGGGTAATTGCGATAGCTTTCTGGAAAGTCTTGGATAGCAAATTTTGGATGGATAGATATTTAGTTACGATTTTTGCAATCCGAGTGCTTGTTCAGTCTCTAGAATTCGGGCAGTGAACATAGTTAAGGTTTGGAAACGGACAAATCTGGACATTTGGTTTCCATGACTTAGATAGATATCTTAATAATGATTCCAGAGAGTCCAAGTCCATATTTTTTAGACAAGTAGAATGAAAGTTATGGAATTTTCAAGTGTTCATTGCAATTTTGTCCCTCTGTTAGGGATAGTCAGGAAAGATTGCTATGTTAGCAACTTTTGTTGCACAATGAAAAAATTATAATAAATTTAATATGTACGCTAGTTCTCTGTAGATTCCAGAATGACTTAGATCATTGTGTTTGGTTGTACCAATTAAAAGATATGTAAATTCTAAGTCGATAGTACCAAAGATGGTAGAACTGTCTTCGGAGATACAAACAGAGGTTTAGATCAAATAATCTGAATGTCCGGTCACCTAAGAATGTGTAGGTATGTGTGCGTAGATTCCATAGAACTTGAGTTCATGATTTTTGGAGCTTTAAATCAAAAGTTGTGATTTTTTCCATTGGTGGCTGTCTGTTTTGGACAGATTGGGACTTGGCAATATAATGGTATTGTTTCGGGTTGTGAATAGGAGCAAATAAGTTTATCTAGTTTTCTTGCTTTGATGTGGGCAATTGAATGGTATTCTTAGTGTGCTTCACGAATGCCAAGTGGTGGTGAGAACCCAGGGGTAGAGCCCTCTTTTCGTCGTCACCCGTCCCACTGTTGAGGCAAGTGCAAGTGGTGTAAATTATATGCGGATTTTCATTCATGAAAATTGCTATGGTTTATTTGTATGCAATTGTTATTTATGATTTTGCCACTGATTGTTAATAGCTCATGATCGATTAAGATTATTTCGTTCATTTGCATCATGGCATTCATTCTTGAATCTTGGACTACGTGGTAGCCAAGAATTGATTCTTTTGAGGTCCCCATCATGCATTGGACGGGCATCAGATCCCCATCATGTACTAGGACAGGCATGAGGTCCCCACACTCTTGGAGTGTGGGCTTGAGGTCTCTGTGCCTGAGGGCACAGACTTAAGTATGCATCGACAGATGCACTACTTCGCATTACCGGTAATTGCAAAGAAGGAAGAAAGTTGCATTCTTGTCATTTGCATCAAAGTATAAGAGGTTCAATTATGGATTCCTTGTTGATATTTACATGAGGATTTTGTTATCTTCATTATTTATTCATTATGTTCTGTCTTTTACACTGTTGTACTTTGCTAAGTAGTGGACTCACGCTTGTTGTTGATATTTTCTTTAGGTACTTCGCGAGGAAACGACATGCATGGGAGGGTTAGATTTGGTGCACTTCACTCATGCTCACCCATGGCACTTAAAGATAGATCCTTTATTTAAACTTAGTGATCATGCTATTACTTCTGTTCTAAGACTGTGATCATCCTTCGTGATGATTGAGATTTTGTAATTGGAATAGTCAAGTAAGCCTTAAGGATATTTCTGTTTATGTCTTAATATTTTTATAACTTGATTTATTTACTCTTACATGTTAGAATAAATCAAATGACTTTCTTAGTCTATCATCCAAGTAAAGCCTTGTCGAATCCTGCCATTTTCATGTGGTTCGGTTAATTGATGATTAGAATTGTCTAGAATCTTGTTATCCAATATACTTTTGATTATTGCTAGCTTGTTAGATGTTGAAAAGCTTGTTAATTGTTAGTGGAAGGAAGTAAATTGAATTGTTGTGTTAGTTTAGTAGCATCCTAGGCTCGAGTTGAGTGGGTGTTACATTGGCCCTTCTTGCTTTTGGCCTAATGGAGCAAAGGGAAAATCAATTAGGTTTTGAATTTTTGAATAGTTTGAATGTTTGTCAAATTTTTAAACATAGCGGACATGCTCCAAAAATTATTAAAATGTCTGTACAGGCTCCTGACGTAGTGTAGCTTTTTGTGTAATTTTTCTAGAATTTTATTTCTTCTAATTTTTTTCTTGAAAATTCTTTTATCCTAAAAATTTATGAAAATGTTTGTATTCAAATGCAATAATTGATTTAAGAAAAATTTCAAAAACATGCTCAAAAATATTTCCACATTTATCCTCAGTACAATTATCCCAAGTTTGAATTTTTGGGATATTACATCCTTGCTCCCCTGCCCATGCCTCCTTCCCTCCCTCTCGGACTCTGCTTGGTAGGACGCCTTCCGCATGTCCAAGCCCGCCTTCTTCCAGATCCTCCACTCCCTCGCGCTCTCCGACCCCTCCGCCGCATCCTCCCTTGCAGCTCGCGCTGTCGCCTGAGCAAAAGCTCGGCACTACGCTTTTTCGCCTTGCCCACATAGCGCTCGCTCACACCGTGGCGCACCGGTTCGGCCTCACATCCCCTGCCAGATCCGGGCCCTCCGCTTCCTCTCTGACCTACCTCTGGCGAGATCTAGGGTGAGGGGCAAGGGGTGACACCGCAAGCTCACGACGGCCGACCGCCGACTTGCACACCACTCGGGCCTCCCCCACCTGCACCGGCACAGCCGCATCCGTGTGTTGCTTCCGCTGGTCCACACTGCCCGGCCGATACCCCTCCCGTAGGCCATCTCCACCGATTCCCATCTAAGGTATTCTCCAGTCCTCCTTGGGGCACTTGGCTATGGCGGCTTGGTTCTCTTGCCATCCATGTCGGTGTTGAACAACCTGAATTGATGCCTGCTACTCTGCTAGTGCAGTACCAGTGTACCACACTACCCGTTTTGCTTAGCTTAATGTTGATGCCTAGGCCCAACTATCAAGTGTAAAAAATTTTGACCGCAAGTTGTGGACTCACGGTATCGTTTGCAATTTGTGTGAACTTTGGTAAATATGATATTTACCGATACTGAACCAAAATAAAGTGGTATTTACTGATACCAAACCGTATTTTACATAATACCGTCCTTATGAAATTAATAATACTGTATTTACCGTATACACCATATTTACCGAAAAACCGAATGAATAGCCCTACAGCGCAATGGGTGCGTGGTAGGTCCCTTGTCGTGGCATTTTTGTGCGGCATAGGGTGTCATTTTTGCCATTTCGTGTTTTAAGGGGTTATTTTTTACTTTTTCGATTTAAAAACATGCTAAATAAGCCACAAACTCAACTTGCCCTACCTCTGGATGGAGCGCTTCTGAATGTTTGTTTAAGCGCATGTTGTGGAGGCAAGCTGGCACTACTAGCGAACATGTCATCACAGACGGTTCGGAACCGTCATCACAAACGGTTTCCGAACCGTCTATATTTGTTCGTCTGTGATAACAAGCAGTTATCACAGACGGTTTTTTGTTGAAACCGTATGTGAAGGCTAGTATCACAGATGGTTTCCATTAAAAACCGTCTGTGATACGTAGCATATCACATACGGTTAAATGGAAACCGTCTGTGATACTAGCCTTCATAGACGGTTTCAACAAAAACCGCTCGTGATAGTTCAACATCCTAACTACATTTTTCTTTGTTTTTTGGCTAGCCTCAGGAATTGCTAGCCATGCCCTCTGAAAACAAGCATGCACAAAAATAGATACATCACAGATAATCAATTGTTGACAAACTCAAAATGATCATCACTCAAAATAAATTACAAAAGATCGCATTTGTTCAAGTATTGTCGCTATAGTTACAATTGGATTACAATTGAGTCAATTGTTTGCAGGTGGTTGAGAGGTTTCGACGGGGTGATGCTTTGGGTCGGCGATGGAGTGAAAATCTCCGTTGTCATCAACGATATCTGACATGATAAAGGCGCAGAGCTTCCCTCGAATGTCCGTGATCTCATCCGCATCGAGTCCATCCAAATGTATCAACAAGTCCTGTCGCTAGCAAGAGCAAAGTGGTAAGCATATATATTTAAATTTATAATTAGGAAATAATTATTTAGAGATTGACAAACCCTAGGATCCTTCTTCCTAGTTGTAATGATTTGCTGTATATGATAGCAAACATAGATTGCACATAACTCATCTTTTTTTTGTCAAGCAAGACCGCAAAAATAGAATTACATATATAGGTATAGTCAGTTTGAGACGCGTTATTATGAAGTATGATATAGGATTATTGTGTTGTAGCGCGTACCAGAAATTTCATCCTGTGTGTTAGTTCGGCGCTGTTTCCATTGTATATTCCTTCATTGGCAACATAGGCGATGAACGACCTACATGATTCCAAAAAGTTATCCTCGGCCATTTCAAATGAATGAAGACTACAATAGAGTTATGTATGGAGGAAATGAGTATACCTCTCGAGTATTCCTTTCAGAATGCTAAATTTGTGGTCGTTGCGGATTAGGGAATCAAGGTATATCACATGGTTCCTCTTTTGTATAATGACTAAAAGGATCCAGTGGTACCTACTCATGTATGTCGCTATAGTCATTAAACCTAAGTTCGTCTTTGCAGATAAAGTACAAATGAAATTTGTATAGCAAGTAGTGACACTTACCCCTCGTTGTAGGGCACCACTATGTACTTCTTGTCTACCTGATGAAGCAATGTCGCCGCTATGTATTTCTTGATGAAGGACGGGTCTTCTTCGATGGTTTGCAAACATACCACGTGTGGGTCGAGGAAACCCACCGGTTCTTTCCATTCTCGGACTTTTTTCCACATGTATCTATACACAAGCAATGAGTTCTGATATTTATCGGTATCACATGAATGTAGAACTTGATTGTACGCACTTACAGTGTCCAACATCGTAGAAGCGAGTCGTCGAGGCCAATGAGGTTGAATATGTCATATAAGTCGTTGAAGCCCACGACGAAGTGGTTCATCCCGCTGAAGAAATGCTCATCGTTGTATCGATGGTGATTCGAAGATCGCACCCTTCTTTGCGGTCTTCGCATGTACGAGGCATGCAAAGCTTGACAAGCATATCCAGCGCGCATTAATACTGCGTGGGAGCACAACGGTTTTCCGATGATGTAGTTCCCGGACATCCCAGACTTTCCGGACTTGGAAGGCACCTTAACGTTCATCGATTTCGATTTGACCTTAACGATTGGCGGCGTCTTCTGTGAGAGACGACTCAAGAACCGACACGGCGGCACGCTTTTGTTGTTCCTTGGCGTCTTCTCCACGGGAACCAATGAGGTGGCCTTCTGAGGCGAAACATGAGGTGGAGTCATCGAGGGTCCCGTTGGAGAGGAATGGTTGTGTCCAGATCGCGGCACTACTGGGTCCAGGGCAATGTCCTTCTTGGGCCATTGGATAAAAGTGTGCACAACATCCCCTATTGTTCTGATGTCTTCGTTCGGGCGAATCTTCAGCGGGACGGCCACGAAATTGTCATGTACCATATCCAGCTCGACCCTGGTGTAACCCTGCACCAGCTGGGCACCGTGCTGCACTGCCCCTTCCTGGTATAGATACACCATCCCCCACGTAGCCTCAATAGAAAGGGACCCATCCATCCTTACTTGGAGCTTGCAGGGCGTCGGCCCCTACAAAACGATACGCAATTAGCTAAGGCGTCCTATAGGTCTATCTTTGGTGCATTCCATAGATGTACATTACCTTGATGTCGTCTATCGGTAATTGGACATCGTCATGTTCAGAATTATGCGTGGACACGACACTACTCCGATGTGGAGCAGGACTGGCTCCTAAATTAACAGGGGCGGCTTGCGACTGGCTCAGGAGTTCATTCATTTGATCCTGCAATGCTGCTAGCTTTTCTTCCAATTTTTCAGTAATCATCTGTACCAACCGGTCCTCGTGCTCGGCCTTGGATCTCTTCCTACTCCTATACGTGCAGTAGTCGTATGCGAATCCATGACTCCAAGGAAAGTTAACCCCAAGGCCTCGCATGCGACCCAGGTGCTCCTTGTTTCCCAGGGCTGTAGATAGTATATCCTTCTCCCTGTCTGCTTGGAAGGAGCCTTGGGAAGTTTGGGCAGTCAATTCACGCTGCAAGAGGTCATCATGTTATTCTAGACACTATGAAGTTATGGACTTATTAACAACTAGGTAGTTCGACATATTTACCACATGTTGGGACACTTCCTGGTCTGCCCGGTTTGTGAAAGAGATGCTGCCCGAGGAAGAGACTTTTGCCCTCGCTTGTAACCAGCTTCGGGAATGCGGGTCTGTGATGTCAGCAAATGGCCCGGTTGCGTTCGCCTCCGCCGCCGCCCATTCCTCGTATTTACCCACGTAACCAGCGGTGCCGAGTCTGTGCGGGTGAGTGTTTCGTGTCTCGAGAGCTTTGTGCGCTGCATTTTGCTCCTTAAATTTAGTCGTCGTCTTCATAGCCACAAAGGCGTCCCATGCTTCCCGCATCAAGAATCCATACTTCGCGAAGGGCGTCTGACCCGTGTTCACGTACTTCGTGACATGAATGCTCTTGAATGTCCTCCACGATTTATCTATCGTGGGTATCGCCGTCTGTTCCACACGTGCCATGTCTGCTTCTAGGATAGTGAACTTGTTTGAAAGTTCTGTCCACAGCGTACCTCTCACTTCTTTCATCAGATCCTTCCACCTTGGTGTGGTGATAGGGACCCATTCCCTTGCAAGTATCCCGTAGATGGTCCGAAATCTCATCGCTGATCTCTTGGGACTCAGAGGGACCCCAAAGTCACTGACCTCCGTGATGACCAGTCAGCCCACAAGTATTTTCGATTTTCCTCTGCCATCTCGCTTTTGTATCGTCTACAGCGTCAGTGATGGCAGCCTCGTCGACGCCTCTGCCATCTGCGGTGTCGGTGACGGCGGCGAAGACGGCGCCTCTGCCATCTGTGACGTCAGTGACGGCGGCGAAGACGGTGCCTCTGCCATCTCGCTTACTTGCTATCTATATAAGTTACATATGCAATAAAATGGATTGCAAGTGTCCCAAATTAACATATACATATGAAGTATCTCCATGTCATTTAAACTGCTAAACATATACTACATGTATATGAATGAAATTGCATAATTAATTCCAGACAAGGCACGAGGGAGGACCAAATTAACATAATCAAATGTAAATCATTCAAGTCATTTAAATGTGAGCCATCTCAGCACTAAGGTCTATTCTCTTCATAAATTGGATAAGAAAACTAAAATTCAGATTTTGAGCTCTATCCAAAGCTTAACTAGACTGACATAACAATCACATGTATAACAATCTCTTGTGATCTTTGTATAGATAGAAACTAGTGATATGAATCTTTTGCATAGATAGAACCCGAGCCCATCTTTGCCCGAGCCTACTTCATCGAGCCCGACACACTGGAGTGTACGATTTGCTTCATGCCGTGGAGGATTGGCATGAAGCAAACATACACTCAAGTGTGTCAGGATCGACGAAGTAGGCTGTGTTTCACCTGAACGTTTAGGATGAACGCCCAAGGAGTGAGCTAGCTAGCTGAATTCAGGCCTCGAGTTAGCTCCTATTCTAACACTCGTAATATTCCAAAGATATTTAAATGACCAAATTATCATATACATATGAAATTTCTCCATGCCATTTAAAAAGAAGAATATGCTCAACATATTCATTATAAGAACAACCAAAAACAGCATGAAGCTAAGCAAATAAGATTGCTCAATTGCTCTCAGTTGACTAATTGCATAAGACATAGTCTTTGCAATCTCAGTCCTCTGTCAAAATCTCTTCACCAATCAATTTTGATAATTACAAAACATATCTTGAGCTCAAACTACAACTTTCTCATATGTCAAGTTATCTCAGAGTAGTAGTTAAACTTTCAGTCAATAGATTACAATTTAACTATCTTAGTGAAATCAAATCACAAGAACAACACATAAAGCATTCTGTAAACAGAACATCTCATCATATGCCTTCAAGATAATTTACAAATTTATATCAACAATAAGCCTAATTGATGATTGAGAATAGAAATGCAAATATCTCACGAAGATCAATCGATCACGTAACATACAAGTGTAATCTTAATTCAGCTATAACTGAAAAATGAAAGTATAAAGGCTACTAATTATAACTGACCATATAAAGCAATATGACAATATGATTAAGCTCAAGTCTGTTTCTAATTATCTATTTGATTTCAGATTTCGACTATCATCACAAAGCATCTACAGAACCCATCACAAAGGAAGGGAGGGGGCGGGATAGAGCGAGTAGAGTGGTATACCAGAGGAGGCGCGAGGGAGTACCGGAGGAGGCGCTGGAGCCGGCGCGAGGAGGGAGCTGGTGACAGGTCAGAGAGGAGGATGGCGATGCTCGTCGGGCTGGAGTCGGAGCAGGGAGGCGGCCGATCGTTGGGCTGGAGTCGAAGGAGGCCACGCGTTGGAGGAGGGAGTCGGCCGCTCGTTGGGCTGGAGTCGGAGCAGGGAGGAGGCCGGTCGTCGGGTTGGAGTCGGAGCAGGGAGGTGGCCGATCGTCGGGCTGGAGTTGGAGCAGGGAGGTGGCGAGCCCTAGAGGAGGCGAACGAGCGCGTGAGAGCTTAAGGGGCGCGGGAGTAGTGGAAGTGACGAGCAAGAGCAAAAAGCCTAGCAATTCCCTCCTTATAAGGAATCACAGACGGTTCTTAATAAGAACTGTCTGTGATACGTCCCATATCACAGATGGTTCTTATTAAGAATTGTCTGTGATTCCTTATCATAGATGGTTCTATAATAGAACCGTCTATGATAGCCTGAAAAACCTGGTGACAATCTGTGATTGACAAAACCTGGTGACAAGTGATTGTCAAGTCCTTATGAACCTAGTGACAAGTATGATGACAATCATGACAAGTCCATATGAACGTAGTGACAAGCATGATGGCAAGTTCATAACACATTTGACTTCAAAAATTCATATCTAATTCAACTCAACTCCAAATCAAGTGAAACCAATTTTGATATTCCACATTACAGTGAATGTCCACATTGACATCAATATCAAAGATGACAAATCCATAACACATTAACACATGACAATTTCACGTTGGCATCAAAATATATGAGAGATTACAAGTCCATAACACATGATGTTATGGAATAAATTAATTACAATGGAGTAAATTCTTAATTAAAATATAGCCCTTCATGATGATCGATGCGCATATAGCTAGCTTCCTCTTTGGGTTCTTCCTCGAGCTCGATGCCATTTCGAAAGGAGGCAACTCGTCAAATTGATTGTATTCTTCCTCGTCCACTACATTCTCAACTCCAACAATCCTCCTTTTTCTATGAAGAACTACGTGGCACTTCTTATTTGCCGGGTCGGTTACATAAAAGATTTGAACAACTTGGTTAGCCAGTACGAATGGTTCGTCTTTGTATCCGACACGTTCGAGGTCCACGGTAGTGACGCCGTACTTGTCGACTTTCACCTGTGGGAGATGGTCCCAACGGCACCGAAATAGGGGGATCTTGAAAAGCACATAGTCGAGCTCCCATATCTCCTCTATTTGCCCATAGTAGGAGCTCCTCAGCCCATCGGTACTGAATGCATCTATACGGACACCGCTGTTCTGGACTATCTTCTTCCTATCCTAAGCTACCGTATAAAATGTGTACCCATTTATATCATATCCTTGCCATGTAACAATTGTAAATTGTGGCGCTTGTGCTAACCATAGCAGCGTATGATCACTTGATGACCTCCTAGTGATTCGCACCTTTAACCATTCGTTGAACCGACGGTTGTGCTCTCTCATGATCCAAACCTCCAACCGGTCTGGATTCTATTGGCATACCATGTCTTTGTGCTCGTCGATGTACGGAGACACTTGGGTCATGTGTTGCAAGACCGTGAAATGGGCTTGCGCGCGACGATCCAGATCGGGAGTGATTGATTTTCTTCCGATGGTCCCGATACCATCCAAGATCCCTCATGGCGAGATAGAGGCACACCTATCGGTTCCACGAGCCATGTAGTCGACGCAGAACTCAATGACCTCTTCGGTTGCATAACCTTCGATGATCTTGCCCTCCTACGAGATCGATTTCAGACGTAGGACTTGAGAATTCCCATGTACCTCTCGAACGGGTACATATGACGTAGGAATACAGGGCCGCATATCTTTATCTCTTTCACAAGGTGAATAATGAGATAGACCAGGATATCAGGAAAATACATCTCAAGATGACATAAAGTTGTCACCACCTCGGCCTGCAGAGCATCTAGTCTTTGGGGATCGATGACCTTTCGAGCAATTGAGTTGAAGAAATAACTGACCTTAAGATTACCACTCGGACCTTGTTCAGCAAGATACTCCTAATTGCAACAGGAAGCATTTGTGTCATCAGCACATGACAATCATGAGAATTCATATCAATTAATTTTAAATCTTGCATAAAAACAAGTTTCTTAATGTTAGCGGAGTAACCAGACAGAACTTTCACACCATGCAAGCTCTCGCATAGTTCATTTCTCTCGGCCTTGGATAGAGTGTAGCAAGCTGGAGGAAGGTACGTTCGTCCTGTATTGGTCTCTTTCAGTGCTAACTCGGTCCTTATGTTCATATCAAACAAGTCACGCCGTGCGTTTACACCATCCTTTATTTTGCCACTAATGTTCAGTAAGAGACCAATCAAGCTATCACATACATTCATCTCTATGTGTATGACGTCGATGTAGTGGCGAACTTCTAAGTGCTCCCAATAAGGCAAGTCCCAAAAAATTGACCGCTTCTTCCAGATGTTCTTCTGATGGGTTCTTAATTTATGTCCCTTCCCAAGCACAACATCGATATCCTTAACCATATCATAGACCTCTTTCCCTCTAAAAGCCCTTGGAGCTGAATCATCCTCCTTATTACCGTCGAATGGTTTCTTCATCTTGCGGTATGGGTGACTCCTGGGAAGGAACCTACAGTGATGCATATACACAGTTTTGCACGAATTGTTCAGCCAAACACTCTCCGTAGCATCTAAGCAGTGCGGACAGGCTTTAGCTCCTTTTGTACTGAAGCCTGGCAGGTTACCAAGGGCAGGAAAATCATTGATGGTGCAGAACAACATGGCGTGTAAAGTGAAGTTCTCTCGCTTTATGCGCATCCCATACTTGTACCCTTCGCTCCACAAAGTGTCACAAGATCTTCCAAGCAATGGTGCTAGGTACACATCAATATCATTCCTGTGTTGCTTGACCCTTGGATAAGTAGTGACATCAAAATGTACTTTCGCTTCATATACAGCCAAGGAGGAAGGTTGTACATACATAGATTCACGGGCCAAGTGTTATGTCGGCTGCTCATGTTACCGAAAGGATTCATTCCATCCGTACTCAACCCTAACCTTATGTTCCTCAGTTCCGCACCGAACTCTTCGAAGCTCTGATCGAAGTTTCTCCACTAGGTAGAATCAGCAGGGTGTCTTAGCTTTCCATCTTTCTTACGCTCCTCCGAGTGCCACTGCACCAATCTTGCCTCCTTTGGGTTCGCAAATAAATGCTTCAAACATGGGATCACAGGCAGATACCACAACATCTTAGCAGGAGGTCCTTACTTCACCTTAGCAGTATTCTAACGTTTGTATCAGGATGCTTTGCACACGGGACATACATGCATGTCTGCGTACTCTTTACGGTAGAGGATACAATTGTTCGGACATGCATGTATTATTTCTACTTCCATTCCCAATGGACAAAGAACCTTCTTTGCTTGATAGGTGGTGCTGGGCAACACGTTTATCTCTGGAAGAATGTCCGCTAGGAGACCTAACAACGCCGTGAAACTCTTGTCGGACCTACTATTGCTTGCCTTCAATTTAAGCAGTTCAATCACGGTTGACAACCTTGTGTATTCCGGCTTGCAGCCAGGGAACAATGGTCTCACCGAGTCCTCCATTAAGCCCTCGAATTTACAAAACTCTCTCTCATTGTAGTTCTCTTCTGCATCGCGTAGCATCTGATCCAGATTGTCATCATGTGACCTATCCTGATCAAAAACACAGTCCACATCTGGCATATCGTTGACTTCCTCAGCAATGTCATCATTATTAACATCTGGTATAATCTGCTCCTCACCGTGACTGGTCCAACATGTATACCCTTTTTTGAAACCCCTTTGAATCAAGTACGCTTCAATCTGCGCCAAGTTGTTAAACATCTTCAGATTACCGCAATCAATGCATGAACAGTACATAAAATTTATCCTCTTCTTCAACATATCCTGCTCGGCGGCTCTTCTAAAAGCAACCACGCCATTAATGTACTCTTGACTCACACGGTTCACACCGTACATCCAGTTTTGATCCATCTACGCTACGCATGTAACAAATTAGTGTCAAATTAGATTAATAAACCGCAAGTACGTACTCTTCCTATTTACCAAACATACTTAAATTGATTAGCGATTAATTTATTGCAAACATAAAGGGTTATAGATCATTACCCTCGGAGCTCATGAAGAAAATACCAAATATCTCTCAAGAATCCTCTCCTTCTCCTCCTTTCCTCCTCTCCTTCTCCTCCCTTCCCTCTTTGTCGGCGGCACAATGGGCTTCCTATTTACTAAATATACTTAAATTCATTAGCGATTAATTTATAGCAAATATAAAGGGTTATAGATTGTTACCATCGGAGCTCACGATGAAAATACCTAATATCTCTCGATAATCCTCGCCTTCTTCTCCTTCCCTCTGTCATGACGCAATGGGCTTCCTATTTACCAAACATACTTAAATTGATTAGCAATTAATTTATAGCAACATAA
The DNA here is from genome assembly GCA_036346405.1 of Phyllostachys edulis. Lineage (NCBI taxonomy): Eukaryota > Viridiplantae > Streptophyta > Magnoliopsida > Poales > Poaceae > Phyllostachys > Phyllostachys edulis. The sequence goes on from CM070550.1 coordinate 69,359,581, forward strand.
GAGCATCTCCAGTGTATTGAACCGATACTGATTCAAAGAGATGCCACGGAAGCATTCAAAGAACTAGTCATTTTTCCCCTAATGTATTGATCCGATTCTTACTCTTAAGTGGGACCGACATCTTATTAAAAAAATCAGAAAAGAAATAAAATCTCTCTCAACCTCTCTCTCTCTCTCCATTTCCTTCCCCCTCACAGAACTTAATGCGCGCATATGCTAACCACCCAATGAAAAATATTATTCTATTCACTTGCATCCAGATGCAAAGTTTGCATCAGTTCCTAGAGTTTTGCTTCGAAATCGGCAGCTTCCAACGTGTGGAATCGGTTCTTAGCATTAAATCTAGCCATTTGAACCAGCTTATAAACACGTACATTGCAGATGCTCTAAAGAGTTGTAGATTGTTACCCTCGGAGCTCACGACGAAAATACGAAATATCGCTCGAGAATCCTCTCCTTCTCGTCCCTTTCTCCTCCTCCTCCCTTCCTCCTCCTCCCTTCCCTCTCTGTTGGCGGCGCAGTGGGCGTTTACCTGGTGGCGGCTCAAATGGGAATGGGCAGGGGTCTGGTCCATCTATTTGTAATGCAAGGATATCACAGACAGTTCTTCTTATGAACCGCCTGTGATATACAACTATCATCGACGGTTTTAAATAGAACCGTCGGTGATAGTTCACAGACGGTCTGTGTTTACAACCGTCTATGATACTGGAGATTATCATAGGCGGTTGATTAATAGAATGCTCGGAACTATCACCGACGGTTCTATTAATCAACCGCTCGTGGTATAGAGATTATCACGAGCGGTTCTTTTAAAGAACCGTCGTGATAGTTCCTAGATGGTTCTATTAATGAACCGTCTGTGATAGATATCTGTCACAGACGGTTATTAATAAGAACCGTCTGTGATAGGCTGGCACCAGGCCCAGACAGACCCAACATAGACGGTTCCTTTTGAACCGTCTGTGATAATTTCATCACAGACCATCACAGACGGTTCCAAAGGAACCATCTGTAATGAGACGTCTTCTATAGCTTGTTTTGTAGTAGTGTGGCGCAGAACGTGGCTGTTTGAGTAGTTTACAACTCCACGGTTTGGCCTGTGATGTTAGCTCGTCAAACCGGGCAGGCACGGCATGCTAATCAATGGGGTTTCTTCAAGCTTAAATATATCTCAGTTGGCGTATGTATATATGTACTGGCTGCGCATATGATTGAAGCTTATATGCCTTAAGCTAGGGACTAAAGTCAAACAAGGTCTCTTGATAATTGATTGTTTGTTTACCCATATATATGGACTACGTACTTAATTAACTTGCATTTGTACGCATTTGCATGGTACATGTCTACAAGGGAGTAGAATAAATTAACATTCTTTTAGCAGAGAAGAATTTGACAACTTGCGTTTTCCCAAAGAAAGAACAAATCAACAACTTGAGGTATATGAAAAAAATAAATAAATCACGAGCCGGTCTAACAACTAGCCAGCCCAATACGGTCAGAAAACAAAGTTCTAACGACTGGCCAGTGCATAACGAGAAGACAAAGTTTTAGTTAGTGGTGTCAGCTTGGTACACCTCTTTAAGAAAAAGTTTGCGGACATTAAATCAAAGTAGTTAATATTAAGTGGAATCAAACCTGCATTAACCTAAAAATATAAATCAAGTCAAAGATTTGCCCCCAGTTAATAATATTCAAATATATATATCTATATCTAATGTTCAATTTGATTTATTTTTTATGCTAATACAGATTTGCCACATCTAATATTAACCACTTTACTATTAAAATTCATAAACTTATCTAAAAGAGGTTTACTGAAGCCAGTCCCTTAGTTTGATCGGTTAATATTTTGATCGGCCCGCGCGCGCGCTTGATATGTAATGTACGTATGTTGTCTTCACATTGATTTAATTTCTTAACTATTTTTTGCAACAGTTAATGTAGAAGCGTTCCACTAGGATTCGATAGCTTCTGACGTTGTTGCATTAAGTCAGGATGGGTGTATAGATGTAACCAAGTGCTTAATCCAAAACTAAGCAAGCTAGCTAGCGAGGACAAGTCAAGATAGAATATTCTATCTTCTACGTTGCTAACATGGGTTAGCTAGTCGCTCACAAATCAGAACAAAATGACTTGACTGATCGATGGATCTGTTTATTTTTAGTGAAGGTTCCACGCAATGTGAAATCGTGAAAAACGGAAACTGTCACTGATCAACACCGGTTTCCCTAATGACAACTAATTAGTTAACTAAATTAGTAGCTGATTTCGAAACTTTTCCACGCAATTATATATAGCGTATTACAGTACTGTAGGCTGTAGCTCGGCTGGACAGCATCACGGCGCCCAAATGCAGCTATTTATGCAGGTTGACTCAGCGGCCGTACGTTGGTGTCGAAATGCTCCCAAAATTTTCAATTTAAAATACATTTTGAGTTGTGAATATATATAAGATTCCGATCTAATTAAGTGTGATATATATATATATATATATATATATATATATATATATATATATATATATATATAACATTTTGACTCATAAAATACCAAGTGTGGCCAATTGACCTGATCGATCGGTCCAGAACGGCCGATTTGCAAAGATGCACTATCGTAATCGTCTAATTTCCGAGTACTTAGAAGTTTCGAGTATTTTAATAATACACTCGGGAACTTCCCGAGTGCTCTACTTAAACACTCGGGATCGAATAAAACACTCGAAATTAACATTTCCCGAGTGTCCGATCGGACACTCGGGAAACTTTGACGGGAGCAACGGGGAAAAATGATTTCCCGAGTGTTGTTCGTTACAGACACTCAGGAGCTAAAACAACAAGCCGCGCCATTTTTCCCCACACATGGCCGTTCGCTTTAACTCCCCCGCCGCCGCTGCTCCTCTCCCCAATCCCGGCCCCCGCGCTGCTCCACGACCGGCGCCGCGCCATATTGTGGAATGGATGGATGGATGGATTATTTGATTGCTGTAGAATGGATTTTTCTTGAATTTATGAAAAATGGGGTTATGCTGGTTTGTCGATTTCCCGAGTGTTTGGCCTCATTTCCCGAGTGTTTTTGGCACTCAGGAAAGCAACAAAATCTTTCCCGAGTGTCGACACTCGGGAAAGAGACCAAATCTTTCCCGAGTGTCGACACTCGGGAAAGCGACAAAATCTTTCCCGAGTGTCGACACTCGGGAAAACTTGACCCGTGGCAATTTCCTGTGGGATTCGTCGGAAGCTTTCCCGAGTGTTGTTTTCGCCATGCACTCGGGAAAAATAGCCAGGTGTCAATTTTCCCTGGTTTCGTCGGTCAAATGTTCGAAACATTCCCAAGTGTCAACACTCCGTAAAGATTCCCGTTACGGGTGGAGAAGCCGTTCAGCAGGGTTTTCTCCCGAATGTTTAAGTTTTCTGAGTGTATACATATACACTCGGGAAAGTAATATTTCTCGAGTGTAACACTCGGGAAAATGTTTTTATCCCGACTAATCTATCTCGAGTGCTCTTTCCCGAGTGTGACACTCGGGAAAAATAACTCCCGAGTGTTTGGCCTCATTTCCCGAGTGTTTTTGGTACTCGGGAAAATTGTTGTTTCTGGTAGTATGCATGGATGCTTCACGGAAGCTCTACGCAAATAACCAATCCAACATGTAGTTGGTGAGAAAACTTCGGTCTTTTGCCGGAAAATCAGGCGCACAGGAGTTAGACTGACCGAGTTCATCGTTGCGAAATTTAAATGAATGCACTACTACATACAGCCTCATCACAAACGGTTCAGAACTGTCATCATAGACGATTTTTGAACCGTCTGAATTTGTTCAACTGTGATAACGTCGGTTATCACAGACGGTTCAAAAACCGTCAGTGATACTCATAACACAGACGGTTTTTTGTTGAAACCATCTGTGAAGGCATGGTATCACAGACGGTTTCTATTAAAAACCATATGTGATACCTAGCAAATATCACAGACGGTTTCTAAATAGAACCGTCTGTAATATACTAGGTAATACCATGCCTTCACAGACGGTTTCAACACAAAACCGTTTATGATAGCTCATTATCCTAACTACTTTTTTCGATTTTTGGCTAGCCTCAGGAATTGCTAGCCATGCCCTCTAAAAACAAGCATACAGAAAACAGATATATCACAGATAATCAATTGTTGACAATTCAAAGTGATCATTACTCAAAGTGTATCATAGGTCTCTTACTCTTTTGAGATGAAAAAGAACGCTGGATCGGAGGAATCGTCAGTTCCTTTCGTATGCGTTGCTATACTCCACTCTGTACGGCAGAGTGGGTAGAGAAAATTTGAAGGACTTGTTTGGTTAAACTAAAATTCTGGCCCATTCGCATCCACATGGATGAACCGAGATTTTAGTTCAAATTCTCCATCCATTCTTGACCAAAAATGAGCTTCCCAAACAAGCACTTGAGGTTGTGGTTTATTTATTTAGTTAACCCGAGGAAGCAAGCTCGCCATGGAAGTATGGAACACGGCAACGACACTTCACTTTCTCTGCGTTCAGAACAAGTCGTTACAATTAGCTAACAGGTCTCAGTTTGATTCATGCTCTAGGGGTTGAGACGTCATGTCACTACCAGATGTGCAGATCCACGATCTTTCGTGGCGGCTAACAATTTTCGAACGGGCCCGCAAGAATTTTAATTGCAGTGACGGGTTCATAGTGCCACCAGGAAAAATACAGAATTTCCCTGACAGTGTTGCAAATAGCCGTTAGCAAAATAAAATTTGTGCCGTGTTTGGTTAACCGTCGGAATTGTTGTATATCCTTGATAAGCATGAACCGACAGAAAAAATTGCTTTCACTTCTGCCACACATAACTGGGTAAGCCCTAACTCCAAGCCCCCAAACCCTCCAAACCCTTAACTTCTCCCTAGCTCCCCCATCCTCGGTGTCCGCCCCAAGCCCAGGCCCGCTGCTTCCTCATCCTCTATCATGGCCCTATGTTCTAAGCCCCACGTCGTCGCCACACCTCATCCCCTACGGTGATCCTCCGTCCTGAGAGTCCCCCCACCTCATCCAGCACCGTAGCCGCCTGCCCGCCCACACCCCCCCCCCCCTCACGAGGGTTAGTTCTCAAATGGTGATTGATTGTGTATATTACTCTACACTAAAGTAGCCCTAAAATACGTGCAGTCCATCTCGTACTTTAACTGATGACTAGAGTTCGACTTCAGCCGCAACAGATATTTTCTCAATTGATTTTTTTGTTTTATTTTTTCACAATTGATTTCTTTGAATCAATTTTTTTTCAAATGATTTTTTTGGATCAATTTGTTCTCAATTGATTTTTTTTTTACCGGCTCTTTTTCATAGCTTTTAGATGCCTAACCGACGCCCCGAACCCAAAGATCTTTCTCTGCTCAAAATATGTGGCACGTTACACATGTAAGCTGAACTTTACTGTTCCAAATACACAGAACATTCACACTCCATTCAAAGAATTCCATAGCGAACCCCATAGCTTGGGGCCGTAGAAATTAAACAAAACGAATAACCGAAACACAAAAGTTGAAACAATTGCCAATTACAACAACACCACATCAACACGCTTGCAACTCATGGATGAAACAAATTAACAACTGAGAGATCAATCCTTCACCTTGCATGCATGCATGCATCTGAACTTTAGTAGTAGTTGATAGCTCGGCAATTCTTTCGGACCTGTCCCTGGTACCCGACCTTCACCTCGATGCTAGCCAACTTCACCATGGCCGCCTTGAACCTGTCCTCCCACCACCCGGGGATGTTGGCGTTGTCCAGCACCATCTTCGCCGTCTCCGGCGACGTCAGGAGCGCCGCGTCGGAGGTGAACAGCACCGTGTGCGCCAGCACGTCCTTGTAGTACTGGTTGTCCAGCGCGTTGGGCGTCACTTCGTCCTGCATCACCGTCGGGTCGTCGCTTCCCGGCGTCGGGTTGACCGGGCACCGGCTCCTCAGGAACCCGGCGTAGCCGCCGTCGATGTCGGAGGGGGCGTTGAGGCGGTCCGGGACGAAGGACGAGCAGTGCGACCGCCCGACGGTGTGCGCGCCGGCGAGGATGACCATGTCCTCCACGGAGAGGCCCTTGGCGGCGAAGCTGGAGACGAGGTCGCTGAGGTTGGACGTCGGCGGGACTAGGAACTTGAGCGGCTCGGAGGCGTTGGAGAAGGTGCCGTCACGGCGGCCCGCCGGCATGTCAAAGTAGACCTTGCCGCTGCTGAGGAAGTAGGACGCGTCGCGGGCCGCGAAGGCGATGATGTCGGCGCAGGAGATGACGCCCGGGCAGGCCGCCTCGACGGCGTCCTTGATTGCGTCGATCAGCTCGAAGCCGCGCAGGGAAGGGTTGTTCGGCGCGCTGAGCTTCTCCGGCGTCGGGCTGAACGGGGTCGGGTCCAGGAGGACGGAAGCATCACAACCCTAATTAACAATACAACCAGTAAGTCCTCTCCCTAAGTTGTACAACGTAACAGTGATAGCTAGGAAGAGATCATCTCATTGTTAAATATTTATTAGTTGGCATGCACACGCGATAACCCTAAAACTACAAACCTAGGATCGACCTCTTGATGGAGTGGTGGAGCTGAGGGTATACGACTCTATCTACTAGGGTTCAAATCCTGTGGTAGGGGACTGCACTCGCGTTCATATGCATGTGGTAGCTAGCGTGTGTGCATCCCCTAAAACACAAATGTGTACCGGCAAGAAAGCAAAGCTAGCCTGCATTACTGCATACATGCTGCCATGGTGCACCTTAATTTATCTTTATATGCTCAACTCATGCATCGCGCATGTACCTAAACATGACGCGTTTGCTAGAAGCTAGCAATTAGCCCGGGGGCGGATCGATGACCAATACGATAGACAGTCTTGAAGGAAGAAAAAAAAATTAATGACCAATATATACCTCGACGAAGCAGTCGTGAAAGAGCATGCGGATGACGGCGGCGCCATTGCCGGGGTTCTGGTAGATGGCCTTCTTGACGACGCCCTTGACGACGGCCTCTGCCTGGGGGCACTTGTCGTGGTAGAACCCCATCTCCAGAGGCCAGTAAGGGCTGGCCTGGCACACCACAGCTAGGAGCAGCAAGGCACATGTCACCAGAACCGCGGGCATCTTTGCAGCAGCTCTAGCCATGTCTCGCATATGCTAGCTTGTACGTATCTGTCTCTTGCACTCAAGCTCGAGTAAGATAGGAGAAGGAGAAGCGATCGATGGCGGAGACTAGCTGAGTAGGAAGCTATTTATAGATGGATCGTTGCTTGAACTATCGATTCCCAGTTTACTCGCACGACGAGCACGAGGAAATCAAAGTGTGTTGATAATTAATACACAGATAGCAACAGTGGTTCACTAACCCTGATGGACATATGGGGTTGACTTGGCTGGTTCTGTGGCATATATGAAATGGGTCATATATATATACGAACGTTTCCTTTGATGGGGACGGATGTTTTCCCGGTTGTTGGGAGGCCAGGACAATTCCGAACGTTTCCTTTGACTGGGATGAGTTTGCTACATTACTCCATGTCCAAATCTGTTCTTACGCATCCCCAAAGGTCGACGTAGCCGATCGGAGGTGCCTATAAATCTACTGTGTAGATTAATAGTATCTACGACAAAAATAAACTACACTAATAGGCTTGGTTGGGCCTATAGGCCTAATGGGCCTGGTTTAGGCTAAGTGTCCACACAATGAATTTTCCTTTAACACTCCCCCTTGGACGGTTTGCCAACTCCTTCCGAGAAACCAAAGGAAAAATTAGTATCAACAAAAGAGTACATTGCTCATGTTCTTGCTATTGCACATTTTCCTTTATTAATTAAAAACCTTCAATTAAGAAAAACCAACGAGACAAAACTCAACTAATGGAAAAAGAGTACAACATTAATCCTCCTGGATTTGAAGGTGACTTTTAGAGTCCCATTGTTTTGATCACTAGGATCGTAACGATCAAGTGGTATACCTTCATATGAAAACTTCATATAAGTTTAAGCGACTAAGTTGCTCACCTGAACAAAGGAGCCATAGGGTATTAATTCCGAACCTTTCAGACCTCACTTGTGTTAAGACTTATAGCCTACAACATGAGAATCGATATTAGATATTCTCTTCCCTTGAAGACGAAAACCATTGAAGTCTTCTTCTCATCCCATTGCCGTATAGCCATCCTTTTGAATTGATGTAGGCAAGGATCTTGTGAATATATCCATTCATTATCACAAGTTTCTTTTTGTCAATTGCATAGCTCACTGTCTTTACGGGAATCGTGGTATGCAGAATTCATGAGAGATATTATTTCTCATATTTACCCTTTCACATTATGACATATTTGTAACATCCCAAAAATTTGATCTGTTTTTGAAGTTTTAAAAGAAAAATAACCATTTGAATTTTTTCTGCTAAAGTTAAAGCTTAATTGGAATTTTTAGAGTTTAAATACAATTTAACATGAATAATGTCAATATCAACTATTGTCAAAATTATTTTATTTGGATTCTTTGTGCTTGGATATATTTTCTTGATTTTTCTAGAATTTTTCCAAGTGCATTTGCTATTTTCTAATTGTTATTTGGAGTTTCTGCTATTTTCTAAAAAGAAAAACTATTAAATCTCATATTATTTCTTTGGGCCGATTCTTCCGCCTCAGCTCGCTTCTATTCCCTCAGTCCAGCCATTTCTCAGCCCGCTTCCTCGCTTGGTCCAAGCCAGCCCGCCTGCGCCTCTTTCTCCTTGCGCGTGGCCAAAGCCCGAGCCGGCCATTTTCTTGGTGTGCGCAAGAGCCGAACCAGCGTAGGCCCGTTTTCCTTTCATTTGTTTCCCTTGCGCATGCGTGGCCCAACCAGACAACATTCGTTTTTTCCTTTTCAATGGTTTCACTGCCAGTGGGCCCAGCTGCCACTTGTGCGTCATCTTCAACCCGAGCTCTTCCTTGTGTCTATAAACAACACACCTTGCACCGCTGGCTTCTTGTGGAACTCTCCTCCAAAGCCTATTTAAGGGTGTCCCTCTGCGGCAAATCGATCGCTCCTCGCACCTCTCCGAAACCCTAACTAGGTTTTCTCGATTTTGTCTTCTTGTGCCACAATCGATCGAAGGACCACCGCCACCGCTTCTTCAGGTCGGATTTCATCGTCGTTGGTCCTCTCACCAAGTCACCACCGCCGTTGTGATCGTCTCATCGAGAACTACGTCGTGCTTGCAGCATCATCTCCGAGGAATCATCAAATCGACGTTTTGATTTGTCCGACAAACCGGTCGTCACCTACTTTGTTGATCTGCGCCGCTGAGTGCTCTGGCCGTCCAAGCGCGTCATCTCGCACACCGCTATTCTCATTTGATTCCCTCTTCGCGGTGCTTCTCCTTGTTTCTTTCGGCGCCGTTGCTTCATGGTCATCATCGCCGCCAAGCCATCCCGCTGCCCAAATCGTCGCTTTTAGTGACACTTCGCCGCCACCGATGAGCCATCACCACCGGAGGACCGTCTTGATCTTGGGTTTCTATTTTGCTCCTTGGCGGACCTTCCTCGCCTCCATTCACCTTCGCCACGAGCATGCACGCCATGGCTGCCGCCCCCTTTGTTTGTTGGCTCTGTGCCGAGTCCGCATGCCAAATCTGCAGCCATCTTAGCTTTTTTGCTTATGTGGCATCCTCGTCGACGTCTTGTCAGCAGCCATGTGGCAGAACCCAAGTCCACCCGAACCAAAATTTAGTGAACTAGTTCCACCATGAACCAACTCAATGGCCGATGGGCCCCCATAGACTAAATTCAATTTCCTTATTTTATTTCTCACTAGAAAAGCCTTGCTGATGTCATGCCGACGTCATAATTGTCTTTTTCATTATTTCATGTGAATCTTCGAAAGCCCATATCTTTTGCATCCGAACTCCGATTGAGTCCATTCAAATTCCTAAATTCATATAAATTTAAGATCTATTTATCCGAGATTTTTATTTAATTTTTGGAGTTTGTTTTGTCACTGTTATTTATTTATTTAGTTTATTTGCTTGTTTGCGAATAGACGTTGATAATTCGGGAAGTATTGAACAAGGAGGAGTACACCAAGATCAAGATCAATCCCAGGATTTATTCCAATGCAAGCTGTAGTCCTTTGATCATATTGAACCTATAATTTCAAAAGTATATTATTTTATACAATTGCACGCCATCTTTATATGAATTGTTTTGGGATTAGTTATTACCTGTTGCCATTATGCCTCCATTGATTATTTGAATGTCATGAATCCTTTGTCACCCTAGCATGGATAATTTTAGTTGGACATATTTGTATCACCAACGTGGGTATCATCTGATGCTTAGTTCAAATTTTAGTTACGATAGGTTCATTATCACATGTGTCATAATGATAAATTTTGACTTAATCAAATATGAAATCGTAGTGGTTAGCCACTACTGTTATTAAAATTTGTGTACCATGACAGGGTGTGTCATTGGTCTTGGTTAAATAAAATGGTTTTCGCTTAGGCGAGTGGATAGTGGATAGTGGGGGTGTTTCAACACGTCGTGGGTTCGTGGTATTCTCGCCTGAGTAACTTGTCAAGGACTTAATCTTTTGTGCCATTGAACTGAGCCTTTTCGTACTACCACATGCCTGGTATGGGACGGGCCTAACCTAGTAGGTTATTGAGTTTTGGCTTTTGACTACTCAGGTAGTATATGGGTGGAGGTGTGTATCCTTTTCTAAGGTCACATCGCGGGACGGTTCGCTGCATCCCTGTCCAACGTTGTGCATCAACCCACGATGAGGTTTTGGGAGGGATGTATGCACAACAGGAGAGTCAATTATCGAGATGAAATTCCTGAAAGGTTTTGTTAAGATTGGTGATCGCTACACTAGTTATATCTTGTGGGTAAAGTGTACAACCTCTGCAGAGTGTCAATTGATCTATTCGAATAGCTGCGTCCTCTGTTATGGACATGTATGGGGATTTCACACAAGAGATAGAGTTTCTTATAAAATGAGTCGGAGTGTGAATAGGAAGTTCTCTTGGTGAATATAATGTTTGTCTGGTGAACGGGTAATTCACTTGGTGGTTTGTGTCGATTGGTGAATTGGAGATTCACTTATCATTGGTTTGGTTGGGAAGTGAATGGGTGGTTCACTGGTTGTTTTAAAGAAATTGTTTAATTATTTATTATTGTTTTCAACTACGCATTTCAATCTATTTATTGTATTTATCGTAAATGCTGCTTTCTGCAAAAGAACCATACAGCTAACCTTTGTCAGGACGTGCATGAATACTATTTGTATATATTTCCCTACGGCTTGCTGAGTGCTTTATGTACTCATGCATAGCTTTACGCCTTTGTTGATCAGTTGAAGAATATCAAGCTGCTTAGGAGTTCTTTCAGAAGGAGGACTATGAAGGTTTTGTGGATTAGGATGCGTTCTCCACTCGATTGCTTGTGGGTATGTTGATTGGCCATTTCAAGAGTTTCATTCCGCTACAAGAGTTTATTTGTTTCTTTAGCCCTACGTGGCAAGTTAAGTAAACGTTGAGCACAAGATCCAGTTATTATTATTATTTGTTACTTTGAGATCTTTTAGTTAAATCGAATGAATGCATGGTATTTCATCACTGTTTCCTATGTGAGCTAGCTACTGATCTGGGACTAGTTCAGAATACACAGAGGGTTCATGAATCGTATTTTTGGGTCCTGACAATATTGATCTTGTGCAATACAAGCCCTCATTATCCTCCTAGAGGATTATAGGGGAATATAGTTGCAGTATCTCATTATTGCTAGATAATCTATCCAGTCCCTTAACCAATATGAGGCTTTACCTTTTGCATCTATCTTTACCTTTTGCATGTATCTTTGAATGGTTCTCCCAAGATTACATCCGATATCTATCCAATAGACCATAATGGATATACTATCTCGGAGTATAACTGGTCCATGTCTTGGCATAGAGGGAATTATATAATTTGCCAAAGATTTACATGGTCACCAATGTTATAAATTCCTTCAAAGAACTTTTAGAGGATGTAATGATCATTCTTCTCATTCACGAATAAAAAAAATCAATACTGAATACTATTCGTGAAACATACTAGTGCCTTTTGTGCCATCCATGCACATATGGTCTTTATCCTTTCTGTGAGGATATGCTTAATACCATGCAATGATATAGCATCATATCTTGGTAATATATATCATGTCGGCATGATTTGCATGACACAAGTATCGAATCGCACATTCCAATACTTGTCCTTTCTTTCGGGTCTAGATGGGTATTAATCAACTATAAGTTTTAAATAATCATTGATGCCTTCAGCACCACGAGGTTAATTACTATTAAGCCTCCTTTGCAATCATTTGCCAGTGCAATGACTAGTAATTGAGTGATCCTTCAAGATCTACTCAATCTCTTGGAGATATCAACATTTACCATTTTTTAGGTAATTATCTACCTCTCTTATATCCTTCATAGTTCTACAAACATTAATGTCAAGTATATATGGGCATCATCCAATGATTCCTTTAATGAACTTACAAGGACACAGACTGTCTAATGACCTGTACATTTTGTCTTTTATTATTCTTATCTCAATAAGGACGTAGAGCTTGCCGATGAATCCATTGCATTTTAGTTCAATATTTACTACCAAAGATATAATGCAGCAGAACATTATCCCACTCAATTGGTAGAAATATATGGTCTCTCAAGACGTTCAAACCATTGATTTACACCACCTTATGATGACCCATGATATTCTAATTCACAGATTCGGTTTTAGAGATATCAATTTGACCTAAATTGCTTTTATCCATTCGACTCTTTATTTGTAAGTACTCTACTACAGAACTCTGCTATAGTCATAAGCAATTATAGAGGTATAATTTTCGATAATATTCCTATTGTTCTCCCATATTCATCTCTCATATGTATATCAACAGTAGCCATATCTTTTGTAATTTCCCAAACAATAGATTCTTGGTTGTTTCGCAATGCGAGCCTTATATAGTGTGCGCACAAAAGTGCTCGGGTATTCATCCTTATGATGAATCTATGGTGAATTCTCTCACCTGATAGGCGAATCCTATCATAGGAGCTTTAGGTAGTGATTCATTGATCACTTGGCTTTATGTAAACAGATCGTAGATCCATAGGCATCCCTGTAGATCCTTCCGATCTTAAATTCGCAAGCGTCCCCACATATTCTTTAAACATCATAAGTGGGTATACAACTATCCCTGGATATATCCACTCTATGCTTAATAACTCCTTTACAATATCTGGCAGACTCCCCGCTCATCTTGCACAGTAGTATCTTCTAAACTCTTGGTTCGGTTTGTCTAGTGCGTTGGTATCTGCTCATATGCTTTGCACATGGCAACCAAGTTAGTTTTCAACCCATGAAAACATCACTGACATTCCAAACATGAGCTCAATTCTCCCCTAGTGCTAGGATGACATCTTCATTAATAGCATATCAGAATCCTCTATCATGGCTTTTGGATAATTCATGTCCAACACATATGTCCAACATGTAGTTGACATCCATGATATTAAATTATGGTGGTGATCAATGTAGGAAATGTTTCACAACACTAGTTGTTGGGGGTATATGTAGTGTACTGACTCGTATGCAATCCCATGCATTAAGATTCCAACTATTAGTTGGTTATCCCTGGTCTTCATTATGCGATATTTTATGCAATTTTATGGCCTCTTATAGAACCATATAGATGCTCTACTCTTGTACCTAGAATCGTACAATGAACATAAAACAATTTCATTGTGAATTCCCAATATTGTTCATTAAGATCGATTGGATATGGTGATCCCGAAACTAGGTTCTTAATTCAACGAGTTATAGCAATTTATCTCCCTGGGAGTATAATCGCTAGTGAGTGCATCTTATAACATGCATCCACCTAGTGAGCCAGTAATCTATACCATAAAGTACATGCATAGCACCCGTCCATTCCTTGGTGACCACTGACCAGTGCCTCGTCCAGCACCCGGCCCTCATACGTGCACCAAGTTCGGTCTTGTCATGCCTCTCGAGCTCATGAATCTCTCCGCCATCACAACCACCATCTCACCCATTCCCAAGTCCTATGGGGCCGCTTTGGCTAATCCGCATTGGCTTGAGGCGATGACCGATGAATACCACACCTTGCTTTGCAATCACACCTGGTCATTCATTCCTCATCCCTGGGTGCTAATGTGGTAACAAGAAATTGGGTGTTCAAGCACAAATTTCATTGTGATGGTACTCTTGTTCGCTATAAGGCATGTTGGTTAGTCCATGGTTACTCCCAACAACCTGTCGGAGCCCTGGACGTGGCATACCCGAAGACCCTATGAGTATACCGTGCTAGTCCCACGATTAATGGCTAGCACAGACATTCATAACATTTGGCAATAACATTCATATGTTCACATGCTAAACTAAGTAAAATGGTACGGTACTCTACTTAAACTATTACAAGATTATTACAACAGTGGCTTGGTGCCAAGAGCAAAGAACTTGTCGTCTGAATTTTTGTATTTTGATCTCTGAACAACAATATTAGCAATATTGAGTATTTGTGTACTCAAGAAGACTTGTAGTGTATCACAAAATTATATTATATGCAAGGCTGTCAAATAAAGAGGCTCTAATCTACAAGTTATTTTGCTCAAAGCCATTTTTTATTTGCAATATTTATAAGTAATAATTTGCAATGGAATTTGAAAGAGCAGATAAATAAGTACAAGACAATAAGTAAGAACTAAAAATAATAATATCAACACCTACAACCCTACTCGGTTGTAAGCAAAAATATAATCATATTCCACCATAGAAATGGCACTGACAAGTTTATGTTCAACCATAGAAATGGTAGTCCTACTATCGACATAGCAATCCAGCCATACACATGGTAGTTAACTCAACAAAAGAAAACCCCATGTCATTACCCAATTTTTGTGACAACTCAGTTTTTGGAAGGAAAAAACAAAGCTACCGCCATACCAGTCGCACTAAGCATGCTCATGACCGCGAGCGCGGCTATTTAAATAGATTTTTCACGCTACAGAGGTGTACAACTTTACCCATGGTATGCAGTATTCCAGTTGCCTAGTATATCTCTATATCACTGCTCACTACCAAAGGTAAGCAGTCTAGAGTTCATGACGCAGCCTTTACATCATCTAGCCCTAACCTTGCACTAGCTCTGCGAATCATTATCCTCATTCGTCTAGATAATAATAAAAGAACACATCGAATGAGGAGCCTCACTCACCCAGATAGAAACCCGTTGAGTGAGTACCTCACTTCGCCCAGATAGAAACCAGTCGAAGTGAAGCATCCGTAGTTGTGATGACATACCTAACCAGTCATGCTTGCACTACTTCCGCATACTAATCATTCAAGGATATGGTTCAATAACTTAGTTAGCTACGACCATCCCACACTAGAACATATGGTTGTACGATGGGGTCTTAGTCCCGGAGTTGCTGGGTTTGGTCCTTAATCGACTACAGGCGAGAACTCCACCCTAGCTACTAGTGAGTCACAATCCTCACTTTTTCATAATACAATATAACTCGCCTGCGTCTAAAGAATAAAGTTTTTATTTCATTTTCATACAAAATGACAGAGGTATCTCCTCTGGACTATTTTCTAAATATCTCAAATTCTCAAATTAACATATTGTCCTTTTAGCAAATTTTTAGAAAATCTATCACTCTAGTTGCATTTATGCGATAATCGCACTCAAAAATTCCCAAATGACATTATATATTGCCTAACCCATAATATAAAGGATACAATAGTAAGAAATCAATATTTCAAGGAGACATATGCAACAAGTAGGATTTACAACTACCGATTTCCCAACAATAGAATTTTCATAGAAAACGTACATGCATGCGTAATAGAATTTACAAATCAAAGTACAATAACTAAAATACTGGAATAAACATGATAAATGGAGGTACTTCCCTTGCTCTTTTTTTTCTAGAAAAATGATTTTGTTGGTCGTTGCAATAATAGCCGAACCAATCGACGTCCAATTCAAAAACAGCCAGGAACGAATTAAATAACACCAAATAAAGTCAACAGTGACCAAAATTAAATATTTTTACATATTTAGGTATATTATGATTTTATATGAATTTAGAGACAAGTTTCATTTAATTTGGAGTTTTATAGCAAAAGTTATTAAGGTTTTATTTTAGTTCAGTTTAGAAAATCAAAGAAAATTAAGAAATACGCTTTCTAAAAGAGCAAGTGTAATCCCGAGCGTGTTGTCAGGACCCGAAAATGCATCTCAGAACCCTCGTGTATGCTTGAACTAGTCCTAGATCAAGAGCTAGCTCACATAGAAAACAAGTGATGAAATACCATCCATTTATTCGATTTAACTAAAAAGATCTCGAGTACAAATAATAATAATAACTGGACCTTATGGTCAACGCGTTTTTAACTTGCCACGCAGGCTAAAGAAACAAATAAACTCTTGCAGAGGAACAAAACTTCTTCAGAGCCCAATCAACATGCCCACATGCAATCGAGTGGAGAACGCATCCTAATCCGCAAAACCTTCATAGTCCTCCTTCTGAAAGAACTCTTGGGCAACTTGATATTCTTTAACTGCTGATTAAACAGAGGGCATAAGCCATGAGTACTTTTGAATGTACTCGGCAAATCGTAGGGAAATATATGCAAATAGTATTCATGCACGACCTAACAAAGGTTAGCTGTATGGTTCTTTTGCAGAAAGCAACATTTACGATAAATATAATAAATAGATTGAAATGCGTAGATAAAAACAATAATTAATAATTAAACAATTTCTTTGAAACAACTAGTTAACTTCCCATTCACTTCCCAACCAAACCATTGATAAGTGAATCCCCAATTCACCAATCGACACAAACCACCAAGTGAATGACCTGTTCACCAAACAAACTTTATAAAGTGAATGACCTGTTCACCAAACAAACATTATATTCATCAAGTGAACATCTCATCCACACTCCGACTCATTTAAAAGAAACTCTACCTCCTGTGTGAAATCCCCGAGCACGTCCATAACCGCGGACACGACTATTCAATAGTTTTACACTCTGCAGAGGTTGTGCGACTTGACCCACAAGAGATAATCAACTTATATTGTTCGTTTAACACACTTCCGAGGTGTGCGACTAAGTGATTATCACAAGGCTTTTACAAAGCTCTTTCTTAACCCAGTTCTGCCTGCTAAGGTTTCAACATTGAATATCTTTATCCAACCAAACAGGGCCCCCCTCTTGCGCCTCCGTGAGAATATGTTTTTCCCATAACTCACACTATCCATGACAGAACCAAAATTAAGACATTACTAATTAGTCAGCCAGGTCCGTCCCATACTAGACTTGTGGTTGTATGCAGTTAAGGCCCATTCAATGGCGCATGTGTTTAAGTCCTTGACAAATTACTCAAAGCGAGACTACCACAAAACCACAACATGTTACATCCACATCCCCACTATCCACCAACCACTGACCGAGCGAAAACCATTTTGTTTAACTAAAACCAATGACAAACCCTATCATGGCACATAAATTTTATCAAGAGTGGATCACCACCATAATTCCATATATCATTAAGTCAAGATTAATCATTAAGACACATGTGATGATGAACCCATCGTAACTAAGCAGAACTAAGCATCTATATGATACCCATATTGGTGATACAACTATGTCCAACTAAAATTATCCAGGCTAGGGTGCCAAAGGATTCATGGCATTCAATTAATCAAGAGAGGCATAATGACAATAGGTAACAACTAAGCCCAAAACAATTTATATAAAGATAGCATGCAGTTGCATAAAACAATATACTTTTGAAAGCAAATGTTCAATATGATCAAAGGACTATGCCTTGCCTTGGAATAAATCCTGGGATTGATCTTGATCTTGGTAGACTCCTCCTTGCTCAAAGCTTCTCGAAGTATCAACGTCTAATCGTAAACAAGGTAAATAAACCAAATAAATAAAAATAGAGGCAAGAAAAACTCCAAAAATTAAATAAAAATCTCATATAGATAGATCTTGAATTTAGAAGAATTTAGGAATTTGAATGGACTGAATCGGAGTTCGGATGCAAAAGATATGGGCTTTGGAAGATTGAAATCACATAAAATGATGAAAATCAACATTTATGGATTTACTGGATTTACTTTTCTAAAGGAAAAGGTAAATATGACGTCAGCTTACGTCATAAGGTATTTCGGCTGAAAAAGAAATTAAGGGAAAAAGGAGTTAGCCGTGGGACCCACTGGAAGTGGCTGGGTGTACCATGGATCGGGTTTACCAGACTTGGATCTCGGATTGGACTTGATGTACCACATGGCGCAGACCAAGGAGATGAATAGGATGCCACATGGGCCAAAAGGGTGAGATGGGCGCTGTCTTGGCTTGTGTGGCAAGGAAGGAACACAGAGAAGGCTTGGAGCAGCCATGGCCGATGACGAAAAGCTCGATGCCGAGGGTAATTGACTGTGAGGGAACTTCAGATGAAAGGCAAAACGAGCTCTAGTGACTAAGAGGATGCATCTAGAGGCGATGGTTTAGCAAGGGCGGCTCTAGCTTGTCGGTGGCAGCGACTTCGGCGGTGGAGAGCTCCACGAGTGTGGTGGTCTTGGCGATTCGAGGTCACCCGAAGTGAACCAGAGAGAGCACCGGGATGGGGAGTTCAAGAGGATCACAGAGGGACGCTCGGGACGACTGGAGATCGCACTACTACAAAATAGGCTATAGTAGACGCCCCATCACAGACGGTTCCTTTGGAACCGTCTGTGTTGGCCATTGCCGCACCTGCGGGTGGCGCGGGAAGAATATCACAGACGGTATTTTTTAGAACCGTCTGTGATAGTCATCTATCACAGACGGTTTGTAAATAGAACCGTGCGTGATATTACGAGCGGTTCTATTCACAAACCGTGCGTGATAATCACCCAATCACGCAGCGGTTCTATTTAATAACCGTCAGTAATATCACGAGCGGTTCTATTTACAAACCGTGCGTGATTTGGTGATTATCACAGCACGGTTTGTGAATAGAACTGTCGTAATATCACGACGGTTCTATTTACAAACCGCTCTGTGATAGATGACTATCACGAGATGGTTTTATTAAGAACCGCTCGTGATATGCCCATCACAGTATAAATTGAGCGCGACACATCCCTCGCCAAGACTACTACCATTTGTGCCTCTGCCACTTCTCCGCTGCCTTGGTTTGGATAAATATAATCAACTGCCCTCTCTGCGGGCTCCACTTAGATCCGTAGCTAGCTTCTCCTCCCCAGTGCCGTGCCACTTCCTCCCTAGCTCCTCCAACTGCGATTTCTCCCTAATTAAGCAGATGAAGTAATATCTGATTATCCTTTTTCCACTCTATTGATTAGTGAATTTCCCGACTTTGCTACTCTGTACATAGACGCTAATGTTTTGTTTTCTTTGTTGTATTCCTTAATCGGAAGCATAGGGTTTAGGTTTCAATTAATACTACTTGATGGGAAAAGGCAAAAGCGACGTACATCTAGCTCTCAATTTGATGGACCCTATTTGTAGAAAATAAAAAGCAAAACATGTAGCCTTTAATTAATCTGGTGTAATTCCTTTGTGCAACGATGAGACAAAACGAGTAAGTACGTGCAAAGAAGTGAAAATCTTAATCAGAACTAATTTCATGAGTAGTTTTCTAGAACAGATTAAAAAGAAGAATTTATGACACACCAAGATAAGTCACATGTGCAATGATGTATTTTATATTTCCTCCATTTATATCCATGAAGAAACGTCATCACAAAGTGGTTTATTGTTTCAATTATATGAAAGCGGATATACGCAAGAATCGCGGACCAACTGCTAGTTATTAATTAGGATCTTCCTCTTGTCTTTTGTCTCGTATCTAATCAACAATCATGCAGATAATCAATAATTATCCGCTGCGCCGACTTAGAGAGGAGAAGGTTGGACCCTTGCCCCTAGCGCCCAACACCGCCACCTCCTCCCCATTGCGCCACCTTAGAGAGGAGAAGGAAAGGAGAGGAATCGTATTTTCTTCGTGACCTCCGAGGGTAACGATCTATAACCCTTTATATTTGCTATAAATTAATCGCTAATCAATTTTGACACTAATTTGTTACATGCGTAGTGTAGATGGATCGAAACTGGATGTACAAAGCAGAACCGTGTGAGTCAAGAGTACATTAATGGCGTGGTTGCTTTTAGAAGAGCCGCTGAGCAGGATATGTTGAAGAAGGAGATAAATTTTATGTACTGTCCATGCATTGATTGC
The DNA here is from genome assembly GCA_036346405.1 of Phyllostachys edulis. Lineage (NCBI taxonomy): Eukaryota > Viridiplantae > Streptophyta > Magnoliopsida > Poales > Poaceae > Phyllostachys > Phyllostachys edulis. Next base: position 69,379,906 of record CM070550.1, read on the forward strand.
GGTAATTTGAAGATGTTTAACAACGCGACGCAAATAGAAGCGCACTTGATTCGAAGGGGTTTCACAAAAGGGTATACATGTTGGACCAGTCACGGTGAAGAGCAGATTATTACACATGAAGTTAGTAATGACGGCACCGCCGAGGAAGTCAACGATACGCCGGATGTGGACTGTACTGCTTTTGATGAGGATATGTCACACGATGACAATCTGGATCAGATGCTACGCGATGCAGAAGAGAACTACAGTGAGAGAGAGTTTTGTAAATTCGAGGGCTTAAGGGAGGACTCGGTGTGACCTTTGTTCCTGGTTGCAAGCGGAATATACAAGGTTGTCAACCGTGCTTGAACCGCTGAAATTGAAGGCAAGCAATGGTTGGTCCGATAAGAGTTTCACGGCGTTGTTAGGTCTCCTAGCGGACATCCTTCCGGAGGGAAACGTGTTGCCCAGCACCACCTATCAAGCAAAGAAGGTTATTTGTCCATTGGGAATGGAAGTAGAAAGAATACATGCATGTCCGAATGATTGTATCCTCTACAGTAAGAGTATGCGACATGCATGTATGTCCTGTGCAAAGCATCCCGATACAAGCGCCGAATCTTGCTAAGGTGAAGCAAGGACCTCTGCTAAGATGTTGTGGTATCTCGCCTATGATCCCACGTTTGAAGCGTTTATTTGCGAACGCAAAGGACGCAAGATTGCTGCGTTGGCACTCAGAGGAGCGTAGAGAGATGGAAAGCTAAGACACCTGCCGATTACGCCCGGTGGAGAAACTTCGATCGAGCTTCAAGAGTTCGGTCTTGAACCGAGGAACATAAGGTTAGGGTTGAGTCTGGATGGAATGAATCCTTTCGGTAACATGAGCAAATGACATAGCACTTTTGCCCGTGAATCTATGTATGTACAACCTTCCTCCTTGGTCGTGTATGAAGCGGAAGTACATTTTGATGTCACTACTTATCCAAGGGCGAAGCAACACGGGAATGATATTGATGTGTACCTAGCACCATTCTTTGGAAGATCTTGTGACACTTTGTGGAACGAAGGGAATGCAGGTATGGGATGCGTAAACGAGAGAACTTCACTTTACGCGCCATGTTGTTCTCGCACCATCAATGATTTTCCCGCCTTGGTAACTTTTCAAGCCAAGACAAAAGGAGCCAAAACTGTTCAAGACCGCTTAGATGCTACTGAGAGTGTATGGTGAACAACTCACGAAATCGTATATATCGTCACCATAGGTTCCTTTCAGAGTCACCCATACCGCAAGATGAAAAAACAATTCGACGGAAATAAGGAGAACGATTTAGCTCCAAGGGCTTTTAGAGGGAAAGAGGTCTATGATATGGTTAAGGATATCGATGTTGTGCTTGGGAAGGGACGTAAATTAAGAACCCGTGAGAAGAACATCTGGAAGAAGCGGTCAATTTTTTGGGACTTGCCTTATTGGGAGCACTTAGAAGTTCGCCACTGCATCGATGTCATGCACGTAGAGAAGAATGTATGTGATAGCTTGATTGGTCTCTTCTTTGAACATTAGTGGCAAAACAAAGGATGGTGTTAACGCATGCGGCGTGACTTGGTTGATATGAACATAAGGATCGAGTTAGCACCGGTAGAGACCGACACAGATTTAACGTACCTTCCCCAACTTGCTACACTCTATCCAAAGCTGAGAGAAATGAACTGTGCCAGAGCTTGCATGGAGTGAAAGTCCCATCTGGTTACTCCGCTAACATTAAGAACCTTGTTTCTATGCAAGATTTAAAATTAATTGGTATGAAGTCTCATGATTGTCATGTCTTCGATGACACAAATGCTTCTGTTGCAATTAGAAGTATCTTGCGGAACAAGGTCCGAGTGGCAATCTTGAGGTCAGTGTTATTTTTCAACTCAATTGCTCGGAAGATCATTGATCCCCAAGGACTAGATGCTCTGCAGCCGAGGTGGTGACCACTCTATGTCATCTTGAGATGTATTTCCCTCCATCATTTTTCGATATCATGGTCCATCTCATTGTTCACCTTGTGAGAGAGATAAAGATATGCGGACCCGTGTTCTTCGTCATATGTACCCGCTCGAGAGGTACATGGTAATTCTCAAGTCCTATGTACGGAATCGATCTCGACGGAGGGCAAGATCATCGAAGGTTATGCAACCGAAGAGGTCATTGAGTTCTGCGTCGACTACATGGCTCGTGGAACCGATAGGTGTGCCTCTATCTCGCCATGAGGGGAGATGGATGGTATCGGGACCATCGGAAGGAAATCAATAACTCCCGATCTTGATACATACGCCAAGCCCATTTCATGGTCTTGCAACACATGACCCAAGTGTCCCAGATATCGACGAGCACAAAGACATGGTGCGCCAATGTAATCCGAGACGGTCGGAGGTTTGGATCACGAGAGCACAACCGCTCGGTTCAATGAATGGTTAAAGGTGCAAATCATTGGGAGGTCATCAAGTGATGATCTGTTGCTATGGTTGGCACAAGGGCCACAATTTACATTTGTCACATGGCAAGGATACGACATCAATGGGTACACATTTTATCGGCATTCGGGATAGGAAGAGCTGATCCGAATAGTGGTGTCCGCATAGATGCATTGAAGATCGATGGGATGAGGAGCTCCTACTATGGGCAAATAGACGAGATATGGGAGCTCGACCACGTGCTTTTCAAGATCCCCTATTTGGTGCCATTGGGTCCATCTCGCCTGCAGTGAAGGTCGACAAGTATGGTGTCACTCTGTGGACCTCGAACGTGTCGGATATAAAGACGAACCATTCGCATCTTGGCTAACCAAGTTGTTCAAGTCTTCTATGTAACCGACCGGCAAATAAGAAGCGCCACGTAGTTCTTCATGGAAAAAGGAGGATTGTCGGAGTTGAGAATGTAGTGGACGAGGAAGAATACAATCAATTTGACGAGTTGCCTCCTTTCGGAAGCGGCATTAGGCTCGAGGAAGAACCCGGTGAGGAAGCTAGCTATATATGCGTCGATCATCATGAAGGCCTATATCTTAATTAAGAATTTACTCCAATGTAATTAATTTATTCCATAACATCATGTGTTATGGACTTGTAATCTCTCATATATTTTGATGTCAACGTGAAATTGTCATGTGTTGATGTGTTATGGACTTGTCATATTTGATATTGATGTCAATGTGGACGACATTGTAATGTGGAGTATCAAAATTGTCATCATACTTGATTTGAGTTGAGTTGAATTAGATATGAAATTTTGAAGTCAAATGTGTTATGAACTTGTTATGGACTTGTCATATTTGATATTAATGTCAATGTGTGGACGTACATTGTAATGTGGAGTATCAAAATTGGTTTCACTTGATTTGGAGTTGAGTTGAATTAGATATGAAATTTTGAAGTCAAATGTGTTATGAACTTGTCATCATACTTGTCACCAGGTTAGAATTCATATGGACTTGTCATAATTGTCATCATACTTGTCTCAAAGAGTTCACTATGTTTTCTCGTGATATTTATGTCTCACCGTGTTCAATATGTTTTGTCGGGATATCATAAATTGGCCTTAGGTTGTGAGGCTATCACAGACGGTTTTATTATACAACCGTCAGGTGGAAATATCACGAGCGGTTGAAATGAGAACCATCGTGATATTAATATCACGACGGTTCCATAATAGAACCGCTCGTGATATTCATATCACGAGCGGTTCTATTATGGAACCGTCGTGATATATATCACTGAGCAGTTCTCATTTCAACCGTCGTGATATACTTTTTATAAGGCGGAAACGCTAGGGTTTTCCTCTCACTTCTCACTTCCTCTCGCGCCCCTTACGCTCTCGCGCTTCGTTCGCCTCCTCTAGGGTTTAGGGCTCGCCACCGCCGACCACGACCTCGGGCCGCCGCCCGACATTGGTGCCCCGACCTCTGCCGCTGCCCCAACCTCGGCGCCGACCTCGGTGCCGCCCCGACCTCGGCGCCCGTTCACCTCCCAGTCAGTAAGCCCGACGTCGCCGCCGACCTCGGTGTCGCCGCCCGACATTGGCGCCTCCGACCTCGGCCGCCGTCCTCCTCCCGTGTCGGCCTCCTCCCCTCTGACCGGCCTTCTCCCCGCGCCGTCCTCCTCCCGTGTCGACCTCCTCCCAGCCTCCCTCCTCCCAAGATCGGCCTCCTCCCCCCACTAGCCTCCCCAGTTCTTGTGCGGCATCCTCTCTGTGAGTATTGCTCCTCTGTGGCGATTCGGTTGATCTTTGCATATATATATATATATATATATATATATATATATATATATATATATATATATATATATATATATATATATATATTTGATGCTAGTTGCAAATTAATCAGTGGGCTTTGTTGACATGCTCGTGATGAACTCCGTCTTATAATTGAGATTGAATGTGATAGTTAGTTCATACTTGAGCTCTATTGTATTACTTGCTTGTCAATATGTTGTCTTGTTAATTGGTTACTTTCGGTTCGACTCATAGTTCTATTGCAAATTGATCGAGTTGTATTGACTAGTTTGTGATTCTTCTAGTAGTATGTATGAGCTCATTCAACTTTTCATTTGCCATCTTGATCTCTGTAGTCAACCTCTGTTTGATCGAAGTTTAATCTGTTTTAGATTAACAGTTGAGATCATTTTGATTAAGCAAAGTATTGTTTAGAGCTCATAGTTTGAATTTATATTATCATATTCATTTCATGAAGAGTATAGACAATAGGATTGAGATGGCAAAGACTTGTTCTTTAGCTACTCTCCTTCTGAGAGCACATAATATCATCAATTAATATGTTGGAATAGTGTTTGTGCACCGTGAGTTCTTTTCCGGCATCCTCTCTGTGAGTATTGCTCCTCTGTGGCAGTTCGGTTGATCTTTGCATATATATATATATATATATATTTGCAGTGCTAGTTGATACCTTGATCTGTATTAGTTCTGATTTTTGAGTCTAATCTTCAAGATATTGCAAATTGATCGGTGGGCTTTGTTGACATGCTCGTGATGAACTCGTCTTATACTAAGATTGAATGTGATAGTTAGTTCATACTTGAGCTCTATTGTATTACTTACTCTTGTCAATATGTTGTCTTGTTAATTGGTTACTTTCGGTTCAGACTCATAGTTCTATTGCAAATTGATCGGTTGTATTGACTAGTTTGTGATTCTTCTAGTAGTATGTATGAGCTCATTCAACTTTTCATTTGCCATCTTGATCTCTGTAGTCAACCTCTATTTGATGGAAGTTTAATCTTTTAGCTTATGCAGTTGAGATCATTTGACAGTTAAGCAAAGTATTGTTTAGAGCTCATAGTTTGAATTTATATTATCATATTCATTTCATGAAGAGTATAGACAATAGGATTGAGATGGCAAAGACTTGTTCTTTAGCTACTCTCCTTACGAGAGCACATAATATCATCAATTAATATGTTGGAATAGTGTATGCACCGTGAGTTCTTTTCCAGGCATCCTCTCGTGAGTATTGCTCCTCTGTGGTAGTTAGGTTGATCTTTGCATATATATATATATATATATATATATATATATATATATATATATATATATATATATATATATATTTGCGTGCTAGTTGATACCTTGATACGTATTAGTTCGATTTTTGAGTCTAATCTTGAAGATATTGCAAATTGATCGATGGGCTTTGTTGACATGCTCGTGATGAACTCTGTCTTATACTAAGATTGAATGTGATAGTTAGTTCATACTTGAGCTCTATTGTATTACTTACTACTGTCAATATGTTGTCTTGTTAATTGGTTACTTCGGTTGACTCATAGTTCTATTGCAAATTGATCGGTTGTATTGACTAGTTTGTGATTCTTCTAGTAGTATGTATGAGCTCATTCAACTTTTCATTTGCCATCTTGATCTCTGTAGTCAACCTCTATTTATTTGGAAGTTTAATCTGTTTTTAGATTAGCAGATTGAGATCATTTGTGATTAAGCAAAGTATTGTTTAGAGCTCATAGTTTGAATTTATATTATCATATTCATTTCATGAAGAGTATAGACAATAGGATTGAGATGGCAAAGACTTGTTCTTTAGCTACTCTCCTTACGAGAGCACATAATATCATCAATCGCATTTCCTTAGAGAAGTAGGCTCGGGCAAAAGATTTGTATCACTAGTTTCTATCTATACAAAGATCACAAGAGAATTTGGTGGATTAAGGAGTGTTAGGAGTGTTAGAATAGAAGCTCGTGGATTAAGGAGTGTTAGGAATGTTAGTAGTCTCAGATGAGCTCATTCAACTCTTCATTTGCCATCTTGATCTCTATAGTCAACCTCTGTACTTCTTCCCGAGAGCAAGTAAGCGAGATGGCAGAGGCATCGTTTTCGCCGCCACCGACCCGCAGATGGAAGAGGCACCGACGAGGCCGCCAACACCGAACCCGCGCAGATGGAAGAGGCGCCGACGAGGCCGCCGTCACCGTCGGCGATAATGACACCAAGCGAGATGGCGAGGACAATCGAAAATGCCTACGGCCGGTGGTCATCACGGAGGTCAGTGACTTTGGGGTCCCTCTGAGTCCCAAGAGATCAGCGGCGAGATTCCGGACCATCTGCGGGATACTTGGAAGGGAACGGGTCCTCATCACCACACCAAGGTGGAAGGACCTGACGAAAGAAGCGAAAGGCGCGCTGTGGACAGAACTTTCAGAGAAGTTCACTATTCCAGAAGCACATGTGGCACGCGTGCGACGGACGGCGATGCTCACGATGGGTAAATCGTGGAGGACCTTCAAGAGCATTCTTGTCACGAAGTACGTGAACATGGGTCGACGCCTTCAAGCAGATATAGATTCTTGGCGTGGGAAGCATATGGGACACCTTTGTGGCTATGAAAACATCGGCGAATTTAAGGAGCAAAGTGCGGCGCACAAAGCTCTCGGACACTGAAACACTCACCCAGACAGACTTCGGCACCGCTGGTGCAGCGGGTAAATCGAGGAATGGGCGGCGGAGAAGGAGAACCCGTTTCCTGATGTCACAGACCCGCGTTCCCTAAGCTGGTTAAAAGCGAGGGCACAAGTCTCGTCTTCGGGCAGCATCTCCTTCACAAACCCGGCAGACTAGGAAGTGTCCCAACGTGTGGTAAGTATATCGAACTACTAAGTTGTTAATAAGTCCATAACTTCGTAGTGTCTATAATAACGTGATGACCTCTTGCAGCGTGACTTGATCGCCCAAGCTTCCCAAGGCTCCTTCCGTGCGAGCGAGGGAGAAGGATATACTATCTCTGACCTTGGGAAACAAGGAGCACCGGGTCGCACGCGAGGCCTTGGGGTTAACGTGCCTTGGATTCATGGATTCGCGGACGACTACTACACGTATAGGACTAGGAAGAGATCCAAGGCGAACACGACAACCGGTTAGTGCAGATGATTACTAACCAATTTCAAGTAGAGATGGCGGATTGCGAGTCAAATGGATATACTCATGAGCCGGTGTCGCATAAGCGCCCGCTAATTTGAAGACGGTCCTCCTCGGCGTCGGAGTGGCGTCGGCAAGATAATTGTGAACATGACGACGTCCGATTACCGATAGACGACATCAAGGTAACATACATCTATGGAATGCACCAAAGATAGACCCTAACGATGCCTTAGCTAATTGCGTGATCGCTTTGTAGGAGCCGATACTGTAAGCTCCAAGTGAGGATGGATGGGTCCTTTGTATTGAGGTTGCGCAGGATGGTGTATCCATACGAGGAAGGGCGGCAAAGACGGTGCCCGGTGGTGCACTGTTACGCCAAGGTCCAGTGGATATGGTACATGTCAATTTCGAGCCATCCATTTGGACATTTGCGAACAAAGAGATCACAACACTAGGGGATGCCGTCCTCTCTTTTATCCAAATGGCCCAAGAAGAACATCGCCTTGGAACCAAGAAGGTCGCGATCCGACACGACCATTCCTCTCCAACGGGACCTCGATGACTCCACCTCATGTTTAGCCTCAAAAGGCCACCTCTTGATTCCGTGGAGAAGACGCCAAGGAACAAAGAAAAGTGTGCCGACGATCGGTTCTGAGTCGTCTCACAAAAAACGATGCCAATCGCTAAGGCCAAATCGAAATCAACGAACGTTAAGCGCCTCCTAAGTCCGGAAGTCCGAGAAGTCCGGAAGTCCGCGATACCCGGAAATACATCATCGGAAAACCGTTGTGTTTATTGTGATAGATAATGCACGTTGGACATGCTTGTCGGGCTTTGCATGCACGGTACTTGGACAAGACCCAAAAGAAGGGTCCGATCATCGAATCACCGCCGACACGAGGACAAGCATTTCTTCAACGGACGAGGTACTTCGTCGTGGGCTTCAATGATTTATTTGAACTATTCAACCTCGTTGGCCTCGATGTCTCGCTTCTACGATGTTGGACATCGTAAGTCGCGCATAATCAAGTTCTACATTCATCTAATACCGATAAATATCACAACTCATTGCTTATGTATAGATACATTGTAAAATGTCCGGAATGGAAAGAACCGGTGGGTTTCTCGACCCACACGTGGTATCGTTGCAAACCATCCTACAAGACTCGTCCTTCGTCGAGAAATACATAACGAGGTCATTGCTTCTACAGAGGAACATGAAGTACATAGTGGTGCCCTACAACCAGGGGTAAGTGTCACTACTTGCTATACAAATTTCATTTGTACATTATACGCAGCACGAACTTAGGTTTAATGACTATAGCGACATACATGAGTAGGTACCATTGGATCCTTTTAGTTATTATACCCAAGAGGAACCATGTGATATACCTTGATTCCCTAAACCGCAACAAGCACGACTTCAGCACTCTAAGAGGAATACTCGAGAGGTATGCTCATTTCCTCCTTACATAACTCTATTGTAGTCTTCATTCGTTTGAAATGGCCGAGGATAACTTTTTCGAATCATGTAGGTCGTTCATCAATTATGTTGCCAACAAAGGAATATACGATGGAAAGAGCGCCCAACTAACACACATGATGGATTTTCCAGTACGTGCTACAACACAATAATACTATATCATACTTCATAATAACGCGTCTCGAACTGACTATACCTATATATGTAATTCTATTTTTGCGGTGCCGCCAAAGAAAAAGATGATGAGTTATGTGCAATCTCGTCTGCTATCATATGCACTAATCCTTCTGACTAAGAAGAAGGATCACGAGGTTTGTCAATCTCAAATAATTATTTCCTAATTATAAATTTAAATATATATAGCTTACCACTTTACTCTTAATTGGTAGCGACAGGTCTTGGATTTACAATGTGATTCACTCATTGCGGAAGAGATCAAGGACATTCGAGGGAAGCTCTGCGCCTTTATCAACTCAGAAATCATTAACGACAACGGAGAGTTTCACTCCGTCGCCAACCCAGAGCATCACCCCACTAAAACCTCTCAACGCAAACAATTGTAATCTAGTTGTAACTATAGCGACAATACTTGAACAAATGCGATCTTTTGTAATTTATTTTGAGTAATGATCACTTTGAGTTGTCATGGCTGCTTGAATCTGTTATTGTGAAATGCTATTTTTGTGATTGCTTGAATCTGTTTCTGTGAATGCTTGTTTTCAGAGGGCATGGCTAGCAATTCCGAGGCTAGCCAGAAAACAACAAATTGTAAGGGTATGAGCTATCACAGACGGTTTTTGTTAAAACCGCTCAGGAAGGCAAGTATCCTGAGCGGTTTTGATTGCAAACCGTTTGTGATAGGAGAATATCACTGAGCGGTTCTATATAAAAGCCGTGCTCGTGATAGTCACAAATCACGAGCGGTTTTATTTAGAACCGCTCGTGATATTCTCTATCACGCAGCGGTTTTATTTAGAACCGCTCGTGATATTCTCGAATCACGAGCGGTTGTTAGTTGAAACCGTCAGTGATATTTTGACTTCACAGAGCGGTTTTGTACCGCTCGTGATAATATCTCGTTATCACAGACCAACAAACATAGGCGGTTCGAAACCGCTCGTGATGACGGTTCGAACAAATGCGTGATGTCTGTTCTGTAGTAATGTCGACCTCACCGGCGGCGATTCGAAGATGACCGAAGGCGGGGAAGAAAATTCAAATAACAAAAAGAAATTAGCAAATGCACTCGAAAAAATTCTAGAAAATATATCCAAGCACATAGAATCCAAATAAAATAATTTTGATAATAGTTGATGTTGATATTATTCATATTAAATTGTTTTTGAACTCTGAAAATTCCAATTAAGCTTTAACTTTAGTAGAAAAATTCAAATGGTTATTTTTTTAAAACTTTAAAACAGACCAAATTTTTGGGATGTTACAAACCTACCCCCCTTAAAAGGAATCTCGTCCCTGAGATTCGGGCTAACTAAAGAATAGGTTCAAACCAAACCTTGCTCACTCTTCCAAAAGATTTCTCTTATGAGTAAACAAAGTTTGCAACCGACACGCGTCTAACCTAAAGACTTACGAAGTTTAACGCGAACTACTTGAACTTCTTCTGCAGTGACATGATTCAGCCTTCCTCTTGCTGCAGTTGATGGAGTCATAGTAGCTTGATTTGGAGTCTGAGGCATTCCTCTTCCTGCTCCTAGCAAAGATGTCCAGACTGGTGTAGCTCCCAAATTGAAAGGAATTGGTATCAGCCCTCGCTTTTGTGGATACTTGCTAGCATAATGACCTTTCTCATGGCAGTTGAAACAAGTAAGTCCTGCTGTTGGATTGTTGTAACGAACATGCGATCGAGCATTGATTACGGCTTTTGTAGATCATTCTGATGAACTTCATACTACATCATCTTTCTTTTACGAGATTCATCCAACTCCCGACGATTCTTCACAGGTTTAATAGGTAAGATAGAAAAGCAATGTAGTTGAGAGGGAATAGCACAATAGATGAGATAGAACAGGATAGAGAAGACAGGAACAACTTAATTAGGGGAAACAGATTATACCCAAAGGCAAAAGAAGACACAGCTGGAACGCTATGAAAGAACAACTGAACTCTTCAAATTAAAGCCTTAGTGTGACTGCAACAAAATGATTGACATCAAAACTGCAGCTCTCGCTTACACACAATCCAAATAAAGATCTAATTGCAACAACGACCTAAGAGCGCTACTAAAACTCTAATAGGACGGCTTCCAATCTGAACTAGAGGACGAAGATTCTTCAAACTCAACCAGGATGAACCGACGAAGATACTCTTGACGGTTGCCGATGGCTTGACTTCTTTCTTCCGGACTAGAGGAATTAATGAGGTGAGAAAGTCAAATTAAGATTATAAAACAAAATTCAGCAAAGACGAGGAATAAGATTTCTATCACAAGATGAGAATAGAATAGATTAGGATAAGAATAGAACAAATCGAGATGAGAAAAGAATAGAGTAGATGAGAGAAGAATAACCACTTAATCAAGTTAAGTTGATTTGATTTAGAAAATAAATTTTGAAGCTTTTAGCTAAAACGAGCATGCTAACTAAGTTTGCATTCTATAGTCGATATGGCTCGATACCACCTCTGTCGGGACGAAAATGCATCTCAGAAACCTCGTGTATCTTTGAACTAGTCCTAAATCAGTAGCTAGCTCACACAGGAAACAGTGATGAAATACCATCCATTTATTCAATTTAACTAAAAAGATCTCAGAGTACAAATAATAATAATAACTGGACCTTATGGTCAACATTTACTTAACTTGCCACGCAGGGCTAAAGAAACAAATAAACTCTTGCAGCGGAACAAAACTTCTTCAAAGCCGAATCAACATGCCCACAAGTAATCGAGTGGAGAACGCATCCTAATCCGCAAAACCTTCATAGTCCTCCTTCTAAAAGAACTCTTGGGCAACTTGATATTCTTTAACTACTGATTAAATAGAGGGCGCAAGCGATGAGTACTTTTGAATGTACTCAAAGAAACAAAGAGGGAAATGTATGCAAATAGTATTTATGCACTACCGACAAAGGTTAGTCAGATGGTTTTTTTGCAAAATGCAGCATTTACGATAAATACAATAAATTGGTTGAAATGTGTAGTTGAAAATAATAAAAAATAATTAAACAATTTCTTTGAAACAACTAGTAAACTTCCCAACCAAACCATTGATAAGTGAATCCCCAATTCACCAATCGACACAAACCACCAAGTGAATGACCTATTCACCAAACAAACATTATATTCATCAAGTGAACATCTCATCCACACTCCGACTCATTTTAAAGAAACTCTACCTCCTGTGTGAAATCCCCGAGCACGTCCATAACCGCGGACACGACTATTCAAATAGTTTTACACTTTGCAGAGGTTGTACAGCTTGACCCACAAGAGACAATCAACTTATAATGCCCGTTTAACACACTTCCGAGGTGTGTGAATAAGTGATTATCACAAGGATTTTACAAAGCTCCTTCTTAACCCAGTTCTACCCGCTAAGGTTTCAACACTGAATGTCTTTATCCGACCAAACAGGGCCCCCCTCTTACGCCTCTATGAGAATATGTTTCTCCCATAACTCACACTATCCACGACAGAACCGAAATTAGACATTGCTAACTAGTCAGGCAGGTCCGTCCTATACCAAACTTGTGGTTGTACGGTTAAGGCCCAGTTCAATGGCGCACAGGATTAAGTCCTTGACAAATTACTCAGGTGAGACTACCAAAAACCCACAACATGTTACATCCACATCCCCACTATCCACCAACCATTCGCCCGAGCGAAAGCCATTTTGTTTAACTAAAACCAATGACAAACCCTGTCAGGGCACACAAATTTTATCAAGAGTGGCTCACCACCATAATTCCATATATCATTAAGTCAAGATTAATCATTAAGACACATGTGATGATGAACCCATCGTAACTAAGCAGAACTAAGCATCTATACGATACCCATGTTGATGATACAAATATGTCCAACTAAAATTATCCAGGCTAGGGTGACAAAGGATTCATGGCATTCAATTAATCAAGGGAGGCATAATGACAATAGGTAATAACTAAGCCCAAAACAATTTATATAAAGATAGCATGCAGTTATATAAAACAATATACTTTTGAAAGCATAGGTTCAATATGATCAAAGGAATATGGCTTGCCTTGGAATAAATCCTAGGATTGATCTTGATCTTAGTAGACTCCTCCTTACTCAAAGCTTCCCGAAGTATCAACGTCTAATCGTAAACAAGGCAAATAAACCAAATAAATAAAAATAGAGGCAAGACAAACTCCAAAAATTAAATAAAAATCTCATATAGATAGATCTTGAATTTAGAAGAATTTAGGAATTTGAATGGATTGAATCGGAGTTCGGATGCAAAAGATATGGGCTTTGGAAGATTGAAATCATATAAAATGATGAAAATCAACATTTATGGATTTATCGGATTTACTTTTCTAAAGGAAAGGTAAATATGACGCCGATTACGTCATAAGGTATTTCGCTGAAAAGAAATTAAGGGAAAAAGGAGTTAGTCGTGGGACCCATTGGAAGTGGTGGGTGTACCATGGACCGGGTTTACAGACTTGGATCTCTGATTGGACTTGATGTACCACATGGCGCTGACCGTGGAGATGAGTAAGATGCCACATGGGCCAAAAGGGTGAGATGGGTCTTGACTTGGCTTGTGAGGTGGCAAGGAAGGAACACAGAGAAGGCTGGAGCAGACCATGGCCGATGACAAAAGCTCGATGTCGAGGGTGATTGACAAATGAGGAACTTCAGATGAAAGGCAAAACGAGCTCTAGTGAGTACGAGGATGCATCCGAGGCGATGGTTCAAACAAGGGCGGCTCTAGCTCGTCGGTGTCGGCGACTTGGCCATGGAGAGCTCCACGGGTGTGGTGGTCTTGGCGAGTCAAGGTCACCCGAAGAGAACTAGAGAGACTACTGGGACGGGGAGTTCAAGAGTTTCACAGAGAGACGCTCGGGATGACTGGAGATCGACCTCACCAGCGGCGATTCAAAGATGAAAAGAGGCGGGGAAGAACCAAGGTAACGACATCTCAGTGGCCGAGAGAAAAAGGAGAAGGAGGGGATTGACTGAGGAAGACATGGAACACATTATGTCATGCAAAGAATGGCGGAGGATCTCTCCGGTTAATAGATCGGGGTGGAGCGGCGGCGATCATTTTGTCGAACGAAGACGAAAACGACAAACGAGGCTCCTCCGAGCAGAGTGGGTGCAAGCACGGTGTAGCCCTCGCTATTGCGAACCCAACGCCGGTGGAAGCTCGGGTAGAGATGCACTGACGGCGATGAATTTTGATGATGAAGAGCTTCGGCGGTTGGCTCGGTTCTTCAGCGATTGCAGCACGACGAAGATGAACCCGGGATTGAGAGGTTAGGGCTTCGGTGGAGAAAGATGGGGCGAAGAAATTGACACGTGGGAATCAGTTTATATAGCACTGGAGGAAGGGAATCCCAACTGAAGCCGGCAGCGCAAGACGCGTGAAGTTCTCGGACTCAAGGAGTTTGGTTCTGCAATGCTAGAAGACAAAGGGGACGTGGCGAAGGCGGTCCCACATGCAGCGACAAAGAAAAAGGAAGGTGCGGATGCAGCTTGGGTTTCGGACACACGCAAAGAAAAAGGAAAGAGGGCCAAGGAGATGGGCTAGCGGCACTGAGTGAAAGGAGGATGCGGGCTAGCGGAGGAAGCTGGGCCGGCTCGGAAAAGGATTGGGCTGAGCGAAGGAGTTTCAGCTTAAGAGATTAATCTGAGATTTAATTAGTTTTTCTTTTTAGAAAATATCAAAAAATTCAAATAAAAAAAGAAATTAGCAAATGCAGTCGGAAAAATTCTAGAAAATATAACCAAGCACACAGAATCCAAATAAAATAATTTTGATCATATTTGATGTTGATATTATTCATATCAAATTGTTTTTGAACTCTAAAAATTCCAATTAAGCTTTAACTTTAGCAGAAAAATTCAAATGGTTATTTTTAAAAAAACTTTAAAATAGACCAAATTTTTGGGATGTTACACGTGTTCTAAAGAGGTTTACGCTTTCCAATAAGGGAAAACGTATTCTTCTCATAATTGAAAGCGTATTTTCTATTTTCATTTTAAAAACCGATAAGTGGGGCCCACTATCATGAATGACTCGGTCCACAAGCACAGTGCGTGGACCAAAGGTCTACACATGTAGTGCATTGGTTCATGTGGTGGATTCACTGTGCTCTTAAGCCGTAGAGCCCACATGTCATAGACTCAAATAAGAAAGCATTTTGATTTAAGTTTTCTTTAAACTAATGACTTGGTCCCACATGTTAGTGACTTAGTAGGGTTTAACTAATCGTTTAAAACATGGCTTTGCACTAATGACTGGGATTAGGCAAGCGATGACGAGCTCTGATGCTCATCACCATTGTCTTGGGGTGGTGGCACTCGTGCCCACGCGTCTCGGCGTGGTGCTTCACGAGACCGGAGAGTGCCCAAACAGACCTCTATGCTATTGCGCACTCATCGCACCGAGAAGCGAGGCTAGAGGTGACCTAATGCGGTGGCGTGCCAATGGTGAGTGGAGGAGCGAATCACGCAAAGAGCCAAAGCTCAAACGAGCCTCGCTCTCTACAATCTAATGCGCGACATCATAAGCATCTACATGCTACTAGGGTGATACGAGAAGGACGCGGAGGGGCCGAGGTGGGTCGGGATGAGCTACCGACGACGAGTCGAGGCGACGAGGTGGGTTTGCGATGGAGAAGAAGCGTGGTGAAGGAGAGCTTTGATTAATGGTCGGAGAAGTTCAAGGAGGTCCAAAGCGAGGCTTCAGTGCACAAAATCGGCCGAGTGTAGTGGATCTCAAGCGAGGCTTGAGGCGACTTGCCCGATTGGAGGTGAGGAAGAAGGGTCAATACGGGAGATCTTGTGGATCAAAGGCTAAATTGAGTGAGGGGATTGCTTCTAGGTGATCTCGAACGCGATATGACGTGAATGAATTTCTTGTACAGTTGCTCTTTGAGTTGCTTCTTCAATTCGGCTAATTCGTTAGATGCCATTCGATAGGGTCGCTTAGATATATGTGGGAGCCCCTGGGTTATTTGATGTGATGGTGGCCCGATCTTCCGAAAGGTACTGATAAGTCGATTGTGGAGAACTCGACATTGATGATCCAAAGGCTCCGACCAAAACAGATCGAACCCCTCGCAATCACTACACCACTGCTCCGTTGGTTATCAACCGTGCCGAACGCGGTTGACCTCGCCAAGAAGGCTATCTCCTGCAAGTTTAATCGAGAACACAAGCAAGAGAGTAGAAGATGCAATCTTTAATTATATTGCGAATAAATCTTTAAGCTCATAAAGTTGGGGTTTCTCAACCGAACAAGCGGCGAAACTGCTATGCAGAATAATCCTTAAGAAAAACCCAAGGAAAACTAAAGGGGTGTGGCCTCCTTATATAGGGGAGGGGGAGCCATACATGGAAAAGAACAAGCAGGGTGGTACTAAAGGTCGCGGTTTACTGTTCACGTGAACAGTAACCACGCCCCAGGTGGTCCGCCAGCAGGTGGGCCAAGTTCAATATGATTACAAAGCCCAGTTTGGCCTAAACAAGTGATATGACGCCTTCTTTTAATTATTGCGATCAGTCCAGAAGGAATTTGGAGGTGAGGCCAGATCAGTTGGAAAGAGGATGAAATCAGCTTTCCATCAAGTACTCGTGGACCTCCAACGGACGCCGTATGTGAAAGTTATGGGCGTTTGAAGGCAGTCTGTCGACTGATTCCGAACTGATCGACCAAAATGTATCCAAATTTTGAACTCCTGATTGGCACATGCAGTAGCACCATGGCATGTAAACATAGTACCATGGCATGTAGACGTAGCACCATGGCATGTAGACGTAGCACGATCCAATTGGGTAATATGGTGTTGCAGTAGCCGAAAGTCCTATTGGAGAGGATGTTGTTGAAGTAGAGGATGCAAAGTCAAAGCAGTCGAAGCAAATGGTTGCATCCTTAGGGTCGGTGTCCTCATCATTATTTCCATAAGACCGAGACCCGCTCGAACTTAAGGAGATAACTCAGAGCTTCCAAGTTAATGGATTCTAAATTAACTCCATCTAAATGAGAGTTCTTTGTTGAAACTAGAGCCCTGATAATCATGCGTACTGCTCCTCTGCAAGCACTACATGATTATCGGTTCTCTAAACAATCAAGGACCACACTTAATGAGTTAAAATGGAATCCATAAACAGTAAGCATGAGATCACGTTGGCTCCTAAGATCAGTGACCAACATGCCCCAAACTCACCTATAGCATTGATCACATCCATACAACATTCAAACATTCAAAGCTCAAAAGACTTACAACATAATAGTTCAAGTTTAACTATTACAAGTGGCTCAGTCGGCCAAAATTTAAAAGAGAACAATAGTAGCAGCAGAAGCAAAAATTAATAAACCAAAGTCCAGCATGGCATGCCCCATAACCCATCAGCAATCGACTGGGAGTTAAATAATAGCACTACTCGTCAGTGTCGCCTAAACCAACACCAATGAGCTCATCGGGCTCACAGTCTTCCTCACCTGAAATTGCAGCAACCGGATTGAGTACAAAGTTGTACTCGCAAGTCTTACACAAATAAAAATTAGTTATGCATAGAGGTTGTTCCAAAGGATAGCTCATATTGGCTTAGTTTTGCGAAAAGACGCAATAATTTTAACAACCTACACATACTAGTTTTTCAATTGCCATTTTGTAAACAGATTTGAATTAGAAGTAAAGAATGTAAATAAGTGATAAATTGAATAACAAAAGAATCAAACAAACATCAAAGTGGCTGCCCACTTTGATACAACAAAATGCATGAACATCCCATTCATGTCGAATACCAACAACATTCACATTTTAAATACCGAGTCTAACAATAGTAACTCCCGAACTCAAGCGGTTGTCCATAACCATGGACACGGCTATTTGAATAGATTTATCTCTGCAGAGGTGTACTACTTTACCCACACGACTCGATTAGCTTGTAAGCCTCCGAAAATAGCATACTTCCTTAGGTATGCCGGCCGGGGAGAATCGAGATACGGTCGTTTTTAGCAAGAAGACCCTATTGAGCTAAGTCCCCCATGTGAGATGGATCCTTTCCTAGTACAAGCATCTGATAGCACTTGCTAGGGGGCTCACAAGTTGTATTGGAAATACCGACTTAATATACATAAAGAAAATGGTGCATCTCTTGCACTCTATAGAAAAATTACATCGGCTCCTAAGGAACATAGGATTTCACGGTCACTATGTCCTCACACCACCATGAGACTTAACACAATAAAACCTTCCCCCTACTTAACCGTACAGTACCCATATCCCATGTGTGGTAGCACGAGTGTACTTTAATCAACGACGTTACCAAAGTTCGGTCCTTAATGGTCCGAACAAGACATCCACATACCCAAATCTCGTGCACAAAGGCACCATCACTTGCCAACACTTGTCCAGACCCTAAAAATCATTTAAAATGACAAACTTTAATTTAGAAAGCATATGCGAATATCTGGATCAAAAAGAGTATAAGAAGGTGTATGTTTCCCAAAATAGTCGGGTTAATCCCGACAATCAAACTACCGTTCTAGACTTGCATGGCTAAGCAAACTCGAACAATATATTTCACACATCCTAACTTAAGCACATGGTACTGGAATAATTCAAGGATAACCTCATGATGTAGGATATAGCTAACTACTCATCACAAAAATAGCGACATAGCAAAATAAGCATGCAAGCAATTATCATTGCACTAACTTAACAAAATTGGGATCAAATATGATGCAAAAGAAAGTTTAAATGATGCTTACCTTTCTAGTAGCTCACTTGCTCACTCTCAGTGGCGTATGAGTCCATATCAATTTCATCGGAATCTAGAGAAATAACGATATCGATAAACCCCGAGAAACACTTCAAAAATCAAATTGCTCAAAAATGAATGATTTTTCTACAGTGACTAGTGCATGATTTTAGATGAAAACAGGTGAAAGATTTATTCAAATTGGAGTTAGTGTGTGAAAGTTATGGCTATTTGAAAATCAGATTTCAATATGTTCAAGTTCAAGTAATTTAATTATTTGGCCAAAATTTGCGGAACAGTAGGGGATACAAGGATTATATAGATAAATAGGGAATATTTTTATAACTCCAAAACATTTGTGTTTAACTCATTTGGAGTTATGAAGGATTAGTTATGTAATTTCCAAGTTAACAGCCTTTTCCTATTGTAAAGATAATAGGTTTATGGATCATTCTCCAAAATATAAATTTTTGCTAAAGAGAAATGTTTGAAACCAATTTCATAATAAAGTTCATTAAGAATGAAAATTATCATATTCGGTTTCATCCATTTTGGAGCTGAGGAGAATTAGTTATGTATTTTTGAAGTTATTCAAATTTCTAGTGTGTCAATAATACGTTTTGGATTTTATAACGCATTTACTCCTTTTCTCACCGAGGGCTGCGCTAGCCTCAGTCTCAGATAGTGGGGCCCTGTACAGCACCATTTCTCAAATCGTTTACCGATTCAAATGTGTGCTGACAAGTGGGCCCGCCGCGTTAGTGATTCACTGCAGCGCGCGCGATTGACGTTCGGACCATGGTTGTGAGCCATTAGATTAAGATCCAACGATCCACAATCATGGTGTGTTCGGACGGTCCGAATGGCCTAATTGATCCTGATCGTCTATTTCGCATCGAACGGTCCAGATTCGTGGCGCGTTCAAACGGTCTGAATGACCCAATTGATCTGGACAGTCACTTTTAAATCGGACGCTCCACAAAGGTTCTAGTAGGGTTTGGGCTAGCCACGAGAAAAGGGCACGGGGCTTAAGTGGCTTAGGTCCACAAGTCATACACGGTTGCTAAACAAATCCGCAGCTAAACGTGTTTTTCGACCAAGATCTCGCAATTAAAAGCTAATCATCACCAATAAATCATGATGATGCCGCTATAGGATTGTTGGGCGTTCCGACAAAAATGGCCCGGTGATGACCGGAGCCTCACCGGCGTTCCCGGGCACGGTGGTGTGATCCAAAGGTATGAATGAGTTCGCAATAAGCTTGCGCACCTAAAGGAAGTGGTGGCAGCGGTTGGGATGGCCCGAAACGGCGGCTAGCCGGCGGTGAGCAACGATGACCTAAGGCTTAACATGCATGCGAGGGTACAGTGGTGTATTGAGCAAAATAATGAATGAGTGAGCTACTGGTGCACTCTAAGGAGCTTACCAGTGGGTTGAAGTGGCCGAAGAAGCTCTGAGAGTGATTGACCATGGTAATGGCGGTGGTGGCGGTGCGGTTCACGAGAAGGAGTCGCCCTGGGCACAACCAACGACAGCCAAAGGGTGAGAAAGTTTGAAGGTGACTAGAAGATGGTGACATTGCATGCAATCGGGAAATGGCTTACCCGATTGACAAAAGATGACGAATAGGGTTCTTGGCCGCCAAAAGGGAGAACACCAAATTCACTAGCTCCTGTGAAGCAAACGAGCAATAAGTTGAGGGGAACACTTTGTTAGACCCTAAGGCACAAAGTGACGTGGAAGAGATGGAGAGGATCTCACCAGATCGAAGGTGACCAAAATAGGTTGCTTGGTACGCGCTCTGAAAGTTCCAAAGGCACGATTGTGCCCCGTGAGCTTCAAACAAAAACAAGACTGTGCATTAGCACAAACGGAAATGGCAAGGAGAATAGAAGCTAAAGGATCTCTCGATAAGGTCTTACCGAAAAGATGAGCTTGAGCAAGCCTCCCTCCCCTCAGTCAACAGAGGAGAAGTGAGGGAAATTGATGGACATGGAGAGGGTTTTAACCCGGGAAGAAGACGGAAATGTAGGCGGTGTTACAAGGAGGAGCTCCAGGAGTGGTCGAGAGGGGCGGTGGCTCACGGCGGTGACGGCATGTAGCAGGTCTCGCGCGGCGCGTGGCACTCACGCTCTGATCATGGCAGCACGCTAGAGAAGACGCCTCCGACAAGTGGGTCGGCGCAACACAGCACAAATGAGGAGCGGCTCGGGTCGAAAGGCCGCTATGCGTTAAGTGGTTTTGATCAAGGCCGCTTGATCGCGAATGAACGACTTAGATTGATGGCCCGCTCGATCGTCCGATCGGACAAATCACAAGGGCCACATGATCCCAATTGGGCGGCTCAGATTAGTTGGGCCGTTCGGACTGTCCGAACGGTCCAGCACGTTTGCATCATTCGATGACGAATGGACGACTGAGATTAGATGGGCCGTTCGGACTGTTCGAACAGCCCGCTGATTTGGACCGTTGAATTTTCATCAAACAACTCGTGCGATGGGTTTAATTAGCGCAGTTAGGAGGTTGGGTCCAGCCAAATGGCTTGGGTTGGGTTCAAGTCTAAAGAACAGTGCCGCGTTTGAGTTTAGGGTTTGACTGAGTTTTAAAACAAACCGACCCTACTTTGACTAGTCCTCTAAAAATAGGAATATTTTTTCTAAAATCCTGAAATAAATCACGGATGTTCCTGAGAAGGTGTAGAGTCCCTAAAAATTACTAAACCTCACTACTCATTAAA
The DNA here is from genome assembly GCA_036346405.1 of Phyllostachys edulis. NCBI lineage: Eukaryota > Viridiplantae > Streptophyta > Magnoliopsida > Poales > Poaceae > Phyllostachys > Phyllostachys edulis. Next base: position 69,401,453 of record CM070550.1, read on the forward strand.
ATATTTTATACAAAATAAATCCACAACCGAAATAGATTGATGGATTGAGTTTGAATTTTCTAGGGTTTGAAAACAATCCCAAAAATTTGGGAAAAAGTATCTTAATTCAAAATAATTATTATAGTATTTGTATAAATTATCTCCAGAGGAGCTTTAGTAGCATTGGTGGCAGTTTTGTTCTTGAGTTTACTTCTTTAAGTGTAGGTTCAAGACTTGCACAAGATTTCCCAAGTGCAATATCCAATGAAATGCTTGAAAACAATGATGCATGCTCATGAGATGCATACTAATTATTATTAATAAACTTAGGGATGTGACAATATAGGTGATGTCCAGGGTATCTAATCAATGACAAATTCCATGTCTTGATCCGGCAGCATTCCTGGCAGCTCATCTGGAAACACATCGGGATATTCGCATACCACGGGTACTTGACTAAGCTATGAAATTGAGATAGAGTTAAGCATGGGCTGCTATGATGGAGCAGCATATGCGGAGGTAAAATACGACGCACTCTTCGTCAGGGTTGACTAGAGAAACCGCTTGATTCGCACAATCGATTATTCCTTGATGTTTGGATAATCAATCCATCCCAAGGATTACATCTAACCCAGGGGTGTGGGGTCCCCAAAATTGAATCCGTTTCAAGTCAGTTGATTGCACAGAAGGCACAATCCTTAACAGCAAACGAAAATGATTTCAAGTCCCCAGATATGTGTGTCATGTTAGCTCTCAAGGATCAGTGGCTGACATGCACATATCCAACACAACATGGATCACATCCATACTTAAACATGCAAAAATATTAGAGGCATTATTATTTCAATCCCAACAAAAAGGACCATATGGCCCGATTTTTGCATAAGTGGCCGACCGACCAAATTTAATCATAAAACAATAAATGGCAACGGAATAAAACATGGAAATAAAGGTAAATTACCAGGTTGGGATGCCCAAACCTACAAGCAACCAACTGGAGTTAAAGCCTATTGGTGATATGCCCTAGAGGCAATCATAGAGATGATTGTATCACGTCTATGTTTATGGGTTATTGAATAAATGTTATTCTGTTCCTTGGATGAATCATTCGTTATAAGATTAACAAGTATGTGACTTGTTGGTGAAGCTCATTTAACTTATATGATGTCATTTTAAAAGTATCCCTAGTCGGATGCCACTGGTCAGAACATAAGTGACTTATCGACCAACACATGTATTGATTAATGACCATGTTTCACCGGTCATGGATATAGGGATATCGAATCAATAATGTGAATACATGTTAGAGAACATGGGGTTGGATTGACCCACCTTGAGACACTGCTGAGATCGTTAAGATTTCATGTGTCGTCAGTTGGTTTCAAGCAATGATGATGTATAATCCTTAGACCTGAGATCAACATGGTTTCCTACATTTGTAAGAGTGTACTTTGGGGTTGTTAAACGCTACTCGTGAATTCAGGTAGTTATAAAGGTAGCTTTCGGTATGTTTGTGAAACATGTGGAGGAATATGGTGGTGGGATATGGATTTGCCCTCCTAACATAACAGAAGAGATATCTCTGGGCCCCTCGATGTGGTCGGATAAAGAAAGTGCATGGCTATGCCACTAGTGGTCGAAGAGTTCGACCATGTCAAGTTATTCAACACGTGATTGAGAAAGTATTGAATAGTCCATGGATGACATAAATCTCACGTAGAGTTCAACCAGATATCATGAGGCAAAGGGAGAATACATGAGCAGGTCTTTCAGTTCGATCAGATACGGGCTAGTCGTATGGGGATACGAGCTGGTCGTAGGCTGGTTGAACATGATCACTTACTGATTGTGAACTGGTCGTAAGGAGTTACGGACTGGTCATGACAATATATGAACTGGTCGTATAAGGATACGAGCTAGTCGTAAGTGATAAGGACCTACTTGTAGATCATATTGCATTAAGATTCATCCGATATAATTTGTGTGTATTCGGGAATCGTTATATCCTACTAGGAACCGCTAACGACTCATGATCAAAAAAGAGTTTCCGAGTCACAACCGATTATGCATGAACCTACTTAACGGGTTGGAACAAACATGTTCGGATAGGATCCGTCTTGGGCACTTTATAAGGAGATGCATAAGGCTATTGGGATAGATACGTGATAATGTGAGTTGCCCTACCGAAACCCTAGTCGCTATCTTCTTAAGAGAGCCATACTGTGCGACTTGGTGCTAGCACACCGACGTATAGAGTTCCTTTCCTAGACGTGTGGATACCGTAGAGGCGCTACTGCGGTTGCAGTTGCGTTTGAGGACGATCCGTGGTCTTCACAAGGAACTGCAAAGGTTGCTGGAGGAGACAATCGACTTGCGAGGACGCTGGACGATCGACTACGACCACTACATCGATGCGCTCTTCGTTGGATTAGGCTACTCCAACTCTTCTTTTACTGCACTACGCGTCTGGTGGTAATGATATATGATCTCTTGCTTGCATGGCATCCTAGTTTATGTGGTAGAATTTTTAAATTGTCAGCTAGTGTAGCCTACCCGTATCCCTTTAGTGGTATCAAAGCTATCCTGTATAGTTTTTTATTTAGATCGATCGCATATGCTTGATATATGGCAGTAGTAGAATGGATCTATTACTGGTTTGGTCTGGTAACCTAGATCGATTCATATGGATGGAACGATCTAGGCACTGGTCAATAAGATCGATTTGGTTTTCGGTTGTAGTAGATGGGTTACGAGGAGGTATAAACTAAAAGGACAAGATGGTTAATTGTGCTTGTTTACGATCACATCGCATGATACTCCTACCGGTCGGAATTCCGCCATCGGAGTATGTCATAGTGAGTGGTTGTATCAGGGGCGAGGCGAGGTGGACGAAGGGGTTTGGGGGATGGGGCCACGGAGTTAGAGAGAGAGTGTGTGAGGGAGCATGGCGGGCTCAACTAGGCTAGGACGGAGCACGAAGGAGTTGGGTGTAATATCCTGATTATTCATTAGAGAATACAATAATATTTAGAGAGAGAAATTAAAAGAAAATTCAGGATTTGTCGGAGGATTGGACCTTGGGCTTTCGGCTCAAGGCATCCTAGCCAAGTGGGCCGGCCATTTAGTGGAGTCAAGAGGGGGGCACTACACCATGGCATAGTATTAAGGGCAATTAACTGCCGGGAAAAAAATGGATTAGTGGCAAAACATGTGCCGGGAATATCCAAGAGATTAAGGGTCATGTTATCTGCCGGCAATGATCATTATTCAGAACAACTCATCTGCTGGGGATAATAAAAATATGCCTACAATACATCTGCCCTAAGAAAACTCTACTAGGTCATTATAACTGCCGGGGATAATAGAATCCTTGGCGAGGCGAGTATGAAATTAAATTTACCCTTGGCGGCCAGCAGGCAGCCTGAATTTTTTCTACGGCGCCAAAACCTTCCGCACCGTGGCGCCACATCCTCTAAAACCTATTTTCTTAGACCACCGACCTCCCGCTTGACCACCCCTCCTCCCTGGTGTCGCCCCACCTCCCGGCGCCGCCCACCTCCTGGCGTCCCTCGTCCCAGCGCCGCCCCTCACCCTCGTCCCCAGCAGCCCGCCCGCCCCTCTCTGCTCCCCCCAGCCCCCGCCCTCTGTCTGCGTCCCCTGCGCGGCCCGCCGCCCCTCTCTTCGTCCCCAGCAGCCCCGCCGCCCTCGCTGCGTCCCCATGCGCCCCGCCCCTCCGCTGCGTCCTCCCGCGGCCCGCCCGCCCTCGCCTCGTCCCCGTGCGGCCCGCCCCTACTGACCACGTGCGCTACTCATTGTCGCGAAGCGGCAGCTTGGTCGAAATCATGCCGTGGTTGCTCTCTCGGCTCGGCCGTCGCCTACGCCTGCTGGCGTTGTTTCGCTCCCTGGCCTGTCTTGATCGCATCTGGCTCGCCCGCATGGTTTAGAGCTCGATTTCGTTTGATTTTGGCAACTCGGTGTATTTTGAGGGTTTTGTGTGTATGAACGTTTGTGTTTTAGGTCATTCTTGATGTCGTGGAGGCATCTGCACGACTCTGAGGAGGGCATCTTACCGCTTCGACGACGCTGTGAAAACCTGGATGGTCAGAAGTTTCACCGACTTGCGGATTGAAATGCTTATAGTCATAGCCTCGTGGCAATTTGCTCACCTGATGAGATGGTAGTATGCTCTAGGTGTGATTAGCTAGATGCTTCAGAAGCCCGAATTTTTAGGAAGTTTGTTTTACCGTTCATGAGATGTTGAAGAGGTATGGTCTATCAATTGAACTCGCCAACAAGAGAGTCCTGTATAATATCTGAATTTACGCGTTTGGATTTATCAGATTTTGGATCCAAATGCTTGTGTATGTCTTGAAGGTTAGCAAAGGCGATTATTATGTGAAATTCCATATATCCGAGGAGCATCACGATCACGAGGAATTTGTTTTGTCTATCAAGTAATTGAATCATAAGATTATGTTCTTACCTTTGTACTTACGACAACATATCAATGTGTCCAGATTCTGGCTCCGAAGCAAGGAGAAATTGTTAGGCCTTTGCAGCATTAGTGTTATATTCATCACCAACCGCAATATCATCATGAGGGTACCATTGCCTTGCTGCGCAGAATTGCAAATTGGCCAATTAAATTAACACATCATTCCCATGATATGCAGTAGTATCTGAATAAGGAGTGGTCTGTTGGTGTTATTTACATGTGTTTTATTTCTGTGTACATGAGTGATGTTCTATTGAGACAATTGGAAAATGTATATTCACGAAGCCATCTTTGTAGAATTGTTATTGATGAAGCTCATTGTGTAAGCCAGTGGGGTCATGATTTCCGACCTGATTACCAGTCCTGGCCCTGACTACAACAACACCATCTCAGCTCAAGTTTTGTAGGTATTATGTAAGGCCCAAGACAAAGAAGTTTGACTTGAATTGTCTATTTGTTACTCATGGGAAGCTTTGTCAATCATGTACCAAAAAGTTAGGAGGCCAGAAAACCAAGGGTGCCAATGCTGCTTGTCCCCTAGCAAGTTTATGTTGTATTGAAGAAAAGATGCAGCCATAGCCCAGGTAAGCTATTTGCTCTCATTTCAAAACAATATGAGAAAAGATGCAGCCTTCTTCAAACCCTTACCCTTTTTTCCAAGTAGATATCCTATTTTGGCTCTTGTGCCATAATTTTGAAACTCCTTTAATACAAGATTAGCAGCACTCCTGCTACTCTGTAAAAGTTTTTCGTTTTCAAATAAATTTATAAAAAAGAATGTCTATGTTGGTGGCTACTTAAATGTTACTCCCTCCGTTCGGATTTATTTGACGCTCGGTTGTTATGTATTACCTTACACGACGTCATCTATTTAAACATGGAGGGAGTACTAAATAATATTTTTGAACACTTTTGATGGCATAATTAATTAATTATATGAAATTAACAATTGACAATTTATGCTAAGTTTGGAAAAATGGTCAATTTACGCGTTTACTATTTGCTAAAATGCAATATTGTGGGTCCTCAATGGCTCAATGTCATAATATGTTTGCTCATAGGTTCCACATCTGCCGATGTCCCAACTCACAGAATTCCTGTGGAAATGGAAGATATTTCTGAAAGAGTTTCATGCACATTTTCATTCCAACATACAAATATATGATTTCTTGAGATGTAAAGAAATGTAGTTTTACTTTACAAGCATAACCCGGACACTAGCTAGGTAGAGCATCCTGAATTTCTGAAAGGAACATGTCATCATTCTATCTGCTCAATGGTGCCTTCAGTCTATTCATTAACAATAACTTTTACCTTTGATAACCCTGTTCGTGTGTATGAACTCACGACATTGTAGTCCATATGCTATTATTTTATCAATCAATTATTGCTTATCTATTGTGGTGCTTCACATACAAGAACATCTTGGGAGCAACTCTGAGGTTTCTATGTTTTGGAACCTTGAATGATAACTTCTTTCTTCAATGTTCTTATTTCTAGCATCCGATGTGAGATACTACTTGTATAGGAAAATGCAACCTTTTAATGGGGAATGGATACCAAATCCCTCCGCCCAAATTTTATACAAATGCAAGTCGTCGATTTATTGATGGTCACGAATCAGATGATGAATGGTAGACCGACGTGAGATATCTTGATGGAGGTGGAAACCTTATGAATGTGATCTGCCACCATTTGATGAAATGGAATTTCTAGGTGCTACGAGGAACAAAGCTTGGGGCCTAATTGGTGACTCCATTCTTCGTAATCAAGTTCACCATTGATTTGCCTTACGCCTATGGTAAATGTTACAACATTACATAATTCACATTTCTCATGCTCACGTTGAAGTGATGTTCATGCTCACACTAAAGCATCATGCTCCTCTGCATTTCCCTAATGTTTATGTTTGAATATCTTGGAAAATAGCATTAAAATGTCCCGAAATGATGTTTTGCCTCATTAAGAGATATACTTGGAGGAGCATACCTTTGAATTAGTATTATTATTAATAAATGCACTATGAAATATTACATATACTCTGTTTGGTTTGTCAATTTCAGATTACTGAGTTTGCTTTATTTATAACGTGTGTACATCTATTTGAATGTAAAGGCCTTGTTGCCGTTTTACAAGAATCTGTACCAAACTAACACGTAACACATTTGATTAGTTTCTTCACCCCTTGGAAGACTGGAAGTTAATGACTGTTTTACACCAATCATGAGCTAAGAGTGAAGACACAATTTTTTGTTTTATTGGATTAGTAAGATATGGTATCTGATAACAAGCCAGATAAGTTTCAAGGGCGTTGAGTGCATACTGTACATTTTCGATGATACATGCAAGGTTATCTCTTTGCATGAACTTTGTGTGTACTTCCAGTGGTATGTATCTTTCCCACGGTGCTAAATTTGGAAAAATCTCTTTTTCTTGGATTCATGCTACTATTTTTCTTGCCATAATGCACTTTTAGTTTGGTTGGAAGAAAATTTCCATGATATTCTGCTCTAATCATCTCTTGCAGAAGAAATACTTATGTAATATGTTTTTAACCTTTGGCCCTTGCATTTGTAGTGCTATACTATTACGATCGTAAGCGCTTGTCGTTTATTTAGGTCAAGAACTTTGTTGAGGTCTACCACGATAAGGAATTCAAAAAGCAGAGATGGCATTTCTAATCATATAACTTCCTTGTGTCAATCCTCTGGACTCCTTCCTCATTAAATCTGAGGTTTTTGAGAATGAGAATGGTGAGTCTACCTCTCAAATCCAAACTTCACCTTGATGTACTTGACCCAAACCGACAAGTCGGTATGGGAGCTTTGACTATGTTATGATTGCTGGTGGACAATGGTTTCTTAAGGTTGCGGTCTACTGGGAGAATGGTAGGGTGATAGGCTGTCATCATTGTCAAGACAAGAACATAACTGAGCTCGGCTTTGAGCACCTGTATCCCAATAGTTTGCTTAACTGTGTTGTCTTCTGCAGATATCGAGGAACTTATCTTGACGTGGATGTTGCAATAAAGTTCCTAAGAGGCGAGCATGTTAATGATTCTTCAAGCGTGGAGTTTTTGCAAGAAATAATGATTCTAAGGTAAGCTTTCAAATTGAATCATTCGCATACGAAACAAGACATTGAATCATTTTATTCCAGATAATTCTAACACGCTTAGATCGTGTCAGGAGTGTTGATCATGAAAATGTTGTTCGATTTTACAGGGGCATGCACAAAGCATCAAAAGTATCTCATTGTAACGGTGACCAATATTGTCGATAATCTTGTTTGTCGCTATTTGGATAGGAATCGATATCCTTATTGCTCCATACTCGGATAATGATGTTCTTGTTCTTGGGCATATTTATAATGTGAGTAACATTGGTGGCTCAAAGTTGGAGGTCATGCTTAAGTCTAACCAACATGTGCTTGGTCATTCATTGTCACCCCTTAAAATCGATGTAAATAAGCTGTTGATTGCACATTTTTAGATTTTGCATTTTAGTGAGCCTCCATTATAGGAATTGAAAAATAGAGCTCGAAAGACAGGGGATAACTCTGTCTCTTATGCATTTTAGGCGGCCTTTGTAGAAGGCGTGCTTAGCACCAACAATGCCGTATGGTTTAACAAATCAAGGGGACGTTTCTTCAATTTTTCATATGAACCACGAACAACATGTGTTTTTACATTGTTTGTCTTTGGAAGCGAGGATATATGGTTTACGGTTATTGACTTCTCGAATTTCTTTTCGGTACAAAACATAAGGGTTTGTTGAAGTTATTATTTGTCGATAGAGTGATCGTCCTTATTTTGCAAACGGTGATAGCATGATGATTTCATTGTCGGCGTCTTTTGCGTAGATGTTTTGTAAATACCAAGGATAGACTAGTATTATGATAGAAGGGGCTCGAGAATTTACATGTGCGAAGGATAGACTAGTATTGTCGACTTTTTTTATGGATATTTTCTATATGCCAAGGAGATCGTGGCTATATTAGAATGCTAAGAATTCTGAAATTGCATGTGTATGGTGTAATTGCACATGTCTTCGTTATGCTTATAAAAATATCATATTTCGTGTTTATGTATTTTGCATCATCTGAATTTCATCTATGTGTTGCAGCTGTATTTGATTGTTGATGTGATATTTTCTAAGTGGTAAGATCAAGAAAATTGTATGTTTTCTAAATTCTGGTTGAATGGTGCAAACTATTGAGAAAATATCTTGGTGGCGTAATTAAATTATATTGGTATTTTATATGTATATAGGTGTCTATTCTGGCGGGGACAATACACAATCTAGGGCAGTTAACTGCCGGGAATAAGTCTAATTGCCGGGGAAAACAAACTTATCTAGGGCATGTTAACTGCCGGCAAAACATACAATCGAGGGCATGTTAACTGCCGGCAATACATATAAGCTGGAAAACTCCAACGCCGAGGAAAAATCTAAGCCGGGAAACTCTATCGCCGGGAAAACCAACTTATCTAGGGCACTTTAACTTTCGGGAATACACATATCTCGCCGAAAATGTCTTTCCGGTAGCACTTATCGGCAGCAATAGCTGCCGAATACACATTCGGCGAGATAAATTGCCGAAAAACTGTTTTTCCCGCAGGTTGCATTGCCCTTAATATTGTGTCATGGTGTAGTGGGGGTGGCCCTTCCCCAAAACCATAGCACCACCTTTCTGATGCATTGCTGCCTTTGTAGCATCAGAGCATCTTATCAGAGCAGCCCCTTCCTGTTGCTCTGCCAAGAGGAGGAGAAGAGGAGAAAGGAAGGAGAGGAAGGAAGAAGAAGAGGAAAAGAGGAATAGGTAGAAGAAGGGGGGATCTTTGCAAGGACTTCAGCAAGGTCCATCAGAGAATTTGTCGGTAAATTCGTGTTCCCCATTAGTTATTGTAATTCTTTTATATGGGATTTGTCGCTGAAAGTCATATTAGTACCCTAACAGAGATCTAAGTATTTCGCGATTACTGTTGATCCATAAGTTTGAGATAGTTCCAAGCGAAATAAGGGATTAGGGTCTATTAGAGTTATGTGGGTAATTGCGATAGCTTTCGGAAAGTCTTGGATAGCAAATTTTGGATGGATAGATATTTAGTTACGATTTTTGCAATCCAGTGCTGTTAGGTCTCTAGAATTGAGGCAAATGAACATAGTTAAGGTTTGGAAACAGACGAATCTGTACATTTGGTTTCCATGACTTAGATAGATATCTTAATAATGATTCTAGAGAGTCCAAGTCCATATTTTTTAGACAAGTAGAACGAAAGTTATGGAATTTTGAAGTGTTCGTTGCAGTTTTGTCCCTCTATTAGGGACAGTCAGGAAAGATTGCTAAGTTAGCACCTTTTGTAGCACAATGAAAAATTATAATAAATTTAATATGTACGCTAGTTTTCTGTAGATTCCAGAATGACTTAGATCATTGTGTTTGGTTGTACCAATTAAAAGATATGTAAATTCTAAGTCGATAGTACCGAAGATGGTAGAACTGTCTTCGGAGATAAAAACAGAGGTTTAGATCAAATAATCTAAATGTCTGGTCACCTGAGAATGTGTAGGTATGTGTGCGTAGATTCCAGAGAACTTGAGTTCATGATTTTTGGAGCTTTAAATAAAAAGTTATGATTTTTTTCCTTTGGTGGCTGTCTGTTTTGGACAGATTGGGACTTGGCAATATAATGGTATTGTTTCGGGTTGCGAATAGGAGCGAATAAGTTTATCTAGTTTTGTTGCTTTGATGTGGGCAACTGAATGGTATTCTTAGTGTGCTTTACGAATGCCAGGTGGTGGTGAGAACCGGTAGACCCTCTTTTAAATGCGTCATCCGTCCCATGATTGAGGCAAGTGCAAGTGGTGTAAATTATATGCGGATTTTCGTTCATGAAAATTGCTATGGTTTATTTGTATGCAGTTGTTATTTATGATTTTTCCACTGATTGTTAATAGCTCATGATCAATTAAGATTATTTCGTTCATTTGCATCATGGCATTCATTCTTGAATCTTGGACTACGTGGTAGCCAAGAATTGATTCTTTAGAGGTCCCCGTCATGCATTGGACGGGCATGAGATCCCCGTCATGTATTGGACGGGCATAAGGTCCCCACATTCTTGGAGTGTGGGCTTGAGGTCTCTGTGCCTGAGGGCACAGTCTTAAGTATGCATCAACGGATGCACTACTCGCATTACCGGTAATTGCAAAGAATGAAGAAAGTTGCATTCTTGTCATTTGCATCAAAGTATAAGAGGTTCAATTATGGATTTCTTGCTGATATTTACATGAGGATTTTGTTATCTTCATTATCTGTTCATTATGTTCTGTCTTTTACATTGTTGTACTTTGCTAAGTAGTGGACTCACGCTTGTTGTTGATATTTTCTTTAGGTACTTCTCGAGGAAACGACATGCATGGGAGGAGTTAGATTTGGTGCACTTCACTCATGCTCACCCATGGCACTTAAAGATAGCTCCTTTATTTAAACCTCGACCGGTTATAGCGTAAGTGTTTCGGGCATTGTGTGGTCACCCATGATCACTTGAGACTAGAAACCAAGCAATTTTCAAGCGAAACTCGAACACACACTTTTCGGATTCGATTTTGAGGTTATGCCTTCTCGAGTTCTTTGAAAGTTTCTTGTAAGTCGAGATGTGATTGCTAGCGTTGGTGGTCTTTACGACCAGATCATCAACGTAAGCTTCTAAATTCCGACCTATTTGCGGACTAAAGGTTTTTTGCATTAACCTTTGAAAAGTTGCACCAGCGTTTTTGAGATCGAACGGCATCTTAACATAACAATAAGTGCCATATGGAGTGATGAAGAAAGTTTTCTCTTCATCCTTTTTACACATACTAATCTGGTGGTACCCTGAATAAGCATCTAAAAAACTTAGTAATTCGCACCCAGAGGTAGAATCTACTAGCTGATCAATGCGTGGCAGGGGAAAATTGTCCTTCGGACAAGCTTTATTAAGATCTGTAAAGTCAATACACATTCGCCATTTCCCATTATTCTTTTTAACCATTACAGGATTAGCGAGCCACCGAGGGTGGTTGACTTCACGAATGAATCCAGTTTTGAGGAGCTTGTCAATCTCTGACTGGATTGCCTCCTTCCGATTAGGTGCAAAACGCCACAGCTTCTGCTTGATCGGTTTTTTATCAGGCTGGAGAGCTAGCCTGTGCTCGATCACCTCCCGGGGGACTCCGGGCATATCGGACGCCTGCTAGGCGAATACGTCCTGATTTGCTCGGAGGAAGGAGACGAGCGACTCTTCCTATTTAGGATCGAGCCTTGCTCCGACCAGAATCTTGCGAGCAGGTGGGCCAGGATCTTCTGGTCCAGGTAACGACTTGGCGCTGTCCGGAAGCGCCTTTGTCGAGGTATACCTCTTTTATGCAGTCGGAGGGTTTTGGTGTCATCTTGGTCTTGTGTGCTTGGCTCGCATGGCGGATGAATTAGCCTCTCGGTGGGAGTTCATCGACCAGTTCTAAGGATTTTCAATCACATGCATAAGCCATTTTACGATCACCGACGATGATGACTCCTTTAGGCCCGGCATTTTCAAACTTTGAAAACCGTAATGCGTGGCTATCAAGAATTTCGCTAACGCCGGTCAACCAAGAATTCCGTTGTATGTGGATTCAAAGTTTACCACATCAAACGAAATTTTTCCGTTCGGAAGTTATCCGCCTTCGAGCGTAACGGTAAGAAACTTGTCCTACTGGCTTAGCGGTGGAGCTAGGAACTATCCGTGAAAAGCATATTTCACTGGTTTCACCTTTGACATGGGGACCTGCATTTCTTCTAGGGAACTTCACTCATGCTCACCCATGATCAGATGGACAAGAATTTGATCAGAGGAGTTAGATTTGGTGCACTTCGCTTGGAAATTGCAATGCCAGCTGTCGATGATCAAATCGCCGATCTTATGAAAATAAAAGGAGGAAAATGACGTAGAGTATCTTCGAAGAGAATGGGGGCTGCTCTTTATTTATATGAGCGGGTTTACAAGACTTGACTAGGACTATCTCCAATTATCTTGAATGTCTTGAATACTCTTTGCTTCGACCGTGTTGCCTTACGTTGTTTCTTTGTTCTCTCTGTGTGTCCCCCCTCATCTTCTGCGCTTCACCATTAAATAACTCCCGAAGGGACGGCAGTTACTCTTGGGAAAGACGTCCTTGATGAAACGTTACAACTGGTCGGAGGTTTAAGGTAGTTAACGATGTGCTAACTGCCTTGCGGTTAAGTATTTGTGAGACATTTAACCGCAAGGTCGTTTATCGTTAGAGTCTTGTATGTTATCGTAAGTTATGGAACGTTTAGCACGTGTTCCATTCATCATACGGTTAATGGTACCTGTTCATAGTATTTCGAAGCGATCGCTTTGGTGGAACCTAGTCGACCAGGTACCCCCGTGTAACCTCTGAAATCCTTATGACCCGGTGAGGTCGTTAGCCTTAGGGGTTACGACCATGAAGACGTATGGTCTTTTTATATATTTAAATTAATACATAGAGGTTTTAATCCTCGTCAGTTGCATTCTTATCATTTGCATCAAAGTATAAGAGGTTCAATTATGGATTTCTTGCTGATATTTACATGAGGATTTTGTTATCTTCATTATCTGTTCATTATGTTCTGTCTTTTACATTGTTGTACTTTGCTAAGTAGTGGACTCACGCTTGTTGTTGATATTTTCTTTAGGTACTTCTCGAGGAAACGACATGCATGGGAGGAGTTAGATTTGGTGCACTTCACTCATGCTCACCCATGGCACTTAAAGATAGCTCCTTTATTTAAACCTCCGACCAGTTGTAACGTAAGTGTTTCGGGGGCATTGTGTGGTCACCCATGATCAGCTTGAGACTAGGAAACCAAGCAATTTTCCAGCAGAAACTCCGAACACACACTTTTCCGGATTCAGCTTGAGGTTATGCCTTCTCGAGTTCTTTGAAAGTTTCTTGTAAGTCGAGATGTGATTGCTAGCGTTGGTGGTCTTTACGACGGATCATCAACGTAAGCTTGTAAATCCGACCTATTTGCGGACTAAAGGTTTTTGTATTAACCTTTGAAAAGTTGCACCAGCGTTTTTGAGATCGAACGGCATCTTAACATAACAATAAGTGCCATATGGAGTGATGAAGAAAGTTTTCTCTTCATCCTTTTTACACATACTAATCTGGTGGTACCTCGAATAAGCATCTAAAAACTTAGTAATTCGCACGCTGAGGTAGAATCTACTAGGCGATCAATGCGTGGAAGGAAAATCGATCCCGGACAAGCTTTATTAAGATCTGTAAAGTCAATACACATTCGCCATTTCCCATTATTCTTTTTAACCATTACGGGATAAGCGAGCCATCGAGGGTGGTTGACTTCACGAATGAATCCGGCTTTGAGGAGCTTGTCAATCTCTTTGGATTGCCTCTTCCGATTAGGTGCAAAACGCCACGACTTACCTTGATCGGTTTTTATCGGTGGAGAGCTAGCACAGTGCTCGATCACCTCCGGGGACTCGGGCATATCGGACGCTTTGCCGGCGAATCGTCTGATTTGCTCGGAGGAAGGAGACGAGCGACTCTTCCTATTTAGGATCGAGCCTTGCTCACCGAATCTTGTGGCGGGTGGGCGGGATCTTGGTCGAGTAACGACTTGGCTTTGTCCGGAGAAGCGCCTTTGTCGAGGTATACCTCTTTTATGCAGTCGGAGGGTTTTGGTGTCATCTTGGTCTTGTGTGCTTGGCTCGCATGGCGGATGAATTAGCCTCTACGGTCGGGAGTTCATCGACCAGTTCTAAGGATTTTCAATCACATGCATAAGCCATTTTACGATCACCCCGAACAGTGATGACTCCTTTAGGCCCCGGCATTTTCAAACTTTGAAAACCGTAATGCGTGGCTATCAAGAATTTCGCTAACGCCGGTCAACCAAGAATTCCGTTGTTTGTGGATACAAAGTTTACCACATCAAACGAAATTTTTTCCGTTCGGAAGTTATCCGGCCTTCCGAACGTAACCGGTAAGGAAACTTGTCCTATCGGCTTAGCGGTGGAGCTAGGAACTATGCCGTGAAAAGCATATTTCACTGGTTTAACCTTTGACATGGGGACCTGCATTTCTTCTAGGGAACTTCACTCATGCTCACCCATGATCAGATGGACAAGAATTTGATCAGAGGAGTTAGATTTGGTGCACTTCGCTTGGAAATTGCAATGCCAGCTGTCGACGATCAAATCGCCGATCTTATGAAAATAAAAGGAGGAAAATGGCGTAGAGTATCTTGAAGAGAATGGAAATTGCTCTTTATTTATATGAACGGGTTTACAAGACTTGACTAGGGACTATCTCCAATTACCTTCAATGTCTTGAATACTCGCTTCGCTTCGTGTTGCCTTACATTGTTCTTTGTTTCTCTGTGTGTCCCCCTCGTCTTCAAGGCTTCACCATTAAATAACTCGAAGAACGGCGATTACTCTTGGGAAAGACGTCCTTGATGAAACGTTACAACTGGTCGGAGGTTTAAGGTAGTTAACGATGTGCTAACTGCCTTGCGGTTAAGTATTTGTGAGACATTTAACCGCAAGGTCGTTTATCGTTAGAGTCTTGTATGTTATCGTAAGTTATGGAACGTTTAGCACGTGTTCCATTCATCATACGGTTAATGGTACCTGTTCATAGTATTTCGAAATTACCGGCTGGTGAACCTAGTCCCACCGAGGTACCCCGTGTAACCTCTGAAATCCTTATGACCAGTGAGGTCGTTAGCCTTAGGGGTTACGACCATGAAGACGTATGGTCTTTTTATATATTTAAATTAATACATAGAGGTTTTAATCCTCGTCAGTTGCATTCTTATCATTTGCATCAAAGTATAAGAGGTTCAATTATGGATTTCTTGCTGATATTTACATGAGGATTTTGTTATCTTCATTATCTGTTCATTATGTTCTGTCTTTTACATTGTTGTAATTTGCTAAGTAGTGGACTCACGCTTGTTGTTGATATTTTCTTTAGGTACTTCTCGAGGAAACGACATGCATGGGAGGAGTTAGATTTGGTGCACTTCACTCATGCTCACCCATGGCACTTAAAGATAGCTCCTTTATTTAAACTTAGTGATCATGCTATTACTTCTGTTCTAAGACTGTGATCATCCTTCGTGACGATTGAGATTTTGTAATTGGAATAGTCAAGTAAGCCTTAAGGATATTTTTGTTTGTCTTAATATTTTTATAACTTGATTTATTTACTCTTACATGTTAGAATAAATCAAATGACTTTCTTAGTCTATCATCCATGTAAAGCCTTGTCGAATCCTGCCATTTTCATGTGGTTCGGTTAATTGATGATTAGAATTGTCTAGAATCTTGTTATCCAATATAGTTTTGATTATTGCTAGCTTGTTAGACGTTGAAATGCTTGCTGTTAATTGATAGTGGAAGGAAGTAAATTGAATTGTTGAGTTAGTTTAGTAGCATCCTAGGCTTAGAGTTGAGCTGGGGTGTTACATTGGGCCGCTGCTGTTTTGGCCCAATGGAGCGGTGGGAAAAATCAATTTGGTTTTGAATTTTTGAATAGTCTGAATGTTTGTCGAATTTTTAAACATAGCGTACATGTTCCAAAAATTATTAAAATATTTGTACAGGCTCCTGATGTAGTGTAGCTTCTCGTGTAATTTTTCTAGAATTTTATTTCTTCTAATTTTTTCTCAAAAATTCTTTTATCCTCAAAAATTATGAAAATGTTTGTATTCAAATGCAATAATTGATTTAAGAAAAATTTCAAAAACATGTTCAAAAATATTTCCACATTTATCCTCAGTACAATTATCCCAAGTTTGAATTTTTGGGATGTAACATCCTTGCTCCCCCGCCCATACCTCCTTCCCTCCCTCTCGGACTCTGCCTGGTAGGATGCCTTCCGCATGTCCAAGCCCGCCTTCTTCCAGCTCCTCCACTCCGTCACGCTCTCCGACCCCTCCGCCGCATCCTCCCTTGCAGCTCACCAAAACCTCGGTGCCGCGCTTTTCCGCCTCGCCCACACAATGCCCGCTCGCACCGTGGCGCACCGGTTCGGCCTCACATCCCCTACTAGATCCGGGCCCTCCCCTTCCTCTCTGACCTACCTCTGGCGAGATCTAGGGTGAGGGGCGACGCGACAAGCTCACGACGGCCGACCGCCGACTTGCACACCACTAGGGCCTCCCCCACCTGCACCGGCACAGCCGCATCCGCGTGTTGCTTCCGCTAGTCCGCACTGCCCGGCCGATACCCCTCCCGTAGGCCATCTCCACCGATTCCCATCTAAGGTATTCTCCAGTCCTTCTTGGGGCACTTGGCTAGCAGGCACCGGCATGGTTCTGCACTGCTACCATGCTGGTGCTGCTGAACAACCTGAACTGATGCCTGCTACTCTGCTAGTGTAGTACCAGTGTACCACACTACCCATTTTGCTTAGCTTAATGTTGATGCTTAGGCCCAACTGTCAAGTGTAAAAAATTTTGACCGCAAGTTGTGGACTCACAGTATCGTTCGCAATTCGTGTGAACTTTGGTAAATATGATATTTACCGATACTGAACCAAAATAAAGTGGTATTTACTGAGACCAAACCGTATTTTACATAATACCGTACTTACAAAATTAACAATACCGTATTTACCGTATACACCGTATTTACCGAAAAACCGAATCAATAGCCCTACAGCGCAATGGGTGCGCGGTAGGTCCCTTATCGTGGCATTTTTGTGCGGCATAGGGTGTCATTTTTGCCATTTCGTGTTTTAAGGGGTTATTTTTTACTTTTTCGATTTAAAAACATGCTAAATATGCCACAAACTCAACTTGCCCTACCTCTGGATGGAGCGCTTCAATGTTTGTTTAAGCGCATGTTGTGGAGGCAAGTGGCGCTACTAGTGAACACCTCATCACGCACGGTTGAACCGACATCACGAGCGGTTTCCAACCGTTATATTTGTTCGTCTGTGATAACAAGCGATTATCACTGAGCGGTTTTTGTTGAAACCGTTTGTGAAGGCTAGTATCACGAGCGGTTTCCATTAAAACCGTCGTGGTGCGTAGCATATCACGAGCGGTCCGCGCTTTTAATGAAAACCGCTCGTGATACTAGCCTTCACAGACGGTTTCAACAAAAAACCGTCTGTGATAGTTCATCATCCTAACTACATTTTTGCTATTTTTTTGGCTAGCCTCAGGAATTGCTAGCCATGCCCTCTGAAAACAAGCATGCACAAAAACAAATACATCACAGATAATCAATTGTTGACAAACTCAAAATGATCATTACTCAAAATAAATTACAAAAGATCGCATTTGTTCAAGTATTGTCGCTATAGTCACAATTGGATAACAATTGAGTCAATTGTTTCCAGGTGGTTGAGAGGTTTCGGCGGGGTTATGCTTTGGGTCGGCGACGGAGTGAAAATTTCCATTGTTGTCAACGATATCTGACATGATAAAGGCGTAGAGCTTCCCTCGAATGTCCGTGATCTCATCCGCATCGACTCCATCCAAATGTATCAACAAGTCTTGTCGCTAGCAAGAGTAAAGTGGTAAGCATATATATTTAAATTTATAATTAGGAAATAATTATTTTGAGATTGACAAACCCCGGGATCCTTCTTCTTAGCTGTAATGATTTGCTGCAGATGATAGCAAACGTAGATTGCACATAACTCATCTTTTTTTTGCTGGCGGCACTGCAAAAATAGAATTACATATATATGTATAGTCAGTTTGAGACATGTTATTATGAAGTATGATATAGGATTATTGTGTTGTAGCGCGTACCAGAAATTTTGTCCTATGTATTAGTTTGGCGTTGTTTCCATTGTATATTCCTTCATTGGCAACATAGGCGATGAATGACCTACATGATTCTAAAAAGTTATCCTCAGCCATTTCAAACGAATGAAGACTACAATAGAGTTATGTAGGGAGGAAGTGAGTATACCTCTCGAGTATTCCTTTCAGAATGCTGAATTTGTGGTTGTTGCGGATTAGGAAATCAAGGTATATCACATGGTTCCTCTTTGGTATAATGACTAAAAGGATTCAGTGGTACCTACTCATGTATGTTGCTATAGTCATTAAACCTAAGTTCGTGTTGCGTGTAAAGTATAAATAAAATTTGTATAGCAAGTAGTGACACTTACCCCTTGTTGTAGGGCACCACTATGTACTTCTTGTCTACCTGATGAAGCAATGTCGCCACTATGTATTTCTTGACGAAGGACGGGTCAGCTTCGATGGTTTGCAAAGATACCACGTGTGGGTCGAGGAAACCCACCGGTTCTTTCCATTCTCGGACTTTTTTCCACATGTATCTATCCACAAGCAATGAGTTCTGATATTTATCGGTATTATGTGAATGTAGAACTTGATTGTACGCACTTACACTGTCCAACATCGTAGAAGCGAGGCATAGAGGCCAATGTGGTTGAATAGGTCATATAAGTCACTGAAGCCCACGACGAAGTGGTTCGTCCCGTTGAAGAAATGCTCATCGTTGTATCTGACGGTGATTCCAGTATCGCACCCCTTCTTTGTGGTCTTCTACATGTACCAGGCATGCAAAGCCTGACAAGCATATCCAACGCGCATTAATACTGCGTGGGAGCACAACGGTTTTCCGATGATGTAGTTCCCGAACATCTTAGACTTCCCGGACTTGGGAGGCACCTTAACGTTCATCAATTTCGATTTGACCTTAACGATTGGCAGCGTCTTCCTGCGAGATGACTCAGGAACCGATACGGCGGCACGCTTTTGTTGTTCCTTCGACATCTTCTCCACGGGAACCGATGAAGTGGTCTTCTGAGGCGAAACATGAGGTGGAGTCATCGAGAATCCCGTTGGAGAGGAATGGTCGTGTCCAGATAGCGGCACTACTGGGTCTAGGGCGATTTCCTTCTTGGGCCATTGGATAAAAGTGTGCACAGCATCCCCTAGTGTTCTGATGTCTTCGTTCGGGCGAATATTTAGCAGGATGGCCACGAAATTGTCATGTACCATATCCACCTCGACCCTAGCGTAACCTGCGCAGGCCGGCTGGCACCGTCTTCAGATCGCTTGCTTACGGTATGGATACACCATCCCCGCAGCAGACTCAATAAAAGGACCCATCCATCCTCACTTGGAGCTCAGGGGTGTCGGCCCTACAAAATGATACACAATTAGCTAAGGCGCCCCTCTGGTCTATCTTTGGTGCATTTCATAGATGTACATTACCTTGATGTCGCTCTATCGGTAATTGGGCGTCTTCATGTTGAATTATCGTGGACACGACGCTACTCGATGTCGACAGGTGGCTCCTAAATTAACAGGGCGGCTTATGCATCGCTCAGAGTTGATTCATTTGATCTGCAATGCTACTAGCTTTCCTTCAAATTTTTCGGTAATCACTGTACCAACGGTCCTCGTGCTTCGCCTTGGATCTCTTCCTACTCCTATACGTGCAGTAGTCGTCTGCGAATCCATGACTCCAAGTTACATTAACCCCAAGGCCTCGCATGCAACCCGGGTGCTCCTTGTTTTCCAGGGCCGTAGATAGTATATCCTTCTCCCTGTCTGCTTGGAAGGAGCCTTAGGAAGTTTGGGAAGTCAATTCACGCTGCAAGAGGTCATCATGTTATTCTAGACACTATGAAGTTATGGACTTATTAACAACTAGGTAGTTCTACATATTTACCACACGTTGGGACACTTCCTGGTCTACCGGGTTTGGGAAAGAGATGCTACCCGAAGATGAGACTTTTGCCCTCGCTTGTAACCAGCTTCGGGAACGCGAGTCTGTGATGTCAGCAAATGGCCCGGTTGTGTTCACCTCCGCCGCCGCCCATTCCTCGTATTTACTCGCATACCCAGCGGTGCCGAGTCTATGCGGGTGAGTGTTTCGTGTCTAGAGAGCTTTGTGCGCAGCACTTTGCTCCTTAAATTTGGTCGTCGTCTTCATAGCCACAAAGGCTTCCCATGCTTCCCGCATCAAGAATCCATACTTCGCAAAGGGCGTCTGACCCATGTTCACGTACTTCATAACAAGAATGCTCTTGAAGGTCCTCCACAATTTATCCATCGTGAGCATCGCCGTCCGTTCCACGCGTGCCATGTCTGCTTCTGGGATAGTGAACTTGCTTGAAAGTTCTGTCCACAGCACGCCTCTCACTTCTTTCATTAGATCCTTCCACCTTGGTGTGGTGACGGGGACCTGTTCCCTTGCAAGTATCCCGTAGATGGTCTGGAATCTCGTCGCTGATCTCTTGGGACTCAGAGGGACCCCAAAATCACTGACCTCCGTGATGACCAGTCGGCCCACATGCATTTTGGATTTTCCTCTACCATCTCGCCTCCGTATCATCTGTGGCGTCGATGACAGCGGCCTCGTCGACGCCTCTGCCATCTGCGGCATTGGTGACGGTGGCGAAGACGGCGCCTCTGCCATCTCGCTTACTTGCTATCTATACAAGTTACATATGCAATAAAATGGATTGGAAGTGTCCCAAATTGACATATACATATGAAGTATCTCCATGTCATTTAAACTGCTAAACCTATAGCACATGTATATGAATGAAATTGCATAATTAATTCTAGACAAGGCACGAGGGAGGACCAAATTAACATAATCAAATGTAAATCATTCAAGTAATTTAAATGTGAGCTCTCATATGGCGAGTTGCACAAGAAACAAACTTGGCCATCTCAGCACTAAGGTCTATTCTCTTCATAAATTGGATAAGAAAACTAAAATTCAAATTTTGAGCTCTATCCAAAGCTTAACTAGACTGATATAACAATCACATTTATGACAATCTCTTGTGATCTTTGTATAGATAGAAACTAGTGATACGAATCTTTTGCATAGATAGAACCCGAGCCCATCTTTGCTCGATCCTACTTCATCGAGCCCGACACACTGGAGTGTACGATTTGCTTCATG